>OW052220.1:48359365-49568439 GCA_932526605.1 Nephrotoma flavescens
AAAACTTTCTGCTGAGAATTTATAATTTGCATAAAAATTTCAAAAATTTTCTGCTGATGACAAAAAATATCAGCAGGTAAAATTTCAGTTTTGTGATAATGATGTCTCTAGTGGTGAATAGCAAAACTCATTTTTCTTCTGAAAATTTTCTGCTATCTTTTACAGCATATCGTGCTGTGCATTTTCGAAAATCCCTTTTATCAGAAATTAGTTAAGTAATATCACAAACCAAACAAATCATAAGAAAATTCTGAAACTTGCTGAATGATTTCGTAATTGGCCCTACTTTAAAATAAAATAAATTTCATGTCATGATTTAACTCAAGTAATTTTTATATTAAATCTTCGTGCTAACTCTAGCTAATGCTCAACCCCCCATTATTCTTTAGAACATTTTATTATTGAGTTTTCTTATTTATTTAATAATAATAAAAAAAACTAAATATTGGACGATGGATAAATTAACGAAATTATTATTAAATGAAAACGTTTATTTTTATAGAAAACTTAATTACTTATTATTATATTTATTATTATAATAATTGATTATTTTGTTGTGTACATTTTTTTAGTACTACGCAATGAAAAAAAAATGTTTTGATATCTGAATTTTTTTTTGCAAATGATGTACTTTTTGAAAAAAATACATGCTAACTTTTTTAAATAATATGTGAGAAACATTTTCTCGTGTTAACTTATACTAAATTGACATTATTCGAGATCCAAACTTTTAGAGTTGCCTCAGTGTTTTACGTGCTAACTTTTCGGGCCAACTTCACAGACATATTCAAGTGGGCCATTATCAAAAGTTTAATTCAATCATCTTGGTGAAACAAAGGCATGCTATATTGTAATCCATTTATTTTGATCCATATCTAATACTGCATACAACATGATCCAAAATGTTATGGCTGCGATTGACCTTGTGCAAAAGAATTGGTAACAATCATATCATTACTCATTAGAATTTTTTAATATTCAACAACTAAGTATGACATCACCATTACTTTTTAAATTCATTAACATCTGATGCAGGCGGCCTATAAAAGATACTATTAAAGTTAGCCGATAGTTACCAGCCGAAAGTAAAAAAAAATCGATAATGCAGATAGTGTCTTTGCTATCTTAGCCGAAAATATAATATGAAATGTCAAATATTAATATCCTTCAACCGAAAGTTATCAGCCGACATTTTTCAGCTGACATATCTCAGCCGAAGGTATTTCTTTATACCAAAAATATTTGTTTTCTACAAAAAACAACTTCAACTGAAATGGTTAAAAACAAAACATTAAACTATAAAAATATAGTTAGCATTATTAATTGTTTAAAAAATTCATTTTCCAATACGGAAACTTGTATATAAATATATTGCACACACAAAGCTTGAAAATTTCTAAAAATTGATTTAAACGGTTTCATTTGAGTCTATCTCCAACCATAACACTTCAAACGGTCAATTTTTAGAAATTTTCAAATTTTGTGTGTGCGATATACTCAATCGAGTTTTCCCGAACTCCCCACATGGAAATTAGCTTGAAATTAATTCCAGGTGTGAAAATCATTAAGACCTTTCATTTGAATCTATTTCCAACCATAACACTTTAAACGATAAATTTTTAAAAAATTTCAAATTTTGTGTGTGCGATATATTTAAACGAGTTTTTCCGAGCTCTCCATATGGAAATTGACCTGAAAATGTTCCAGGTGTGAACATGATTAAGATCTTTCATTTGAATCTATTCTGAACCATGACACTTTAAATGGTCAATATTTAAAAAATTTTAAATTTTGTGTCTGCGATATATTTTAACGAGTTTTTCCGAGCTTCTCACATGAAAATTGACCTGAAATTTTTTCCAGGTGTGAACATCAGTAAGACCTTTCATTTGAATCTATTTTCAACCATGACACTTTAAACGGTCAATTTTTAGAAATTTTTAAATTTTGTATGTGCGTTACATTTATATACAAGTTTCCGTATTGGAAAATGAATTTTTTAAACAATTAATAATGCTATTAAAAATATAGTTTAATGTTTTGTTTCTAACTATTTCAGTTGAATTTGTTTTTTGTAGAAAACAAATACTTTTGGTATAAAGAAATACCTTCGGCTGAAAAATATGGGCTGAGAAATGTCGGCTGATAACTTTCGGTTGAAGCATATTAATATTTGACATTTCATATTATATTTTCGGCTAAGATAGCAAAGACACTATCTGCATTATCGATTTTTTTTTACTTTCGGCTGGTAACTATCGGGTAACTTAAATATAAAATGCTTATAATAAAGTATATTTAAATCCTAGTAATTTAAGAAAAATAAAGTGCCATTTCACACCTCATCACACCGGCTCCGATTTTTTAGCACCCCATCTAAAGGTTTTGACAAATGTGATAATTGAATTCGTTTGGTCATTATTTGGTCGTCAGGATTGGTCACTATGTTTTGAAAATAATACCGTTTTTATCAAATTTCGTTAGGTAATCGTTAGGTCAGGATTGGTCACCACATTTTGATGTTTGGTCACCAGTTTTTATTGCGAGAAAACAAAATCAAAATTGTATTAATTCAATAAAATCAGGTTCGTCGCTTTTTTGCATAGCATTTAGATAAAAATATTTTTTTTTTCAAAGAATTGTATCTAAAGTAGAAGACAATAATTTTTGTTTTTTGTTTCTTCATATCACCTTGAGAATTATTCATTACTCACTAGTTGATTTCGTTTTGTCATCTCTACATAAATATTTCTTGTAAAAATTCGTTAAAATCTCATTTCAACACATTCAAAGTGCACAAGGCTGAAAACTTGATCAATACTAATAATTTTATAAATCCAACGATCGGAATCGTTTGGTTAATTGTCACTGAGGATTGGTCAATAATTTTGTCACTGAGGCATAGCAATAATTTTGTGATCCGCACTTTAGTTTACAAATCCAATATTATGACGCTGGTACGGTACATAATTATTTAATTATTATAGAACAAACACATGTTCCATATCAGTGATAAAACATTCAAGAATGCCACCAGGTTATGCAACATAGTACTCAAAATTACCACTGTGGCGCTGTGTGCAGAACCTATCCTTTAATATTTGTTTCGGTATATGTTTGATTCATATTAATGAATAATTGCTCCATTGAATCCTATCCAGTTTTCTCGGTTTTATAGTACGTAAACTGCCTACTTTATAATGTTACTCCTATACTCTGTAGCCCAAATCGTTTGACTTTAGCGATCAAATTGTTTTGATGTTGTCGTATCTGTTTAAAGTTTTGCATAATATCCGTACCTATATAAATTGTTTGAGCACTACCTAATTAATTTTGTTTATATAACAGAAGTTCCAGACTAACAAAATGCATGTAAAACCAATTCTTTTTCTTAATTTTCCCTCGAGTTAAAATACATATTAGATTGGGAGCATAAGAACGTAGAAAATTGTTAATCCAATTTATATTCGTTCTCAAAATATGTTCGTCCTATGTATGCGTGTAAGTAGTGTGTTTTGGATGGTTTTGGACCATCCCAAATATCATCCATCCCAAATCTTATTTCCATACAAATAACACTGAGAATAAGAAAATCGTAAGTAAAATGTACAGTGGAACCGCCGATATCATTTTCATCATATTAAAAATACTTTCTCTACTGAGCTGAAATTGCAAAAGCAAAGACTACTGTATAACTAATAAATCGAGAAGAGAAAATAACCCGATCGCATCGCAAATTCGCAATATTACATTTTTCTCATTTTCTCAATTAATAAAACAAAATTCGAGAGTGCGACATCGTCATCTAACCTAGAGAATAATAAATTAATGAGTAAAATATACAGCAGAACCGCTGATATCATTTTCGCTACGTAAAAAAATATTTTCTTTACTGAGTTGAACTTACAGAAGTAAAGAGTACATAGGGTTCACTATATAAATAATAAATTGAGAAGGGAAAATAACCGATTGTAATAATTTTACGTTTTTCATTGCTTAATTAATATAAACAACATGTAAGATAGTGTGTGACATTGTAATTCATTTTCAATGTCTACTGTTCTCTCTTCTAACTGCAAAATAATTCAAAAGAAAAAATAAAATGTCAGATAAGTTTTTAGGTTCATATAGAGATTATATTTTATACATATCTGTACCAACAGTTCATAAACTCTAATTCAGAAAATACTACGAACTTTATATTAAAGTTTAATCAAGTGAAGCGATTGTATTCTAGTTTTAACACCATTTTGTTAGAAGAGAAGAAATGAGCATGCGCAATGAAAGATGCAGCACCACAAACACATTTAGTTGATAATCACAAATTAATTATTCTCATGAGAATGAGATCAAACAATAAAAAATAAGACGTTATCAAAAAGAAATATCAAGAAAATAAAATTAACATTCGCTGTTATTGATAATGATAACACAGCTGAGTTGCACAATTATGCTATGTGATGTATGTATGTACAACCAAAAATACAACAAAATAAAAAACTGATGAAAGCTCATTATCTGTTTTATAGTATTTAAAATGTCTCGATGTCAATCGGTTTCTTGGTTTAATTGATTTTATCTTTCTAAAATTTCAAAAAAAATTCTAGCTACTTCGAATACAAAATAGTATAAATAATCGAAATACTATAAAACAACAACAATCAATTCATAAACTAGTAAGAAAGCATACAAGAAAAAGATATGTATAAAATATGAAAATAAAATTCGGCAGATCACGGCACAACTCTCGTTGAAGGTTTATCTATTTACCGCCTGATTTATCAATTTTTTGAACGCTGTTTGTTTTTTTCAATAACCATTCTCAATGATACATTGAATGATACATATTATAGAAAAAGAAATTTGATCGATAATTAATTCTCAATACAGTTTAACTCGATTCAAACACATAGTAAATAAAAAGACTTTTATTTTATCAAATTGTACTTTATTCATAAATATTTTATATTATTATTTTTAATACATTTTTTTCTTTTTTGTTATTATATTGTTACGTTTATTTTAAATAGAAATTTAGTACACATTCACAAATGAATGAAAGCAAAACAAGTTGTGAACATAATAATATTTTTACTAAATGATTTAAATTACATTTATATATTTATTTCTTTATTTTTTAATATTTAACTTTATTAAAATGTCATAAAATCAATTCTAATTAATCTATTATTTTAGATTTAATTTATTATAAATGTATATGTTAAAGAAAATAGAATTCGTTAATTTTATTGTTACCCCAAGCTAAAGTTTTAACAGAATTTGGAATTGTAAATCTCTTATCATCAAAGTTTGTTAGAGCTACTTTGTTAAGCAATTGTGTATACAAATTATGTTTAATGCTTTTAAAACATATCTGCGACCTAATTATAGTTTCATTTTTATTTAAACAATTTTTAAAATCAGATAATGTTATTGCCTCAGAAACCACATTCTTTTTCACGCCTTTTATTTTCTTTATAATTTCATAATCATCCTCAAGGTTTAGACAATATGATTTTGCTTTGATTCCAACAAACTCTGTTAAGATTTTCCCACAGCACTCATCTTTAAACATTCCTAATACCTTCTTGTTTACCAAAGGTAATCCATATTGATTATCTAATTGATAATCTGAAGTATCAAACCAATCAAAAATATCATTTTTGATATCATTATAGAAATCTTCTGTTATAATTTCATAGATTAACGAATCTGTATCTGTATATAATAATTCTACATTTTCATTAAATTTTGGTTTAATATATTGATAGTGGAAATCATACATTAATGTTTTAGATAACTCTAGCACACAAAATCCTACGTAGATAGGTTTATTGTAAGTTATGGAGAGTCTATTCATCTGAACTGCTACCAAATTTTCAGAAAAAATTGAAGACGAATGAAAGTTAGGCTTACTAATAAGATTATTAGCGCCTAATCTTTTACCTATATTTTGCCAGTGTGTTAATAATTTGATGTCTGTTCGTTTCTCAACATCTTCAATGGTCTTTCCGAACACACTATTATTCATTAATTTGAAAAAATCTTTTTCAAAAGAATTTTTAGCTTTAGCGCGAAGGTTTGTATTTAAATCAATATAGGGTTTAAGCCAAGCTTTCTGATTGAACTCTAAGATTCTATGTATTTTGGTTAATATTAATCCTTGTTTCAAACACTGTTTCAAGTTATTTTGGTGAATTACATAATTATACTTAGGTAAAAGATTTGCAATTAATTTATTTTGCTTAGATGATTCGTATAAAGGTTTCATATTTTCCATACAAAATGGGAAATCATTGTGCTGTTTGTGTAATTTATCGGGATATTCCAAATCAACTTGAAGAATATAACCTTTGCATGATTCTTCACTTACACAGCTAATATCAAACTTATTCATTTCATCAGTAGAAAGCCACCTAAAATTTGCAAATGGTAGAGACTGACTCATAGCCCAACCGTATAAGTTATTTGCATCTAAATAAATTAAAAACTTAGATTCAATTTCTCTATTATACTCTTTCATATACTTATGATTTGCCTTAGCATATCGCTTAGAACATTGTGCTAAACCTCCTCGGATGCCTCTTTTAATAAATTGCAACATATTCATGTCTTTTAACAATTCCATTTTAATTTTAGTATATTTCAGCATCGCATCCCAGCTTAAGCCAGGTGATGTATAATAGTGAGCTGGATCTAGGTCATATGTCTTCATGCATACGTCTCGAAAATTCTCGAAAATATCAGCTAACAGTAGGACATCTGATTTTAGATAAAGATCAGAGTAATCACCTAAATTATTACACTTAAATTCATCCCAAACCTTTATAGCGTGATTATATTGATCGTCAGAAATATCAGAATTATTCAATCTATTAAAAAATTCGGACTTTTTGGGTAGAACTAAATCATTGAACTTTTCAAAGCTGTCAAGGTAATCATAGGGGAAAACACCCTTCTGTCTTATTAAATTAAATTGCCATTTGTTTGGAAACATTTTAGATACTTCTGTAAATTGGTGGTCTTCAAGATTGTTTGATAATTTGTCAATACTAGATGACATAAATTTAAATGAATCTATAAATCTAAGTTTAATTTTTTTGCAATCGCTAATTTTAAAATGTTTTGTGAACGAAATATATCGTTCCTTATTTTGAGCTATTAGATCTACAGGCTCATCATCAAACCCTAACTCTTTTATTATAAAATGCGCATCATATCCGCTTAAGTTATGGCAAACAATCGGCACAAAATCAGCTATTTTATAATTAAGATTACATTTAGTGTGCGCAGCTCCTCTAAAACCTCCAGTTAGATGACAATGATCTCTAACTTTATAGTTATCAGAATCCTCAAAATTATCTAAACAAATATGACAATGCTTTGCGGTATCATAATTTAATTGCTCCGCAACTGTAAGATTTTTCATTTTTAGACTCTTGTGTATATCATTGTAAATAGTTTCTAATTCAATTTTTAATTTATCAATAAAGTGTTTACCACAATCAACACCCCTAAACGTGTCAAATTTTGATTTGCTATCATCATATGAACATTTAACATAATAAGCAAAACTACAAGGTTCATGTTTTACTATGTTTTCTGTAAATGAATTTGCGGGGTTTGGGGTACATGAATCAATTGGTTTTAAAATTGATTCAAAGTCGCAATATATTACGAAAGGGACACGTATTTTATTATGGTAATTTTTAAATTCTAAAATATCATTTCTTTCGGTAGGAAGGATAGATTTTATTCTATTGCAACCATATTTAATATGTATATTTAATTGATTTTCATTTCGGAAAAAAACCAAACAACTATCACAAATGTGTTTTTTATTGACGTGTCTGGATAATTGTGTACCTACTAGTCTACTCAAATTTTTGATCAAACAGTAATGATTTCTTTCACCATCTTCTATATATAACAGGTTTATATGTCTTGTTCTTTTGTAACCAGTATAATATAAAGGTCCTACAATTTCATCATTTTCTATTCCATATACATTTATACTAACATTATTAAGTTCCTCGAATAAAGAAATTTGATTAAACGACATTGGAAATGAAATGTTATCTAAGATAAATTGGGTTTTATAATCAGGATATGATGTTACTCTCCAGGGATGTTTTACACCTGAATTTACAGCAGCAACCAGCGACCACGCGAAACAAGCTTGGTCATTATTTTGTATATTAAGTACAGCATGCTTATTTTTTATTTTAGCTGGTAAGTCTATATACGAAGATCCTCTCATAGGATTATATTTATTTACATTTACTTCTAGAAATAAAATTTTTTCTAGAGACCAACCAGATTCTTTCTCTTGGAAATCTTCAGTTTGCTGATTTAAAATGTGTACCATTTCATCAAACATGTTTTGTAAATCGCTCCCTTTAGTTAAAATTTTATTTTTAGTGTTGAAACATTTAACAGTACTAACATTTTCTGCTTCATTCTTCGAGTCATACTTTATATATGATGCAAACAGTTCAAAGTTAGTTTTACAACTGGTATGTATTTGTATTTGATCGTCTAATAATGATACTACTTTCTGGTTAACAGATTCCATAAATTCTTTAACGCTGGTATGACTGTTTGATGAATCAGAAATACGATAACCAATGATTCTAGATTTAAATGCGCTTGAAGTTATTTGTATATTTAAATCATTTGTGTGTTGTTTTAATGTTCTATTTTTATGTTCAATAGATTTTAAATGGTTACTAAAATATTTCTTCATTACTTCAATATTACAAGTTTCACATTTTATCAATTTATCATTTAGCACATTAACTATTTCACGTGCATTATTTAATTTAACCTTCTTTGTAATAACATCAGCTCGATTATCCATAGAATGTTGGCGTTTCTCAGGATTCTTGAAAATCATTTTTATTTGATGATCGTTTAGTTGATGATATTTCAAGTTTCTTAAGTTCTTCATTAGCTTTCCACAAAACTCACACATTAGTTCAAGTTCATCATGCATAAATTTAACATGTCGTGTTAAATTATCCTTAATCGTAAATGTTTTATTGCATTCATTGCATTGGAATGCCATGTCTTATTAGTAAAAAACAAGAATAAAATGAGGTAAATAGATTAAATAATGTTATATAAGAAACGTCTCGTATTGATTTTACTTACTTCAAATTCAAAGAACGCTTTAAATATTACTATATAGATATATATTATGTATGTATACACTAATGTATATACTGATTACTATATACACATATATTATGTATACACTGATTGCTGTATACTTTATTAATTGTTAAAAATAATTTATTTAAATAAGACTCAATATTATTATTTAATTTATTCCAATATGAGAATTTATATATCTGAAACGAGTGATCGTTACTCGTCAACAGTCGAATGACTAATGAAAATTTTATTACATACACCTGTCTTTATAGAAAAAACTAATTTTCATACGTATTAAACCGCATTTTATTCTCTTTACCATAATAATTGACGTCTTTTCCTCTCTTTCACAACATTTACATACGTATCTTTCCTAATGTCTCAATTTATCATATTCATATTCTATAAGAATATATTTCACTCCTACACAAAATTATTGCATCATAAAAACTAATTAAGAAAAAATTAACTAAGAGAGGGAATTCGAGTGATACTTCTAAATTTAGTCCGCTTTTGATCAATTTTTAATATTATGCATAAGCTCGCTTGTGTTTAAACGGTATGTCATGATTATATAACTCAGCCGTGTTATCCATAACAACAAACATCATTATATTTTTCTCGATATTTCTCTTTGATAATGACCTAATAGTCTCCCATTTTTTTTTATTAGGACGTGTTATCTCATTCTCATAAGAATAATTATTATTTAATCATGCATCATATGAGCTTATAAAAAAATAAAAAACAAATATTTTTTTTTTTTGTGTTTTAATATTTTACAATATATGAAACTAAAAGAGTGCCGTAAAAGTTAATGATTTTGAATTAATTACCTCAAAGTTCGCATAAATATGATAAAAAAAAAAATAACATTATGAAAAATTAACAAAAAGATTTTTAGATTTTTAATTGCAGCGTCAGAAAAATTGGCATAAGCGTCTGTGATTAATAAAGATAATGTACTAATGCGTACATGCGCATGCGCATTATTCAACGTATTATGAGAAAAATTAGCTTAAACGGCAACGATCTGTAAAGAAAATACACAATATTATCGAATCGTAAGAAGATATCTATGATTTTATAAAAAGAAATACACATTTTTTTTTTTTTGATTGCATCATAAGAAAATTTAAGATAAACTTCTATGTTTATAAAGCAATTGCGCTTTTTTTATCGCACCATAAAAATAAATATTACCACGAATATCTATGAGTTATTAAGAAATTGCTTACTTTTCATAGCATCATGTGAAAAATTGACTTAAAAGTCTATGATTTATATAGAAAAAGCGGTGAATATCGAATCCGCTGAAATCAAATAGAGCCGAAATTTGCTTTCCATATAAACTATTGAGAGAGCGAATAATTTACACTTAAGATATACAGTGAAACCGCTATTACATTACATTATACAGTAAATATATATTCTCGATACGGTTCATGTCAGGTAAAGTGTGATGCATTTTAGGCTAACTGTATAAAATGAATTTGTAATGAGCGGATGTAATTATCACTCTCATATTATTTTCCATACAAGTGATTGAGAGAGTAAAAGATTAGCATATAAAATATACAGTTAAATCACGATGCGCTTTTATGACTTAAAAAATTAATCATGTTACATATGCTAATTGCCTTGTTTTTAATCGCATCATGAGAAAAAAATGTTGTAAACGTTTATGACCGATAAAGAAAATGCCTAGTTTTAAACGCATCATAAGAAAAATTAACGTAATCGTCTATGATTTATAAAGAAAATACGGTTAATATCGAATCCGTGCTAAAATCGCGAGTAATCCAATCGTGATAAAAAAACTCGTTTTTGTGAAATCTGGCTCATGTCATACCCCAGAGCGAACACATTTGAACGTGATTTTTTGTTTGTTTTTAATCTTTTGAAGCGACACAGGTGTACACTGTTGTGAGGTCGTGCGACGTACATACACATTTTTCAGAACATAAGGAGAAAAATTGACGTGAACCTCTAAAACTGTAAAAGAAACTGCTTATTTTCAATCGCATCATGTGAAAAAATGACGTAAACGTTTATGACGCATAAAGAAAACGCATATTTTTAATCGCATCATAAGAAAACTTGACGTAAACGTCTATGATTTATATTGAAAATGTGCTAAAGCGTAACCGTGCGGAGCGCGGTTACGCTTTATAGTGAATATCGAATCCGCGCTCCGCGGAGCGGTTACGCTTTAGCACATTTTCAATATAAATCATAGACGTTTACGTCAAGTTTTCTTATGATGCGATTAAAAATATGCGTTTTCTTTATGCGTCATAAACGTTTACGTCATTTTTTCACATGATGCGATTGAAAATAAGCAGTTTCTTTTACAGTTTTAGAGGTTCACGTCAATTTTTCTCCTTATGTTCTGAAAAATGTGTATGTACGTCGCACGACCTCACAACAGTGTACACCTGTGTCGCTTCAAAAGATTAAAAACAAACAAAAAATCACGTTCAAATGTGTTCGCTCTGGGGTATGACATGAGCCAGATTTCACAAAAACGAGTTTTTTTATCACGATTGGATTACTCGCGATTTTAGCACGGATTCGATATTAACCGTATTTTCTTTATAAATCATAGACGATTACGTTAATTTTTCTTATGATGCGTTTAAAACTAGGCATTTTCTTTATCGGTCATAAACGTTTACAACATTTTTTTCTCATGATGCGATTAAAAACAAGGCAATTAGCATATGTAACATGATTAATTTTTTAAGTCATAAAAGCGCATCGTGATTTAACTGTATATTTTATATGCTAATCTTTTACTCTCTCAATCACTTGTATGGAAAATAATATGAGAGTGATAATTACATCCGCTCATTACAAATTCATTTTATACAGTTAGCCTAAAATGCATCACACTTTACCTGACATGAACCGTATCGAGAATATATATTTACTGTATAATGTAATGTAATAGCGGTTTCACTGTATATCTTAAGTGTAAATTATTCGCTCTCTCAATAGTTTATATGGAAAGCAAATTTCGGCTCTATTTGATTTCAGCGGATTCGATATTCACCGCTTTTTCTATATAAATCATAGACTTTTAAGTCAATTTTTCACATGATGCTATGAAAAGTAAGCAATTTCTTAATAACTCATAGATATTCGTGGTAATATTTATTTTTATGGTGCGATAAAAAAAGCGCAATTGCTTTATAAACATAGAAGTTTATCTTAAATTTTCTTATGATGCAATCAAAAAAAAAAAAATGTGTATTTCTTTTTATAAAATCATAGATATCTTCTTACGATTCGATAATATTGTGTATTTTCTTTACAGATCGTTGCCGTTTAAGCTAATTTTTCTCATAATACGTTGAATAATGCGCATGCGCATGTACGCATTAGTACATTATCTTTATTAATCACAGACGCTTATGCCAATTTTTCTGACGCTGCAATTAAAAATCTAAAAATCTTTTTGTTAATTTTTCATAATGTTATTTTTTTTTTTATCATATTTATGCGAACTTTGAGGTAATTAATTCAAAATCATTAACTTTTACGGCACTCTTTTAGTTTCATATATTGTAAAATATTAAAACACAAAAAAAAAAAATATTTGTTTTTTATTTTTTTATAAGCTCATATGATGCATGATTAAATAATAATTATTCTTATGAGAATGAGATAACACGTCCTAATAAAAAAAAATGGGAGACTATTAGGTCATTATCAAAGAGAAATATCGAGAAAAATATAATGATGTTTGTTGTTATGGATAACACGGCTGAGTTATATAATCATGACATACCGTTTAAACACAAGCGAGCTTATGCATAATATTAAAAATTGATCAAAAGCGGACTAAATTTAGAAGTATCACTCGAATTCCCTCTCTTAGTTAATTTTTTCTTAATTAGTTTTTATGATGCAATAATTTTGTGTAGGAGTGAAATATATTCTTATAGAATATGAATATGATAAATTGAGACATTAGGAAAGATACGTATGTAAATGTTGTGAAAGAGAGGAAAAGACGTCAATTATTATGGTAAAGAGAATAAAATGCGGTTTAATACGTATGAAAATTAGTTTTTTCTATAAAGACAGGTGTATGTAATAAAATTTTCATTAGTCATTCGACTGTTGACGAGTAACGATCACTCGTTTCAGATATATAAATTCTCATATTGGAATAAATTAAATAATAATATTGAGTCTTATTTAAATAAATTATTTTTAACAATTAATAAAGTATACAGCAATCAGTGTATACATAATATATGTGTATATAGTAATCAGTATATACATTAGTGTATACATACATAATATATATCTATATAGTAATATTTAAAGCGTTCTTTGAATTTGAAGTAAGTAAAATCAATACGAGACGTTTCTTATATAACATTATTTAATCTATTTACCTCATTTTATTCTTGTTTTTTACTAATAAGACATGGCATTCCAATGCAATGAATGCAATAAAACATTTACGATTAAGGATAATTTAACACGACATGTTAAATTTATGCATGATGAACTTGAACTAATGTGTGAGTTTTGTGGAAAGCTAATGAAGAACTTAAGAAACTTGAAATATCATCAACTAAACGATCATCAAATAAAAATGATTTTCAAGAATCCTGAGAAACGCCAACATTCTATGGATAATCGAGCTGATGTTATTACAAAGAAGGTTAAATTAAATAATGCACGTGAAATAGTTAATGTGCTAAATGATAAATTGATAAAATGTGAAACTTGTAATATTGAAGTAATGAAGAAATATTTTAGTAACCATTTAAAATCTATTGAACATAAAAATAGAACATTAAAACAACACACAAATGATTTAAATATACAAATAACTTCAAGCGCATTTAAATCTAGAATCATTGGTTATCGTATTTCTGATTCATCAAACAGTCATACCAGCGTTAAAGAATTTATGGAATCTGTTAACCAGAAAGTAGTATCATTATTAGACGATCAAATACAAATACATACCAGTTGTAAAACTAACTTTGAACTGTTTGCATCATATATAAAGTATGACTCGAAGAATGAAGCAGAAAATGTTAGTACTGTTAAATGTTTCAACACTAAAAATAAAATTTTAACTAAAGGGAGCGATTTACAAAACATGTTTGATGAAATGGTACACATTTTAAATCAGCAAACTGAAGATTTCCAAGAGAAAGAATCTGGTTGGTCTCTAGAAAAAATTTTATTTCTAGAAGTAAATGTAAATAAATATAATCCTATGAGAGGATCTTCGTATATAGACTTACCAGCTAAAATAAAAAATAAGCATGCTGTACTTAATATACAAAATAATGACCAAGCTTGTTTCGCGTGGTCGCTGGTTGCTGCTGTAAATTCAGGTGTAAAACATCCCTGGAGAGTAACATCATATCCTGATTATAAAACCCAATTTATCTTAGATAACATTTCATTTCCAATGTCGTTTAATCAAATTTCTTTATTCGAGGAACTTAATAATGTTAGTATAAATGTATATGGAATAGAAAATGATGAAATTGTAGGACCTTTATATTATACTGGTTACAAAAGAACAAGACATATAAACCTGTTATATATAGAAGATGGTGAAAGAAATCATTACTGTTTGATCAAAAATTTGAGTAGACTAGTAGGTACACAATTATCCAGACACGTCAATAAAAAACACATTTGTGATAGTTGTTTGGTTTTTTTCCGAAATGAAAATCAATTAAATATACATATTAAATATGGTTGCAATAGAATAAAATCTATCCTTCCTACCGAAAGAAATGATATTTTAGAATTTAAAAATTACCATAATAAAATACGTGTCCCTTTCGTAATATATTGCGACTTTGAATCAATTTTAAAACCAATTGATTCATGTACCCCAAACCCCGCAAATTCATTTACAGAAAACATAGTAAAACATGAACCTTGTAGTTTTGCTTATTATGTTAAATGTTCATATGATGATAGCAAATCAAAATTTGACACGTTTAGGGGTGTTGATTGTGGTAAACACTTTATTGATAAATTAAAAATTGAATTAGAAACTATTTACAATGATATACACAAGAGTCTAAAAATGAAAAATCTTACAGTTGCGGAGCAATTAAATTATGATACCGCAAAGCATTGTCATATTTGTTTAGATAATTTTGAGGATTCTGATAACTATAAAGTTAGAGATCATTGTCATCTAACTGGAGGTTTTAGAGGAGCTGCGCACACTAAATGTAATCTTAATTATAAAATAGCTGATTTTGTGCCGATTGTTTGCCATAACTTAAGCGGATATGATGCGCATTTTATAATAAAAGAGTTAGGGTTTGATGATGAGCCTGTAGATCTAATAGCTCAAAATAAGGAACGATATATTTCGTTCACAAAACATTTTAAAATTAGCGATTGCAAAAAAATTAAACTTAGATTTATAGATTCATTTAAATTTATGTCATCTAGTATTGACAAATTATCAAACAATCTTGAAGACCACCAATTTACAGAAGTATCTAAAATGTTTCCAAACAAATGGCAATTTAATTTAATAAGACAGAAGGGTGTTTTCCCCTATGATTACCTTGACAGCTTTGAAAAGTTCAATGATTTAGTTCTACCCAAAAAGTCCGAATTTTTTAATAGATTGAATAATTCTGATATTTCTGACGATCAATATAATCACGCTATAAAGGTTTGGGATGAATTTAAGTGTAATAATTTAGGTGATTACTCTGATCTTTATCTAAAATCAGATGTCCTACTGTTAGCTGATATTTTCGAGAATTTTCGAGACGTATGCATGAAGACATATGACCTAGATCCAGCTCACTATTATACATCACCTGGCTTAAGCTGGGATGCGATGCTGAAATATACTAAAATTAAAATGGAATTGTTAAAAGACATGAATATGTTGCAATTTATTAAAAGAGGCATCCGAGGAGGTTTAGCACAATGTTCTAAGCGATATGCTAAGGCAAATCATAAGTATATGAAAGAGTATAATAGAGAAATTGAATCTAAGTTTTTAATTTATTTAGATGCAAATAACTTATACGGTTGGGCTATGAGTCAGTCTCTACCATTTGCAAATTTTAGGTGGCTTTCTACTGATGAAATGAATAAGTTTGATATTAGCTGTGTAAGTGAAGAATCATGCAAAGGTTATATTCTTCAAGTTGATTTGGAATATCCCGATAAATTACACAAACAGCACAATGATTTCCCATTTTGTATGGAAAATATGAAACCTTTATACGAATCATCTAAGCAAAATAAATTAATTGCAAATCTTTTACCTAAGTATAATTATGTAATTCACCAAAATAACTTGAAACAGTGTTTGAAACAAGGATTAATATTAACCAAAATACATAGAATCTTAGAGTTCAATCAGAAAGCTTGGCTTAAACCCTATATTGATTTAAATACAAACCTTCGCGCTAAAGCTAAAAATTCTTTTGAAAAAGATTTTTTCAAATTAATGAATAATAGTGTGTTCGGAAAGACCATTGAAGATGTTGAGAAACGAACAGACATCAAATTATTAACACACTGGCAAAATATAGGTAAAAGATTAGGCGCTAATAATCTTATTAGTAAGCCTAACTTTCATTCGTCTTCAATTTTTTCTGAAAATTTGGTAGCAGTTCAGATGAATAGACTCTCCATAACTTACAATAAACCTATCTACGTAGGATTTTGTGTGCTAGAGTTATCTAAAACATTAATGTATGATTTCCACTATCAATATATTAAACCAAAATTTAATGAAAATGTAGAATTATTATATACAGATACAGATTCGTTAATCTATGAAATTATAACAGAAGATTTCTATAATGATATCAAAAATGATATTTTTGATTGGTTTGATACTTCAGATTATCAATTAGATAATCAATATGGATTACCTTTGGTAAACAAGAAGGTATTAGGAATGTTTAAAGATGAGTGCTGTGGGAAAATCTTAACAGAGTTTGTTGGAATCAAAGCAAAATCATATTGTCTAAACCTTGAGGATGATTATGAAATTATAAAGAAAATAAAAGGCGTGAAAAAGAATGTGGTTTCTGAGGCAATAACATTATCTGATTTTAAAAATTGTTTAAATAAAAATGAAACTATAATTAGGTCGCAGATATGTTTTAAAAGCATTAAACATAATTTGTATACACAATTGCTTAACAAAGTAGCTCTAACAAACTTTGATGATAAGAGATTTACAATTCCAAATTCTGTTAAAACTTTAGCTTGGGGTAACAATAAAATTAACGAATTCTATTTTCTTTAACATATACATTTATAATAAATTAAATCTAAAATAATAGATTAATTAGAATTGATTTTATGACATTTTAATAAAGTTAAATATTAAAAAATAAAGAAATAAATATATAAATGTAATTTAAATCATTTAGTAAAAATATTATTATGTTCACAACTTGTTTTGCTTTCATTCATTTGTGAATGTGTACTAAATTTCTATTTAAAATAAACGTAACAATATAATAACAAAAAAGAAAAAAATGTATTAAAAATAATAATATAAAATATTTATGAATAAAGTACAATTTGATAAAATAAAAGTCTTTTTATTTACTATGTGTTTGAATCGAGTTAAACTGTATTGAGAATTAATTATCGATCAAATTTCTTTTTCTATAATATGTATCATTCAATGTATCATTGAGAATGGTTATTGAAAAAAACAAACAGCGTTCAAAAAATTAATAAATCAGGCGGTAAATAGATAAACCTTCAACGAGAGTTGTGCCGTGATCTGCCGAATTTTATTTTCATATTTTATACATATCTTTTTCTTGTATGCTTTCTTACTAGTTTATGAATTGATTGTTGTTGTTTTATAGTATTTCGATTATTTATACTATTTTGTATTCGAAGTAGCTAGAATTTTTTTTGAAATTTTAGAAAGATAAAATCAATTAAACCAAGAAACCGATTGACATCGAGACATTTTAAATACTATAAAACAGATAATGAGCTTTCATCAGTTTTTTATTTTGTTGTATTTTTGGTTGTACATACATACATCACATAGCATAATTGTGCAACTCAGCTGTGTTATCATTATCAATAACAGCGAATGTTAATTTTATTTTCTTGATATTTCTTTTTGATAACGTCTTATTTTTTATTGTTTGATCTCATTCTCATGAGAATAATTAATTTGTGATTATCAACTAAATGTGTTTGTGGTGCTGCATCTTTCATTGCGCATGCTCATTTCTTCTCTTCTAACAAAATGGTGTTAAAACTAGAATACAATCGCTTCACTTGATTAAACTTTAATATAAAGTTCGTAGTATTTTCTGAATTAGAGTTTATGAACTGTTGGTACAGATATGTATAAAATATAATCTCTATATGAACCTAAAAACTTATCTGACATTTTATTTTTTCTTTTGAATTATTTTGCAGTTAGAAGAGAGAACAGTAGACATTGAAAATGAATTACAATGTCACACACTATCTTACATGTTGTTTATATTAATTAAGCAATGAAAAACGTAAAATTATTACAATCGGTTATTTTCCCTTCTCAATTTATTATTTATATAGTGAACCCTATGTACTCTTTACTTCTGTAAGTTCAACTCAGTAAAGAAAATATTTTTTTACGTAGCGAAAATGATATCAGCGGTTCTGCTGTATATTTTACTCATTAATTTATTATTCTCTAGGTTAGATGACGATGTCGCACTCTCGAATTTTGTTTTATTAATTGAGAAAATGAGAAAAATGTAATATTGCGAATTTGCGATGCGATCGGGTTATTTTCTCTTCTCGATTTATTAGTTATACAGTAGTCTTTGCTTTTGCAATTTCAGCTCAGTAGAGAAAGTATTTTTAATATGATGAAAATGATATCGGCGGTTCCACTGTACATTTTACTTACGATTTTCTTATTCTCAGTGTTATTTGTATGGAAATAAGATTTGGGATGGATGATATTTGGGATGGTCCAAAACCATCCAAAACACACTACTCTAAAATTTATTGTCACAGATTCTGAAGGTATCGGTTATTTTGGATTGATGATGTAATTTTAAGTAGATCAGCGTTTAAATTGTTGCAATATGTCGCCTCAATCGCCTGTAGTTTCGGTTCGATAACAAAACATAACCGGATTTCAAACTACAAAACTTCCAATAACCGAGCTTTCCATATGCAACCAACCATTAATTTCTTTCTTAATATGCCATTTACATTACCTATAATCATTTTGAGCCGGAATTTCAACAAAAAAATATTTTCAATTTTTCGCAAAAATCCCTGATGGTTAGCCTTACTTATTTTGAACGGCTAAAATTTATTGTCACAGATTCTGAAGGTATCGGTTATTTTGGATTGATGATGTAATTTTAAGTAGATCAGCGTTTAAATTGTTGCAATATGTCGCCTCAATCGCCTGTAGTTTCGGTTCGATAACAAAACATAACCGGATTTCAAACTACAAAACTTCCAATAACCGAGCTTTCCATATGCAACCAACCATTAATTTCTTTCTTAATATGCCATTTACATTACCTATAATCATTTTGAGCCGGAATTTCAACAAAAAAATATTTTCAATTTTTCGCAAAAATCCCTGATGGTTAGCGTATCGGTTATTTTGGATTGATGATGTAATTTTAAGTAGATCAGCGTTTAAATTGTTGCAATATGTCGCCTCAATCGCCTGTAGTTTCGGTTCGATGACAAAACATAACCGGATTTCAAACTACAAAATTTCCAATAACCGAGCTTTCCATATGCAACCAACCATTAATTTCTTTCTTAATATGCCATTTACATTACCTATAATCATTTTGAGCCGGAATTTCAACAAAAAAATATTTTCAATTTTTCGCAAAAATCCCTGATGGTTAGCCTTACTTATTTTGAACGGATAAAATTTATTGTCACAGATTCTGAAAGTATCGGTCATTTTGGATTGATGATGTAATTTTAAGTAGATCAGCGTTTAAATTGTTGCAATATATCGCCTCAATCGCCTGTAGTTTCGGTTCGATGACAAAACATAATCGGATTTCAAACTACAAAATTTCCAATAACCGAGCTTTCCATATGCAACCAACCATTAATTTCTTTCTTAATATGCCATTTACATTACCTATAATCATTTTGAGCCGGAATTTCAACAAAAAAATATTTTCAATTTTTCGCAAAAATCCCTGATGGTTAGCCTTACTTATTTTGAACGGATAAAATTTATTGTCACAGATTCTGAAAGTATCGGTCATTTTGGATTGATGATGTAATTTTAAGTAGATCAGCGTTTAAATTGTTGCAATATATCGCCTCAATCGCCTGTAGTTTCGGTTCGATGACAAAACATAATCGGATTTCAAACTACAAAATTTCCAATAACCGAGCTTTCCATATGCAACCAACCATTAATTTCTTTCTTAATATGCCATTTACATTACCTATAATCATTTTGAGCCGGAATTTCAACAAAAAAATATTTTCAATTTTTCGCAAAAATCCCTGATGGTTAGCCTTACTTATTTTGAACGGATAAAATTTATTGTCACAGATTCTGAAGGTATCGGTTATTTTGGATTGATGATGTAATTTTAAGTAGATCAGCGTTTAAATTGTTGCAATATGTCGCCTCAATCGCCTGTAGTTCCGGTTCGATGACAAAACATAATCGGATTTCAAACTACAAAATTTCCAATAACCGAGCTTTCCATATGCAACCAACCATTAATTTCTTTCTTAATATGCCATTTACATTACCTATAATCATTTTGAGCCGGAATTTCAACAAAAAAATATTTTCAATTTTTCGCAAAAATCCCTGATGGTTAGCCTTACTTATTTTGAACGGATAAAATTTATTGTCACAGATTCTGAAAGTATCGGTCATTTTGGATTGATGATGTAATTTTAAGTAGATCAGCGTTTAAATTGTTGCAATATGTCGCCTCAATCGCCTGTAGTTTCGGTTCGATGACAAAACATAACCGGATTTCAAACTACAAAATTTCCAATAACCGAGCTTTCCATATGCAACCAACCATTAATTTCTTTCTTAATATGCCATTTACATTACCTATAATCATTTTGAGCCGGAATTTCAACAAAAAAATATTTTCAATTTTTCGCAAAAATCCCTGATGGTTAGCCTTACTTATTTTGAACGGATAAAATTTATTGTCACAGATTCTGAAGGTATCGGTTATTTTGGATTGATGATGTAATTTTAAGTAGATCAGCGTTTAAATTGTTGCAATATGTCGCCTCAATCGCCTGTAGTTCCGGTTCGATGACAAAACATAATCGGATTTCAAACTACAAAATTTCCAATAACCGAGCTTTCCATATGCAACCAACCATTAATTTCTTTCTTAATATGCCATTTACATTACCTATAATCATTTTGAGCCGGAATTTCAACAAAAAAATATTTTCAATTTTTCGCAAAAATCCCTGATGGTTAGCCTTACTTATTTTGAACGGATAAAATTTATTGTCACAGATTCTGAAGGTATCGGTTATTTTGGATTGATGATGTAATTTTAAGTAGATCAGCGTTTAAATTGTTGCAATATGTCGCCTCAATCGCCTGTAGTTTCGGTTCGATGACAAAACATAACCGGATTTCAAACTACAAAATTTCCAATAATCGAGCTTTCCATATGCAACCAACCATTAATTTCTTTCTTAATATGCCATTTACATTACCTATAATCATTTTGAGCCGGAATTTCAACAAAAAAATATTTTCAATTTTTCGCAAAAATCCCTGATGAGCCTTACTTATTTTGAACGGATAAAATTTATTGTCACAGATTCTGAAAGTATCGGTCATTTTGGATTGATGATGTAATTTTAAGTAGATCAGCGTTTAAATTGTTGCAATATGTCGCCTCAATCGCCTGTAGTTTCGGTTCGATGACAAAACATAATCGGATTTCAAACTACAAAATTTCCAATAACCGAGCTTTCCATATGCAACCAACCATTAATTTCTTTCTTAATATGCCATTTACATTACCTATAATCATTTTGAGCCGGAATTTCAACAAAAAAATATTTTCAATTTTTCGCAAAAATCCCTGATGGTTAGCCTTACTTATTTTGAACGGATAAAATTTATTGTCACAGATTCTGAAAGTATCGGTCATTTTGGATTGATGATGTAATTTTAAGTAGATCAGCGTTTAAATTGTTGCAATATGTCGCCTCAATCGCCTGTAGTTTCGGTTCGATGACAAAACATAACCGGATTTCAAACTACAAAATTTCCAATAACCGAGCTTTCCATATGCAACCAACCATTAATTTCTTTCTTAATATGCCATTTACATTACCTATAATCATTTTGAGCCGGAATTTCAACAAAAAAATATTTTCAATTTTTCGCAAAAATCCCTGATGGTTAGCCTTACTTATTTTGAACGGATAAAATTTATTGTCACAGATTCTGAAAGTATCGGTCATTTTGGATTGATGATGTAATTTTAAGTAGATCAGCGTTTAAATTGTTGCAATATGTCGCCTCAATCGCCTGTAGTTTCGGTTCGATGACAAAACATAATCGGATTTCAAACTACAAAATTTCCAATAACCGAGCTTTCCATATGCAACCAACCATTAATTTCTTTCTTAATATGCCATTTACATTACCTATAATCATTTTGAGCCGGAATTTCAACAAAAAAATATTTTCAATTTTTCGCAAAAATCCCTGATGGTTAGCCTTACTTATTTTGAACGGATAAAATTTATTGTCACAGATTCTGAAAGTATCGGTCATTTTGGATTGATGATGTAATTTTAAGTAGATCAGCGTTTAAATTGTTGCAATATGTCGCCTCAATCGCCTGTAGTTTCGGTTCGATGACAAAACATAACCGGATTTCAAACTACAAAATTTCCAATAACCGAGCTTTCCATATGCAACCAACCATTAATTTCTTTCTTAATATGCCATTTACATTACCTATAATCATTTTGAGCCGGAATTTCAACAAAAAAATATTTTCAATTTTTCGCAAAAATCCCTGATGGTTAGCCTTACTTATTTTGAACGGATAAAATTTATTGTCACAGATTCTGAAGGTATCGGTTATTTTGGATTGATGATGTAATTTTAAGTAGATCAGCGTTTAAATTGTTGCAATATGTCGCCTCAATCGCCTGTAGTTCCGGTTCGATGACAAAACATAATCGGATTTCAAACTACAAAATTTCCAATAACCGAGCTTTCCATATGCAACCAACCATTAATTTCTTTCTTAATATGCCATTTACATTACCTATAATCATTTTGAGCCGGAATTTCAACAAAAAAATATTTTCAATTTTTCGCAAAAATCCCTGATGGTTAGCCTTACTTATTTTGAACGGATAAAATTTATTGTCACAGATTCTGAAAGTATCGGTCATTTTGGATTGATGATGTAATTTTAAGTAGATCAGCGTTTAAATTGTTGCAATATATTGCCTCAATCGCCTGTAGTTTCGGTTCGATGACAAAACATAATCGGATTTCAAACTACAAAATTTCCAATAACCGAGCTTTCCATATGCAACCAACCATTAATTTCTTTCTTAATATGCCATTTACATTACCTATAATCATTTTGAGCCGGAATTTCAACAAAAAAATATTTTCAATTTTTCGCAAAAATCCCTGATGGTTAGCCTTACTTATTTTGAACGGATAAAATTTATTGTCACAGATTCTGAAAGTATCGGTCATTTTGGATTGATGATGTAATTTTAAGTAGATCAGCGTTTAAATTGTTGCAATATGTCGCCTCAATCGCCTGTAGTTTCGGTTCGATGACAAAACATAACCGGATTTCAAACTACAAAATTTCCAATAACCGAGCTTTCCATATGCAACCAACCATTAATTTCTTTCTTAATATGCCATTTACATTACCTATAATCATTTTGAGCCGGAATTTCAACAAAAAAATATTTTCAATTTTTCGCAAAAATCCCTGATGGTTAGCCTTACTTATTTTGAACGGATAAAATTTATTGTCACAGATTCTGAAAGTATCGGTCATTTTGGATTGATGATGTAATTTTAAGTAGATCAGCGTTTAAATTGTTGCAATATATTGCCTCAATCGCCTGTAGTTTCGGTTCGATGACAAAACATAATCGGATTTCAAACTACAAAATTTCCAATAACCGAGCTTTCCATATGCAACCAACCATTAATTTCTTTCTTAATATGCCATTTACATTACCTATAATCATTTTGAGCCGGAATTTCAACAAAAAAATATTTTCAATTTTTCGCAAAAATCCCTGATGGTTAGCCTTACTTATTTTGAACGGATAAAATTTATTGTCACAGATTCTGAAAGTATCGGTCATTTTGGATTGATGATGTAATTTTAAGTAGATCAGCGTTTAAATTGTTGCAATATGTCGCCTCAATCGCCTGTAGTTTCGGTTCGATGACAAAACATAACCGGATTTCAAACTACAAAATTTCCAATAACCGAGCTTTCCATATGCAACCAACCATTAATTTCTTTCTTAATATGCCATTTACATTACCTATAATCATTTTGAGCCGGAATTTCAACAAAAAAATATTTTCAATTTTTCGCAAAAATCCCTGATGGTTAGCCTTACTTATTTTGAACGGATAAAATTTATTGTCACAGATTCTGAAGGTATCGGTTATTTTGGATTGATGATGTAATTTTAAGTAGATCAGCGTTTAAATTGTTGCAATATGTCGCCTCAATCGCCTGTAGTTTCGGTTCGATGACAAAACATAACCGGATTTCAAACTACAAAATTTCCAATAATCGAGCTTTCCATATGCAACCAACCATTAATTTCTTTCTTAATATGCCATTTACATTACCTATAATCATTTTGAGCCGGAATTTCAACAAAAAAATATTTTCAATTTTTCGCAAAAATCCCTGATGGTTAGCCTTACTTATTTTGAACGGATAAAATTTATTGTCACAGATTCTGAAAGTATCGGTCATTTTGGATTGATGATGTAATTTTAAGTAGATCAGCGTTTAAATTGTTGCAATATATCGCCTCAATCGCCTGTAGTTTCGGTTCGATGACAAAACATAATCGGATTTCAAACTACAAAATTTCCAATAACCGAGCTTTCCATATGCAACCAACCATTAATTTCTTTCTTAATATGCCATTTACATTACCTATAATCATTTTGAGCCGGAATTTCAACAAAAAAATATTTTCAATTTTTCGCAAAAATCCCTGATGGTTAGCCTTACTTATTTTGAACGGATAAAATTTATTGTCACAGATTCTGAAGGTATCGGTTATTTTGGATTGATGATGTAATTTTAAGTAGATCAGCGTTTAAATTGTTGCAATATGTCGCCTCAATCGCCTGTAGTTCCGGTTCGATGACAAAACATAACCGGATTTCAAACTACAAAATTTCCAATAATCGAGCTTTCCATATGCAACCAACCATTAATTTCTTTCTTAATATGCCATTTACATTACATATAATCATTTTGAGCCGGAATTTCAACAAAAAAATATTTTCAATTTTTCGCAAAAATCTCTGATGGTTTGCCTTACTTATTTTGAACGGATACAATTTATTGTCACAGATTCTGAAGGTATCGGTTATTTTGGATTGATGATGTAATTTTAAGTAGATCAGCCTTTAAATTGTTGCAATATGTCGCCTCAATCGCCTGTAGTTTCGGTTCGATGACAAAACATAACCGGATTTCAAACTACAAAATTTCCAATAACCGAGCTTTCCATATGCAACCAACCATTAATTTCTTTCTTAATATGCCATTTACATTACCTATAATCATTTTGAGCCGGAATTTCAACAAAAAAATATTTTCAATTTTTCGCAAAAATCCCTGATGGTTAGCCTTACTTATTTTGAACGGATAAAATTTATTGTCACAGATTCTGAAGGTATCGGTTATTTTGGATTGATGATGTAATTTTAAGTAGATCAGCGTTTAAATTGTTGCAATATGTCGCCTCAATCGCCTGTAGTTTCGGTTCGATGACAAAACATAACCGGATTTCAAACTACAAAATTTCCAATAACCGAGCTTTCCATATGCAACCAACCATTAATTTCTTTCTTAATATGCCATTTACATTACCTATAATCATTTTGAGCCGGAATTTCAACAAAAAAATATTTTCAATTTTTCGCAAAAATCCCTGATGGTTAGCCTTACTTATTTTGAACGGATAAAATTTATTGTCACAGATTCTGAAGGTATCGGTTATTTTGGATTGATGATGTAATTTTAAGTAGATCAGCGTTTAAATTGTTGCAATATGTCGCCTCAATCGCCTGTATTTTCGGTTCGATGACAAAACATAACCGGATTTCAAACTACAAAATTTCCAATAACCGAGCTTTCCATATGCAACCAACCATTAATTTCTTTCTTAATATGCCATTTACATTACATATAATCATTTTGAGCCGGAATTTCAACAAAAAAATATTTTCAATTTTTCGCAAAAATCTCTGATGGTTTGCCTTACTTATTTTGAACGGATAAAATTTATTGTCACAGATTCTGAAGGTATCGGTTATTTTGGATTGATGATGTAATTTTAAGTAGATCAGCGTTTAAATTGTTGCAATATGTCGCCTCAATCGCCTGTAGTTTCGGTTCGATGACAAAACATAACCGGATTTCAAACTACAAAATTTCCAATAACCGAGCTTTCCATATGCAACCAACCATTAATTTCTTTCTTAATATGCCATTTACATTACCTATAATCATTTTGAGCCGGAATTTCAACAAAAAAATATTTTCAATTTTTCGCAAAAATCCCTGATGGTTAGCCTTACTTATTTTGAACGGATAAAATTTATTGTCACAGATTCTGAAGGTATCGGTTATTTTGGATTGATGATGTAATTTTAAGTAGATCAGCGTTTAAATTGTTGCAATATGTCGCCTCAATCGCCTGTAGTTTCGGTTCGATGACAAAACATAACCGGATTTCAAACTACAAAATTTCCAATAATCGAGCTTTCCATATGCAACCAACCATTAATTTCTTTCTTAATATGCCATTTACATTACCTATAATCATTTTGAGCCGGAATTTCAACAAAAAAATATTTTCAATTTTTCGCAAAAATCCCTGATGGTTAGCCTTACTTATTTTGAACGGATAAAATTTATTGTCACAGATTCTGAAGGTATCGGTTATTTTGGATTGATGATGTAATTTTAAGTAGATCAGCGTTTAAATTGTTGCAATATGTCGCCTCAATCGCCTGTAGTTTCGGTTCGATGACAAAACATAACCGGATTTCAAACTACAAAATTTCCAATAACCGAGCTTTCCATATGCAACCAACCATTAATTTCTTTCTTAATATGCCATTTACATTACCTATAATCATTTTGAGCCGGAATTTCAACAAAAAAATATTTTCAATTTTTCGCAAAAATCCCTGATGGTTAGCCTTACTTATTTTGAACGGATAAAATTTATTGTCACAGATTCTGAAGGTATCGGTTATTTTGGATTGATGATGTAATTTTAAGTAGATCAGCGTTTAAATTGTTGCAATATGTCGCCTCAATCGCCTGTAGTTTCGGTTCGATGACAAAACATAACCGGATTTCAAACTACAAAATTTCCAATAACCGAGCTTTCCATATGCAACCAACCATTAATTTCTTTCTTAATATGCCATTTACATTACCTATAATCATTTTGAGCCGGAATTTCAACAAAAAAATATTTTCAATTTTTCGCAAAAATCCCTGATGGTTAGCCTTACTTATTTTGAACGGATAAAATTTATTGTCACAGATTCTGAAGGTATCGGTTATTTTGGATTGATGATGTAATTTTAAGTAGATCAGCGTTTAAATTGTTGCAATATGTCGCCTCAATCGCCTGTAGTTTCGGTTCGATGACAAAACATAACCGGATTTCAAACTACAAAATTTCCAATAATCGAGCTTTCCATATGCAACCAACCATTAATTTCTTTCTTAATATGCCATTTACATTACCTATAATCATTTTGAGCCGGAATTTCAACAAAAAAATATTTTCAATTTTTCGCAAAAATCTCTGATGGTTAGCCTTACTTATTTTGAACGGATAAAATTTATTGTCACAGATTCTGAAGGTATCGGTTATTTTGGATTGATGATGTAATTTTAAGTAGATCAGCGTTTAAATTGTTGCAATATGTCGCCTCAATCGCCTGTAGTTTCGGTTCGATGACAAAACATAATCGGATTTCAAACTACAAAATTTCCAATAACCGAGCTTTCCATATGCAACCAACCATTAATTTCTTTCTTAATATGCCATTTACATTACCTATAATCATTTTGAGCCGGAATTTCAACAAAAAAATATTTTCAATTTTTCGCAAAAATCCCTGATGGTTAGCCTTACTTATTTTGAACGGATAAAATTTATTGTCACAGATTCTGAAGGTATCGGTTATTTTGGATTGATGATGTAATTTTAAGTAGATCAGCGTTTAAATTGTTGCAATATGTCGCCTCAATCGCCTGTAGTTTCGGTTCGATGACAAAACATAATCGGATTTCAAACTACAAAATTTCCAATAACCGAGCTTTCCATATGCAACCAACCATTAATTTCTTTCTTAATATGCCATTTACATTACCTATAATCATTTTGAGCCGGAATTTCAACAAAAAAATATTTTCAATTTTTCGCAAAAATCCCTGATGGTTAGCCTTACTTATTTTGAACGGATAAAATTTATTGTCACAGATTCTGAAGGTATCGGTTATTTTGGATTGATGACGTAATTTTAAGTAGATCAGCGTTTAAATTGTTGCAATATGTCGCCTCAATTGCCTGTAGTTTCGGTTCGATGACAAAACATAACCGGATTTCAAACTACAAAATTTCCAATAACCGAGCTTTCCATATGCAACCAACCATTAATTTCTTTCTTAATATGCCATTTACATTACCTATAATCATTTTGAGCCGGAATTTCAACAAAAAAATATTTTCAATTTTTCGCAAAAATCTCTGATGGTTAGCCTTACTTATTTTGAACGGATAAAATTTATTGTCACAGATTCTGAAGGTATCGGTTATTTTGGATTGATGATGTAATTTTAAGTAGATCAGCGTTTAAATTGTTGCAATATGTCGCCTCAATCGCCTGTAGTTTCGGTTCGATGACAAAACATAATCGGATTTCAAACTACAAAATTTCCAATAACCGAGCTTTCCATATGCAACCAACCATTAATTTCTTTCTTAATATGCCATTTACATTACCTATAATCATTTTGAGCCGGAATTTCAACAAAAAAATATTTTCAATTTTTCGCAAAAATCCCTGATGGTTAGCCTTACTTATTTTGTACGGATAAAATTTATTGTCACAGATTCTGAAAGTATCGGTCATTTTGGATTGATGATGTAATTTTAAGTAGATCAGCGTTTAAATTGTTGCAATATGTCGCCTCAATCGCCTGTAGTTTCGGTTCGATGACAAAACCTTACTTATTTTGAACGGATAAAATTTATTGTCACAGATTCTGAAGGTATCGGTTATTTTGGATTGATGACGTAATTTTAAGTATAGATCAGCGTTTAAATTGTTGCAATATGTCGCCTCAATTGCCTGTAGTTTCGGTTCGATGACAAAACATAACCGGATTTCAAACTACAAAATTTCCAATAACCGAGCTTTCCATATGCAACCAACCATTAATTTCTTTCTTAATATGCCATTTACATTACCTATAATCATTTTGAGCCGGAATTTCAACAAAAAAATATTTTCAATTTTTCGCAAAAATCTCTGATGGTTAGCCTTACTTATTTTGAACGGATAAAATTTATTGTCACAGATTCTGAAGGTATCGGTTATTTTGGATTGATGATGTAATTTTAAGTAGATCAGCGTTTAAATTGTTGCAATATGTCGCCTCAATCGCCTGTAGTTTCGGTTCGATGACAAAACATAATCGGATTTCAAACTACAAAATTTCCAATAACCGAGCTTTCCATATGCAACCAACCATTAATTTCTTTCATAATATGCCATTTACATTACCTATAATCATTTTGAGTCGGAATTTCAACAAAAAAATATTTGCCTTACTTATTTTGAACGGATAAAATTTATTGTCACGGAAATTTATTGTCACGGAACCGAGCTTTCCATATGCAACCAACTGTTAATTTTTTTTTCAAAATGCTATTCGTCTGGTGAACATAAGGCATCGAAAATCTTAAGTCATTCGATTCAGGCAAATAAATTTTTTTGTTTTCGAATTTGCCCAGGTCTGTTTTTACCCCAAAAAATCGATAAATTTATAAGACTCTTAAATAGTTTAGAATGAAGCGACCTCCCTTTACATAGTTTGATCGCCTTGTGTTATCGGGTGTTCAACTCTATTAGTACATATGTTGCAATTCAGTTGGACTACAGCTAACCTAAAAAACGCTCTTCCATTCATCGTTAATGCTATTGAAGTGCAAACCTAAATATTGAACGCAGCACATAATAAAAAAATGTATGTGGGTGGGTGTCCTAAAACAGATAAGTTATTAACAAGTGTTGGTATAAGCCAATATCAATATCATTTAGCATTAATTTGCAAAATAAATATATTTCTGACATTAAGTTTTAGTAACACTAGTATTTCACAGCTTGATTATAAAGATAATATATAAACTTCACAGAAGTAAACATATAGCACGATGATTTTTCGATATTGTTTAGTCCAAAGCTTGATAAGTGGATTGAAGATCATCCCGTCGACTATTGTGTATGTAAATCGAATAAACACAAATCAAATGATATAACTGGTACAAATTAAGAACGACCACAATTGCAATAGTAAGTGGAACATTTGTAATTTTACCCAATACAATCAAGAAAATTGGAACTATAATAGACGCTGATATAGCGAGTTGTTGCCCAAACAGCCATGGAAATATTAAACAATTTCGTTTCTAAAAATAGCAAAAAATAAATTATCTACCAATAATTGCGTAAATATGAATCGATTCACTTACAAGCAAAATCCCAATTATGAGTAGTACGCAATTTGTCAAATGTACTGTTGATAACACAATCACAAATATCGCTAGGTATCGTGAAGTGTTCACAACTAGAAATTCATCGTAGATCAGGAGTAGCCACACTATAGATGTTAAATAGAAAGTAGCGGCCAATAAAGCAAGAATCAAGTTTCCATAGTGAAGCGATTTACAGCAACATACTCGTTTGACGAGAACCATTATGATGAAATATTTGTGACAGACTGTCAACCAAATACATTTTTATCAATTTTGCTATTCCGTATATAACGAAAGTGATAAGCCGATATCTCGAATACTAATATTTTGTTTTGTAAATTATCTGTATTTAACACACGTACGTAGATATACGTGTATGTATAGTGATTAGTCATAGTCGTTACACATATGGTATTTTGATTTTTTTTACGCTACACATGTATGCACATTTTTTTCTATACATGACAACTAAGATTAGGGTTATTTTATCTCCACAGTTTACTTATACCACACTATAAACAAGATAAAAATTCGCACCGGCCAAATTAAAATATAGAAACCTTCTTACTTCACTTATGAACACTTATGTATCTTTTATTCTTCATCATATACATTGAATGAACACAAATATAGAAATAAATATTGAGTCCAATCCATGCGATCACACAAGGAATAACGATTTCCAGGTATGCCACCGATTGCGTTAAGAGCACAACAAGTGGAATTACGATTGAGCTTATTAAGATTAGCATCTGTCCAAAAAGCCATGGGTTAATCCAAAGTTTCGATCTCTAAAATTTATGTTAGTAGAAATTAATAATTTATATTCTGACCCCACTAAAAATATTTAAGTATACATACCGATGTCGTTCCAATTATTAAAAGTACACAATTAATCATGTGAATTAACGAGAGCACCATAACAAAACTGGCTAAGTATTTCCATATATCCACCAAAGCGAAATCCCGGTAGATAAAAAATAATAATACCGCAAAAGTGTTATAGAAGAGAGCCCCAAACGTTCCCAGTAGAACATTTCCTCGCCGTAATGGAATGCAACAGAAAACTTTTTTCACTCTAACCATTTTTATTATTTTCCAGGTCTATTCTGCTTATCAATATCGACTGTCACCTAAAAAAAATATAATATTATTACGTAATTGTACATTATACCATTAGAAATTAGTAAAACCAACAACAATGCCATATAAAGTATAGATACTGATTTTAATTACGAATTACGAGTACATATTCCTCAAATAGTTTTGAACTGGCTTTTTGTGTATACGACTGTGTATTTGTGATAAGATATGAACATATGTGCATTATTCAATCGCATATGCATATCTATTTGTGGAATGTGGAACACCTTATAATGGTTTGGAGTTACAGGTTGAACATCATAAAAATTAAAAAATATTTGGTGCTCATCACGCCCAAAAGTATGCTATATAAAAGTTGCACATACCTCACATGAAATCGGTACACCCAAAGCAAGGCAGTTTTTTAATAATTTTTCCATATCGGCAGGGGAAATTATTCCCAATTCGATTTTGTTTAGAAAACCGAAGTTAAATATAAATTCTCTATATCAAATTTGCTTTCTCTCTCACTCTCTCAATCAAACTTGCTACTCCCAGGACGACGGGTGTATCAAGATCAGATATTCACAAATTTGCAAAATGTTTTATTCAGATTCATGTTGGTGGCATGTACTTAAAAATTAGAGAAGGTGCGATATAATGGTGATGAGGGTCTCGTAAGATAAAGAGCGAGTGATTAAAGACGGTCAAGAGCAATATAGAGAGTAAATGACCAAACAGTATTTTTTGTAAAGACCGGAGATAATTGCGAGATTAAAAGAAAAGGAGTAATTGCTAGAAGAGATAGGGTGGGGAAATAAGAGGGAGTTAGTGAGGTAGATACTCGATCGGCTAGCAAGCAAGCAATTTGCTAGCCAAAATCCTGACTACTCAATAAATTTTACCAAGAATATTTGAATTTCAAATTATATTTTTTATAAATTTTTTGTTTATTTTTGCAATTCCACAGTAAAACAATACAAAAATTTGCTGATCATTTTTTGAAGCCGCTAAATTTAAGGCGATGATACATGTACAGATTTTGCCTTTAAGGCATAAAAATTATGCGCGCTGATTGGTTAAGAGTCGGCCATCTTGAATCGCCTTATATGCAAAAATTTTAAATTGAACATTTCTCAATTTTGTATAAGGCATTTTTTTTTTGCAAAAAAAAAAACAAAAAATTTTTGAAAAACATAATTTGAAAAGCCAATTTCCTTGGTAAAATTGAGTGAGTAGCCAGGATTTTGGCTAGCAAATTGCTTGTTTGCTAGCCGATCGAGCATCTACCCCAATGTCCTAGAAATCCCAATATTAAAGAGTTATTATTTTTGAAAAATTCGTTCTAATTTTTTGCTAACTTGTTTGCTATTTTAAAACAATTTAGGAAAAATTAGAATGAACTTTTTTTCAATTTCGAGGACGTTAACTCCCGGTTACATCGCCACCCTTTCTCTTCTAGCATACACTCCTTCTCTTTTAATCTCGCAATTATCTCCGATCTTTACAAAATATACTACATGGTCATTTACCATCTATATATTACTCTCGATCATCTTTACTCATTTCCCCTTTAACTAACAAATCCCTCCTCGTCATTATCTCTCACTTTTTATGATGTTTACCTACATGCCACCAACATGAATATACGATCGAATGAATCTGAATAAAACATTTCCAAGATTTATGAGTATATGACCTTGATACACCTGTGGCTCAGCAAATTAACCATCTGGCGTGTCGTATTTGGCGCCTTGCTTGTCTAATTTAGCACCTTGCTTTGCTCGAATTTCCTTCATTTGAAATAACAGAGCCTTCATGATATCTCGCATGTCCAAGGTTAGTTGCTGTGGTTTAGGCGTAAGCAGCTGTACTGAAATAGTCGTTGTTCCAGTTCTCTCATATTTTACTTTTTGAAGTAACTGGTGGCATCATTGAAAAACCTGGCTTCAGTAATGATTGTTGTGATCTTCGTCCTAATGTTTCAGCATCCTTTACTACGGTGCTCTGCAGTCTCGAAAGTAACTCGTTTATATTGCCTTTGGTTGGAAGACCAAGGCTCTGCAGACTTTCTCTCAACTGCTGTAATGTGCAGGTGTTAGTTTTTAACCATTGCTGTTATTTCCAAAATCCCATTTCTGACACCAAATGTTACGAATTTGGAGACTTCGCCTCGGATTCACACTTCAAAATTTTACTCAGCGTTTAAAAAAACAAACTTACTTCCAACACCTTTAATTTCTTGATCAATTCACTAATTTCACATTTTATTGACTACTATTCACTAATTCACTTTTACTTTTCACACTGTTTACTTTAACAAATTGAATTGAATTGTTGTTGAATTACAACAACGTTTAAAGTCGCTATCTGATCAATCACAATCGTCATCTTCTAATGCCTACAACAATGATCAAAAAAGTCGGAGCCACCTCGTACTGAAACGATCGAGCAGCATGACAACCCGATGTTCAAAAAACAAGATGTACTCGTGCGCCAATTATACCAACATATACTTCGTCCACCCGAATACTTACAGCTAAGCATCAACAAGCTGCAAAAATGGATGGACGAGATCGACCAGTTACATACGACGATCTTAATAGAAACTGACGAAAAAGATCAGAGTATTAACTACTTCACCAAGGATTACTACGGTGCCTTAATGGATAAAGTGGACGATACCATAGTGCGGCTTCAAAGGGGTCACAAGCAAAATACGGTCCCGCAAGAGGTACGCAGCATCAAACTACCAAAAGTGGATATACCAACATTCACCGGAGATTATGAAACCTGGAGCTCTTCAACGATTTATTCACGGAGCTCATTCATACAAACAACGAAAACTCTGATACAGTCAAAATGACTTATTTAAAATCACCCATCCAGAAAAGCGCATCTCAACTTATCAGCCATCTCACGAATGTAGGAGAAAATTATGAAAAGACGTGCGATCTACTACAAGCCAGGTACAATAATCCCCGGCTACTTGCGAACAAATATTTCAACTCGCTTTTATCTGCACCAACGATTCAAGTGGCTTCTGCATGCGCAATTCGGAACATGCATGACAATGCAAAGGAAATGCTCCATCGAACGATTAAAATTAAGTTCTACATTTGAATCATTCGTAGCGTTCATTCTGTCCAGAAAACTAGATGCAGAATCCACTCGGCTATATGAGTCAACCTTAGTCAACCCAATTCCAGTCTATAGAAGCAATGGACAGTGTTAAATCAGCAGTATGGAAAACACAAGGCAATTCATCGGTTGTACAACCTTTAAAGCGATTCAACGCTGCTACTGTTAATCCTTCTTGTTGGGTTAAATCCTGCTCCAAACGACACTCGCTAGACCAATGCAACCAATGCTAAAGAATGACGACATTGAAGAGATCTAGCTTTGTGAACGCCGCGAACCTCTGTGTAAAATGCCTCGAACAACACAGTGGCTCATGCAAGGCAAACGTCTGCATCGTATGTAAGGGACATCATCACACATTCCTGCATTGAAACAACGCAGCCTCTTCTTCGTGCAAACAATCTCTGCTGGTTAACCAACCAGCCCCAGTATTATTGCCTACTGAAATATTTAAGGCGGTTTCGAGTAACGGCCAGCCTGTCACCTTAAGGGCTCTGATAGATGTGGGACCGCAAGCCACATTAATCACCTTCAAGGTGGGTAACAAGCTTAACCTCAAAAGAAGAAAGATCAATGTCAACGTTTCGGGTAACGGAGGAAACGTAGTCAGCACTTGCAGTCACGTTATGAGCGTCAAATTAGCACCAAGGTTCGAAGGTGAATTTCTTCTAAACGTTGATGCGTTTATTTTCGAGAAACTCACTCAAAGGTTTCCCGAAATCAGTGTTGACACAAATAACTGGAAACACTTGGAAAATCTTCAACTCGCCGACCCACTTTATAATCAATCGCAATGAATTGACATAGTGTTAGGCGCCGATTATCATCCTTTCATCGCCACCAATGGTCTAATAAAGGGTGAGCAACATCAACCAATAGCACAAAACACTGAGCTCGGATGGAAGCACAAAACACTGACCTCGGATGGATTATCATCGGTAGCCTCCGGTTCATCGAGAATCAGAAAATAACAACCAAGACGATAGAAAAACAGCTCAAGTTGCTCATCGAGAACGACTCCATTCCAGAGGAAAGGGATCGTACGGAAGAAGAACTAAGAATAGAAGAACATTTCCAGACAAATGTACAACATAATCCTGATGGTAAATATGCGGTAAAGATTCCTTTTAAATCGGATACTTCTACCTTGGGCGAAGAAAACGGCGGTAGCCAGACAACTACAACTAGAAGAAAATTTGAGAGGGATCCACCGCTTAAACAAATGTATCATTAGTTCATCCAGGAATACATCAACCTATATCATATGGAATTATTGCAACTAGAACAAGAAGAACTGGCAGTCAATCAAAGCTATTATATCCTACATCACGGAGTGCTAAAACAAGATAGCACCACAACTAAACTCCTAGTGGTATTCGATGGTATTCGACTTCTACGTACATTCTACGTCTGAATCTTTGCAGATGGACATCCAACTCCAGTGATATCCTGGAATGTATCCCAAATAAATTCCAACGGACGGGCAACTTATCAATTAAGTTGAATGATTGCGTCAAAACCTTGGGTATAGTATATCATCCCCAAAATGATGTATTTGAGTTTGATGTGTCAAATCTATATTTCTCAAATGGACAACAAACCAACCGAGCGTTGTTGTCGGACTCATCCAAATTGTTCGACCCCATCGGATGGTTGTCACCAATAACCATTACCGCAAAATTAATGATGCAAGACGCTTGGACTCTAACCATTGGAGCAGAATGCGAAATTGAGTGTTTAAGAGCCTCAAACACCTCGAACCGGAAAAGCCGACTGTTGCCTCTGAATCCAGTGATTGTCTTAAACGGCCTGTTGCGCCTGAATGATCGAATACAAAATTCCAATCTACCAGTGGCCGCACAAAGTCCCCTATAATATTAAACAGGTACAACAAAGTTACTTAACGGATCATAGAGGATTCTCGCCGCAAAACATGGGGCACCCACTCAATTGACTTTAGCCTATCTAAGGAACAAATATTAGATTATAGATGGAAAAAGGGCCGTGCGCAAGGTATAATTCAAAAATGTATTAAATGCATTACATGCTTCCGCCACAAGCAACACAAGGCGGAGCAACTTATGGGTGCTTTACTCGCAGCCATGGTTCAGCCGCGGAGGGCATATGCTTGTCCAATCCAACTAAGGACAACTGGAGGAAGGGGCTACAAGGCATATAAGGGCTACATAGCAATAGTGATATGCATGGTGATAAGAGCCATACATATTGAGATATAGTGAGTTCACAAACAACCGAGACCTTCATTGCAGCACACAAACGGTTCGTTTCAAGAAGAGGGCTGTACACAAACATTTACTCCGACAACGGTACTAACTTCGTAGAGGCTGATACGGTATTTAAAAAGAACTACAACAACGCCATGACAACGCTGCCAAATGACATAGCGACTATGTTAGCGACGGATGGAACCACCTGGCATTTCATCCCACCTCACCCACTTCGGGGGCATTTGGGAGGCAGACGTCAAATCAATAAAGTTTCACCTCAAGAGAACTATAGGAAATAAATTTATTAATTTTTATAACCAGATTTTTTTTTAAATTGGCTATATGAGATTGAAAATGAGTTGGCAATATTTATGTGCTCCTAATCTAATCTTTTTGTTTTAATAACTAAAAGTTATGAATTTTATAACTGAAGTTAATAATCTAACGATATAAATTTATCAGTTTTAATAAATAAAAGTTATGAATTTTAATACTGAAGTTATCAATTAAATGAAATAAATTTATCAGATTTTATAACCAGATTTTTTTTTAATTTGCTATATGAGACTGAAAATGAGTTGGCAATACTTATGTGCTCCTAATTTAATATTTTTGATTTAATAACCAAAAGTTATGAATTTTATAACTGAAGTTATCAATTTAATGAAATAAATTTATCAGTTTTTATAACCAGATTTTTTTTTAATTTGCTATACGAGATTGAAAATGAGTTGGCAATATTTATGTGCTCCTAATTTAATCTTTTTGTTTTAATAACTAAAAGTTATGAATTTTAAAACTGAAGTTATCAGTTTAATGAAATAAATTTATCAGTTTTTATAACCAGATTTGTTTTTTAATTTGCTATATGAGACTGAAAATGAGTTGGCAATATTTATGTGCTCCTAATTTAATCTTTTTGATTTAATAACCAAAAGTTATGAATTTTATAACTGAAGTTATCAATTTAATGAAATAAATTTATCAGTTTTTATAACCAGATTTTTTTTTAATTTGCTATACGAGATTGAAAATGAGTTGGCAATATTTATGTGCTCCTAATTTAATCTTTTTGTTTTAATAACTAAAAGTTATGAATTTTATAACTGAAGTTATCAATTTAATGAAATAAAATTATCAGTTTTTATAACCAGATTTTCTTTTAATTTGCTATATGAGACTGAAAATGAGTTACCAATATTTATGTGCTCCTAATTTAATCTTTTTGATTTAATAACTAAAAGTTATGAATTATATAACTGAAGTTATCAATCTAACGATATAAATTTATCAGTTTTAATAAATAAAAGTTATGAATTTTATAACTGATGTTATCAATTTAATGAAATAAATTTATCAATTTTTATAACCAGATTTTTGTTTTAATTTGCTATATGAGATTGAAAATGAGTTGGCAATATTTATGTGCTCCTAATTTAATCTTTTTGATTTAATAACTAAAAGTTATGAATTATATAACTGAAGTTATCAATCTAACGATATAAATTTATCAGTTTTAATAAATAAAAGTTATGAATTTTATAACTGATGTTATCAATTTAATGAAATAAATTTATCAATTTTTATAACCAGATTTTTGTTTTAATTTGCTATATGAGACTGAAAATGAGTTACCAATATTTATGTGCTCCTAATTTAATCTTTTTGATTTAATAACTAAAAGTTATGAATTATATAACTGAAGTATCAATCTAACGATATAAATTTATCAGTTTTAATAAATAAAAGTAAAGAATTTTATAACTGAAGTTATCAATTTAATGAAATAAATTTATCAATTTTTATAACCAGATTTTTGTTTTAATTTGCTATATGAGATTGAAAATGAGTTGGCAATATTTATGTGCTCCTAATCTAATCTTTTTGTTTTAATAACTAAAAGTTATGAATTTTATAACTGAAGTTATCAATTTAACGAAATAAATTTATTAATTTTTATAACCAGATTTTTTTTTAAATTGGCTATATGAGATTGAAAATGAGTTGGCAATATTTATGTGCTCCTAATCTAATCTTTTTGTTTTAATAACTAAAAGTTATGAATTTTATAACTGAAGTTAATAATCTAACGATATAAATTTATCAGTTTTAATAAATAAAAGTTATGAATTTTAATACTGAAGTTATCAATTAAATGAAATAAATTTATCAGATTTTATAACCAGATTTTTTTTTAATTTGCTATATGAGACTGAAAATGAGTTGGCAATACTTATGTGCTCCTAATTTAATATTTTTGATTTAATAACCAAAAGTTATGAATTTTATAACTGAAGTTATCAATTTAATGAAATAAATTTATCAGTTTTTATAACCAGATTTTTTTTTAATTTGCTATACGAGATTGAAAATGAGTTGGCAATATTTATGTGCTCCTAATTTAATCTTTTTGTTTTAATAACTAAAAGTTATGAATTTTAAAACTGAAGTTATCAGTTTAATGAAATAAATTTATCAGTTTTTATAACCAGATTTGTTTTTTAATTTGCTATATGAGACTGAAAATGAGTTGGCAATATTTATGTGCTCCTAATTTAATCTTTTTGATTTAATAACCAAAAGTTATGAATTTTATAACTGAAGTTATCAATTTAATGAAATAAATTTATCAGTTTTTATAACCAGATTTTTTTTTAATTTGCTATACGAGATTGAAAATGAGTTGGCAATATTTATGTGCTCCTAATTTAATCTTTTTGTTTTAATAACTAAAAGTTATGAATTTTATAACTGAAGTTATCAATTTAATGAAATAAAATTATCAGTTTTTATAACCAGATTTTCTTTTAATTTGCTATATGAGACTGAAAATGAGTTACCAATATTTATGTGCTCCTAATTTAATCTTTTTGATTTAATAACTAAAAGTTATGAATTATATAACTGAAGTTATCAATCTAACGATATAAATTTATCAGTTTTAATAAATAAAAGTTATGAATTTTATAACTGATGTTATCAATTTAATGAAATAAATTTATCAATTTTTATAACCAGATTTTTGTTTTAATTTGCTATATGAGATTGAAAATGAGTTGGCAATATTTATGTGCTCCTAATTTAATCTTTTTGATTTAATAACTAAAAGTTATGAATTATATAACTGAAGTTATCAATCTAACGATATAAATTTATCAGTTTTAATAAATAAAAGTTATGAATTTTATAACTGATGTTATCAATTTAATGAAATAAATTTATCAATTTTTATAACCAGATTTTTGTTTTAATTTGCTATATGAGACTGAAAATGAGTTACCAATATTTATGTGCTCCTAATTTAATCTTTTTGATTTAATAACTAAAAGTTATGAATTATATAACTGAAGTATCAATCTAACGATATAAATTTATCAGTTTTAATAAATAAAAGTAAAGAATTTTATAACTGAAGTTATCAATTTAATGAAATAAATTTATCAATTTTTATAACCAGATTTTTGTTTTAATTTGCTATATGAGATTGAAAATGAGTTGGCAATATTTATGTGCTCCTAATCTAATCTTTTTGTTTTAATAACTAAAAGTTATGAATTTTATAACTGAAGTTATCAATTTAACGAAATAAATGTATCAGTTGTTATAACCAGATTTTTTTTTTAATTTGCTATATGAGATTGAAAATGAGTTGGCAATATTTATGTGCTCCTAATTTAATCTTTTTGATTTAATAACCAAAAGTTATGAATTTTATAACTGAAGTTATTAATCTAACGATATAAATTTATCAGTTTTCATAACTAAAAGTTATGAATTTTAAAACTGAAGTTATCAATTTAATGAAATAAATTTATCAATTTTTATAACCAGATTTTTGTTTTAATTTGCTATACGAGATTGAAAATGAGTTGGCAATATTTATGTGCTCCTAATTTAATCTTTTTGTTTTAATAACTAAAAGTTATGAATTTTATAACTGAAGTTATCAATTTAATGAAATAAAATTATCAGTTTTTATAACCAGATTTTCTTTTAATTTGCTATATGAGACTGAAAATGAGTTACCAATATTTATGTGCTCCTAATTTAATCTTTTTGATTTAATAACTAAAAGTTATGAATTATATAACTGAAGTTATCAATCTAACGATATAAATTTATCAGTTTTAATAAATAAAAGTTATGAATTTTATAACTGATGTTATCAATTTAATGAAATAAATTTATCAATTTTTATAACCAGATTTTTGTTTTAATTTGCTATATGAGATTGAAAATGAGTTGGCAATATTTATGTGCTCCTAATCTAATCTTTTTGTTTTAATAACTAAAAGTTATGAATTTTATAACTAAAGTTATCAATTTAATGAAATAAATTTATCAGTTTTTATAACCAGATTTTCTTTTAATTTGCTATATGAGACTGAAAATGAGTTACCAATATTTATGTGCTCCTAATTTAATCTTTTTGATTTAATAACTAAAAGTTATGAATTATATAACTGAAGTTATCAATCTAACGATATAAATTTATCAGTTTTAATAAATAAAAGTTATGAATTTTATAACTGATGTTATCAATTTAATGAAATAAATTTATCAATTTTTATAACCAGATTTTTGTTTTAATTTGCTATATGAGATTGAAAATGAGTTGGCAATATTTATGTGCTCCTAATCTAATCTTTTTGTTTTAATAACTAAAAGTTATGAATTTTATAACTGAAGTTATCAATTTAACGAAATAAATTTATCAGTTGTTATAACCAGATTTTTTTTCAATTTGCTATATGAGATTGAAAATGAGTTGGCAATATTTATGTGCTCCTAATTTAATCTTTTTGATTTAATAACTAAAAGTAATGAATTTTATAACTAAAGTTATCAAATTATTGAAATAAGTTTATCAGTTTTTATAACCAGATTTTTTTTTAATTTGCTATATGAGACTGAAAATGAGTTACCAATATTTATGTGCTCCTAATTTAATCTTTTTGATTTAATAACTAAAAGTTATGAATTATATAACTGAAGTTATCAATCTAACGATATAAATTTATCAGTTTTAATAAATAAAAGTTATGAATTTTATAACTGATGTTATCAATTTAATGAAATAAATTTATCAATTTTTATAACCAGATTTTTGTTTTAATTTGCTATATGAGATTGAAAATGAGTTGGCAATATTTATGTGCTCCTAATCTAATCTTTTTGTTTTAATAACTAAAAGTTATGAATTTTATAACTGAAGTTATCAATTTAATGAAATAAAATTATCAGTTTTTATAACCAGATTTTCTTTTAATTTGCTATATGAGACTGAAAATGAGTTACCAATATTTATGTGCTCCTAATTTAATCTTTTTGATTTAATAACTAAAAGTTATGAATTATATAACTGAAGTTATCAATCTAACGATATAAATTTATCAGTTTTAATAAATAAAAGTAAAGAATTTTATAACTGAAGTTATCAATTTAATGAAATAAATTTATCAATTTTTATAACCAGATTTTTGTTTTAATTTGCTATATGAGATTGAAAATGAGTTGGCAATATTTATGTGCTCCTAATCTAATCTTTTTGTTTTAATAACTAAAAGTTATGAATTTTAAAACTGAAGTTATCAATTTAATGAAATAAATTTATCAGTTTTTATAACCAGATTTGTTTTTTAATTTGCTATATGAGACTGAAAATGAGTTGGCAATATTTATGTGCTCCTAATTTAATCTTTTTGATTTAATAACTAAAAGTAATGAATTTTATAACTAAAGTTATCAAATTATTGAAATAAGTTTATCAGTTTTTATAACCAGATTTTTTTTTAATTTGCTATATGAGACTGAAAATGAGTTACCAATATTTATGTGCTCCTAATTTAATCTTTTTGATTTAATAACTAAAAGTTATGAATTATATAACTGAAGTTATCAATCTAACGATATAAATTTATCAGTTTTAATAAATAAAAGTTATGAATTTTATAACTGATGTTATCAATTTAATGAAATAAATTTATCAATTTTTATAACCAGATTTTTGTTTTAATTTGCTATATGAGATTGAAAATGAGTTGGCAATATTTATGTGCTCCTAATCTAATCTTTTTGTTTTAATAACTAAAAGTTATGAATTTTATAACTGAAGTTATCAATTTAATGAAATAAAATTATCAGTTTTTATAACCAGATTTTCTTTTAATTTGCTATATGAGACTGAAAATGAGTTACCAATATTTATGTGCTCCTAATTTAATCTTTTTGATTTAATAACTAAAAGTTATGAATTATATAACTGAAGTTATCAATCTAACGATATAAATTTATCAGTTTTAATAAATAAAAGTAAAGAATTTTATAACTGAAGTTATCAATTTAATGAAATAAATTTATCAATTTTTATAACCAGATTTTTGTTTTAATTTGCTATATGAGATTGAAAATGAGTTGGCAATATTTATGTGCTCCTAATCTAATCTTTTTGTTTTAATAACTAAAAGTTATGAATTTTAAAACTGAAGTTATCAATTTAATGAAATAAATTTATCAGTTTTTATAACCAGATTTGTTTTTTAATTTGCTATATGAGACTGAAAATGAGTTGGCAATATTTATGTGCTCCTAATTTAATCTTTTTGATTTAATAACCAAAAGTTATGAATTTTATAACTGAAGTTATCAAATTATTGAAATAAATTTATCAGTTTTTATAACCAGATTTTTTTTTAATTTGCTATACGAGATTGAAAATGAGTTGGCAATATTTATGTGCTCCTAATTTAATCTTTTTGTTTTAATAACTAAAAGTTATGAATTTTATAACTGAAGTTATCAATTTAATGAAATAAAATTATCAGTTTTTATAACCAGATTTTCTTTTAATTTGCTATATGAGACTGAAAATGAGTTACCAATATGTATGTGCTCCTAATTTAATCTTTTTGATTTAATAACTAAAAGTTATGAATTATATAACTGAAGTTATCAATCTAACGATATAAATTTATCAGTTTTAATAAATAAAAGTTATGAATTTTATAACTGATGTTATCAATTTAATGAAATAAATTTATCAATTTTTATAACCAGATTTTTGTTTTAATTTGCTATATGAGATTGAAAATGAGTTGGCAATATTTATGTGCTCCTAATCTAATCTTTTTGTTTTAATAACTAAAAGTTATGAATTTTATAACTGAAGTTATCAATTTAACGAAATAAATTTATCAGTTGTTATAACCAGATTTTTTTTCAATTTGCTATATGAGATTGAAAATGAGTTGGCAATATTTATGTGCTCCTAATTTAATCTTTTTGATTTAATAACTAAAAGTAATGAATTTTATAACTAAAGTTATCAATTTAATGAAATAAATTTATCAATTTTTTGTAACGGGAGTTTATGAATTTGCTATATTAGATTGAAAATAAGTTGACAATATTTATGTGCTTCAAATTTAATCTTTCTGTTTTAATAACCAAAAGTTATGAATTTTATAACTGAAGTTATCAAATTATTGAAATAAGTTTATCAGTTTTTATAACCAGATTTTTTTTTAATTTGCTATATGAGACTGAAAATGAGTTGGTAATATTTATGTGCTCCTAATTTAATATTTTTGATTTAATAACTAAAAGTTATGAATTATATAACTGAAATTATCAATTTAATGAAATAAATTTATCAGTTTTTATAACCAGATTTTTTTTAATCTGCTATATGAGACTGAAAATGAGTTGGCAATATTTATGTGCTCCTAATTTAATTTTTTTGATTTAATAACCAAAAGTTATGAATTTTATAACTGAAGTTATCAATTTAATGAAATAAAATTATCAGTTTTTATAACCAGATTTTTGTTTTAATTTGCTATATGAGACTGAAAATGAGTTGGCAATATTTATGTGCTCCTAATTTAATCTTTTTGATTTAATAACTGAAAGTTACAATATGAATTTTATAACTGAAGTTATCAATCTAACGATATAAATTTATCAGTTTTAATAAATAAAAGTTATGAATTTTAAAACTGAAGTTATCAATTTAATGAAATAAATTTATCAGTTTTTATAATCAGATTTTATTTTAATTTGCTATATGAGATCGAAAATGAGTTGGCAATATTTATGTGCTCCTAATCTAATCTTTTTGTTTTAATAACTAAAAGTTATGAATTTTATAAATGAAGTTATCAATTTAACGAAATAAATTTATCAGTTGTTATAACCAGATTTTTTTTTTAATTTGCTATATGAGATTGAAAATGAGTTGGCAATATTTATGTGCTCCTAATTTAATCTTTTTGATTTAATAACTAAAAGTTATGAATTTTATAACTGAATTATTAATCTAACGATATAAATTTATCAATTTTTTGTAACGAGAGTTAATGAATTTGCTATATGAGATTGAAAATAAGTTGAAAATATTTATGTGCTTCAAATTTAATCTTTCTGTTTTAATACCCAAAAGTTATGAATTTTATAACTGAAGTTATAAATTTAATGAAATAAATTTATCAGTTTTTATAACCAGATTTTTTTTTAAATTGGCTATATGAGATTGAAAATGAGTTGGCAATATTTATGTGCTCCTAATTTAATCTTTTTGATTTAATAACTACAAGTTATGAATTTTATAACTGAAGTTCTCAATCTAACAATATAAATTTATCAGTTTTAATAAATAAAAGTTATGAATTTTATAACTGAAATTATCAATTTAATGAAATAAATTTATCAGTTTTTATGACCAGATTTTTTTTAATTTGCTATATGAGATTGAAAATGAGTTGGCAATATTTATGTGCTCCTAATTTAATCTTTTTGATTTAATAACCAAAAGTTATGAATTTTATAACTGAAGTTATCAATTTAATGAAATAAATTTATCAGTTTTTATGACCAGATTTTTTTTAATTTGCTATATGAGATTGAAAATGAGTTGGCAATATTTATGTGCTCCTAATTTAATCTTTTTGATTTAATAACTAAAGGTTATGAATTTTATAACTGAAGTTCTCAATCTAACAATATAAATTTATCAGTTTTAATAAATAAAAGTTATGAATTTTATAACTGAAATTATCAATTTAATGAAATAAATTTATCAGTTTTTATGACCAGATTTTTTTTAATTTGCTATATGAGATTGAAAATGAGTTGGCAATATTTATGTGCTCCTAATTTAATCTTTTTGATTTAATAACTAAAAGTTATGAATTTTATAACTAAAGTTATCAGTTTAATGAAATAAATTTATCAATTTTTTGTAACGAGAGTTAATGAATTTGCTATATGAGATTGAAAATAAGTTGAAAATATTTATGTGCTTCAAATTTAACCTTTCTGTTTTAATAACCAAAAGTTATGAATTTTATATTTGAAGTTATCAATTTAATGAAATAAATTTATCAGTTTTTATAACCAGATTTTTTTCTAAATTGGCTATATGAGATTGAAAATGAGTTGGCAATATTTATGTGCTCCTAATTTAATCTTTTTGATTTAATAACCAAAAGTTATGAATTTTAAAACTGAAGTTATCAATTTAATGAAATAAATTTATCAGTTTTTATAACCAGATTTTTTTTAAATTGGCTATATGAGATTGAAAATGAGTTGGCAATATTTATGTGCTCTTAATTTAATCTTTTTGATTTAATAACCAAAAGTTATGAATTTTATAACTGAAGTTATCAATTTAATGAAATAAATTTATCAGTTTTTATAACCAGATTTATTTTTAAATTGCTGTATGAGATCGAAAATGAGTTGGCAATATTTATGTGCTCCTAATTTAATCTTTTTGATTTAATAACTAAAAGTTATGAATTTTATAACTGAAGTTCTCAATCTAACGATATAAATTTATCAGTTTTAATAAATAAAAGTTATGAATTTTATAACTGAAATTATCAATTTAATGAAATAAATTTATCAGTTTTTATGACCAGATTTTTTTTAATTTGCTATATGAGATTGAAAATGAGTTGGCAATATTTATGTGCTCCTAATTTAATCTTTTTGATTTAATAACCAAAAGATATGAATTTTATAACTGAAGTTATCAATTTAATGAAATAAATTTATCAGTTTTTATAACCAGATTTTTTTTTTAATTGGCTATATGAGATTGAAAATGAGTTGGCAATATTTATGTGCTCCTAATTTAATCTTTTTGATTTAATAACTAAAAGTTATGAATTTTATAACTAAAGTTATCAGTTTAATGAAATAAATTTATCAATTTTTTGTAACGAGAGTTAATGAATTTGCTATATGAGATTGAAAATAAGTTGAAAATATTTATGTGCTTCAAATTTAATCTTTCTGTTTTAATAACCAAAAGTTATGAATTTTATAACTGAAGTTATCAATTTAATGAAATAAAATTATCAGTTTTTATAACCAGATTTTTTTTTAAATTGGCTATATGAGGTTCAAAATGAGTTGGCAATATTTATGTGCTCCTAATTTAATCTTTTTGATTTAATAACTAAAAGTTATGAATTTTATAACTGAAGTTATCAATCTAACGATATAAATTTATCAGTTTCAATAAATAAAAGTTATGAATTTTATAACTGAAGTTATCAATTTAATGAAATAAATTTATCAGTTTTTATAACCAGATTTTTTTTTTAAATTTGCTATATGAGATTGAAAATGAGTTGGCAATATTTATGTGCTCCTAATTTAATCTTTTTGATTTAATAACCAAAAGTTATGAATTTTATAACTGAAGTTATCAATCTAACGATATAAATTTATCAGTTTTAATAAATAAAAGTTATGAATTTTATAACTGAAGTTATCAATTTAATGAAATAAATTTATCAATTTTTATAACCAGATTTTTGTTTTAATTTGCTATATGAGATTGAAAATGAGTTGGCAATATTTATGTGCTCCTAATCTAATGTTTTGGATTTAATAACTAAAAGTTATGAATTTTATAACTGAAGTTATCAATTTAATGAAATAAATTTATCAGTTTTTATAACCAGATTTTTTTTTTAAATTTGCTATATTAGATTGAAAATGAGTTGGTAATATTTATGTGCTCCTAATTTAATCTTTTTGATTTAATAACTAAAAGTTATGAATTTTATAACTGAAGTTAACAGAATTTATTAATTTGCTATATGAGATTGAAAATAGTTTGCAATATGTATGTGCTCATAATTCTTGATTGAGCAACGTTTATTGCATGCAATCAATTTGGATTTTTTTTTTTGACATGTTTCACTTGGGCTATAGATGATGTTTCTTCTATTTCAGTGGTTTTGGGATTATCGTAGATGTTTACTCTTCTTGTAATGCCTCATAGTCCCCTCTTGCAAAGTATTCTAGCCTATGATAATAATCGTCCCTAATTTTAAACTCTTGTCTTTGTTTCAACTGGTTGAACGTTCAGTTGTTGCTTTCATCCGTTGGCATTTTTATTTTATTTCTGGGGTATAAAATCCAGGCTATGCGATATTGTCGGTGCCAGTGGTGGCCAATTGTTTAAACACTGGGTGTTCATAGTTTTTTTTTGGATTCTCGTTGGTTAATGAGTGTATGACTTACATCGATCGGTGGAACAAGTGTGTTTAGAGCTTTCATCTTTGTTATAACTCATAAATGGAGCTATTTCTACCTCTTTAAAATATGAAATTCACTTTCGTTTACTTTTCACTAATTATGTGCTGGATCAAAATGGAAAGTATTAAAAAGTTGACCCCGTGAGTAGTTTAGAATTAGAATGTAGATTGTAGATTTAATAACATGATTACAAAAAATAATTGAGTCAAAATATTCATTCATAAAAATATTTATTTTATTTTATATGTTAAAATTAGTTAACAGATCAACAAAAACAATTTGCAGGAACTTTAATTTGGTTGGATTTTTTGCTGAATTTTCAAAAGGATGATTAAACTTAACAATAAATCGTAGGTAAATGTATAAATCACTTAATGCCATCCGTGTCCTCCATGTCCACCACCACCACCGCCACCGCCGCCTCCGGTTTTGTGTAAAATATGTTTATATACGGTAACTGGAACTGGATATGGTTTTGGTACTGGAACTTCAATACGTTTAACAACTTCTACTGGATATGGTTTTTCAACTTCGACTGGGTATGGTTTCTCAACGGTGTATGGTACAGGTTTCTCAACAATTTGAGGAATCACTTTATAGACGGGAATATGAATTGGTTGTTGAACGGTTACATGGACAGGGTAGGGTTGCGGAATATTAATCTTGACATAATTTGGTACTGGTACTGGAACTGGATGGGGGATTGGTACTCCAACTTTCTCATAAACTGGAACCGGTACATGTTTTGAAACTTCACTATGCGTTGTATGTATATCACCACCACCACCACCGTATCCACTACCACCGCCATATCCACTACCACCGCCATATCCACCACCACCACCGCCATATCCACCATCATCCCCACCATGCTCATATGAAGCTGTTACGCATACAGCCATCAATGACATAATAAGAACATTTCTCTGTAAGAATTAAAAAAGAAAGATTAATTCGTTAAGTGAAAGATATAAAATTACATGCGAGTAACAGATTGATTGATTTCAAGGTAACTGCGTGAAAGTAATTTTCTTGTATTCTTGTACAGTTTGTTTATAACAAAATAATTAAAATCGAAAGTAAAAAATATGTTCTTTTAAGTTGAAAACACCATAAGATAATTATACATGTCTCTGTGCACAGTGGTCGTCATATGTATATATTCTTTCATGGTTTGGTAATTTAACTTTGATCAAATTTTTAACAAAAAAACACAAATCTCATGACTATTTAGAGTTGCAACCAAAAACTATATACAATTAAAGTGAAAGTGGTTTGTAATGAAAGAAAGTAATTCAAAGGGTTTTAAATATTACATAATAAGATGATTTGATATAATTAAATTGCACATAAAATATATTATTAAAAATCACTTGTCACACACAAATACACAAAATATATACTATATAGTACTCACTAGTGTTTTATTCATTTTGCACTTGGGTTAGGTTACGAAAAGTTTTTAAATAAAAACTTTAAACTCCTCTATGAAGTTGTTTGCTTGAGATGAAACTATGATTTGATGTTGCTTTCACAAAATCGGCTGCTTTATATATTCGACGTGACAGACCAAAACATTCAAAAAACAACAACAACAACAACAACACGATCGTAAAAGTAAGAGCCATTTCTCCCATTTCTCTCCACGGTTTAGGATTCCAAAAATTTATTTTGTCTGCGCGCGCGATGTAATTAGTGCTTGTATAGAGATTATACATAGACTTTTTAAAATTGTATCAAGCCACCAATTTTAGTTTTGTTATACTTTGCGGGGAGATGTGTACACGGACAAGCGAAATATTATTGTACAATTCTTACATTTACTATATAAGTGAAAGATTTTAAATTGTTTATTATTCAGATGTACACACACACAAACACAAAAAGAAGAAAACTAGAGTAAAAGGTAATTTTGATACAAAGAATGGAAAAACCGCCAGATAATGAGTTGAAAAAAAAACGATCAAAATTATATGAGATACGCGAGTGCAATAAAAAAAACAATTTTAATGATCGGGACAGACACAAATGTTATAAATTTCGAGTCTTATGTAATTCACGCACTCTAAATTAAAGTGTTAAAGAACTGTTGAAAATCATGATCATATGTATATATAGACTAAATACTGATGATATGCCGATGACGACCTTCTGGTATCACGCGATTTTAATGTTATAACATCGTTATATGGTAATTTTGTGGGATGATACAATAATCTACACTGAAAGAAATTAACGAAGTGTTTATTTTCTTGTATAACTCATTTGAAATAAGCTCACGACATCTTTTAAATAATACACCATATAATAATAATACAAACCTAACAAATATAAATAATTTAAATAAAACTATGGATGTGTTACAGAACTATACATAAAACTGATGTTTGACACGCGACTTCTGTTTTGATTAATTATTTGACAGATTTTTTTTTTTTGGTTCGTTTATACAAATTAATTCTGATATATTAAGCATTAAAATGTGATATTGATAGCAAACCCTTATTAAGTAATTTTATTATGGTAATTATCATAGAATTGCCTAGACATTAATTTGTATATACTCAAAATTTAAATTAACATCATCAATTATAAATATAGATTAATATTATTTACTATCCGACTATACATTAATTTTTTTTATGTAAAATTAGTATATATCTGTGGCAATTCAACAAAACCACTTATCTATTTTTACTAGCTTTAGCTACTTTTCAGTTATCAGGTTTTTTAAACTACGTTTATTGACACTTTCAAGCACTTGTTAGCTGCTCTGGGTTCACCGGAAATTCCCAAAAATTTTAATTAGCATTTAGAAAAAAACGCTTATATCGAATTAAGTGAATACCAACCGCAAAATTAAATTCAAAATAAAAACTTATTTCAAGATAAGTGTTTATTCTAAATTTATTTCTGCTTTTACAAATAAAACTATTGTTTTAAATGTCAGTTATTTCTTGCTACAATATCGGTAATTAGCATTTAAGTGGTTTTCAATAAATAACAAACACCTATAACAAACATAAATGGTTTTGTTTAAGAATTTTTTCGGCTTTTCGGACAAAATATTATTTTAATGGTCACCCATACGATTTTTACGACTATTTTAGTCGCAGAAACTAAGAGGTCATTTATTAACAATATTTCTACCACAAAAGTAGAAAAAATGCGCTCCCCTCCCCCAAACCTTTATCCCCAGGGCAATAGTGTATACGGATAATCCAGATAACATAAAATAGTCGTAAACATCGTATGGGTGTCCATTAAAATAATATTTTGTCCGAAAAGCCGAAAAAATTCTTAAACAAATTAAATTCACGGACGATTATAAAATTCTTCTTAATAAGTGGTTTTATTTTTTGCTTATGTTTTGGTTATATTTTGATGAAAAATTGAAGGGTAAGAAAAATGGGAAAACTATCGATTAGAATATAGTTCAATATAACCACTTATCTCGACTTAAGTGGTTATGTTAAATTGCCACAGATATATTGTATTGTTGTCTTCGAAATAAAATTAGTTCTTACTACACCAAACAGCAATATAAAAACCAAGTTTTTAACTTTATTTTACTTAAATTTATGGTGTTTTCGTAACAATTAAACAATACAATTATAAGATAATGTTAAGCTAGTCTCTGTGAAACTTAAAATCTATTTAGTGCATATTTTTTTACATATTTGCAAACGATGCATGTGATATATTCAGAATTATATAACATACGGGACCGGGTATTATTATCTGGTTAATATTTATTAACGGAGCACAATATATAAATACGTCTGATTGATGAGCAGACTCAAAAATAATGTAATTTTTATTTAACAATATTGTACGAGTATGTACAGAAGTATATAACAAAATAGAAACCAAAGTATATAAAATAACTTTAATACATAAAGGTTATAAATATCGAATTTTAAGGCTTTCCAAAACTAGATATGAAAATAGAAATATTACAGTTCCTCCTGCTTTAATTTTAACAAAAAAAATTATAGTTATTTGGATTAAGATCGATGTGGTTTTGGACGCAGTTCATAATGATCACGGCGAAAAACAATTGGACTTGTGCGTTGATCATCTATTGGGTTCTCAGGTAATGGTGGTATTTGAATGGTTGATGGACGTATGTCGTCATCCCTGCCAAAATCTAATACAACTGGTATATTGTTATTGTTGTTGCTTAAGTTTTGATTGCGTGTGTTTGTTGTTGTATCTCTTAAAATTGATTTTGTTGGAGTAAGATCTGTTGTTGATACTCGCGGTCGCAGTTGATTTTCATGTCGTTTCCACTCTCCATGATTAGTTTGTACCATGTACATTTTCTTCCCGAGACATTTGGTGATAAACCCTTTCCTCCATTTTTTTCCTCTGATTGAAAAATCTAGAGTATACACTTTATTGTTGAATTGATATCTTGTTGTTGGTGTAAATTTCACTCGATGTTCTTGTGATGGTAACATTGCAGACAGTAATGTACGAGGTGTTCGTCCATGAAGTAGTTCGAATGGAGATTTATCAACAACTGGTAATGGTGTGGTTCGATATGTTGAAAGAAATTTCATTAGTGCCATATCAACATTAATACCATCATGCATAATTTTCTTCATAGACGTCTTGAATGTTCGAACAAACCTTTCCGCTTCGCCATTGGATTGAGGGTGAAATGGCGCAGATGTAAGATGTTCAATGGCGTTGGCTTTACAAAATTGTTCAAAATCAGCTGATGTGAATTGAGGTCCGTTGTCACTCACAATCGTCGATGGTAAGCCTTCAATAGCAAAAATTTGTTGAAGTGCACGTATGGTACACGCAGATGTGGTTTGTGTCATGGCTATGACAAATGGAAATTTTGTATATGAATCGACACAAACCAGGTACATTTTTCCCAAAAACGGACCTGCAAATCGATGTGTAGTCTCTGCCAAGGCTTTTCAGTTGTTGGCCATGGGCTGAAATGTTTTGTGCTTGAACTAGCATGTAGTTGGCAACTTTCACATGCTTTTATTAATTTCTCGATGTCTTGATCGATAGATGGCCACCAGCAATGATGACGTGCACTTTGTTTGGTTCGTGTGATGCCCCAATGACCTTCGTGTAAAAGATTTAACGTTTTTTGTTGAAGACTTGATGGAATAACAATGCGGGTGTATTGTTCTGTCTGTAAGAGAATAACATTATTATATATATTGAGACTTTCGCTGCGGTTGAAAAAATGGGAGTAGGACATTTCGTCGTATACAGGTAACTTGGTTGGCCAACCATTTAAAATAAATTTTGATACATTACATAATACTGGATCTGACAATGTGTGTTCTGCAATGCTTTTATAATCGATAGGATAATCATCGATTATATTTTGATATATTTCGTCGACGCTGTTGCACACATTCACATTTTTGTCAAACTTTTCATCAGGACCACAAGGGAGTCTTGATAGTGCATCGGCGTTTCCATGATGATTTGTAGATTTGTAAATTATTGTATATTCGTAACTCATTAAAATAATTGCCCAACGCTGTAAGCGGTTGATACTATGAATTGGTAATTTTTTAACTGGGTTGAACAGTGATATTAACGGTTTGTGATCCGTAACTAGCTCGAATTTTCGTCCCTGAAGGTATTGATTAAATTTGGTTACACCGTAAATAATTGAAAGAGCTTCTTTTTCAATTTGTGAATAACGTTTTTGTGTGTCGGTAAGAGTTTTTGACGCGAATGCAATAGGGTATTCGGTTCCATCAGGGTATCTATGAGAAATAACCGCACCCAGACCATACGAGGAAGAATCAGTGGCTAATATAAGTAGATAATCATTTCTAAAATGAAGTAATTGTGCTGCATTGATGATTGCAGATTTTAATTTATTAAAACTCGTTTCTTGTGCCTCACCCCAATTAAATTTAGCATTTTTGGAACGTAATTGATTTAATGGTGCCGCCACATCTGAGAAATTTTTAATAAATTTATTATAATAATTTATCTTACCGGTAAATGATTCAACTTCCTTCAAATTGGATGGACGTGGTAAATCACGTAGCGCTTTTAAGCCAGATGTTGAGGGACGGATGCCATTTTTGCTAATAATATGCCCCAGATACTCAATTTCGGGTTGAGCGAACTTACACTTTCCTAAATGGCATCGAAAACCATTTTCTTCTAATCTGGTCAAGAGCATACTTAAATTCTTTAAATGTTCGTCATTTGTTTTGCCCGATATGATCACATCGTCTAAATATACGGCACAAAAATTTATATCGGATGTGATTTGTTCCATGAGCCTCTGAAAAATTCCGGGCCTGCTTGAAATTCCAAAAGGTAGACGTTGGAATTCATATAATCCAAACGTGATTTTATAGTCAGCGCAAATGCGAATTTTTCCATTTGGCTTAACAACTGGTACTATTGGTGTACCCCATGACGAAGTTTGCACGGGTCTCAATATATTCAAACTAACCAATCGCGATAGTTTATCTTTGACGGATTTTTGAATGGCGAAAGGTAAAACACGTGGTTTAAAATATTTTGGTTGTGCATCGCTTTTTAATTTAATATCGGCTTTGTGTGAATTGCACTTTCCTATGGCTGTAGCATCAAAAAGTTTAGTATTTTTTTTGCAATATTAGTGGATTTTTTGTCTCAATTCATCGCTTGATTCTACTCCAAAAATATATTCTGCATTGTGTATAATACGAAAATGTAAAGCATCGAACCAATCCATGCCAAGGATATTACTGCAATTTGCTGAATCACATACAACCAATGATAATTCTTCACTAAAATCTTTAAACGCGACTTTAACATTAATTTTTCCTTTGACAGGCATAGGCGTTCCTCCATATGATTTAAAATTTATGGTTGTTGGTGTGCACATAGGATAATTTAATTCGGCGTATGATTGTGAGCCAATCATTGAACACGTAGCACCAGTATCCAATTGAAATTGTATTGGTATATTATTTACCTGTAGAACCACTGAAATTTTATTTTTCGTGCTCTCAATAGAAAATATGAAAGACACATTTTCAACTTCATCGACGGAATTTGTTGAATGTGTATATCTCCTCGGCGAATTTGAGCTTGTGCGAGAATGTGATCTATTACGGCTTTTAGATCTATATCGTCGTCTCCGATTATAATTATTTGATCGACCACGTGAACGAGACATACATACAGTAGCTATATGCCCCTTTTTATTGCATTGATGACACGTCGCAGTTAAAAATTTACAATTCGAACGACTATGATTATATTCGCATTTATGACACGATTTATTGTAGTTATATGACAAATTTTGGTCGTTCCAGTTCTTCGTTGCATGCTCTGAATTTACTTTAAAAACGTCAGACGGTTTAGCTTCACCCTTTAAAGTAGCACATGTTTTCACTGTTGTCTCATAAACACGGGCGATTTCTAAAACGTCAGTTAATGATGGATTAGTTTTTTGTAGACATGCAGTCCTTACATGTTCATGTGGTGTAAGTATAACAACGACGTCACGGAAAAACTCATCTACATACGTGGTTTCACATGTACTTTTGCTGCATAAAAATTTACAACTCTTTGCGATACCGCGCAAATCTGCAACCCACTCGGCGTATGTCTGATGGGGTTTCATAGCCGTCTTATGGAACTCATAGCGTGATGCAAGCACATATGTTTTTGATGAGAAATATTCAATAAGGCCTTTAGTTAAATCTGTATATGTCCTACTTACCATATCGCTGAATAATTTATTTAAAATATCCAAAATGTATTCTCCAACGTTAGACAGTAGTACTGCCCGTTTTTTCTTTTCATCTGTGACACCATGAACAATAAAAAACTGTTCTAACTGCATTAAATATGAAGACCACGAGTGCCGGTTTTGTTCAAAATTGTGAAATAGTGGTAGACTTTGTTCCGGAGTTTTCTGTTGCAAAATTTGCTTCAACAATTGTTTTAATTCTTCGTCCATCTTCGTCGCCAAATTGTTATATCTCAGAATTATATAACATACGGGACCGCTATTATTATCTGGTTAATATTTATTAACGGAGCACAACATATAAATACGTCTGATTGATGAGCAGACTCAAAAATAAATGTAATTTTTATTTAACAATATTGTACGAGTATGTACAGAAGTATATAACAAAATAGAAACCAAAGTATATAAAATAACTTTAATACATAAAGGTTATAAATATTGAATTTTAAGGCTTTCCAAAACTAGATATGAAAATAGAAATATTACAATGCATATAACAGTGAGTCTAATACCAGGTTTCCATCGTCGATAGCATAATAGAATAATAGTATAATACTATTTTACTATCAAACACTGCTGGTTTTCCATCGCACGGTTTGAAATAAGCTTATTCGAAATGAGCGTTTGATAAAAAGGATATTATTAGTTTATTTGACACGTATTATGTAATAATAATATATAACGATAATCAGTCAACAAATTGTTTCTCGTTGCGACGAGAAAATATTAAAAATTGTAATGGATAAGCTAGAAAAATTAAATTTATTTTTACACTGTTAAATTTGTAACGCTAAAAATAATATTTGCTACGTATTATAATTTGATAGCTAGTATACTGAAATATTTTAATAAACTATTATACTATCAACTTTGGTTTTCCATCGTAATACTTTAATATTATAATACTATTATACTTGTATACTATGTCGATGGAAACCCGGTATAAGCTAACTACTGAGTGCATCGATATGGCAAGTGAGTTAATGCAAAAACGTGGTCGCATAGTAGCGGCCTTGATCAAACTTAATACTTTTGCGGTCGCAATCGGTGATGACACAACACTCGAAGATATCGAAGGACGTTCATCAAAGATCGAGAAAAATTTTAAGGATTTTGTTGTAATAGAAAACAAACCTCTAATGGTTCCTGATCAAAGCTCAAAATTTGATGAGTTTTAGGCAAGGTATTTCAAAATAACGGTGTGTGTATTTTTGTGCGAGAAATTTGACAGCGACAAATAGTTGATAGCCCTCAGCCTCCGGCTACTGATTTGTTCAAACCATTGATAATCTATATACACTCAAACAACAGCAAACTCAGATTTTTTTAGGGCCTCAAGGAAAATACTTTGACTCAAACCAATCAACATATTAAACTTCTACGTGTAAACTTCGCCCAACGCGTTATTCGATGCTCATAAAGTTTTTAATTTTTTTTGAAAGGTGAAAAACCGTTATGAACGCCTTAATTGACAAATTTTTGAAACAAACTCATATGAAACAATTCTGTTTTTCTGAGCTTCGTAAAATTTCTTAATTGGTTAATCTTTCTCATTTTAAATAAGCTTGAAGCTCAGACTAAAGAGGATTGGGCGAAATTTTCGGTAGATAAAGATACCTCTACTTTCGAGGAAATTTTAAGATTCCTAGATCAACGATGTAACACATTTGAATCATGCGCACCAAGCAAAACAGTGCATAGTAAACATCCATCGAAGATCCAAGCGAAAGTCATCTTCTTTACAAATGCTTTAAGCTTAAGAATTTAAATGTTTCCAGCCGTATTAAAATTCCGAGGGATTGTTGTCTCTGTTTGAAATGTTAAAATCACAATTATTTGGTGCCTGAATGTTCATCTAGTATATCCTGTAGGACATGTGGTGAACGACACAGTTCATTGCTTCATGAAAATTCGTCGCACAATAAAAGCCCAATCAGTATCAACACTCTTCCCGTTGCGGTTAGTTCACCTTTAACAAATGATGTCTGCGCCAAACTTCATATCTGCGAAACTTACCACATTTCACCTAAATCTTCTATATCAATTCACTCTTGTCAACAGAGCGCATTCATGCGGAACACTAACTTCCGGGGTGTCTAAATCTTCTCTGACCATATTACCAACTGCCTTAATCCTTGTGTAGGATGCCAAAAGGTCTCATCAAAAATTTAGAATCTTGCAGCATAAATCAGTTTGATCACGGACAAAAGAACTCAATCCTATAGTCTTCCACGCAACCATGCCTGTGTAAATACTAAAGGTTTTCTCAGTTCCATAAGCGCTGGAAAAACCAAAAAATCTGTACGACTGGTGTTAAACAAAGCTACACCACACCTTTGTATTTTTGTTAATATTTATTGTATCGTACTGGGGGTTTGATGCATTTTGATGGGTTTATGTGTGTGTGGGCTGTTGTAATAAACTCACGGTTACGTATTTCTTTCAATAGAAGGAAGTTCGATTAATTAGGTTCGATGGATTACCCCAGCACTTTACTACAAAAATTCACAGAAATGCAAAATTGCTCCCCTTAGGGGAAGTTTTTGGGGGTTGAAGTATCTTCATATGTGGCAGTTAATTTATAAAAAAATTACAATATAACCCCCAGTACGATACTAGAAATATTAAATGAAATGCCAAAAGCATGGTTGAACCAAAAATATTGGTTTTGAATGCCATTCTCCCCTTAGGGGAAGTTTTTTGGGGGTTAAACTATGCCAGTATGTCGTAATTAATTTGTAATACGAAATATATTAACAGAAATGCTATAAGCATGTTGTAACGAAAAATATGGTTTTTGAAGAATTGCACCTCTTAGGGGTAGTTTTTTGGGGGTTGAACTATACCGATATGTTGTAATTAATTTGTAAAAAATCCCTGCTGGTGCAGCATTAGGGTCATATCTCTTTATTCTTCATTATGAGAGCTCTCATAATGAAAGCTTAACTTCTGATCTCTCCCTTTTGATCACTGTGAAGTTGCCAAAATTCAAAAACTTTCAGTCATTACATTTAGCTGATCAAAACTTCAACCGTTCGAGTCCGTTAGATACTATATATTGCTCGGAGCAGACATTTTTATGAAATTACTGCGTCAGGAAAAATATTTATTTGTTGATGTTCTTTTCGCTCAAAACACAAGTTTCGGCTACTCAAGACTCCGTTTCAAATTTATGGCTTTGTTACTATATGCCACGTCAACCTTCATGACACAATTCAACGGTTTTGGGAAATAGAGATGAAAGTATCTGATGCCCAGCTCTCCAATATAAACTTTGATGACTTGGAGCCCAAAAAAACGTTCGTCTATATGCTGCGCTAACTAGCAATCTAACCGATTTCTTCGCTATTCCAAAACTATTTGAAAAGCCGTCATTATTTTATTTTTTAGTTCGAACGTTTGCCCAGTGCTATATCATCGATTTTTTGACAAATCACAAAAATAAACAAATTTCTCTGTATTTAGCAGGTTCTGAAATCAAATGCGCTACAATGTTTGCCGTGCGATGGCCTCAATATGAATGTTTTCCAGAAGGTATTAAACGAATCATGACCTGGTCCAATTTGAAACGCAAAGGAAGCTACGATCATTAAACCCATTTAACAGCGACCAGGGAAAACTAATGGTTGGTTGATGGATCGGGTTGCATACTTGCTGTTCATACGACACTAAACATCCTACAAGTATTCATTCACGTTGATCCGGTAAACTTTGCATCCATTCACGGAGATACTCACGAGGACACTACACAAACGATGCCTTCACCTTACGCAACAAAAACTACTTAGCATCATCCCAAAAAATTCATCCGACAAATTCGGTTAAACATGCTACTCGATCAACAAATACAACAAAACAACAAATGGGAAATCTACCGTTATTCCGGATAACATACTTTCCATACCATTGTCTACAGTAGGAGTCGACTTCGCGGGGCCTATCAAAGTTAAATCTGAAACAGAACGAGGTAAGAAGATGTATAAGGGCTATGTAGCTGTATTCGTTTGTTTGATCGTTAAAGCAGTCCATAATAGAACTGTTATCAGATTTGACAACAAATGCGTTTTTGGTCTGCTTAAGGCGCACAAATATACTGCGACAATGGATCCAACTTAGTCGACGCCAACAAGAAAATCAGCCAGCTGTTCAAGGGTAGCTTTCTAGCCTTCACCAATGAGCTAAGAAGGGTTTTGACCACCAATCAGATCGACTGGCATTTCATTCCTCCATCGTCACTACATTTTGGCGGCATCTGGGAAGCTGGTGTTAAATCGTTGGAAAGACACTTAATTCGTACAATTAGAGAACCCGCATTGCACTTATGCATACAACGAATTGTGAAGTAGTGACCCCAGGGCTCATTCTTATGGATTGCTTCACAAGCATGTTACCTAATGTCCCTTCTGATTGAGCCAAATCGTACACTAATTGTTGCCAGCTGCTACGGAACATATGCGTTGAATCGCTTTTGGAAGATTTAGAAATTTGACTATTTACCCACGTTGCAGCAGCAGACGAAATGAAAATCCAAATTTCCGAATATCGCAAGGAATGATTTCGTGTTCGTCAAAGATGAAAATGTACCACCCGGTTCTTGGCCTTTAGGACGTATAGTGGACTTTCACCCCGGTGCTGATGGACTTGTTTGTGTGGTGGAAAACTCTGTGCAGTTTTTTAAGTAATTAAGTCATTATTTCCTTAATGTGGGGGAATATGTTCTTCTATATAAAATCCATATATAATTGTACTTATATAACTTATTGTTACGTTGGATGCGACAATAAATATATATACATAGTTACTTATATACGTATATTAGTTTTCAATTGCTTATATACTTATGTTATTACTCGATTTGCTTATGAACGAATTGCAACATAATAAATATCGAGACAGAGTATACGATTTATAACGTTGAAACAACAACAACAAACAACATCGTGCCGATTTCTTTGTTGTGTTGTAAGTCTCCGGGCAGCTGAATTATCGGCGAGCACATACACCATTTAGATTTGATAACAAATATTTGATTTTAGCAGAACGTACACCCCGATTTCAAATTATAGCTCCTTACTTCATACTGTCAAATTCACACAAAATCATATTTTAGAATATTGCAAGTTTCCAGTAATCGCTATTCACAATAACACGCACAGTAAAATTCACTTAAAGCAACCGCCAAAAAACCAAACTTCCACACCGGTGTGAAGTTCTTAACACATTTGTTGATTTTTCTAACAAATTTTAAATGTTCGAACAATGAAAGGAATTAATAATAAACTTTATCAAATAGCTAAAATCCCAGAAATGTATAGCCATAATCACAAGTATATATCGGAAAGGACGCTCAGACCTATCGTATGGTATGTGACCAACTAAAAAAAATCTCAGAGATATCTAAGCAAAACTACAGAAGGAGTTGCTTGAGATAAAGAAAACAACCTCATATGTCCCGCTGCATAAAATAGGTTATTGTCTCAAATGTGAAAATTACGGTTGTACAGATGTGTTAAACACCGCCTTCAAAGCGCTTGCTAATATTCTAATTACCAGAATCATTTTTCTCAGTTGACTCATCAGTTTCACGCTATATATAGTTGATCAAGGAAAAATGTTGGGAATACAACATAACCATTCACCAACACTTCGTAGACTTTCAACAGGCATTTAGCAAATCTCCAAGGAAGCTTGTCCCTCGGTGTTTGCTAACAACATCTGCTCTATGTGTAGAATTGTGGGGAGAAGGGCAGACCCGCGGATTGCGTTGCATATTCATTGATTCACGCCAGATTCTTGAATATGCAGATGGTATGATTCTTCTTGGCCGAAAACCAAATGATACCAAGGAGCGTGTAATACCGATTGACCACGAAAAAAACACCTCTTTTTATTGGATTAACACTCTTACCAATTTAATTAGGTCTGAGTATATCCTATGTGTCTAAATACTATACCATGTTATATGACTTAACAACTGCTAAACACATACCAAAACGCCTGAGTGTAACTCGTCTGTATGTATAAATTCTACTAGTTATGCCTACATATCTCTGCGTGGTATCATGTGTGAGCCATCTCATTGACATTTGAGTTGGAATGTTAATGTTGTGATATTATTTAAACACACACTCGTAAATTTAAAATTTGTTAGAATAGAAAAATTAACAAATGTGTTAAGAACTTATAGAAATAGAAACAAATCTATAAATTTTACTTTAATAATTATTGTAAAAATACAACTAGCCAGATTCACAATTCAGTACTGGATGAACAGTTCCACAACTACTAGCGAAGAAAAGTGAATACTGACGATCTATTTGCACAACGCTAGGTGCCGAAACCAAGCTTGGATTGAAATATGATTATGTATCGTATAAAATCAATAACCCAGGTGAAGTTTTTTAAAACACCGTATACATACCTTTGTTGAATACGAATTGAAAAAAGTTAGCCGAATGCTTGATCTGAGAAAAATTTACTATTGGATTAGGTGGCGCGTATGAGGTGACTAAAAAATACCAATTTTTTAACCCAATCAAATTTTTTGACAAGCTCTTCTGCTGGCTACAGAGTGTAGCTGATGGTGTTTAAAAAAACTTCACCTGGGAAATTGATTTTATACGATACATGCAAATAGATCGTCAGCATACTCACTTCTCTTCGTCAGTAGTTGAAGATCTGTTCATCCGGTACGGAATTGTGAATGCGGCTAACAAAAAGCAACTTTCTAGGTTGGCCACTCGAATAGTTAATTCAACGTTATAAACAGTTGTATTAACTTAAGAGATCGAGATGGTTAATTGTGATGCTTCAGGTATATCATTATTTCATGCTGGCTTTTGGTGGATTTTTTTTAGTTATTGGTCGATTTTGAATAAAATGTCGTTTAATCCATTCTCACATTTATTAAAGAACCACCGCAAACCACAGACATCGTCCATCACTATTTTCATACATTGCCGTAAATTTGGAAATTTTTTGCGGCTACTTAGTTTCATTAGCAGCCGCACATCTGTAATCTATAACGTTGTTACAGAAGTAACCGCTGCATGAAAAAGACATTCTTCGACGATGTTGTTTTTTGGTTTAAAATTAAAAGTATATAATTTGATGATCAGCAATATTTTTTACACAAGTAGTAGTGTCACCCAACAGTCAGTGATTTTGAATTGTTACACTAAAAAATAAAAATAAATAAAATTGAAATTGAAACACTTAAAATACCAAAAACGAAGAAAACACGTCCGAGTTTGCCGAATGTTGAAATTTAAAAATGGTATACTACCATATTAAGTGCTTTCGCTTAATCAAAACGACAGTGATTATGTTGAAAAACATAAAAAAATTAGTTTAACGCAATGAAAATTTACAAAGTTGAACGAAAATAGGAAAACTATACTGTACATATTTGTTTTTGTTGTCAAACTGTTCCGAGACGATCCAAACTAAATACCGCTCTACATTATAATTGGCCAATTAACGTTTTCAATGTAAAATAAGGTTCAATCCGCAGTAGCTTAAAACTAGAAATTAGTGGTTTCAAGCTATTCTCAACAAGGTTGGCTGTAACTGTATTTCTTTCACATGCCAACCCCAACAACAATCGAATAATAATGAATCCTTTAGGGTTAGTTTATAATTTATGGAAAACCCCTCTAAACTATTCCAAACCGGGCTAAATTGCTCTAACCTGATCTAAGCACCGCTCAAAAGATAAGTCAAGGACTCACTAACTACAAAACAAATTATTCTCACTTATTCGAATCACCAGACGTATTTCAAAGTGCTTTAAGCCCGTGCCAACCAAATAAGCCCGCCTCAATGAACACACATTTATTACAATTTATTAAAACTAATCCCGATTTTATTACAGTTGCCGTTTTCAAGGAACCGACCACTCGTTCCGTTTACAAATAAGCTTGCACCGCCAACATGGTAATTTTTGATGTAGCTACGATATCGGGATGGTTCATTGGCCAGAATTTATTTAAAATTAATTACATTGAATAAGTAGTAACGTCAATTTAACCAAATTTAATAATTTATTAGATTGCCAACAGATGATTTTGGGTCAAATGTTGTTCTAGAAGTCTTGTCGATGGTATAGGTCAACCTTATCCAGGTGTGTAAAAAATTATTATTTTGTTTTATATTAGACGGAATTTTCATCAGAAGATGTAGGTTTCGAATTGCGATATATAAAGGTTGCTTTTGCCACATTTAATTATTTATTGCACCAGACCGCAGCCAGATATTGAGTCAAATGTTATACTTCGTGAGCCTGGTGAGGAGAAAATCAATCTTATTCAGATGGGTAATAAATTACTTTTGTGTCATATTAGGCGAAATTTGCTTCATATTGTTAAGTTGAAGCCTTAACATGTAATTTAAAGGTCAATTTTACCAGCTTTACTAACTTATTACACCAGACCGCCAAAAACAATCAGGATAAATATTACTCTATGGATCTTGTGGAGGGCAGGTCAATCTTAGTAAAGGCTTCAAATGTGTAATTTAAAGGTCGATTTTATACGGTTTGTTTGCAATTAATTCGACCTGAACGTGGTCAAGTTGCCATCTATAAAAGCTGAAAAGCTAAGTTCGATCTCACAGCTGGTGGCGCTCTGATGTAACAAATCATCAAAGGTGTAAAAGCGACCTTTAAATGACATATTTGAGGCCTTAACCATTTGAAGCCAATTCCGTGTAATATAAACGGCGAAACCAACTCGGCGACGGTCAACGACCAACTCGGCGATGGTCAACACTATATGCGACGACCAACTCGGCGACGGTCACGCCAGCCAACTCGGCAACGGTCAACTCGGCGACGTTCGACTCGGCGACGGGAAAAAAATTTAAAATATTCAAATATGAGTTGTTCGTCGTCGAATTGACCATCGCCGAGTTGTCCGTCGCCAAGTTGACCGTCGCTGAGTTGTCCGTCGTCGAATTGACCATCGCCGAGTTGACCGTCGCCGAGTTGTCCATCGCCGAGTTGACCGTCGTCGAGTTGTCCGTCGCCGACTTGACCATCGCCAAGTTGACCGTCGCCGACTTTGTCGTCACCGAGCTGGTTTCGCCGAGTTGACCTGTTCCGGGTTGATTTTGCCTTCACTATAGGCTCACGAAGTAACATTTGACCCAATGTCTGTTGGCGTCTGGTGTAATAAATTATTAAAGTTTGGCAAGATAAAGAGGTACTCTTGAACTAACTTATTCAATGTAATTAATTTGTAATAAGCCCGATATCATAGCTACATCAAAAGTTACAGTTTTGACGGTGCACGCTTAATAATAAGCTAAACCGACCACTCGTTCCTCGAAAACGGTAACTGTTGTAAAATCAGGATTTGTTGTAATAAATGTGTAATAAATTATGGTATAGGGTTCGAGCTCCATTAAAATTTTAATCGGGTTGACACAAGTAGAGTGCCACATATATGATTCGATCAAAATATTATAGTGGCAAGTTTACCGGACAGTAAAAATTTTGAGATATGAATTTTCTAAGACTCAAATTTTTTAGAATTTTTTTCTTCACAAGAATGTCATCACGATACGGGCTCCATTAGAATTTTGATCGGGTTGGTTCTAGTACAGTATACCATATGGGTCTACCAAAATATATATTCGGAAAATATTGCAGAAAAAAATATTTAATTAATATTTAATATTAATTAATATAATTTAATTTGGAGTTAAATAATTATTTAAATATAAATATTTGTTGCGGTCCGACTTAGCCGAAATGACTACTTTAAACACTAGATTGCCCAAAAAAGTCATTCTGATTGCTTATTAATTTTAATTAGTAAACAAATTATATTTATAATGATACAAAAGTACTTTTTTTTATTTTCCAAGTGCAGTAAATTTTCTTTAATAATAACATATTACATAACTTTAAATATTATAAAGAATATTAAAAATTAATTTTTAATATTTTTTCAAAGCAGTCATTTTGACTGATTTTGGGCGATATATACTAAGTTTCAGTCTTTCTTGAGTTAAATCAATACACTCTCATTAATTTTTTTATTTTTTTTTTTTTTTTTTTTTTTTTTTTTTTGTTAAGGATTAATTTAGGATAAACTTCTATTTATTTTCAGAATAGGTGTTGTTTCAGCAATCAAATACATAACACTAAGGGAGCTAAAACTCGCCCAACACCTTTACCACATCAACGAGTCAAAGCATAATAATATCAGGCAGGTAGCCCCGGAATATTTTGAGGCCCAACAAACAATCAGTTTTTAAGTTTAGGAAGCAGAAATAACATTTTGATTTGTTTTGTTAAAACTATCTAGAACTAAATTTTTTTTTGAATTTGTGTTGTTCAAAAAAAAATTAAATTTTCCAAAATAAAACCAAATTAATTCACACTTCAAGGCGACTGTTCGAGTGCGAACTTTTGTGTGAATATTTAGAATCACACTTTTCCAGCGATTTATTGAGCACAATGTAGCTCACAATTTTATATTTTTTTATGATTAGGTTGATCGTCGGTGAACATTTTTCTTAAAGTTAAAAATATTTTATCTTTTATGGGCGTAATTTGATTAGTAAAAAGGTGTGATTTTAAATATCCGCACAAAAATTCGCACTCGAACAGTCGTCTTCAACCAAGCAATTGCTCTCAATCTAGTAGGCCCGACCATTGGTAGTCTACCAGTTCATTAAAAGTATAAAATTTTGCTGAATTAATGGCAGGAATATAGGCAAAGTAGATTACGTAATATAATCAACGCGATTTTTTACTTTTATGACGTTGACAATATATACAACGTCGACAACCGAGGAAATGAATCTAAAGCCGCTTTTGTGGTTGCTGATTTTCTTTCGTTCGTTCGTTCTGATTATTTTTTTTGTACAATCATCCCAGTAGTACAAATCAGCGCACAAAGAGCGCATAAACGGCATATAATTAGAGCGCACAATTTTTACTTCAAATTGATGCACCTAATTCCATGCTATTCGTATTATTGTCGACCGAAAACTCGGCTTTGTTTCCCCTAAAAATTAATTTATCTCTCTTTCATTTCGATTTGAGTATATATAACTGTAGACCGTTGGTTTACCAGAAAATAATATTTTTTTAATGTATTTTGTTGTATGAAAACCAAAAACAATCATATATTATTGATTGTATTTGGTTTTGGTTGTATGTACCAAATGTATATTGTCATTCAGATACAACTACATACACATTTTTATACTTACTTTATATGTTATCCATGTATTTCCATTTCCATCTGAAAAACAAATCAACGAACATCTTTTACCTTCAGCTGTAATCTAGAGACTGATATAGAAATGAAATAACAATTTTTGAAATGAAATTGATAAACAAGAGATGATGGGGGTAAAAATGCAGTACATAGAAGAAACCGAAGTAAATTTATTTGTTTTCTCGCTTCGACGTGTGCAAATGTTTCTATCTATTTCATTCCGCTATCAGCGTTTGTTTGCTGGGATATTGCTAACATCGTCATTTTTGAGCAATATGATTGCACAAAAAAATAATCAGAACGAACGAACGAAAGAAAATCAGCTTTTATGGTTAAGCGGCTTAAGAACTTAATTTGTCATTTTTTTTCGTTATTTTCGCCCTTCTGATAAAGTCGCTGTCCAGCTATTAGATAATTACCTAGATGTCCTACCTAGAAGCAAAATAATTTTACATTTTGATTCTAAACCGCTTAAATTATACGTTAGTATATAACCTATTTTGATAAGACTATACGCTAGGAGTAAAGAAAGGTATACGTAAAGAAGTCCTTAAGTGCTTTCGATTAGTTTAATATTAATCGCATTTCACTAAAAGATCGGGCGACATAGCACAACAGAGTGCCTGTTTTATAAAAATGTAATATTTAACTATGGTGATAGATACAGCGTCAATTCAAAATGGCGGAAATCTGCAATATTAACCACCCGTTAATGAAACATTGTCGTTTACCAAAAATAAAACGATTCAACTACAAATAAATATATGGCATTGTTACGGAACAGACAATCAAATATTTAGATATTGCTGTTGTTGTTAATTTTTCTGAAGTTGACCACCTCCGCAAGTTGACTAAGAAACTGTTTTGTGGTGAACAGACAAACTTTACCTTATATTTTAAAATAACATTAATGTGAGTTGTTCAAAATAGTTCAAATGTTCAAAATAGTTATGACGCGATCACGTGGTAATTAGTAGATGACGAGTAAACGCCCATCTCTGGTTGATACACAAGTAAGCTGACCACTCTAAAGCCTGTTGTGAAATATTCCATAATGAGCGGCTTGGGTTTAGAACAATGTCATAAACCTAACATTTCATTCACATTTGACTCAAGAAAACCAATTAAGGTATAAGAAATCAACATTTAATAAAAAAAAACGTACAACATAAGTCATTCGCCAAGTACTACCATAATCGCAATTTTCAACATAATCATTAATGTAATTGTTGCCAATATCGATATTTATGTTCATCCTGCTTCTAATTCGTGTAATTTTCAATATTTATTTTCGAAATGTTTGTAAGTTAAATGCTTGCCGCAACAATGAACTTGAAACATGAACACTGCACCATAAACAATGAAAGAAAATTTTATTTTACCGTATACAACTAACTTCAAATTGTATTATTCTTTTTTGCAATTTAATCATTTAATAATCTTATGATGTTACAAAAATATTTTATAAATAAAATATAAAAAAAATTAACAAGAAATTTTTCTTTATCTCCACCTCTGCAAGACTGGTTTATTTTATATTGAATGAATCAAAAATATCGATATTATTATTTTTTTTTTAAGAACGAAGATATTATAGAAGTAATAATAATCTTACAATTGTGAATTTATTTTATTTTGGAAATTTTTTTTATAAAAATATATACAGTAGCTATTAGATTTTACAGCATCTTAATATTAAGTGGATCAGAGGTTACATATAAACGAAATAATATATTACGATTGCGTCGTACTGTATATACGTATAAGCGCAAGCACGGCCGCGGATATTTCTACTTTATAAAATACATATTTACAAAAGAAGCGAATTAACAAGACACAAAAAGAATAACAGTAATAACAATAATAAAATGAAGTGATCGAATTTTATTATACTGTTTTCTTTTCCAAATCGTTATCATTAAGATTAAATCTCGTAATTCTTTTTTTTTTTTTTTTTGTGCTTATTCCAATTCAATCTGCTTGTCTATAGATTGTAATCTTTTAATCTGCTTGCAAAAAAATATATATATTTTTTATTTAACCGAGGAAAAACCTTTTAAAACGAATGGAACAAATAAAATTAACCAATCTAATCATTTCAATTTTCTTGACAACATAAAAAAAACTTGGTATTTTATAACAATTTAATTACATAAAGGGCTTTAACAAAATGATGGCTTTGGTACTGAAGATATAAGTTTACCACACCACGATAGCCTTTATGCGACGACATTTAAATGATTTATGAAAATTTTTTATAAATTTTTTGTCGCCGATTTGGAATTTCAATTTCTTTTTCAACTTTTTAGATTCGCGAGATGAAATTAAGATTTTTATGGCTTTCTTGAAGTGGTTTAATTTATAATACTCGTAAATATAAATTTTGCGTTTAATTTATTTACATCATCTGTTTCTATGCCGGTAATTATAAGAGACCGGAAAACTATCTAAATTTCTATTTATTTTGGAGTTTACCGCAGTTGCAATCTCTAGGAAATGACAAATACATTAAGATATTTTATTTTCATTACATATATGCATTACGGGTTACTACAAAATCTCATACTATTAAAGTTAGCCGAAAGTTTCCAGCCGAAAGATCAAAAAAATCGATAATGCATATAGTGTCTTCGCTTTCTCAGCCGAAAGTATATAAATACGTCACCGTTGATCAATATTCTTCAGTCGAAAGTTATCAGCCGAATAATTATTTCAACAATACATCAACAGAAACCAATTTGAAGGTTTTAGTATGCGAAGTTTGTTGTAAAACCTAATTCTATTTAAACTTGAGAAAAACAAATGTTTACATTGACCTTGCTCCAAATGAACATAAAATAAGATGGGGATGCCACTATGGACATTTGATATATCATAATTGTTGGTCAACTTTGGCCTAATTATGTAGACATTCTGAAGGGGATAAAGAGGTGTAATTTATCAAAATTCCGCTAATTCAATATATTGAAAATGCCGTGAATAGTCTGTCGTTCTAGGTTTGCATACCTTGTCATTGATGCCACTATGGTCACTTGATTGGCCATCATGCTGGTCAACATCGGCCTAACTGTGGAGAAATATTAGATTAGCAAAGTTGCTCCCCCCTCCCCGTATGCGAAATGAAATTAACCGGTTAATGAAACCTGTTAACGAAATTCTGATGGGGATAGGGGGGTCCAATTTTACAAAATTTCCATAGTTTAATTTCTGAAAATTTCATTGAATGGCCTAGCGCTCTTTTTAAACCTAAATCCGTATTGATGCCACTGTTGCCATTTGATAAGCCGTAATGCCTGTTAACAACAGTCAATCTTTGAAGAAATTGTGATGGGAATACAGGGATGTAATTTGAATTTCATAGTTCAATTTCTGAAAAATTCATTGAATGGCCCGGCGCTCTTGCTTAACCTTAATTCGCATTAATGCGTTTATGGCTATTTGATAGGCCCTAATGCCTGCTAACAACAGTCCAATTTTGAAGAAATTCTGATAAGGATACAGGGGTGTAATTTGAGAAAAAATTCCATCGTTCAATTTCTGAAAAATTAATTGTGCTTAACCTTAATTCGCATTGATGCCACTATTCATTGTGCTTAACTTTAATTCGCATTAATGCCACTATGGCCATTTGATAGGCCCTAATGCCTGCTAACAACAGTCCAATTTTGAAGAAATCCTGAAGGGGATACAGGGGTGTAATTTGAAAAAAAATTCCATATGTCAATTTAATTTTTTTTTTTTTTGTTAACAGGCATTAGTGCCTATCAAATGGCCATAGTGGCATCAATGCGAATTAAGGTTAAGCAAGAGCGCCGGTCCATTTAATGAATTTTTCAGAAATTGAACTATTGAAATCTTGTCAAATTACACCCCCGTATCCCCATCAGAATTTCTTTAAAATTTGAGTGTTGTTAACAGAAATTTGTGCCTATCAAATGGCCATAATGGCATCAATGCGAATTAAGGCAAAACAAGAGCGCCGAGCCTTTAAAGAATTTTTCAGAAATTTCAAAAATAATCGTATTGTCAAATTAGACCCCAGTATCCCCATCAGAATTTCTTCAAAATTGGACTGTTGTTCACAGGCATTAGGGCCTATCAAATGGCTATAGTAGCATCAATGCGAATTAAGGTTAAGCAAGAGCGCCAGGCCATTCAATGAATTTTTCAGAAATTGCCTTATAGAATTTTTTTTTTCAAATTACACCCCTGTATCCCCACCAGAATTTCTGCAAAATTGGACTTTTGTTAGCAGGCATTAGGGCCTATCAAATGGCCATAGTGGCATCAATGCGAATTTAAGTTAAACAAGAGCGCCGAGTCAATTATTGATTTTTTTCAGAAATTGCACTTTTGAAATCATCCTCATCAGAATTCCGTCAAAATTGAAAAAAAAAACTTTTATTTTAATATCAACTTAAAGAAGTTAATTATATTATTGAATAATATTTCTTAAATACCTAACTTTCGGCTGAAATATATTGATCAACATTGTTGAATTTTTCTTTTCGGCTATCAAACCAAAGACACAATCTGCATTATCATTTTTGTTATTTTCGGCTGGCAACTTTCGGCTAACTTTAACAAGGTCAAAATCTCTACGAATCGGTTTCGTAGAATCGGTGCTATTTTATCGGGGTCGCAGTCGGAAAAAACTGAACTCCCATTTTTTTTTTTTTTGGTCAAATGACGACATCAGTGCCATATATTGACACCCGCTCTAGAATTAGTCGAATTCCTTGTTTTTGATGATTTTAATAATAAATAAATAATAAATGCGTAGTATATTTAAATGGAGAACAACGTCCTTATAAAATGGAAAGTAAATAAAATCAAATAAAAAACCTCTTAACGAGGTAAATGTTCGAGTGACGAAAGCCGAATTCAATTCACAAAATTTCTGATATCAAATTTGTGCCGAAAAAAACAATTGCATTCGATTTGTCAACGATTTTTCGGAATGTTAATGCATTCAGCGCGTTGTTGTTGAACATTCCGAAAAATCGTTAGCAATCGTTATTCTTGACAGCTAGAAAGCAAAATGTAAACAAACGCGCCGAATGCACTAACATTCCGAAAAATCGTTGACAAATCGAATGCAATTGTTTTTTTCGGCACAAATTTGATATCAGAAATTTTGTGAATTGAATTCGGCTTTCGTCACTCGAACATTTACCTCGTTAAGAGGTTTTTTATTTGATATAAATGATTTTGGCACACCAAATTGAAAATAAATTGAATTGCGATTCGTTTTATTGTTGTCAGTCAAAACAGTTCATACACACACTCGATAGCACACAAGTGGCCGCTACGTGTTATTGTGCCTTAAGTCATATTCATACGACGGATAAAATCCGGGATAATTCAACAATTTTTTTGCATGTTTCTTGCATGGGAGGAGTGGTAAGATCTATTTTTTTAAAGAAACCATCATAAAGATTAAAAAAGTATCGATTTTATGCAAGGAGATTGTTCAATGTTTTTGGTGATTTTTTCGATCACATCAATTTGTCAGTTTTTTCATTTTTTTTGTTATGAAAAAAGAGTCACTGGTTAAAATTCTCTTAGCAATGATAATAATATGATGTATTTATATTTGTTCCATTGTAATACGTTGATTCACTATCATTATGACCCACAACGGACCGATATTAGAGTGCATTTGAGCCAAAAAATGAAATTTTGCAAAAAATTAAGGTGGCTTTTAAGTTATGGAGGTCAATATCTAAAATATACGAGTTTTCTGGGACAAACGGTTGATGTCATATTGTAGGTGAGATTTGTGGCTAATAATCCTGAAAATATGAACCAAAAGTCTTGGGCTCATTTTTTAGCAATTTGGCCGAATGTGGCCGGCCGATTTCGCATTTTTCAGTTTTTTGGCCAAAATGACCTTCCAACCTAATTTTTTGAATTCTTTGTTTTGCTATTTGATAGCTGGCGTCAATACCTTTCCAACGATATGCATATGTCTAGGATATGTGGAATAGATTCAGCACTGTGGACGTGGCAAAATGGCCAAAAATGGCCGTTCTGGGGCCGGCCGCGGCCAACATGGCGGCCAAATCAAAAAGTTGTAGAACAAAAGTTGCTTAGTTTTTTAAGTACTACAACCCCAGAAAATATAAGATCAAATAAAAGAGGTACGGACAAACAAACATATATACCAAAGCAAGATTATATGGTGACGTCATAGAAAAATTTAAAATTGTCATAACTTTGGTCAAAATCATCCATTTTGGACGTTTGAGGTGTCGTTGAATTGGTATTGACGTCTACCATCATAATTTGCCAGTTAGAAAATAATTGGGGCATTTTTTGGGGCAGTTATACCCGAAAAACTGATTTTTTGGGGCAATTTTCGGAAGGTCATATCTCCACTCAATGTTGGTAGAAATTCATGTTTTTATACATTATTTAGGTTTATTTTTCAAGGCCTTTCCAATGGTATATAACATGATCCTGGCGGCCTCAAAGGGAAAAAGTTCGAAACTTGCTGTATAATATACTTCGTTCGACTTCCAGCACAGTAGGTGCTTTCGTCACTCGTTTGGACTGCCGTCCAAAGTGATAATAAGTGATTTTTGAAATATGTATTGTTTAACATTTAATAATGTTTTATTTCTTTCTGACTTTTGTGCCTCTGCTATTTGTTTTCGAATTTTGAGATTTTGAATTGATTATAGGGGCAGTCCCGAATGTGAAAATTCCACGTATCCAGTCAGTGATATATTTTGGTGAAAGAAAATTTTACCAAGCAAATTCATTAATATTTGATAAAAAAAAATTAATAAATATTCCTTAAAACAAATTAAGAAAATTATATCATAAAAAAATCGTTTCCAAAAACGAAAAGTAACACATTTGACACATTTGGCCCTTCGACACATGCGGCCCTTCGAGACATTTGGCCCTTCGAGACATTCGTCCCTTCGACATTCAGCCCTTTGATATCATTCCGAATTGTAGAGGCTTCAATAACTCTCGTGAGCACGGACGCTCCTCCCCTCCATTCAGCCCACCGAGGGCCTTTAAAAAAAATTAAAGGAGCAGTTTAATTAGTTTTATTCTAAGTGAATGATTCGAATTCAAAACTGATTTTTTGATACAGTTCTAGAATACGGTCGATAGGGATAGAGCTTAACAATTTATTTACTGATTATGTTAAAACTCTTCAAGTAAGGTCTAAATGGGATTCTAAAATGATTTTTTCCTAAAGCTCTAGAATATGGCCATTAGCGACAGAACGGCTATTTCTTGGAAACAAGTTTCTAAAATGGTTTTTTAACTAAGTCCTGAAATATATCGCCCTTTTTGACCAGATACGCAGAGCTTTATCAAAAAATCATTTAATAATCCCATTTAGATCGCGTCAAATTTAAACATAATCGGTTAACAAATGGCGAAATTCCATCTATATCGACCATATTCCACAGCTTTATCAAAAAATCATCTAAAAACCCCATTTACATCGCACGTGACGAATTTCAACATAGTCGATTAAGAAATGGCCTAGTTCTATCCCTAAAGGCAATACTCCAGAAATATTCCAAGATCCCACATCTCGATTTTCGACATAATCGGTTAAGAAACGGCCAGGTTTTCCCTATCCACCTTATTCCAGAACTTTATCAAAAACGTATTTTTTGAAACCCATTTAAGGCCCACATGTTGAATATAAACTAAATCGGTTAAAAATAGCCCAGTTCCTTAGCAATGGCCATATTTCAGAACCGTATCAAAAAATCATTTAAGAAATCCATTTTCATCGCACGTGTAGAATTTGAACAAAATCGGTTTAGAAATGGCCTAGTTCCATCTTTATTGACCGCTTCATCAAAAAATCATTATAGAATCACATTTCCATCGCACGTATCGAATTTCAACAAAATCTGTAAAGAATCGACGAAATTTCATCTCTATTAGCCATTTTCTAGAACTTTATTGCAAACTCTTTTTTGAATATTCTCAAACAATCATTTGAGTCCCATTTTCCCACATGTCAAATTTTATAATCGTAAACCGGGATTTCCCGAAATTCGTTTTTTTTATACAAAACCGCGATTTTAAAAACCATGAGTTTGAAAATCAGGATTTTAATAACCTGAATTTTGAAAACCAGGATTTTGAAAACCAGGATTTTGAAAACCGGGATTTTGAAAACCGGGAAACTTTGTAATTCAAAATAGCATGTCAATTAAAAAAAATAATCCTAGCAGGCAGAGCGCCGTAGAATAATACTCTGCTATTTTATTCGACCGAGGGCAGTATTCTTGAAATCGGTGGAAATTTTTCCAATCGGAATTTACTAATTTGGCTAGCTACTTTATTTATTTTTCAAATTTGTTTTCAAGTTTATTAATATTTGTCTCCCTACTAAGGGAATAATTTCGAATCGATTTACCTATAGTCAGAATTGTTCCCTTAGTAGGGGAAAAAATTATTGTTTCTTCTTCGTGTAGCCGACGAAAAATTCGAAAAATACCCAGTAATACAAATCAGCGCACAATGAGCGCATAAACAGCATATAATTAGAGCGCTTAATTTTTACTTCAAATTGATGCACCTAATTCCATGCTTTTCGTATTTTTGCCGACCGAAAAATCGGTTTTATTTCCCCTACGTTAACTTAACGGTTTAACTTGAAACAATATTTTTTATTTTTATGTTTCGTTGTATCTACCAAGTGTACACACTCGCAGATACAACTACATATTTTTAATTTTGGATACTCATTTTATATCTTGTCCATGTATTCTCCATCTGAAAACACTTGTAAAAGAAACATCATACATGAATATTTTACACATCAACCAGAATCTACTTAAATATATATTTAAATAGATTCTGCATCAACTCACACCTCAAATGAAATCTCCAGACTGATAAAAATGAAATAGCAATTTTTCTAAATGAAATTGATAACCAAGAAAATAAGTGGGGGTAAATATGCAGTGTATCTGTATGTATTATAAAAAAACCGAATTAAATTTATTTGTTTTCTCACTTCGACGTGTGCAAATGGTTCAATCTGTTTCATACTGCTATCAACGTTTGTTTGCTGGGTATAGAGAATTTCAAAGAATTTAAATTTTTCAATTAATTATTCACATTTAGAGTTTTTAGGTATTTTAGGTTGCTTATGCTTTTGATCAGATTTTAGAGCATTCAATTCAGATTGGAAATATTTCGATTGTATGTGTCGTATAATGGTCAATCATGATTGTGAAATACATACCAAAAATAAAACCAAAAATTTACACTGTTAAATTTAAAAATATTCCAATTGGATTTGTTTTGTGGTGAAATTGAAACACTTTTATATAATCTTTAACAGTTATATTAGATAAGTCCCTAAGTTCCTAATAGTGTCGCTGTAAAGATCAAATAATTTTCTAACGAATTGAAATTAACACGAGAAAATCTTAAAACGATTTACTACGCGTTTTTTTAATTCTAGAGAAGGCTATTTTAGACTCTGTTTCTACTTTTATATATCCGATTCTAGAGATGTTCACGGGGCCCCACCTATATGACCGAAAAGCTAAATCAAAATCACACGTGTGTGGTGAACAAAATTTAATTATGATGGTTTTAACAAGTCCAGCGCATTTTTAAACAACTATGGTTTTTGATTTCAATCTATTTTCTAATTTTTCTGTCACCGCTCCTACAGTTTTTAAAATACAAATTAGGTTTTTAAAATATAAATTAGGATAGCGTAGACAAAGTTGTAATACTGAAATGAACATAGATAGTTTAAAAGGATATTTACAGTGCCACACAGGCTACTCAGAAAATCCATGAATTTTAAAAAAAATTCAAATTTTATTTCATCGATCCTAGAGATGTTCACGGGGTCTCACCTACATGGCCAGATAGATCAGTCAAAACCTTATGAGTGTAGGTAAGGCAAAAGAATCATGTCAAAAATTTATTTTTGTATATGTTTTGAACCAACTTACACATTTGTGTATTCCTTTCACACTTATTTTCGTCTCAAAAAAACACTATATAACTATACACACAATTGTGTTGGTTGTACTTCAATGATAGCGAAATTTTTTATCAAAAACGCGATTGCATACCATGTTTTTTTACTCACGCGTTTGTGTGATTTAGACTTTAATTGAGCCAATCATTTTTTTTTTGGTAGAAAAGGGATATTGCCGTTTCTGTAACGCAAAACATTTTCAGCGTGAATTACCAGAGGACAAACTTTTTACCCACTGCTGTCAAAAAGGAAAAGTTTTGTTAGACCCTAATTTAATTTCAACAAAAATTTAGGATCTTATGACTAAGAAACATGAACATTCAAAAAACTTCTTGGAGAATGTTCGATCAATAAACTGTGCGTTGGCATTTGCATCTATGGGTGCGAACATACTGCCGGATATGGTTCGTATTGCCTACGAATTAATGGACAAATATACCAGGGACATTACACCCTGAAAATGGAGATCAATGCGAATTTGGTCAATTATACATTTTTGAAGCAAACGAAGCATGTGAGCAGCGCATGAGAATCAGTTGTAACCCGCAACTAATGCAAGATTTGAGTTCGTTAATGGCCACAATAAATCCATTCGCGCAAGCATTTAAAGGGCTTTATGAGGTAGAACAATAATTCATTCACGATGACCAAGAAAACGGTAGAGATCCGCCTTCGATTTCAATGTCGATAATGCAAGTTCGAAGATTTGATCAACGACGCTATAATTCTCCGAAATCTAATGAAGTTGATTTATTTTTCAAAATGATAATGAAAAGCCTCCACTTCAACAAGATCTGTTCATTCCTTGCCGCGCTAATTTTAATGATGCAAACCCACGTAAAACTGAGAGAACCAGTGTACTTGATCGGAATTTAGAACCAACGATATATCTATTCTTTTCCAAACTTGGTGATCAAAGTAGGGGTGTTGGTGTGACCTCGTGAACATCTCTAGGTTCGGTGAAATAAACTTTGATAATGTATTCAAATTATTTCATGAAACTTCTAAGTCGTGTATGGCACTGTAAATAACGCCATAACCGAACCCTGTCTGGAACTATCGAAAGTCGCATCTTTGAACTATTCAAAAGTATAAACGTGAGCCCGTGAACATATCTAGGATTTCTGTTATTTGATTATTATCACAATAAATCGGGTTGGTAGATTATTTGGGAATGTCAATTGGGTAAAAAATCCTATATTAGAGAAAATACCAAAATTTCCATTTGAGAAAACAATTGCAAATGAAGAAGTTTTAAATTTTGAAAACAAGATGAAAATCATTATTCGTGTCCCGTTTTTGAACATTTCTACGGTATATGGGATATAACCGTAAACGTAAAAATTTCTCTGGGCGAGTCAAAAACCATCATAATTAGATCCCATTCACCACACACTCACTCGGGTTTCGACTGATCTATTTGGCCATGGAGGTGAGACCCAGTGAACATCTCTAGGTTCGGTGAAATAAAATTTGAAAATTTATTAAAATTCATGGAATTTCTAAGTAGCCTGTATGGCACACCAAATATCATTTTAAACTATCTATGTTCATTTCAGTATTACAACTTTGTCTACGCTATCCTAATTTATATTTTAAAAACCTAATTTATATTTTAAAAACTGTAGGAGTGGTGACAGAAAAATTAGAAAATAGATTGAAATCAAAAACCACAGTTGTTTAAAAATGTGTTGGACTTGTTAAAAACCATCATAATTAAATTTTGTTCACTACACACGTGGGGTTTTGATTTAGCTATTCGGTCATATAGGTGGGACCCCCGTGAACATCTCTAGAATCGGATATATAAAAGTAGAAACATAGTCTAAAATAGCCTTTTCTATAGAATTTAAAAAAGTTTAGTAAATCGTTTTACGATTTTCTTGTGTTAATTTCAGTTCGTTAGAAAATTATTTGATCTTTACAGCGACACTATTAGGAACTTAGGGACTCATCTAATATAAATGTTAAAGATTATATAAAAATGTTTCAATTTCACCACAAAACAAATCCAATTGGAATATTTTTAAATTTAACAGTGTAAATCTTTGGTAAGTATTTCACAATCATTGGTCAATCTAGGTTTTAGAAGTTCTGAGCAAAGAAGAAATGGATGTTAGGAATTTTTAGGTATAGGTGGATGATTTCTCGATTATGTCGTCCAATACGTTGAGTGATGGAACTTGTACGTTGAATGATTGATGTGATTGATTTCACAGCTGATCTGTTGTAGTTTATTGATTCGTCAGGTCTTTCGGCCAGGTTTCGGCCAGGTTGCTTCATAGGTGATAGAATTTTAGCTCGTGGAATCAGTGCACTCGTTGATTCGGATGATATTGATGAGCATGGTGCGCTTAACTTTTAAATTAAGTTTGAAGTAACGCTCCACAGATTTCAAGACGTGGAATTGATATTTCTTTATCTGGAGCAACCTTTGTCGCAGTTTGATGTCGTACCTAAGTATCGGCCAATTTAAATGTTTTCAATGATTTCTAGATTGTGTTGAATTTTCTTCTATTCCGCTACTAAGTCTCCTGGCAATTCTTCATCCCAGGCAAAATTCTATACCCATAAGGTTTGAAAAAATATTTTCGCTCATACTGTAAATCGAGCTTGCCATACAATGGAGCCTAAACAGGGAAAGTACTCCTTTCTTGAAGATTTTTCATTCAAATTTACTTTGATTTTACAGAATTTAACAATAGCACATCAATATGTTGCCTTAACATCATTGCTTCGACAGCAGTATCGAAATGCTCTGGTATAGTCAATTTTAGGAGCGAACCATTTATTTCCCATCGGTAAAGTATGTAACTCAATTTAATATATTAAAATGGAATTTCACTAGCAGTTTTGGAAGAATCTTACTAATAATAAAGTTGTTAATCATGTGTGAAAGTGTAAGACTGTTAGGCGTACAGATTTCTTGGAAGGGTCTTAGCTTTTTGAACGGACTGAAAAATAAAAATTCTCACTTAAAATTATGATCCAAAAAGTTAGCTTCTGCATATTGGCCAGATCAGACATCTATCCCAGCGCTAGAAACTGTTTGGTTTAAACCGTCTTGCTCTCTCAGTAGTGCCACTATAAACATGACTAAAAAGGAAGTGTTTTCGGTGAGTTTTCGTTTTTCGTGAATTGATGTTTGGAAGAATTGTCGTTTTCGGCGAATTGTTTGTCAATAAATTTACGTCTTGGAACCATATAATTTATATAACGAGGTATGAAGTTCGGAAACTTTTGTTTTTAACTTCTGCCCACATATTAGATAAACTACCAAATCAGTAATCGGCTATTTATACGACTACTAGTTAGTAAGTCAAGTCAAACACAAATAACAACCCCTATAGAGCCATTAACAATTTATATTTGGCAAAGAATATTGAATGATTCTGCTAAATAAATACCACTCCTCCCGAAAATTGTCTTAAGTATCTTAAGCAGGAAAGATACTCAAATTTTCCTATTGCAACGTTATATCGATCTAAATGTTTTTGTATTATTGCATGTTTCACCCGATATAAGACTCCCTATACCAACCAACACAAAAACACATAATTCAGTTTCTTCTGTTTTTCTGCGTTACACAGAATTTTCAACAAAAATCAAAAAGCCACCAGATACAAAAAAAAACAATTTTGCGGTACTTACATTATTACTTTGATATATTTTTTTGGTTTCCTTCCAGAAAAAAAAAAAACTAAAAAAATCTTTGTTCCAACTTTATCTTATTACGAAAATCTTTTAATTTTTTTTACCATTTTTTCTGTGCTCGGTCTGAATCGGTTGGGTCTCCTACTGTGAAAATGGGACATATTTTTATTTAATGAGGGTAACAAGTACACACACACACACTCCAAACAATTTTGTGATGCTCAATCTAAAGTGGTTATTTTTTTTTCTTATGTTTTCGTTTATAGTCCACAGTTCCATACACAAAACACAATCTGGCAGATTTTTGTTGTTAAATAAAATTTATGATTTGTTTTGAAACATAAAAGACAATGAGTGGAAGGTAAAATAAATAATTTCTTATTTCAAATACTGCTAAAATAATTGCTTTGTGTCAACAATTATGAGATAAGGTAAATTGTATATATAAGAAGAAGCAAAATTAAGGAAACTTAATACAATAAGATACAAAACAAAAGAATTATGTTTGTTAAGATAGAGAAAAGCATAAAAATGTTCTCATTTATTTATTACTTGATTGATTAACTTGCGGGACTTGACTTTGGTTTTCTTCTGTACAAGTTTTTTTTTAGAAACTCTATGTGAATAAGTTAAATAATACAACAACATATACATGGAATGATTTATAATGTGGTCTTATCATTTGAAGTTTATATCGTAATTTATTTATGTGGTGATAAGTGAGATTTCCATAAATATATGCGTCCATAACCTATGGGAAAATGAGTTATGCTGCTCCACGGCATTTATATGCTCGCTTATTCTTTTTAAAATAAAGTTTCACTGTGTTTGTCGTATATGACACAATTGGACCATTAAATTTGGCCATCGAAAATAACGTCATTATTTTGTTCATCATATCGACGTTGTACAATGAATGGCATTTTTGTAAGTTATACAAACGTAGGCTACTATGTGAAGTTGTATTTCGTAAATTTTTAACTTCGACATTTTTGCAGATTTACCATTCATGTGTCTGCGTGTACATGTGTGGTGTCGTGCAGACTAAATGTTGCGTCGATCTGAGTGAAACGTTATACCTAACCTTTTTCCATAAATTGGGAGCTTCCATAAGAAAAAGTATATCCTTTACGAGAAAAACGATTATTCAAAATTTAAGCAGTAATGAATATTTTCTGTTTTACAACAAAAATTGGGATAAAACTTCCTATTTAAGTTTTTTCCATAAATTGGGAGAACCCAGTAGATGCGTTTAGTAGAAATCGGTTTACCGGAAATCCAACTTCGATTATTAGTTTTTTGTAAATATTTTGAACAGTAAAGCCTGTATGAAAGATACAGTTATAGATATAAAAAAAATAACTTAAATTGGTAACAAATTTAGTCCCCGTTGGTTGTCTGATGCTAGTGAAGTTTATCCAAACTAATCCAAAAAATACAACAACAACAAACTTATAGTAATAGTATTGGTGTAAGTAAACATTCCAAAGTCATTCTAAGTATTTTCTAAGCATTTAGCATGAACTTCAGTGACATTGGTACACTGTCGGATCTGCAGGGAGGGAATGACTCCATACTAACGTGTACCATCACATTCAGAAAGCTGTTTCTGGAATAAAATGCTTATAGTAAATTCAGCATCAGTTCACACGAATTCACATTTTCTCGTTACGAATGCAACTGTTGTGCTTGAGCTCAGATAGAGTAAGAATAAAGAATTAAAGCAACTCAAATTATTAGTCTATATACCCCGCTTGTTTGGCTAGCTATATCGGCATTATTCCAGAGAGACATTGATTTGTACTTGATTGTAGAAATTGAAGCTATTATTAAATTATGTCCGCAGAATCTGGCATATGTTTGCTCTGTCTAATGGCCAGTTTTAATACATCACCTGTATGTATGTCGTATTCATCCAGAACTATAGGAAGATCTCCATTAGAGATAAGGCTTTTCTATTTCTTGGACTATACTATGACATATCGCATTGAAAACTAAATAACCCAGGAAATTGGCGAATTTCTCAACTTGCTCGTTTGGAGGGATATACAACAACTCTAGTTATGGATTCCATTGACTTTTTCTCGAAAATAACCGGAAAAACTGTGCTTTTTTTAAACTAAATTACTGTTTGAATTGTTAGTAGCCTTGCCGCATTAGCTACTAGTCCGCTCTCAATCATCAAGGTTCCTTTTCTATTTACTTCATCTGGCAATGACTGAATTCAATTTTTATATAGCCTGCAATAGGAGTAGCTGAGCGCAGCAGCATGCAAAGAGCGGTTTGCTTCTAAAATCTTTTTCCATAAGGCAAGATTTTGTAGCACATGAAGCAAAGACTTAAAAAAGATCACATCACTGCTTTTTAAAGAGGTTGACTTTTTACTAGGTTCCCAGCATCACATCTCACTTGGTTTAGCAATTCATGAATATTTATCTGAGAAATCCTTATAAAATCTTTGCATAAGAAGATGGGCTGATGCTTTTCGCCATGTTGAATTTGTATATAGCAACTGTCCTTTATGGTGTTTCTCGATTGGGTTTTGTGATAAAAGACAAAACTAGCACTAAGAGATATGCAGAGCCTACATTGCGATATTGTATTTGCTGTTGGGGTGGGACCTATTTTGACACAATCCGACCAATAGTCATTGCTCAAAAATTTATACGTTCACTGATGCATTTCAAAAACCGGATACATTCATTTTGGGTGTTATTTAAATTTAGCAACATCCTGCCACTAAACACCTTTATGTGAACAAAGTGACAAACATTTATTTTGAGAGGAGTGGTAATCGTTTACGGTCAAAACTACACTTTGGGCAATAATATTGTGTTCTTGCGTGTCGTTCCTTAATGAGCAGCTATAAAATCTAGAAAAAGACGTGATATAAAACTTTGGAAAATAAATATAAATTGGATTGTTCCAAAAATTAAATTTTTGGAACAATCCAATTTATTTGCGAAACTTTTCAAAATAATACTAAATAATAAGAATGATGTTTCAGACCGATGTCATTTATTACCAGACCCCCCGTCTGGTATAATAACGATTCAATCACTAACCGATTTATTTGAGTCATATTTATATGGAAAAAAAATTTCGTGAGTTTTCTCCAAAAATAACAAGTCAAAATCAATTTGATTGCGATCAACTTTGATTTATCAGTACGAAAGCAGCTTAAACGAAGAGACCTAACGAAGTCCTCATTTTTGCAAGGGTGTGTGTATCTTTGTGTACACAAATACCCTTGGGTTAAAAATGGGGGTGCATTTTTCTGCTTTTCTAGAATTTAAACATTGTAAACATTGTATGGGTCCAATTAAAAATAAAAAATTTTCCGAAAAGTCGAAAACAAATCTTTTTTTTATTCTGTGCCAATTTTCGATCTGTAAAATATCACTATCCAAAAGATTATTTGGGACATTAAATTGATCACCTCCAGATAATTGTTCATCTTCAAAATCTGAATCGAACGATTCTCTCTCTCAGAGAAAAGGCTAATTCGACATCCGACAGTGTATTGCTGTTATTCGAAAAAAACTTGTGTTTTCCGTGCTACTTTTGGAGCTTGCTTTCGAGATACTATGGTTTTATCGTTTCGTTTTTGTTTAAACACATTAGATTTTCCACCCCCGTTCTTTTCCGGACTATCCGTATATACATGCGATTTACCTGCTTGTCATTTTGTTACCCGATTTTTAGGCGGAGCGTTCGGTAATGGCCTTATGCCCGTGGTAAATCCCATTCCTCTCTTTCTTGAGTTATTGATTTATCTGTTACATAATTCATTTCAAAATCGTCCTCAGTGTAAACAAAGGTATTTCCTGGCCAAATCCTACAAACACCAATCTGGTGTTTGTAACAGTAAAACTGATTTTAAAATCTTAATTTGCCAATTTTGGGAATGTGAACATGAAGTTATTAAAAGCCGTCGTATAAGGTAATTTTTAAAAGGTCCTTAAACGCCCACGTTTAGTGGTTGCATACGGTGAGTGCAATGTGGTGGGAAGGAAAGTAACACAAAACCATTTGCCTTAGCAGAAATTGACTATAGAGAGGTATGGCTATCCATAAGCAACAGGATAGGTGCTTCAATCGAGCAACGCGTATTAGATTTAAGGTGTTTTAACACTTCTATAAAAATATCCTCACGGTTAAAAATGAAAGAATAAAAATTGCTTTTAGCCCAAGTATAAAATTATTTTGGATAAATTTATTTAATTTGGTGCATGAAATACATCCTTTCCGTAAACCTAAATATTATTCTCGCTTATTAAATGATTTCCATTCTTATTTTGTTCATTGTTTATCCTTTTTTTAAAACCAAATTTTATTCTTACGTGCTATTCTTTGCATAAATAAAGATGTGTCCTTTTAATAATGATGTTTATCTATATTTAACCTAAAATATTTTAAATATTAAAGGTTATTAACTAAATGGTTTATTTTATTCCAAATTGAATAAAACCTGACAAAATAATTATTTAAACTTAAAAGTATAAATCAATGTATCTTCCATTTTTTAGAAAACAAATAATGATCAGGGATGGGCGATTACGCGTCGACTACTAGTTTTTACATGATTTCGTAGACAACTCGTCGAAAACGTCGACAACTCGTCGACAACGTCAACTACGTCGACAACGTCGAGAACTCCTTGAAAAATTAATTTACGCCATCTACCGAAACTTATAATAAAACTCAGCATAAATTGCCTTTACTACTGATTGTATTTGTGAATCATTAAAACACACTGTTCCTAACATTTGTATCATAAATTGTGTAATAAACTAATAATTATCCTTTATCGAAATAAATTCTTTGACAATTGAAAAAAGTCATATTATATTTGCGGATTTGAATAAAATTTGAGTCTATCGTGAATTCGCTCGAATGAAATTTTGAAGCTTCTACTATAACTACGCGGCGAATAATTTGTTAATTTATGATTTATGCTGACTTTTTATTTAATTTTGCTTTATTGTAGTATCTTCGAATAAGATAAATTATTCGTTTACATATCCCTTTTTCAACCAAAAAAAAATGGCTCTATTAAAGTCCCAACCACACAAATGTGCGAGTAAAAAATCATAATAATTTTTTAACATGGTACTTTTGCCGTACCCACACAGTTGTGTTAGTAAAACACAAAAGCGATACATCTATTTGATAAAAGATGGCGCGCAAACCATATAATCTATTGAAATATTCAAAAGTTTTAGATAGATAGATAGAGATGCCTCTAGTTCAGAGATTTTAAATTTATTTTTAATTTAAAAATGCTTGTAAAAATGTTAGAATTAAATTTAAGTAATTATTCATCAATCTTAATAGTGTGGTTAACGGAAAATAATTAAAAATTTAGTTTTTAATATCATTTTCTAAGTTGTCGACGTTGTCTACGTTGTCGACGTCTGAAAAGCAAAAAATCGGTATGTAATCTACGTGCTAGATTACGTGTCGACAACTACGTAGAATACCTTACGTAATCTACCCGCCCATCCCTGATAATGATGTGCTAATTTTAATCCAACATTTATACATAAAAGGCATTCCAACTAAGTTGCACGTCAATATCGAGCGCATCATAAAATTTATTAGTTTATCGGAACTTCACAGGTGATGCCAAATTAATTCACGACTGCGGGTTATTAGGCCAAACCTTTGTGGTGATATTAGAATTCCTTAATTGAAATGTTGTCTAAAGGCATTTGATTTTGAAACAAGCTGAAACTCGATTAATTATGCTTTATTCTTTTCGGGTCATATAATGCTTTCTCTCTTTCAAACCAATTTAACGATATCCGGTGAAAGATTCATTTTAAGATTTCGTCATTGTATACCGCAACTATGATGACGAATTATTTAAACGAATCGTTCACGGTGTGCCCTTAAATTGGTTAATGTGATCAGAACTAAGTTAGAAACTTATAGTTGGATTTTCAAATCTCTGCCTCCGTGTACCAACCAACAAAAATATTTTTTATTAATTTTTTCAACCACAAACTTCCCAGAGATTATTACCGTAATCTTAAAAAATTTAGCGGATAGTTTTCGAAATTAGACGCCTCGAGTTGAAGAAATGGATATATATATATAATATAATATATCCTGTTTCTATTTCAAGCTCAACGTATGACAGTAAATAATTTTCGAGAAAATCAAAGTAACAAAATTGTTAGGAAAAAAAAGAGATAAGAACGTAATTGCCGTGTTTCATGGTACACATTGATCCGGATCAGTTCAAATTTTATATTGAAAACCTGATCCAAATTTCATTTTAGATCACAAATTTTGATTTGAAACCTAGTAAGCGCCTTTGTGTTGTTTCAAGCATCAAAAAACACAGCTAATATCGTAAACTACAACATTCAACAGGTTCAGCTTACTCTCAACTGCTTATTGTCTCCGCTCAAATTATTATCATTGTGATATGATTTTGCAGATAGATCTGTTTTGTAGATAAAACATTTTTCTCCACATATAAAACATTACGAAATTTAAACTTATCAACAAAGATGTGTAATACGAGTATTACTGTGACTTAAGAACGTTTCGTGCTTGTTACATAATCATTGTTACGATGGTTACAATGGTTAATCTTAGTGACTGAGTGCCATTATAGTACCTTTAAATTAAAATACAAATTTCACTCAACACAACAAAAATTGTCGGATGCTTTAAACCTGTAGAGTACCATATAATAATAGCTTCAATATTTTGATAAAACGGCTGGTAATAGCTATACTCATACTTATTTAACTAAAAATTGAAGAGAAAATCATATTTTGTCCTTCTTAGTATAAAAATATTTTTGCCATTTTTATTCAGTTTTGCATAAAAATCTGAACAAACTATTTAACTTTACAAAGATATATTTGTATGCTTTGCAGTACAGGAAACATTTAAAATTTAAAATTGTATGTCTTTATCTTTTATATTACTTTTCTGGAGAAGTAAGGGATAGCAATCTTTTTGGGAAATCATTTTGATTTAGTTAAAGTTATTTTGACTTAAAAATTTAGTTATTAATTGCCGATCTTTTGAAAAGGTTCTGCTGTGTATAAAGAGGTAAGTTTTTGTCCCTACACAATTTATGTAGTTTCTCATATAATAAGCAACACTTATTTTTAAATATTTATTTACTCTCAGCAGAACCACAAACAGATTCATCTATAGCAGCACTCAGTTACTTTACGGGAACGCGGATTGAAATTGCCTGTTGTTTGAAAATGTATAAAGGTAAATATTTAAATAATGTATTTGATAATCTTTTCTAATAAACATTTAAATTATTTAGGCCAAAAAACAAGTTTAGATGGAACTAAACAACAAACTAATAACATGGAGTACGGGGCTTTATATTTCACTCAACATTTAGGAACATGCTCAGAAATTTTGAATCCGAAGTTTATTACACGCGGATAGGATAATCATCGTAATTTTATTAAACTATTTTATACATAATTTGGCATTATTTTAAATAAAAAATTATGTTTTATTATCAAAATTTCTACTCTTTTCTTTATTCAAATTTCTCTTAAAAAACGTTGAATCTGATTTCTAAAAAGAATAAAAATGATCCTCTGAATTGTATAAAATATGCTAGTGATTAGTATTTATTTTAACCTTTAAATTTTATAAATATTATTCTTTGTAACTTATTTTTTATGTGCAAAGAAGTGCAAATTTAGCGATTTTCACAGAGCAAATTCTATTCTAAACCCGAGTGCTTTTTACACTCAGCCAAAGAATAAAAATTATCACTGTCCGATAGATGAGTTTTATTCTTTTGGACAAAAATAAAATTTGTCAAAATTAGGACAAAATTAGTTGATTTTTAAAAGTATAAATCTTATTTCTTTGTGAAGTATAATTCTAATCCTTAGAAAAGGATGAACGTATAGTTATTCTGCAAAAGGATGGGAAAAGGATGGATTCCTTCCTTTTATTTTTAACCGTGCTCAGTCATCCAGCCGCTTTTGTTTATTGAAGTCCCATAAGCTATCTCGTAGAGCACCATGCAAAAACATATCTTTACATACACATTTTTTACACTTACAAGTACTTGCGGTGGTCGATTGGAAAGCAACTAATAGTGCGAGAATATTTTTCTGGCCTAGGCCGGGAATATAATATTTCATTATACTTTTGAAAAAAAAAAAAACAAAATGTGTTTGTGTCTTATGATGTCGTGGCTAACTAAGCAATAATTTTATGTTATTTTCGATTTTTGACTTTGTTTTGATTTCTTAATAAAAAAAAAAAATGAATAATACTAAAAATTATTTTGCCGGACTCGGCTATCACCTCGCCTGCCAATTTCAACTATCGTCCGGGAATGCAGTACTTTTCCTCCTAATTATACAATATACAATTCTTACACGTGAACCTCCATTGTTTGATTTTGACTGTGAACTGAAAACAGAAAACCATTTTTATTAGATTCGCATACAAAAAGATGGCGAATTATATTGACAGTTCAGCCCGTTTAGGCGAAAATCGTAATACCAAAAATGTGAGTTGGATTCGCCGGGAATGTAAAATGCGAAAACCATAATAGGGGTATAACGTTATCTAACGTTATCTATCTTATAGTTCCTCTCCCCTAGTAATAAATTTTTTTTTCAATTTGATACAACCACTTATACATTTTAATTGAATTTATAACACATACACTATAGATTTAGATGTTAATTCTGATTGCATCCATTTTCATATTTTAAAACTAACTATAACTTTAAGTGAAATGACTGCCTCTGGTTGCTTTCTCACCAAAAGGAATTTTTTATTTCTATTTTTTTATTGTAATAATTTAAATATATAATAAACAAATTACCACTCAAGGCCCCCCATCCAACATCCAACACGAAACCATTCGCTCTCAACCAGTACTTCGTGTTGAAAACTTATATCTCGATTTTTTTACTATTTTCTTATCTAGACTAAATGTGCTGCCTCCAGTCGTTGTTTACAATTTCAACCCATTGGCTGTGTTTCCACTGATGAGATCCTTTCGAACAATCGTGTGAGTTGTTCCTGTATATAAAATAATTAAACCACTTTTCCCATCTTACCCCCCCCCTCCCCCCACCTCTTATAGTCAAACTGTCACAAGTTCCTACTAATTTAGAAATAGAGATTGAGGGCAATTCCAATGTGCGATCCAGCTTTGCCATCGCTTTATCTGCTCCACCATTTAGTTTTAAGTAGCACTATTTATCGATTTCGGTCTGGTTGATTATTGTTTTGCTCAGTTTTATGTTAATTAAAGCTATATGTTAATACTCAGATTCCGACTTTTCTAAATAATAATCGGTGTACAATTCCATTACTTATGTAGCAAGAATATTAAAACTTTAACTACGAGTACCGCATGGCTACAGAAAGAAATATTGGATAAATGTTTTTAAAAAATTACAAGATAACCGTATAGTAATTGATTTCGATGGCCTACCATTCACTTTCAGTATCAACGAACTATTTAATCGAGATTGACAGAAAATTTACGTTGAGTACTAAAATTCCGATTCAGACTGTCTATATAGGTAAAATTTGTTCGCAACCAATTTTTTATAAGTCCAAGAGTTATGACGTAATGTCTATAATTTAACAGAAAGGTATTTTTCTCATATACCGAACACATTTATATAAATTTGATTGGTCTAATCTGGTGTGACATGACATTCGATGAGTTTATCGGTTTTTTATTGTTTAGTTCATGATCTTAACTTACTTTATACGTAACATATCTATAATGTCTCTTCGTGCGAGAGACTATTATGAATTACATGAATGTAATAATAAAGAAATCACTTTCACCGTAACTACCTACAAAGTATGCACGAATATTATAATGAATTTGTCTTATGTTAAACAAATCTTTTTTTTTCTAATTTTGTTGTAAGAAACGTAACAGATTATTTTGTATGATTATCACAGTTCATGCTAGGTGAAGTTCATTCATTTTTGGTTTTTTATTTGTTAATGAAACTTTCTGATCAATAATTATAATGTAAAATACAGATTCAAGTTTCAACGTAATGTTTAGTTTCAGATTCAAACGATATTTTACGAATAAAACAGTTATAAGAGAACACTTTATTACGCGTGTGTGATTAACTTTAAAAGTACGAGTAATAATTTCCGTATTAATTTATAAGAGGTGCGTAAACAATTCTTAGATGAGCCTAATCCTTATTATTGGAATACAACCATTTAAGAATTTTGTTATTGCATAAGATTTATTAACAATTCATTTTATTAATAAAAATTTATTTGAAAAATAATAAAGGTGTCATCGGTAAAGGGGAATGGGTACAAAGGGCCTCTATTTTAAAAAAAAAACGTCAGCCCTTCGACACATTCGGCCCTTCGACACATTCGGCCCTTCGACACATTTGGCCCTTCGACATTCGGCCATTCGACATTCGGCCCTTCGACATTCAGCCCTTTGATATCATACCGATAAAGAACCATACTATACGTGAGAGTGTGTAGAGTTCTAAAAGCAAAAATAAAATATTTTTTGTCGATATTTGGCCGCCTTGAAGTTATCCCATAGTTTCATCCCACGATCTTTTCATTCCATTATAAATTTTTGATTTTCTCACGCTCCAAAAATGTATTGATTGCGCGTACTACAATATTTTATGAATTTGACCTTGCGACCACAATAAATAGAACAATCGTTGGCCTGGTTACATATACCTGGTTCTTCAAACGTTCCATTTTGTTTGTATAAAAATACACGATTAATTTGTCATTGGTCAAAATTTATCGTATTACATTTCTATTGGTCTGCACAACAGTATACTAAAATTATAATATGTTAGTGTTTGTTTTTTTCTAACTTACAACGGAACCGATACGTTCCCCGTACCACGTATATTCGAATAGATTCCCACGACCAGCGAAACTTTATGCTTCGTCATAAATTAGGCAACAGAATTGGGTTGTAATACTCGCACAGTAGATAGCCATAGGAACCCAGAACTTATCTAAATCAACAAGTTTGCGGGCCATTTAAATCCTATAAGTCTGAGGAGTTTGCCAATTTTTCAACGAAACCGATACGTTTCCCTGTCACATATTTTCGAATTGTGGTGATTCCTTCGATTAACGGAATTTATTACAAAGACTCGAGACAACCAAAAAGAAATTGAAATCGGTCGACCCTCTTCAGGTTTTAATAGTGCAATTTGTGTCTTTTAAGGATTTCAAATATAAAAATTCATTTTTCAAGTAAAACATTAATTGAATAAAAACTAAAAGTTTGGGTGAGAAAATCAAAAAAGTATAATGGGAGAATTGAACTTGCTGAATCAAATCATTACCGTTACGCCTTCGTAGTCTAAAAACGCTAGAGAAAAAGAAAATTTTCGCTAAATGATGCCTACGGATTGGAAAATACGGCCCGGAGCCGTATGGATTACGTACAGTCACTACACTCAAAAAAATAATCGATGCGATTTTTACTTAACCTGTTAAGTAAATTTAAAATTGTAAAACTAACATAATATTTTAGATTATTTACCCATGCTCACTCAGTACAAATTTTATAAGTTCTCTTTACTCAGTCTAGGTCAAAATAACATTTTTTGAAATGTAAAAACAATTTGTCAACATAAAACGAAACAAAACCTTTTAAATAGTTAAAAGAACTTAATCATATCGTACTTATTGTTAACAAGTAAAGTTTACTTAGACAATGTAAAATACATTTTTAACCAAAATTTACATTTGCAAGGTAAAGGTTGCAAACTGGTGTGTTAAATTTACATCGACGATATTTAACAATTATTATTGCATTTTTAATATAATTCGCTAGGTCAGTTGATGTAAACATCATTTAAATTGATGAAGTTTGAAACGTTATGTTCGTAGTTTGATAACTACATATTCTGATCTGATGATGAGAATATCGAATCTTTTAATTAAAAGATTCAAAATTTGTATCTCACTGGTTTTGAAAAGGTGAGACCTCATCTCGATGTGATGACAAATAATTTGTTATCATCCAAAAAAATCACGATTTTATTTTTTATTAAGCTAAATGTAAATTTTACTTAAATTAAAGTTAATTCAACATTTTCATTTTACGTATTCTATATTTTCGTTTTCTTTCATCCAATAAGTTGAACCAACAAAATGCGAAGTAAGTATTACACGCAACGACATACAGTGACTCACAGCTTATTTGATCCAGTCGCATTTTATGAACAAAATTGTAAATATCTCGCGATGTCTTATTTTTTTTGAAAAAAACCTAAATGTAATATGAAAGCTATATTTATTTTTATTATAAATCACAAAAAATAAAATAAAAATTCTAATGCATATCAAAATTACATAAAAAAGTTCATTATTTCAACCCAAAACCAACTCACAGCTTAAATGATCCACTGCCACAAACATACTAATGCCATCAAATTTCGTCAAATTACTCTTGTTAGTATTGCGTTTTTATGGCATTTGGCATTATTGTTGTTGGTATCGATATAATGCATAGGAAACAAAACGTAGTAAAACAAAACAAAAATAAAAACCAAGAAAAATATTTCCACTACGTGTACAACAAAAGTAACAAATTTTGGTTTCACGATACAGTTAAACAAATTGCATACAGTGTACAAGGAAAGTTTCTGAGCATCCGTCGCTAAATGTACTAATGGTGATATAGGTAGTCGATGCTTCCAATTTATCGAAATTGTTGTGCGAACCTCCATCATATTCCCAGTCATACACAAGCGATTTTGATTTTGCTACAAAGATCTTGCGAGGTAACACAATAATGCGATTACACTTTAATGCGATTACACCCTGCAATCGAAGTTCCTATATTTTCTAAATTTGAATTTGTTGATTAGTTACGTGTAACAAAAAAAACAAAAAAAAAAAAAAAACATCAAAATAAGATATCGCGAAATATTTACAATTTTGTTCATAAAATGCGACTGGACCAAATAAGCTGTGAGTCACTGTAATTTTATTATAAAATAATCTTACATAGCATGAAGTTAATTTCAAAATTTGTGAAATTTACTTTGCCCTACTTAGGCTCAATTTCAACAGCGATTTTAGGTTAAATTTACTTATATTTTTTGTAGACTTCACCCTATTATTTTTTTCAGTGTATAGACATCCAGAACACTGTTTACTGTACTGTACTGTAGTGCCAGTGTACTTAATGAGGATCACTCTTTCCGCGGTATAGAATGCTGATATGCCAGTTGTGTACAGGTGTGCATTGTTTTCTTTTGACATCTGTCAACAACATCCAATTCATAACACTACAAGTTTCATATAAATATGCATGTTTTTTACGTGTTAAAAATGTCGGGTTTAGTGCCTACATATTACGATTTGCGGACATCATTGAATTTTTGTTATCATTTGAAGAAAACTGCAGCAGAATCACATCGAACGCTTATCAAAGCTAGCGGCGAGCATGCTCATGGTAAATCACAAAGCTATATAATTATTTTAATAAATTCATAAATTTGCTGGTTTTGATGGGTTTGACGTTAGTCACGTGGAAGACCACCAAAAAGTTTGCAGGCAGTGAATTGCAAGAATTGTTGGATGAGGATGACGCTCACACGCAAAAACAACTCACGGATCAATTGAATGTGTGACGTTTTCGTCACACATTCAATTGATGCCGTCTCCATAGGTTTAAAAGCCATGGGAAAGATCCAAAAGCTGGAAAAAAGGTTCCGCATAAACTGTATGAAAGACAACAGGAAAATAGAAAAACCATTTGCGAAATGTTGCTCGCCAGATCCAAAAGAAAGTCATTTCTCCATCGAATTGTGACTTACCATCAAAAATTTATCTATTTTGAGAATCCAAAGCGCAAAATGTCTTCGGTTAATTCAGGACAACCATCGACATCGACTGCAAGGCCAAATCGCTTCGGAGGAAAGACAATGATCCGTATATTTGGTGAGATCAGAAGAGTGTGATTTATTTTGAGCTGCTAAAACCTGGTGAAACTGTAAATACTGAACGCTACCAATAACAAATTCTCAATTTGAATCGAGCTTTGCGTGAAAAATGACCAATATATGATAAAAGGCTCAACAAAGTGATTTTGCCTCATGATAACGCACCATCACACAAAGTAAAACCGGTCATGGAAACATTGGAAGGGAAGCATTTAATCGGAAAATACTTTCATATGGGCCTTACTCGCCAGACTTAGTTCCGTCCGATTATCACTTATTTGGGCTACATGAATTAAAAAAGTTTAAATTAACAAAGTTTTTTTTCTGAATTAAAATAAGTGTTTTTAATTCATTTTAAAAATGAAATAAAATCGGAGCTGAAAAAGAAATAAAAAAGTTAGATAAAATGAATTTAAAAAGGCATTTCTTAATTCAGTTTTAAAATGAATTAATTTAAGTGTTTATAAAATGAAATAATATAAGCCTCTTTATAAAATGAAAAAAATGTTATTTTCATTAATGAAGATTTTTTGGAATTTGAATTTGAATTTGGCACGTAAAAATTTGGCAATGCAAAGTAAGGCGTAATTTTACTTTACATATACATTGGAAAAATCAGGTAAGGAATATAAATTTTGGAAATTTTTAAATGCAGGATTGTTTACTAATTTTTTGATTTTCCGGAAAAATTTTTACTTTTTTTATTTTTTCAATATTATTTTATATTTTTATTAATAATAATTGGTTCGTCAACCTTGCAGACACCAGATCAAAGAGTTTTTCTCGCTCTTATCGCTTCTTCTGATAGTGCCACAAATGTTTAATCAACTTTCGTATATATAAATCAAATAAAAAACCTCTTAACGAGGTAAATGTTCGAGTGATGAAAGCCGAATTCAATTCACAAAATTTCTGATATCAAATTTGTGCCGAAAAAAACAATTGCATTCGATTTTTCAACGATTTTTCGGAATGTTAGTGCATTCAGCGCGTTGTTGTTTAACATTCAAAAAACCGTTGACAAGTTGTTGTTTTTGACAGCTAGAAAGAAAAATGTAAACAAACGCGCCGAATGCACTAACATTCCGAAAAATCGTTGAAAAATCGAATGCAATTGTTTTTTTTCGGCACAAATTTGATATCAGAAATTTTGTGAATTGAATTCGGCTTTCATCACTCGAACATTTACCTCGTTAAGAGGTTTTTTATTTGATATCAATGATTTTGGCACGGCAAATTGAAAATGAATTGAATTGCGATTCGTTTTATTGTTGTCAGTCAAAACAGTTCATACACACTCGATAGCACACAAGTGGCCGCTACGTGTTATTGTGCCTTAAGTCATATTCATACGACGGATAAAAATCCGGGATTTTTCTATTCCATCGTTCTAACCAATTACATCACGTAAATTATACAACAGACACGCTTTTTTCATACAAAAAGGTTGAAAAAAAAATCTGGGATAGAAAAATCCGAGATTTTTATCCGTCGTATGAATACGACTTCATACACAGACGCGTGGCATTGAAATTACGAATAGCGAGAGGCGAAGAACGAATTACGCATACTTTCACACAGCTGTCGGCTATGTGTTACGGATTCGTTCGTGCATGATTCATTCTTCTTCTATCGATATTCGTCACTCCAGTGGCGTGCGTCTGTGTATGAGGCACAATGCTCTATTCCACACTTGATCTCACAGAAATCATAACTTTTTTCTATTCTTTCCCCATTTACCTATGATACTGATTTTAATTGCGGCTTAAACAAATTTTCTGTGAAATCACACCAACACAAACAAAAATGAAATAAAAAAGACGGGAAAGGTCGGAACCGAACTCTATAAGCATTTTTGTTGCCTATATAGTAGCGTACGGTCTGATGTACGATTTCTGGTGTGTGGTAGACGATTCTATTTCTTTATTTTGCATGCATTTTTTCAATCTTCATTTTGTAGTATTTTAGTAGATTTTATTTCAGAATCCTTTACCACATGCCACAAACAGGTCATGCCGGGTGTGATCTTATTACACAACCGGTTCTCGTAGGCTATCGGCTGAACATATATGTAGTTTAGGTTTTAGTGCATGTTACAGAGTAGTAAAAATTGAGATCAGATGCATCTGTTTTTGGCAGAAATTCGATTGAGTAATTCAACAATTTTTTTGCATGTTTCTTGCTGTTTTGTCACTAACTGCATGCGGCTACCATTCATTTTTGATTCCTTAAACAATACAATAAAATATACATATTTTAGTGTGTTAGTTGGAAATAAAAGTTAATGGTAGCTAGCCTCTCGCTGATATTCCATCTTCATGCGATGGGAGGGGAGATAAGATCTATTTTTCAAAGAAATCATCATAAAGATTAAAAAAGTCTCGATTTTATGCAAGGAGACTCAAATGTTCAATGTTTTTGGTGATTTTTTCGATCACATCAATTTGTCAGTTTTTTCATTTTTTTTGTTATGAAAAAAGAGTCACTGGTAAAAATTCTCTTAGCAATGATAATAATATGATGTATTTATATTTGTTTCATTATAATATGTTGATTCACTATCATTATGAACCGCAACGGACCGATATTAGGGTGCATTTGAGCCAAAAAATGAAATTTTGCAAAAAATTAAGGTGGCTTTTAAGTTATGGAGGTCAATATCTAAAATATACGAGTTTTCTGGGACAAACGGTTGATGTCATATTGTAGGTGAGATTTGTGGCTAGTAATAATGAAAATATGAACCAAAAGTCTTGGGCTCATTTTTTAGCAATTTGGCCGAATGTGGCCGGCCGATTTCGCATTTTTCAGTTTTTTGGCCAAAATGACCCTCCAACATAATTTTTTGAATTCTTTTTTTTGCTATTTGATAGCTGGCATCAATACCTTTCCAACGATATGCATATGTCCAGGGTATGTCGAATAGATTCAGCACTGTGGACGTGGCAAAATGGCCAAAAATGGCAATTCAGGGGCCGGCCGCGGCCAACATGGCGGCCAAATCAAAAAGTTGTAGAACAAAAGTTGCTTCGTTTTTTAAGTACTACAACCCCTGAAAATATGAGATCAAATAAAAGAGGTACGGACAAACAAACATATATACCAAAGCAAGATTATTTGGTGACGTCATAGAAAAATTTAAAATTGTCATAACTTTGGCCATAATCATCCGTTTTGGACGTTTAAGGAGTCGTTGAATTGGTATTGACGTCTACAATCGTAATTTGCCAGTTAGAAAATAATTGGGGTATTTTTTGGGGCAGTTATACCCGAAAAACTGATTTTTTGGGGCAATTTTCGGAAGATCATATCTCCACTCAATGTTGGTAGAAGTTCATGCTTTTATACATTATTTAGGTTTATTTTTCAAGACCTTTCCAATGGTATATAACATGATCCTGGCGGCCTCAAAGGGAAAAAGTTCGAAACTTGCTGTATAATATACTTCGTTCGACTTCCAGCACAGTAGGTGCTTTCGTCACTCGTTTGGACTGCCGTCCAAAGTGATTTTTCTTAATGTAATTTTAATTCGTTTATACCTTAGAGGATGGGGGCTGGCCCCCAAACCCCCGCTTTTCCACAATTTATTTGCACAATTCTTTAAGTGTCAAACTAAATTAAAAAAAAATTGAAAACATTTCAAAATTCTCCTGGAAAAATTGAAAAATTTTCCCGGAAAAATTATTTGTACTGTCGAAAAACTGTTAAGATACAATTATAAAATCCAAATTTTTATAAAGATTACACGTTTCTACGTATTTTGAAAAGAATGGGGGACAATTTTCCGGAAAAATTTAGCTTCCCCCTCCTAAAAACTGTTGATAAACAATCCTGCATTTAAAAATTTTTAAAATTTATACGCCTTACCTGATTTTCCCGATGTATACGTAAAGTAAACTTTAGCCCAAAATAATGCACATTTCTGAATATTTGTTAAAAGTCGAATTAAGATTTTTTAATTTATAAAATGAAATAAAATGTGCCTTTTTTAATTCATTTTGAAAATTAATTAAGGTAGGTGTTGTACAAATGAAATAGTGTACGCCTTTGTTAATTCATTTTTGAGTTTTCTCATTTTTTAAATCGGTTTTTTTAATTCATAATTTTAAGTTAAAAATATGAATTAAAATAAGTAGCAGTGTTCATACAAAAATCAACTTTTTTAATTCATTTTTAAAAAACTTTTTTAATCCAAACTTTTTTAATTCGGTACCCTTTATTTGCATCGACAATATGACAGGGTTGCTGAGGAGCACTTCAGTTCCAAAGAAAATGTATAAAAATGGCTCGATAATTGGTTTGCTTCAAAAGAAGTAAAGGTTTATTGCATGGCATCTACGTATTGACAGAAAGATTGAAAAAATCCATAACTAAGGATGGGCAATACTTTAAACAAAATACTTTTCAATACTAAAAAATTCCGGTTTCATATTTTCACACCTGCTATGATAAGGAAGACGATGTCTAGGATTGTAATATTATGGCAGGGGATAACCTCAAGGACAGTATTTGGGTCTTTACATTGGCACATTATGCTATCTTATACACGCGTTAATAAATTTTCTTTCAACGACTACAGTTAACGGTCAAAGTGTATAATCCTGTGATTCTATATAATTACCGGTCATTATATATAATTACCAGTGCGTTTGGTAAATTTGTGATATATTAATGATTTTCCTTTAATTTATCATTTTAGTGTAAAATCATTAATAAAATTTGACTCTTGAAGAATTGTATCAATTCTGGAAAGCAGGTGGCGGCCCCATCCTCTAAGGTATACAACGAATTAAAATTACATTAAAAAAAATTATATTTACAGAAGCTGATTTTTTAAACATTTGTGGCACTATCAGAAGAAGCGATAAGAGCGATAAAAACTCTTTGATCTGTGTCTGCGAGGTTGACAAAGCAATTATTATTAATAAAAATAAATAAAATAAAAAGTAGTTTGTTAATTCAAAATTTCAATTTTAATTGCCCGCATGTTTCATGTTTCATGAAAATTGAGTAAACATGATTTACTCAATTTTCATGAAACATGAAACATGCATTTTATTCTAATAAAAAAAAAATTGAAAAAGTAAAATTTTCCAGAAAATTGAGATAAATTTTCTCAGAAAATTTGGCTTGTACTTTCTAAAATTTAAAGATACACAATCCTAACGTCAAAAATTATCAAAAAGTTAATATCTTACCTTATTTCGAAAAAGTGAAAAATTTTCAGACAATCAAAAAGTTTTGGAAAAATTAAGCTTTCCCTTCCTAAAACATGTTCATAAACAATCCTACATTTAAAAATATCTAAATTTTTACTCTTTACCTGATCTTCTCGATGGATGTATATAGTAAAGTGAATACGACTACCCGAATTAAGAAAAGTAATTTTAAAAAAGTGGCATTTGAATGAAAAATTTCCACTTATTTTAATTCGTGTTTTAAAAAAATTCCCTGAATATAAAAAGTAAATTCAACAAAATAAAGCTCAATTTAAAATGATTTAAAAAATGCACATATTATTTCATTTTTTAGAAAATTTATTTTAATTCATTTTCAAATTGATTTAAAATACATTTATTTTATTTTAGATTTTGCCCACTTTTCTTAATTCATTTTCAAAATGAATAAAAGATTATTAGGCTCAAGTTTACTTTACGTATACATCGAAAAAATCAGGTTAAAAATTTTTAAATGCTTTTAATGCTTATAATTGTTAATAATAATTGTTAATTAACAGTTTCTAGGGCGCGGGGGGGGGGCGGGGGTGGAGGGGGGGGGGAAGCTAAATTTTTTCGGAAAATTTCTTGACTTTCCGGAAAATTTTTCACTTCTTTTATTTTTTCAATACTTTTTTTAAATTTATTTATTTCTATTAATGATAATTGCTTCGTCAACCTTGCAAACACAGATCAAAGATCGCTCTTATCGCTTCTTCTAATAGTGCCACAAATGTTAAAAATTCAACTGTTGTAAATATGTAATTTTTTTTTAATGTAATTTTAATTTGTTGTTTATCTTAGAGGGTGCAGGCTGCTGTCGCCAAACATCCGCTTTTCCAAAGTTTATATAAATCTTCAAGTATCAAATTTTATTTATAATTTAAAACTAAGTAAATAAAATTGAAAAAATTTCAAAATTTTCCTGGAAAAATTTAATTACATATTTTTTGAATAATTTTCTAAAATCGTTTCCTATGTAATTTAAAAAAACATTTTATTTCAGTTTTTTTACTTTTTTTAAAATATTTTGAAAATGAATTAAAAAGTGCTTAATATGTGCACTTTTATTACTTTTATAACTTTTATAATTTCATTTCTATCATTTAAATCATTTTCATAATGAATTAAAAACACTTAGCTACTTAAATTCAGAAAAAACACGTTTCTTAATTCGGGTAGCCTAAAATTACCCCAATATTTTTTTATAGTTTTAAACATTCATTTCATATTTATCACTTAAACAAAATTTTATCATATTAACCGACGTTGTTGGTAATTATGTATAATAACCAATTATACAATTTAAAAGTAACAGAAACAATTCGTAGCAACTGCCAGATGCCCTCGAAAACATAAAAGCTTGGGAGAGAAGTGTAGCTTATTATGACTATATAGCTTCATAGTGGTGATCATCATGTAAGGTTTTGAGATGGCAGAAACCCATCATTGTTCTTAGCCGCCAAAAAATATATACACACAATCGACACACATAAAACTTTTTGAAAAATTCTTTTTTCGGCTATTCCTAAAGCAAATTATTTACAAGCCCAACTGTCAGATCCGCCCAACAATACTCAATGAATTCTCCAAAAATACTTCCTTACACTTTACAGGCAAGTTATTCCACCTACATCTAGATCAATAAACTCAAAATGTAATTTAAATTTAATTTGCAATTTACCATGTCACTTGAAGCTTAAATATAAAATAAAAGAAAAATTTATATTAACATCAATTAATAATTTTATTTTGCCTATAGTTAGATAGACGACCATGGAAAAAATTGTGATTTCTATAATACGCCAACAACACTAAATATAATGTGAACAATATCAAGACAAAACTTTACATATCACGAAAATATAATTGAAAGTAATTAGCTGTATGTTCTCATTAGAGAATTAGTAACATTTTTAACAACAAGATCGAGATCGCAGATCAACAGCAAGAAAAGCAAACTAATATAAAAAACCAATAAAAAGACGTAAGAAAATAAAAAAAAAAATGCTTTGGTCTTTGAAATGTGAAAATGTGAACCTACGAGAAATACAAAACGGAATATCGCACAAAAATTCTTCTTAATATAATCCAACAACAACAACGACCACAGCGCAACGAATCCCTCCAAAGAGACATACAATTTTTCTTATTTTTTTATAATTTTTTTTTTTTTAAATTAGCGACTAATAATCAATCAATTGCTAATTAATGATAACGACGATATACTTTATAGTAATTAGTTGGGAAGAAGAAGAAAGCCGAAACTAAAATATAATAAGTCCTTCTTAATTAGTGCAATTCGTACATATGAGAAAGAGCCTGCGCGTCTTATACGTTGTAATGATATATAAAGCGACGACATACGCGGCGGGTACGACAAAAAAACGTGGAGTGTTTTACAAAAAAAAGCAATAAGAAAATGAAATAAAAATTGGAAAAACATATATCACGATTAAAAAAGTTGATTATTATTTTTTTTTTTTGTACGAGTATGTAAGGTAAAATTGTAATTGACTCGAAAAACAAACTTCTTCGTTTTGAAAAGAGCAAAATCCAAAAAAAGAAGGTGAAGTGATATAGATTTTTAATTAACGGCGGTAAGTTTGTGTGGCGCGATATTTCCGGACTTTGATAATCTATACAAAAATTAATTTCTTTTAATTGTCTGGTAAATCGATTCCATTTCATTTTCATTTTAAGACGTATTGCACGTAGCTCGCCTACGACATTTAAATTAAACGTATCTAATTTAATTTGACATGAAGTTCTTTCTATTAAATTGGGATAACGACATGTAAAAAATCGTTTAATGCACTTATTAAAGACCGTTTATAAAGCAGTAGCAATGTAGATATGAAAAGAACAGCTTACCAGTTTCAACCATTAAGTTGTCTGTCATATAGCCTCGCGCCTGCTAGAGGATAACATCAAATGTGTCAAATATATATTCTGGCGAAGATGCGATATGGATGAGAATGGATGGTTGATTTATGATCCTAGCGAATTAGGGTGACCTGAAAAGGTTACTGTGGTGCACTTGTTGATAAAAACATTGAGTTATTTTGCCACTCGAACATCGATTCTATTACGCCTATCCGATGGCCAAATTTTAAGGCCATATTGGACTCTTTGGAAGAATGGTGTATCCGATTATATTTTTCTAAGCAAATTGTTATTGTGTTGCCATAATTTTTCATACAAAATATCAAGTTTAATATTTTTTTAAGGCAACCAAAACGAAAAAAACCATTCCCACTCCCTTTTAAATTTATTTCAAAAATATTTTTATGGATAAAACATTGCGCTCATGTATATTAACGTTAAGATAAAGAAATTTGTTAAATCCTTGTGTTTGAGAAGAATGTTTATTTTATTAAAAATTATTTAATGCTCGATTGCACAAGTTTATTTGGAAAGTATAAATTTTATAGCACGGCTGTATAATAACGGAACTGTTCAGAACTAACGTATGTGAAGTTATCCCCGGATTCTATCCCTGAAATTAAAACAAACTAATTCACATTATTTTCCAAAAAACTAATTAAGAATTCTTATTCTATACCGAAGCATTATTCGCTAGGTTGCAACAGTACGATTTTGTTCATAGTTTGCTGAAAGTGACATAGGGATCTAGCAACCTCAAAACCAAATAGCTCTGATCCGACAAATAAATACTTTTTACATGGCAAATTAAAATATTATTGATGTGTAAACATCTTTACGCGCGCCTACCAAAATTTTTTGTATTAGAGTAAACTTGTAAATGAAACGAACGGAAATGACGTATACCTACTTCGTTTGAAAAAAAGCAAGAAACTCAACAAAAACAATTTTTACTATACATAGCATGCTTTTATGTATATGTATAATAGTAGGGAAAATTAAAAAATTAATTTAATGAATGAAATAGAAACCATCGACATTTCCATCGATCAGAAAAATCAAAAAAAAAAAAATTACGATACGAAATACGAATTACGATTACGAAATTGCATACTCATACGATTAAAAACACAGTCAACAACTGCTGTATATTGCTTTATCACGAGTGACGAGTCTCTAGGCGCTGTTCATCACGTCGGCTATCAATGATTATGTCTTCTACTGAATGGGGTTATAATGACATCTCGTTTTTAACATTGAACTGCCAGAGTCTCAGGTCACAGTCACGCAGGTATGCTCAATTCATTTGGTTTTCGAGACCTGGCTGCGCAATGACGGACTTGTTAATATTCCTACGTTTGAATGCTGTTTTCAGTTCAATAGAGATGGTCAGTGGGCTGCCGGAGTAGCAATTCCGTCAAAAGATCCATAAAATGAGCATAGTGGACACAAATAATTTGCCGTACTTTTTCAAAACCAATATTGACGTAACAAATGGACTGGCGAATGGAACTATGGGCTGTCTAAAGTATATCGAATGCATAGGCATCCTAACCAGGACAACGAGAACGATGAAAACGTCGACAGTAAAAAATGTCAAACGACTCTGGATGGATTTCGGTTCAAATTCACAAGTTGGCAAGAAGGTCAGGTGGCTTGAAGCTGGATGGGCGCAGAAAACGAATATCGACCGATGTTTGGTGCCCATTTCTAGAAAAAGCTCAACTATTAATCGAAACAACAATTAATGTTAAGCATAAACAACAATTTATGTAAAGCGTCGTACCTTCATGTGCCACCACAATTCATGCATCACACGGCGGTACCTACAACGAGATAGTCAGTATATACTCTTACGATAAAAGACACAGTTAACAAATTGTGTATATTGCTTTAGCACGAGTAACGAGTCTCGAAGGGCTGTTCATCACGTCGGCTATCGATGATCATGTCGTCTACCATGGACGTAAAAATGGGACCTCAATGGGTCTTCTTCAAAATTAGCTATCGCGCCTCACCACAAATCCGCTTTATCCGTTGTAATGGCGAATTTCGTACGAGATAATAATGACGTCTGGTTTTTAACATTGAACTGTCAGAGTCTTAGGTCATACACATCACCTCGACCTAACTGACACAGTCACGCAAGGATGCTCAATTTTCTTGCTTTTCCAGATCTGCGTTCAGTTCAAGAGAGACGGTGAGTGAGCTGCCGGAGTAACAATATATAAAATTTCAAATGGAATACTCATACCATACAGTCACCTCGCATAAAGAAATCATCGTTGGACAAACAATTGGTATGAGCGTAACAACACAACTCATTGATGATATATATACGGCTGAACTTCAGCTTCTCAATGGGAATAAGATGCTTTCTGTAGTTGTATTAACCTCGCCGAATAAATCTTTCGAAGACATAATGAAGTTCATACATTTCGTCCTTGCCCCATATCCTAAAGAATTTCAAAAATTCTCCAAGGAGACTATCATCTTTTGCCGGTGATTATGAGCGGGGATTTCAATATTAATGTTGCTGTTCCTCAAGCTGAACCACTTATAAACTTCCTGCGAGACAAATTCGATTTGCACATGAACTCAGATCGAAATATATTTACTACTAGATATGGGACGACCATATTGTGCAGTTTTTCAATGAAAATTTTTAAAGTTAGAGTCGACAGTATATAATATTTCTTATTTTAGCTACCAAAATCCAATTGCATCGATTATACCGAAAGAGTAATAGACCAATTTAACGATAATAAACAAATGAAAAACTCTGGTTAGTAAAATTGCATTCCTTCTTCCTTCAAAGTAAACTGTACCCACGTACTAAACACACGCCATGTTTACACATCTCCTTGAGAGTACTAATGGACTCACTCATTTTTTTTGAGTCAAAAACGTGCTACATGTAACTATTTTGTTTGGAGCCAGATTTCGCTAGGTTCAACGGTACGATTGTGTTCATATTTTGCTAAAAGTGACGTATGGATCTAGCAATCTCAAAACCATATAGCTCTGATCCGACAAATAAATACTTTTTACATGTCAAATTAAAAAATTATTTTGAGTCAAAATCGTATTACATGTAACTATTTTGTTTGGAGCCAGATTTCGCTAGGTTGCAACGTTACGATTGTGTTCATATTTTGCTGAAAGTGCCGTATGAATCTAGCAATCTCAAAACCAAATAGCTCTGATCCGGCAAATTAATACTTTTTACATGTCAAATTAAAATATTATTTTGAGTCAAAAACGTGTTACATGTAACTATTTTGTTTGGAGCCAGATTTCGCTAGGTTCAACGGTACGATTTTGTTAATATTTTGCTAAAAGTGTCGTATGGATCTAGCAATCTCAAAACCAAATAGCTCTGATCCGACAAATAAATACTTTTTACATGTCAAATTAAAATATTATTTTGAGTCAAAAACGTGTTACATGTAACTATTTTGTTTGGAGCCAGATTTCGCTAGGTTCAACGGTACGATTTTGTTAATATTTTGCTAAAAGTGACGTATGGATCTAGCAATCTCAAAACCAAATAGCTCTGATCCGACAAATAAATACTTTTTACATGGCAAATTAAAATATTATTTTGAGTCAAAAACGTGCTACATGTAACTATTTTGTTTGGAGCCAGATTTCGCTAGGTTCAACGGTACGATTGTGTTCATATTTTGCTAAAAGTGACGTATGGATCTAGCAATCTCAAAACCATATAGCTCTGATCCGACAAATAAATACTTTTTACATGTCAAATTAAAATATTATTTTGAGTCAAAAACGTATTACACGTAACTATTTTGTTTGGAGCCAGATTTGGCTAGGTTGTAACGGTAAAATTGTTGTGTGTTTTCCTTAATGTGAGATATGTGTTTTTAAGCTTATAGTCAAATTTTCATTATCTGAGAAATTTATAAGCCAATTTAAAAATTATTTTACTTCATTTTATTAAAATATTACATTTATTTTGTGTGTTTTCCGAATTAAAATAATTTTAATAAACATTTTTAATTTTTCATATAATAAAATTCGGGGATAACTTCACATATGAAGTCTATTTGAAATGAAATATAATATAAAACGGGGCTGGGCTAACTTCACACATGAGTTAGAGGGAATTAATTATGTTAGTTTTGTCTGATTATTTTTTTTTAATTTCGGGGATAGAATCCGAGGATAACTTCTCATACGTCACCATAGGCGGATAAAATTCGATGGAGCAATGGGCTAGATCTCCAAGAACCGCATAAAAGCAATTTCAATATCGGATGTTGTATCTCCGTCTCGTTATTAACACAACATGTTTTATTCCTTTGCGTGGCCCAATGGAAACCATTGTCTAGATTTTCAAGGATCACCCTCAGGCGATTATTTGATTCTAATATTGTATTAAACCATCATACTTTCCTAGAACATTAAGGGACGAGAACAAAATTTATTAAAACATGGGATCTATAAAAATATTTTCAACACCATATTTTCACACTGAGAAAAAAAACGATAGATATGTTTTTAGGCGAAAGTCTCGTTTTTTAAATCGAAAGGATAATCTTTTTGTTTTTAAAATACAGTTTTTCACCAAATTTGTGTATAAATATAAAAAAATGGTTAATATTTTCATAAATACTTTCTTTACTTATGTCAAATAGTTTGCTTAAATTCCAGGAGATTGTTTTTTAAGAATAAAAAACTATTGGTTAGTTTTAAAAGATTTATTTTAATTTTTAGATCAAAGTAATCCGTAGTACGCGTTACAAATCCAATGACATTCGCAACGTTTGCGACTGTTGTTGGCAAAAACAAAGAGGTCATCTACTCATAACATAATATATCTACCACAAAAAGTAGAAAATTATTTCCACCTCCCCTATTTTTAACCCCCAGGGCCATTGTGTAAAAATAGACACAACCCTTAAAAAAATATAATGAGAACCTCCTCAAGTTCTTTCTTTGCAGTTTGGTTTCGTATTGATACAAAGTTGGTCTTTTACTCATCGTGGTTATCCATACTATGGTAACTTGAATCTGGTAACTTTTATGGATTCAAATAAAATGTGTGTGGACGTAAGGGGTGTGTTCACATACCGTTAATTTAATCCGGTAACTTTGAAATTTTCAATGTGTTGTAAATTGTAAAAACGCTATCAACCAATTTTTAATCATTTTACTAATCATTTAATTAAGAATTATTTAATTAAATTTAATTTTATTTTTTTTTATTATTCGAATTCGAATTTTAAATACAATTAAAATTTTTGTTTGTGATACGCACGGCTCAAAAACAAAATCAAACTAAAAAAAGTGCCCTTGAAAATTTTTTTTATTTCATGTTTTGTTTGTGTTAAAATTTTTGAATCTACAAAAATTTTAGTTTATAAAAGAATCCACGACAAAGCCGGTATTCGTAGGTAAAACGGAACAAATCGAAGAAGTTACCGGATTCAAGTTACTCTAGTATGGATATGCACTATGAGGTTGCAACGACCAAACTGAAAAATTCAAACCTTCATACGTTTAGTATAACACAAGAACATATCGATTTGGCGAATTATATAAATAGTCGAAAAAACTTTAAAATAAAAATTAAATATAGGCAAATTGAAAAATAAAACAAAGGGATTTCTGGCAAAACAATAAATATAAACATCTTCATAAGTTGTCATTATTATCAAAAAAATTGTTTTAAAATGCTAGAACTCTTCTTTTGAATTAAATTATTCTGTCTAAATAAACAAACTTTTTAAATTTAAAAAGTATTTTATAAATCATTTTACAAAATATGTTATTAAAATAAAAATACTATTTATTAGTTTGCAAAAAATTCATTTAATTTCAAAAAAATTTATAACTTTTAGAAATTAAAAACTTCGTTTTTTAATTTTACAAACCAAAATTGTTCTCAGTGCAAGTTGTGAGTAGCAGAACGGGACTGCGCAAGGAAGGTCTTTGACCAAATTTGGTTGATTTCAATATTATCTATATATATAAAAATGAATTCCTGTTTGTTTGTTTGTTTGTTTGTTCTGAATGGGCGTCTCAGCCGCTCAACCGATCGCCATGAAATTTTTACCATGTACAAGTTGCATATCCAGAACCAACCTTATGATATTTTGGAAGGGGTTGGACCCCGGGGTCTAGGGGCTGCGGTACAATTTTTTCGAAAATTTTAATTTTCTTTAAATTTTTCCACGAAAATGAGTTAATAGAGCTGGTTATATGATGTCAGTAATCATGTTCGAATCCGAGGGGCCCAGCCTTGGATCAAAAATTATTTTTTACATGTATATAGATACAAATATTTGATTATTCCAAAATGACTTCTCAGTCGCTCAACCGATCGCCATGAAATGTTTACCATGCAAATATTGCATGGTGAGGATCAATCTTACGATATTGTGAAAGGGGGTGGACCCCGGAGTCTCTTTGGAAAGGGGTTATATGAAATAAAAGACACGTTCGAATTCGGGGGGTCCGAAAATTCATTTTTACATGTAAAGATACAATTATTTGAATGTTCTGAAATAACGCCTTACCCGCTTTACCGATCGCCATGAAATTTTTACCATGTATGAAATTTTTACCATGTAAATAATCAATGATTGTTTCATAAAATCAATTCTAGGAAAAGTACTAAAAAATATTGTACGTATAAACTGATTAACTTTGAAAAGTACTAGCGTTATATTTGAAAATAGCATCTTCTACAAGAAACATCCTTGGATTCAAATTATTGTACATGTAAAATTGCCTTAGTTTGAAAAAACTTCTTTTGTTTTTCAAAATGTCATTTTCAACCACAGTTCGCGGTAAAACGTATCGAAGTGGACGTAGTTTTAATCGTTTTGAATAAATTAATATTATATTGTGTTTCGGATGCCATTGTTCTCGATTAGTTAGCTATATTGCAATAAAATAATTGTTGGTGATTATTTTCCAGATATTAAATATTATTTCAAGTGAATATACCATTCTTATTAGATTTAAGTTTTCAGTTTATAAACGTGTTAATCTATGATTACTTTTTGATTGTAGATAACATTTGATTTTGCTTAAAAAAAATTCCGTAAAGACATTTTCAAACAGAGTTCGCGGTGAAACGTATCGAAGGGAACATTAAAATCGTTTTGATAAATTAATACTAATTTCTGTTTTGAATGCCCGTCATTCCTGATTAATTAGCTACACGTTTCATTTTTGCTTAAAAATGCCACCGAAAAAAAGAATAATTGGGCAGGTAACTGCAAAGTCGAAGAAGATTAGAGCCGCAAGGGTGGCTGAATCAAGCGAACAGCTTGAAGCACGACTTGCAAACGTTCGAAGCAGGATGTCTTCTTGCAGAGCTGATAAAAAAACTGAACAGCGTGAAACACGACTTGAAAATGTTCGAAGCAGGATGTCTTCTTGAAGAGCTGATAAAACATCTGAACAGTGCGAAACACGACTTGCAAACGTTCGAAGTAGGATGTCTCCTTCTAGAGCTACTGAAACCACTGAACATCGTGAGGCCCGGCTGGAAGTCGATCGGTTACGATATGGACGATTAATAGAAACTTTTAGAGTTGATTTAAAGTTAGCAGCATTCAATTACGAGAAAGACTATGATTACAATGTTTCAATTGGGCAAATGGAAAACATTTGTTTGTATTGTCATGCTTTAAAGTTTCACAATGAATCACCTGGAAAAGTGAACTTGCCTCCTCTGGATGATCCACCTGAACCTCTTCTAGCTTACGTCTCCGGAACTACTGAGTTATCCAGACATTTTCTACAAAATATTCGAAAATACAACTCTTGCTTTCAAATGACATCTTTTGGAGCAACCCAAATTGTTAAGGATGGAGGTTTTATGCCCACGTTTAAAGTACAAGGACAAATTTATCATAAAATTGGATCACTTCTTCCTCTCTCTAGCAACGACTCCAAGTTTTTACAAATTTACTTCATGGGCAACGAGGAGGCGGATACTGATCAACGTTGTGCTATTAGTCCCGGAACAAAACGTGAAATAATATCAAGTTTACAGATTTTATTTCATGAACGCAATCATCTGGTAAATTTATTCAAAACTGCATTGGAGTGAATGCCATCAGATGACCACAGAGTAGTTATTCGAGCAGAAAAAACATCGTCTGGTCAACATGAAAGACGATTCAATCCTCCAACAATCAACTAAGTTGCTATTGTTATGGTCAGAACGGATTTCAACCGACGTGATATTATTATCCATAGACAAAATGAAAGCCTACAGCGTGTTACTGAAACACACAGATCGTATGGTGCTCTTCAGTATCCAATACTGTTTTGGCAAGGAGAAGATGGGTATCATTTCAACGTGATGCAAACTAACCCAACAACAAGTGCTGCGATGACGAAATAGGTTTCCTGCATGGATTTTTATGCGTATCGTATTATGATTAGAGCACAACAATCAAACCACATCCTGACGTGCCGTCAACTTTTTCACCAATTCATTGTTGATATGTATGCTAAAATCGAAAGTGAACGACTTCTTTTCATTCGCTTAAATCAGAAAAAACTTCGTTCCGAGGAATATATTCACTTGTGCGATGCAAATGCAAATGATGGAACGTTGCTGACATTGAGAAATTGGTCATATTACCAGCTACGTATACAGGAAGTCCAAAGCACATGCACGAATACGCTCAGGATGCCATGACGTATGTCCAAAGATTTGGACGTCCTGATCTATTTATAATGTTTACGTGTAATCCAACATGGGCTGAGATTATAGATTTACTTCTAATTGGGCAATCATCGACCCATCGGCATGATCTGACAGCTAGAGTTTTCAAACCGAAACTTATAAATCTCACGAACCTCATAACTAAAAATCAAATGTATGGAGAAACTCGCTGCTGGATGTATTCTATAGAATGGCAGAAAAGAGGCCTACCACATGCTCACATTTTGATATGGTTAAAGGACAAGATTACTCCGACTCAAATTGTACCAGGAAACATAAACTGGTGACGACGGATATCCACAATACCGGAGACAAAAACCCGATGTCGGAGGACACACAGCCACTATCAAAGTAAACAATGTGCATCATGAGGTAGATAATAGCTGGATTGTTCCTTACACTCCGTTACTGTCGAAAATATTTAAAGCCCATATTAACGTTGAGTACTGCAACTCGGTTAAGTCAATTAAATATACATATATGTAAATACGTCAACAAAGGCAGTGATACGGCAATTGTTGGACTTTCGAATACAAATTCACAATTCGATGAAGTCACGCAATTTCAAATAGGACGTTACATCAGCAGTAATGAAGCTGTCTGGCGAATTCTGAGTTTCAATATTCACAAGCGTTATCCAACAGTTGTACATCTCAGTGTACACTTAGAAAATGGACAACGAGTTTACTTTACGGAAGAAAATCTGTTACAGAGAGCTGCGCAACCAACGAATGCGACATTAACAGCCTTTTTTCAATTGTGCGGAACAGATTCATTCGTTAAAACGTTGTTGTATCATGAAGTTCCAAAATATTATACAATGGAACACATCGAAGAAGCAGTTTTTCAGAAGAAAGCAAGGCACAATTATTCGGCCTAGGGTACTCTGGAATACGTGGTTCTGATGCCTTGGATCGAGTTTATAATGTTCATCCTAACAATACGGAGTGTTATTTTCTGAGAATGCTGCTTCATGAAGTAAGAGGACCAACGTCTTTCCAAGCACTGAGAACTGTAAATGGCGAAGTATGTCAAACTTACAGAGAGGCATGTCTTAAACTGGGCTTACTTGAAAATGATGAACACTGGGATAGAACACTTACCGAAGCATGTCTTATACGACGTCCAGCACAAATACGCAAGCACTTTGCTATCATATTAACAACATGCACACCTTCCGATCCTAAAGGAAATACAGTTTTCAGCAGACATATTTAATGAAGCACTTATATTACTCGAGGATGCATGCTTATACATTAATAACAAAGTCATTTCCCAACTTGCGTTGCCAGCACCGACACGCCATGGAAACATTGTTCGTGATAGAGATCTATTACGAGAACAAAATTACGACGTTGGTCAGTTACGAATTTTCGCTGAGACTCAAAAAAGTCTCTTAGCGGATGATCAAAGAAAGGCATACACTAAAGTGATGAAATACAAAGCAAACGGTAACGGAGGACTTATTTTTCTTGATGCACCCGGAGGCACTGGAAAAACATTTCTTCTTAATTTGATACTTGCTGAAGTAAGACGGCAGAATACAATCGGCCTCGCTGTTGCATCATCTGGAATTGCATCCACTTTACTCGATGGAGGACGCACAGCACATTCCACGTTTAAACTACCATTGAATTTGAATCAAGCGGATAATTTTCTTTGCAATATAACACGAAATTCGGGAATTGCCACGTTATTAAAAACATGTAAAATCATTATTTGGGATGAATGTACCATGGCACACAAAAAAGCATTTGAAGCGGTTGATCGTACTTTGCGCGATTTGCGACAAAATAGCCGACCAATGGGAGGAGCTCTAACACTACTAGCAGGTGATTTTCGACAAACTTTGCCAGTCATTCCACGATCAACACCCGCTGATGAACTTAATGCCTACCTGAAGGCGTCTCATCTTTGGAAACGCGTTACGAAAATCACACTATCTACAAACATGCGTGTGAATTTACATCACGATGGTACAGCTAAAACATTTGCTAGGCAGCTTTTGGACATGGGTAACGGGAAACTGCCAAATGACCCTGTAACATGTGATATATCGTTCCCGCCTAATTTTTGTCAAATGTTGCCATCAATAAAGGACGTGGTAATGAAAGTATTCTCAAATCTGCCAAATAACATCAAAAATCATGATTGGCTGTGCGAACGTGCACTCCTTGCTCCCAAAAATGACGGTGTTAATAAATTAATTAATGAAATTCAATCGCAACTACCCGAGCCACTAATGAAATACAAATCTATCGACACTGTTATTGATGTGGATCAATCCGTCAATTATTCAATAGAGTTTCTTAATTCTTTGGAGCCACCTAGTATTCCACCACACATACTATTTTTAAAAGAGGGTTCACCAATAATACTGCTCCGAAATTTAGATCTACCGAAATTGTGCAACGGAGCACGGCTTTGTGCAAAGAAATTGATGCGGAATGTGATTGAAGCAACGATTATTACCGGTCAAAGTAAAGGAGAAGATGTGCTAATTCCGCGCATTCCTATGATTCCCACCGATTTGCCGTTTGAATTAAAGGACTACAATTCCCATTACGCCTTGCTTTTGCAATAGAAAATAGCTGGTGTTATTTTGGAAAATTCATGCTTTTCACATTGCCAACTGTATGTTGCTTGCTCCAGAGTGAGAACGGCAAAAAATTTATTTATTTACACACCAAATGGAAAAACCAAAAATATTGTTTATCAAAAGGCTTTATAATAAAAATTATTAACTAAAATATCTTTATATTTATTATTCACTTTGATCTGGTTGAAAATTTGTAAAAATGGAGTATAATTATTTGGCAATTGGTAACAAATACCAAACCAAAATTAATTAATTATCCTCACAAACAGGATGTCCAATAATATCATTACAACAGTTCGCCTGTATGCATTGACGGAGGTATCCGTTACTGAATACAGCTACTTGTAATTTTCTTTTAATATGTGATTGCAACTACAGCGATGTAAAGAGAGAATTCTTGCATAACAATCAAGGTATTTGAATTATATACCTCCCGTGCCACGACGAGTAACTCAGCTAGTAAACTCAATAATTCCCGCTAACTTTCTGTGCCTTCTGTGAAATATTTAACAAGGCCATACTAAACTACACTGTAGTACCTGACACTAAAATTTCCAGAAAGTGGTCTAGGAGCAGATTTTGAGAAATTGCGAAAAGATGGTTTTTATCACTAAGGATAAACTCGAGGTATTAATGTAACTAAAAGACTCGCGTCCATATAGCTCTGACCTCGTTTAAGAGCGTGAATTTTATCCTAGTCTTCTACTACTCCTATTCTTTTCTTGTATAAACATGGATAACAATATAGGGTAAAATAGTTGGTAGCACGAAAATAAAAAAATCGTTATTCCTAAAAATTACTATGAACAGCGATCAAATTAGCCTAAACACATCCTTATTATAGACATTAGTATCATATTCTTTGCAGCTATATATAAAACAAGGAATGATAGTCAATATTGGAAATTGCTGTAATGGCATACTATGGTCAAAAGGAACACCCACGCCATACCTACTGTGACTGTTTGAAAGAGATATTCACAGAGAGTAGCTTTATTTCATCGTAGTGGCTTGTTCTCAATTTATTACTTCATTAAATCAAACTGTTTCCGATCAAGTATTTATTAGGAAGCGCCAGAATGTTTGTCTCTCGTTGGACGTCTCCTAGCAGTTTGGTCCAACAATTCATTGCGAGTATATTTGAAAGCCCACAATGACTCATAGAAATAATACTAAGACGATCTCAAGCAAACCCGAATGAAAGAAAGAGAAATAGTAGAGTGAATAACATATAGAATAATTTTTTAAATGATTTAATAAGACAAACGGATAGGAACTCTGCATATTTTATCTAATCTACAAGCACGATGAATTATTATTTAATTATTGATTCAAATTCTATTGATCTTTAGAAATTTTGTCTGTAATTTTGTTATCGCTTTAGCAAACACCCTAAAAATTCTGTTGATAATGCTATAAGCCAAATTATTAAATTCTTTCTTGTCAGTTTATACACAACTACGACCTGCCTATAACGTATAACATAGAAAATGTGTTCAAATTTATTAACGCTTGTTTTGCGTTTAGTAATTTGTACCAATTTAATTCAATTCGCTGTTAGTAACAGACTACACAATTTTTGTAAATTCTGGCCAAATCGAAAAGTGCATGACAACGAAATCCATAAGCAAGTGCGTAGCATTACGATTCATCCTCAAGAGGTTCAGATACTGGAATCGTTTACCAACGAAACTAAGTTTATTGAACGATTTCAACAAAATTTCAATGACTCACTTGATATATTCAACTGGCAGTGGCACACCAATTTTAGTGAAGTTTATGTTATACCGACATTTGCATTTTTACCCAAAACATTAGGATGTATTTTTAAACAAGGTAAATATCGTCAATCCCGCTACTTATGGATTTGAAATAAAATGAATAACTAATATTTTTGCAATAGATTATCACATTAAAGCGTTTGAAGATAGAATCAACGTTACCCTAAAGGATATTGCTCAGGAAATGACCGGTGCAGTGTTTGATGAGGTTGCTTTTAAAAATGAGCGTTACCCTTTAGTATTTATGGAAGACGGTTCGGATGAACATATGGCATGCTATCTCGGTGAACTGAACACTTCATATAAGTATTTTCTGCTAGAATGTGTTGTAGTTTCGCAGCGTAGAGGACAACAACCAAAGAGAATAATTAAAATTAAAAGAGCTGATCGGCCATATAACGAATTATATTTAAACGAATATTTCGTACATACTGGTAAAATATGGTGACAGTGTTTTATAATATTTATCAGTTAACAGCTAAAACCTTTACAGAAAACGATACATTGGAGAACTCAAAACATAATGTCCAGCTAGAGAAAATCGTTTTCAACGGAACCGCTAGTCAGATACTGAATAGTACCGCCAATGAACGCTGGCAACCACTTTTCAATCATTTTCATTGTAATAATTGTACGATTATTATTAAAGTGAAAAATTGATATATACGAATGGTGATAATGATAAAATATCTTTTTTAAATGAATTGCACTTTTTAACACTCGTTTGACATGTATGTGAAGATATAGCCCAAATTCCATCCCCGAAAAATGCGATGGCAGCACTAACTATAGCTATCATGACATTTTTTATGCTCTCAGCCCAAAAAATCACGACATTTTTACTCTCAGCCCCAAACATTTTTCTGGGCTGAAAGCAAAAATATAATAAATATAGTAATGGTGACTTTACTATGTATTAGTTGATAGCGCCCAGGAAAAAACAATAAACTTTTATAATAAAAACAAAAAAAAAATCGTAGTTTTATTTTTACTTAGTTGTTTGCCGTACAGGCTCTTACTGCACATACTGTATATTAAAATAATAATAAAAATAATTTCGTGGTTCATTTTAATTAAATACTTTGTCGGTTACTCTTTATTTTAAAATTTTTAAAATATAATAGTTTAGCGTTTTATTGTTTAAATGATAATAATAAAAATCATAAAATAGATATTAAAGCATAAACTAAAAAAAAAAAAATTAAATAAATAATAAGTGTCAGTGTGAGAATTGTGGCGCCAAATAAATATTTTCTCCAACAGTAAATGTAAAATTTGTGATCAAGCAATTAAAAATGTTCGTGCTCCTGGTGTTTTATGTGGTGGGGCTTGTGGAAAAGATTTCCATGTGAAATGTGCAGCTATATATCGGACATATTATTAACTATTAATGCTAGCAAAAGTGTATAAAAAAACACCGATATAGAGTCGTCACAGAATTTTATAACTGAGTTTTTCAATGTTCCTTGGCGATTTTATGAATCTTTTAAAGAATTTATCGCGTACTACCCTCTAAATTATGGATGATTTTAATATCGACTTTTAACATACTAGTCCCGAGCTTGATAATTTTTTAGTTTTATTGTCCAATTATGGTCTTGACATGTTAATCACCGAGCCTACACGTATTACGAGTATAGCTCTGCTACGTCTATTGATAATATTCTTTACCGACTCGACCAGAGGCATATTCAAGAGATTACATGTACGGCATTGGATTTACGAATTACAGACCACTGTCTTCTAAATGTTGAACTATCAGTCAAATAAAACAAAAAGCATGCACTTCCCCTTACTGATTGCAGTAAACTAAAAAATTTAATCATATTTGAAGAATGGAGAGCGGTTCTTAGTTGTAAAGATGCAACAGTAGCGTTTGACAATTTCATAGAAATTTTTTCTAATAATCTTAGTAGCTGCACAAGTCAAGTTATTATTTAAGTTAATCAAAATCACATAAATTGAATGTATGGATGTCCAATTATCTACTAAATTTTCAACGTAAACGAAATAAGAATAAAAAAGTACAGCTTGAAGTTGTGCGAGTTTGTATATCAAAATAGATTTATCCAAAAAACAATAACACAAAAATAAAGTGCTCGCAAAAACTGGAAACCGTTGAAATAATAACCGGGTCTCCATATACAGAGTCTGATGATATTAAAGAAAAGAATTCTCAGTCAGGATGCAATGTGCAAGTTACAATTGCCAACGAATTGAATGACCGGTGTGAAGTACTTACACAATTTAATCAAAAGTGTAGTGATACACAGAAGAAAATGTAGCAGGGTTGAATTTTTTTATTTAATCAAAAAATCATTTTATAGGGGCTTTACATTTAAAACTCATCATAAACAAAGATACATTATTTTCTATGCAGTTAAACGTTTTTAAATTAAACCGGAGATGTTAATCGGTAGATAAAAATGTACGAGTAATTTGTGAAAACCCATTAGCTTATATGTACCCTCGGGGAATTTCACACCGATTTTAGAACACCGCTCCGTTTGCGATATTTAATATGAAAGTGTAGGGTAGGTTGTGGGCCATAATCACGCAGTTCTAGAGATGTCTATTCAGATCTGTGAATGTTCTCGGATTGTGTCTACTCTTATGGACTAATTTTGATACTCTCACCGATTTGAGAATGCCGCTCCGTTAGGTTGTGGGCCATAATCAAGTAATTCTAGAGATGTATATTCGGACGTGTTTTCTCCGTTCTGTTGCCTGATTCATTTAGCATCACCCAGGGAGCACCGCGTGGAGGTATGAATCTTGGACTTTGCTCCCCTTCCAGACCGCAGTCCTTAATCAATTTTGTTTATAATTTTAATTGAATTCCTATTTCTTTTAATTGAATTAATTTTGCTATGTTTTCTGTCTTATCTTTTAATGTCACCAAATTAGACGCTACTTGTAGTATTTCTTTCATTTTAGAAAAAGTTTTGCCTCCACCGTTAACTGAAATTCGTAGTTGTTTGGGAAACCAGCATCCTGATATTTTAAGAGAAATATTTTATCTCCCTTTTGGGGATATCTGCAAAAAGCTGTAGTTATCCCAATTTTTAGAAAATGCGATAAATCTTGTATTAACAATTTATCGCCCGATTTCACTCCTCTCTATATTTTCGAAAATATTTGAAAAGGTGAAAAGATGATAAAAAGAATTTTAAGTTTTTTAAATGTTAATAACTTACTTTCCGGATCGCAATGCGGATTAAGACAAAACAAGAACACCGAAAAGGCACTTTTATCTTTCGTCGATCAAATTACTGACCATAAGGATAATGGTCAAACTGCCTCAACTTTATTCATTGATATAACAAAGGCTTTTGGTAGAGTTGATCCGCGAGATGATTCAGAAGTGGTTTAGCTCGTATTTAAGTGGTGGAACTCAATGTGATAGAGTAAACGGACGTTTGAGTAATGAACTGGAAGTCAGGATAGTAGGGGTTCTGCAGGATTCCGTTTTAGGTCCATTGCAATTTCTAGTCTACATTAATGGAATTTTTTGCTGACGATGTATCTTTTACATACTCCGCTCCCGATATTTCATACAATGTTAATTGCATCGAGCAAGATTTAGTATATCATTATCGATTTGGCCGAAAGCACATATCATTCAGTTAACTGATAAAACCAAATTCATGCATTACAAACAACAAATCTCATCAGAATGTACTACTAACATTCATATATTTGGCTGTAATAGTAATATTCCATGCGCCTGAACTAGGACACTCTACCGGACTCAATTAAAAGTGCCGATAATATTTATAATTTTCGAAATTGCTTAAAGCTCATTATTGGCATCACTGTTGACTTCTTTATTCATATTTATATCAAACATTAAAATTAAAAGTTCAGACAATATTTTTTTCACTTTTCTTTAACTAATATTTTTATTTTTATTTTTTTTTATTCAATGACATTAACATAACTCAACCATTTTTTATTTATATGTATTGAGGAGTAGCCCATTTACTTTAAAAGGACATTAAATCCATTAGTTGCCTGTACTTTTTCAATTTATTTATTTTTATTATTTTTATTACTTTTATTATTTTTATATTTATTTATATAAAAAAAATTTACTTCTTAATTTTCACTTAATTTTCTTTATTTTTGCGTAATATTTTTACAAAATTATAAATAAAATCATAATATCTTGTAGTCAGAAGTAGTTAAGCAATTTGTTATTTCTGTAAAATATACTGGAGCAATTACTTTAATTTTAAACATTTTTTGATATATTTAACAAAAAAAAAAAATATGAGTGTTTGAACACTTCCTTTTTATATTGGCAATTTTAAAATTATATTATCAGTTTTTTACTGAAATATTCATCGTACAATTATTACAATGAAAATGATTGAAAAGTGGTTGCCAGTGTGCATTGCTAGTAGTATTCAATGTGAGATTATGGGTACCATTGAATTTTATTTTATCCCGCTGAACATTAATTTTCGTGCTTTCCAACGCCACGTACTCTATAAAGATTTTTCTGTTAAGTGAAAATACTTATGAATTAACGTCACCATAATATACATTACCATTTTGAAATAACCATTCATTTAAATATAATTCGTTAAATAATCCATCAGCTCTTTTAATTTTTAATATTCTCATTATACTCCCTAGCGGCCTTCCCTTAGTTGATATAGCACATTCTAGCACAAAGTATTTATTTGATGTATACAATTCACCAAGAAAGCAAGACAAATATTCATCCGAACTGTCAAATATCATTATTACAGGAAAGCTTTGATTTTCAAAAGCAATATCGTTAAATACTGAGAAGAACACTTGATGAGCAATATCCTTTAGGGTCACGTTCATTTTATCTTCAAACGCCTTAATGTGATAATCTATTGTAAAAATATTTGTAATTTAATTTATTTTGAATGATTGGCGATATTTACCTTGTTTAAAAATACATCCTAATGTTTTGGGTAAAAATACAAATGTCGATATTATATAAGCTTCACGAAAATTGGTGTGCCATTCCAAGTTGAATATATCAAGTGAGTCATTGAAATTTCGTTCAAATTGTTCAATAAAATTAGTTTCGTTAAGGAACGACTCCAGTGGTATTTGAAGCTCTTGTGGATATCCACTCAGCGAAAAATTATACATTTGCTGATGGATTTTGGCGTCATGTACATTACGATTTGGCCAAAATTCACAAAAGTCATGCTGTTCAATGCTAAGTGCAAATTTAATTAAATTGGTAAAAATTACTAAACGCAAGACGGATTTTAATAATTTTGAAGACATTTTCAATTCGACTTTATAGCCAGCTCGCAGTTGTAATTAAACTGAAAAAATAATTTAAATATTTTGCCTCGAGTTCTTAACCAAATTATTTGGATGTTTGCTTACCAAACGATTATATCACAAAAACAAATATCTATAATTAGTTTAAGATCTATAAAATTTAAAACAACAATTTAATATTAATTAAATCTGCGTAAAGATAAGATAGTCGAGTACACATATTATTTTTCTGGATATGTACCGAAAAATTAGCGAAAACCAGTAATTGCCAAGATTACATTTTAATGGTAAAATATACCATGATACCGTGTGTGATAACCAAAAGGATGATTTATAATGTTTTATATTTCCTACCACCACATGTAGAATCATATTACTTTATTTGACGTGTCTGGGATTTCCAGTCGCGGATATAATACTTCTCGACCACCGCTACCATCTGTAATTTGGGTACTTTTATTTTATTGTTAGAGTTAAAATTCATTCCCGACTAATAAAAACTCATAAATACAGTATGCCGTAAATTGTCAGAATATCAGCATGCTTTTCTAAGAGAAAATCTGTTTAATCTGTTTCAACTTTCTTATTCTGAGAAATCTGCGGAGAAATCCGTTGAGCATTCCCCATTATAATCTTTTTGATATAGAAGGGCCTCCTGCAACGTCAGACCTTAAGTGATTACTTGGACTTGTTTTGGGGTTGACGAGTCACTGATAGATTCATGAGTAGATATATACACCGCTAGTTGGAATCTTATCACTCCCTCTTTGTAACTTGTTCATTACATCAAATGTTAATAAATCTAGGCTCGGCACTATTCTGGCTTTCCCTGGGAATTGGGAGTTTTTTCATGTTTAGCTAAATTATATTTTTCTGGCGTATTGATGGTATTAGTTTGGTGTAAATATTTCTGAAACAAAGATATATTAGGAATTATTTTTCCATATAAAAATTTTGTGGAACAAAAGTTTCTCTATCAACTTTGTTTCGAAAATATTTACACCAAACTAATTCCGAATTCCTGATTCCCAGGAAGAACATGCTATAGTACGTACTAAAAGCTCACTTAAAATACTTTCCATTTGTGCTCACATCAGTTGTTCAATGTCCAACATGGCTCTCATTGCATACTGCTCTTACACTCAAACCATTTGACTATATGAGATTATTGTCCAGTGGCAAGCTCTAAATTTTCTAGTGAAACAATTCATTTTAAACATGAACATGAAAGTTCGGCGAACATCTATTCTGTGCATCAGCGATACACTGAGGGGTACACCCACCCAAACACTAGAAATACTTTGATATTACACATTAAGCCATCGCGAATCTTTACATTTCAAGCCCCCTAATCACTTCGATAACGCGAAGGGAGATCAGACAAATAAAGCTTGCAGACGCTGAGTTGGAGGCCTTATTGAATCAAATCACACCCGTCTCAAAACCATGGGTATGGTGCAAAAACAAGGAAATTAAGTTTAGCGATCAAATGGCACAGTGGTTAATGCTTTGAGTTCGTATCTCGATAAGAGTAGGATGCAAAAGGAAATTTTCATCAACATATTACGATCTGTGATTAAAAGGAACACAACTACGACGGCTCCCTGAATTAAAAAAAGCTGAAATTAAAAAGGGGTACTTAAAAATGGTGTTTTATATGAAAAAATGCGACCAATTTTAAGTCATGCTTCTAACAAATTTCCTGAATTAAAATAGGTGTTAAACAAAAACAAATTTAATTTCAAAATGACACAAGAAAGGCATATTTTATGCCATTTTACAAATATATGTATATTTTTTAATTCATTTTCAAAATGACTTAAAAAAGGCATATTTTATTCCAGATTATAAACATAAAATTTACATTTGTTTTTAGTACGCATAAAAAATGCATGCGTAATTTCACGTTTTTAAAAAAATGGTTTCTTGTTTTTCTTGTTACAGTTTTTTGTTGTATTGTAGAGAAAGATAAAAAAACATGCATTTCAAAAATTTCATTTGTGAATTATTATTTTTGAAGTAATTATGAATTAAAATATGCATTCTATAACTCATTTTGAAATTTGCAATTGTTTCTTGCACATTTTCATTAATGAAAGCATTAGTTAAAAATTTGGAATGGCTTTAATTTTCATATTACAGTAAAATCTCAATTATCTGGCATCCAATTAACCAGAACACTCCGCTAACCGAAATTTTAATTTTTGGGAATTTTGTTTTGCATTTTTCTCTTTCTTTTTCTTTCATATAAATTTTTAATTCATATTGAAATTTACAATTGTTTTTTGAATTTTTCAGTTTTTTGACATTTTCATTAATGAAAGCATTAGTTGAAAATTTTGAATGGCTTTCATTTTCATAAAACAGTAAAAGCCCAATTATCCGGCATCCAATTAATCGGAACGATCAATTAACCGGAACTTTTTGGAATAGTTTTTTGCTATTTTCTTTTTCAGAAGGGAAATTATTTTTTTTATTATTCGGGGATTCATAGAAAATATACTTTCCTTTACTTTGTAACGGAATTTATTTCGTTACCAATTCAAATACCCAAATCCACTGTATCTTCCCTGGTATCAAAGTAATTTCAATTCATCAAATACTGAGTCATGCGGAATTATTTAATTTTCTTTATGATTGCTGTTGCATTTATATACCTAAAAATTGGTATGAGGTGCAATACAGCAAATATAAAAATATTTTCTTTTGTGTATGTTATCCAATCGCAACTACGTCACTCATTCATAATATAACGTAGAAAGTATATAATGCAAATGAGTAAACATAAATAAATGTTTTGTAATTGGATTACATATCCATATGTTTTGATTGTGTACACGAAAAGCAAACGTTCTACTTTAGCAAACGACCTAAGTAGGAATTTAAAACGTTGCAATTTTCGTGGCACATATAAATTCTCCAAGTGTTTATTTTATAACACTTTTAAATGGGCGGTGTTTATTCTGTTTGCCAATATGGCAGAAATAATTATATTTGGTTGAGAGAGTAGTACATGTTGTACTAAAAATTTTCCCCTCCCGCCTCAACCAAGTAATATGTATAAATACCGTACCAAAATTTTGGTAAGGGGTCAGTGAGTCAATCAGTTTGTTAGTAGTAATTTGATTAATATTAATATTTTAGTGAATTTTAGTGAATTACGTAAAGTTTTGGTTGTTAGGGGTTTTTTTTTAGTGAATAAATTGTGGTAAATAAAAAAAAAAAACAGTGATTTGTTTGGTATTTTTAGGAGATCAAGTTGGGACAATTTCGGTAAGTATTCAGTAACCTAACTCACCATACTAATCCAAGCGGTACCGATCCGCAAAGCGTATGTTGGTTGTCTCTCTGGAAAGAGGGACGGGTGGTTCTTAAGCAACAGTGCCTCAGGCATTGCACACCCTTCTACCAGCAACGCTTTGCAGATCTAAAAAAAAAAAAAAAAATTACTTACTAATCACTAGGGCCATAGGCCAAAGCAAATTAAGATCCCTCGGGCAAAATGTACAATTAATTTAGGGTAATAATGCTACCCTAAATAAATCAATTAACAACCACGGCTTAATAGCCCAGAACATCGTTGGAGTATACTTCAACACCTATTGGGTCCGGGTCCCAATATCTCATCTCTATACCCACCATTTGATGGCATGCATTATGCTGTCTTTTCACTCCCTTTTTATTATTCAATATATGCGGTAATCTAGGCCGTAGTCTGAGTACCCCGAAACCCACACTGTTCCCCTCTGCCGGCTTGAGCTGCGGGAACCGACGCCGCATGGGGTACATAACAGATGACGGCAAAATTCTATGAATCAGAATTGTTTCTACGCAAGTAGAAGTTTGACTGTTTCAAGTGGCGCCCAAATACGGGCCTAATAACATCATAGGTCTAATTCATTTATATGTAGGCACCACTGTTTCAAGTGGCGCCCAAATTGGAGCACAACACCAGTTCCAAAACTAAAATATTTTAACGTATCATTTATATGTAGGCACCACTGTTTCAAGTGGCGCCCAAACAAAGGGACAAAACAACTGTTCCAAATCAATTAAAGTTTCTATACGAGCTTCATTTTTTTGTGGAGTTCTATACAATCATTTAAATTATGTGTTCTATGACTGAACATGAAAAGGTGGAGAAATATTTTTGGTGTGAGTGTGGCTGCGGCCATGCCTTAGTGGCATGCCTGACCAGATGCGTTGTTGGGTCACACACACACGGAAAAGGTTTCGTATTGTCGAGTTCCAGTACTGGATCCTCGTTTCATCAGTTCATTTGTGGCATTGTCCCAACCCGCACTCCGGGGAATGAACTGATATTCGTGGTAGCATCTGGAATTTGATGAGCCATTTTTACGATGCTTAACTTCAGAATACATATATTAACTATCAGATTGTACGGTTTTCGATACCGTGTACAATCGACAGTTTCGCTTTATTTTACCAGTAAGGGAGAATGACATGATCCCTGAGGTAATGGGCATATCCCTTTCCTGCCGAAAAGTTATCGGATGGTATAAAGGGCTGCTCATTTCTCATCAAATGTGCCATTCCATATCCTGGTTAGTAAAACAGAACTGACCCTAAATTTTTAATTTCTTTTCCTCAGTTAAATCTTTATGGCTATAGGTAAGAAATTACCACGAGCCGTAAGATAAATTTATTATTTGAGAAAAATTTTAATTTTCTACAATTGACATATAGTTAGGTTTTGCGTTTTTTTTCCACTTCGTGATCAAATTTTATCTTACATCTTTCGGGATGAGGTTTGCAAGTCCACCCAGTTTAGTTTAGTCGCGTTCAGAATATTTTACACTTAGCTGTTCACCTCAGTTTTCTGCTAGTGAACGAGCATCGACCACGAGGTCGGACATAGGCTAATTGTAATTATATCATATGTCATGAAAATTCTCAACGATAGTCGGCGAATTATCGTTCCTAACTGATAAAAATAGTAGCTGTTGTTTGAGCGCTTAATCATTTAAAAGGCCTCGCTAACTTCGGTTCACTTACATTACGATGCGCTTGTTATCTCGCGCAATTGAGCTCCTCTGTGTTAATAGAGTAAGACTGCCAATTGCGATTAAGAGAGCAAGAACATGGTAATGATCAATTAGGTATCCTAAATGAATTTTATTTTCATATTTACTACTGCAATGAGGTTCACTCGTACTGAGTTTAGAAGCCCATTACCACATTGAAGATAATGAAACAGATTCATCAAAATTTAAAATACATTTTCCTCTCCTTATCCTATTTGACCCAAAAAGGTGGAATCCTTTACTTCATGATGAGGGTAATTAAACCGTGGTTGTGTTGTTTCTATATACATTATATAACTGATAAGATTTAGCGCTAAGTTTGTTAGATTAGCTTCATAACTGGAAATTTAGGTCCAGGATAATTTAGTTCTAATCGTTTGAGTTTGGTTTATGAGAAGTTAAATTATACATAAAATCATGAATATCGAGTATCTAGATCAAGATGAACTCCTAGTAGAGTTCGAGATACGAGGCATGGGAGAAGATGCAAGGCGAGGGATATCAGTAGACCTCAAAAATATACTTCTGGCCAAGATGCAGGAGGAGCAAGTGGAAAGCTGTCTCGCACCACAAAAGGCCCACAATGCTGCACACAAACAACCGCAAACTGAGGCTGAGGTTTGTTTAAAGAAATTGCAGGCAATACGAGGTGAACTGCTAGGCCTAGTGACAGGAGATGAAATTGACCTAGCACCACTTCCTCGCTTGACAATGAAAATAAAACACGTTCAGGATAGGATGCACCGAAGTGTCACATCTGCAACTTTCCATAGATTGTCAGGGGGTTGGCTTAAAGGGTTGAGACAAATGATCATTGTGATCGCTCAACTGAAAGGACAACAACTGACAGCAGATGCAGCAAAAGAACAATTAGAACAGTTAGTATTCGAACGTCCCAAGAAAATAGTTAGCCAAATAAATACTAGGCGACGACTTGTTCAACAACCAGAGGAGTCGTCAGAGGAAGACGACAATGAAAGAGACTTAGATCAGAGTTTTTTTAAACCTAGAAATTTAAAAGAAACCGTACTCACATACCAAGACGGTGACTTTGCGCCTCCAGAGCCTGTTGCAAATGATTTGGAAGTACCTGAAATATCCTCAATGAAACAAAGACAATTAGTAAAAACATCATCACTGATTGCACAAGATTTCTCGTTGACAAACAAAACAACAGATGCTAAACTAAGAAGGGAAGTAAGCACCTGGAAGGTGAGATTTGAGGGACACAAGAGTCCACTTACTGTCGAGAGATTCCTAGTACGGATGGAATGGCACGCCGCACGAGCAGCAATCCATTTAAATGATTTAGTAGGCGTAGCTGACCTATGCCTAGAGGGAGACGCACTAGACTGGTTTTGGACATCTGTAGACAGAAACCCCAGTATGTCATGGGAAATGTTTCGCCAGGAAATGTTGATTAGGTTTGCGTCAAGTCAAACTGATGATGACGTCCGGAGAATGCTCAATAATCGCAAGCAAGCATATCCCCGAGAAACATTCCCAGAGTTCTACCAAGCCATTCATAGGATTACCTTACAAACTAACAAAGTAGTTTCTGATGATACAATTTATACGATCCTCAGGCGAAATATGCGTCCAGGTTTACAAATGGCCCTGCATAACGAGCGCAATTTCAGAAATTTAGGTGAGTTTGCACGTCGTTGTAGCTCTATTGAAGAAATGTGGAAACGTCTAGGTCATAACCCAGAAGCGGGATTAATGCCCCAAAATAAAAGTTACGGTCCCGATGGTAATTATTATAGACCAATGATTAGAGCACAAGGTAGTTTTGAAATGCGACCTCCACGAGTACATGAAATGGTGTGTGAAGAAGAGGATACAGAAGATAGAAGCCGCTGGTATACAACCCAGGATGAACCCCAAGATTACTACGAGCAGGTGTGTGAAATTAATGACAGGCTAAAACATCGCGTTACTTTCCAAGACCAAACCAAGAGTAGGATATTGCAGAAAAGACCAGAACAAATATACAGACACAATAAACAGATCCAGTCTTCTAGGCAAGGAGAGTTCACAGGTGTTAGGGGTATACAAGGATCTCGAGGTTTTCATTGCTGGAACTGTCATGATGCCTCACACTCATACATGGATTGTCATAAACCCATTACGCACATCTTTTGTTTTGGATGTGGAGATAAAGGGGTACTTCGTCCAGATTGTAATCATTGTAACCCGCCGGAAAACTGGAGGTCAGAGATGGGAAACACTCGGAGTCCTCATCTCGATCACCGCGAGCCGAGGCAACACACCCGTACTCTGACGGAAGAGGCTGCCAGCAATACCGATCCGGAATTGTACCGGCGGTGGCGCAATTAAATAAAATCAAAAAGTATAGTTCAATTTCTTGCCAAACGGATAACAGGCGAGTCATTCGAACAATTAATTATTTCCGCGAACGCCGGAAATGGTGTAAGCGAATTAATTCAACAGTTATCCATACTAGACGGGACAATAGACCATACGCCAGTATCAGGATCAGTGGTCAGTCAATTGAAGGACTACTTGATTCTGGTGCTAATATTAGCGTATTGGGAAATGGAAGTGAAGAGTTTCTGCAGATGTGCAAACTAACTTACCATCCAATGACCACGCAGTTACACACCGCCAGTGGGTCAGCCGAGAAAATTATAGGGCATATCATCGTCCCGATCACATTCCACGACCAAACTAAGTCACTGAAACTGTTTGTGGCACCTTCTCTGTCACAACGTCTATACTTAGGGACTGATTTTTGGGAAACTTTTGGTCTGCAGATATCAGTTGCTGAGTTGGGTATCATAATGCCGCCAGTAAGTGATACTGGTGATACAAAACCAGATGGACTTGAACAACATGTTTTAACTAGGTCACAGTCACAGTTGTTGGAAAGGATTAAATCAGAATTTCCATCATTTGAAGATTTGGGACTGGGAAAAACACATCTGGTAGAACATGAGATCGATACTGGCGAAGCAAGACCAATTAAACAAAGATATTATGCAATCTCACCAGCGGTGCAAAAGGACATGGATTCAGAGATTGAACGAATGCTAAGTCTAGGAGTAATAGAAGAATCTTCTAGCCCATGGAGTTCCCCAATGGCAGTGGTACGCAAGAGTAATGGCAAAATCAGATTGTGTCTTGACGCCAGGAAACTAAATAGCGTAACGATTAAAGATGCGTATCCTCTACCTATAATTGACGGTCTTCTAGGTAGATTAGGGGATACCAAATATATCTCTAGCTTAGATCTTAAAGATGCGTTTTGGCAAATACCACTTAATCCAGCATCGCGTTCAAAAACTGCATTTACAGTACCGGGCAGGCCTCTGTACCAGTTCACAGTTATGCCATTCGGTCTGTGCAATGCAGCCCAGACCATGTGTCGGCTCATGCACAAGGTGATCCCACATGAGTTACATGATCAGGTGTTTGTCTACTTGGATGATTTGCTTATCACTTCTCCCACATTTGAGGAACACATACAGTTACTCAAAATTGTAGCAGGCCATTTAAGAGCTGCAAACTTAACTATCAATGTCGAAAAGTCGAAATTTGTGTTAAAACATTTAAAGTATTTAGGACATATGATAGGAGAGGGCTGCATCAAAGTAGATCCAGACAAAGTAAAAGCAATAAAGGATTTTCCAGTCCCGACTACCACCAAACAAATCAGGCGGTTCCTTGGAATGAGCGGGTGGTACCGAAAGTTCATACCAAATTTTTCTTCGGTGGCAGCTCCGATCAGTGACTTATTAAAGAGCAAAAAGGGCATTACGTGGAATGTGGAGGCACAAACCGCTTTTGAGCAACTGAAAACATACCTAGTTTCAGCACCAGTACTCAAACATCCTGACTACAATCGCACGTTCTACATCCAAGTAGATGCGTCCACAACTGGGGTAGGCTGTGTTCTCTTTCAAAAAGATGATGAAGGAACAGAACACCCAATAGCATATTTCTCCCACAAACTTAACGGGGCTCAGCGAAATTACAGCATAACGGAGCTAGAATGTCTGGCAGCAGTTTTGGGAGTAAAAAAATTTAGGGCATATATTGAAGGCTACCAATTCGTAATAATATCGGATCACGCTAGTCTACAATGGTTGATGAATCAAACTGATTTATCAGGTCGATTGGCACGTTGGAGTTTAAAACTCCAAGGATATGACTTTAAGATTGAATACCGTAAGGGTACACAGAACGTGGTTCCTGATGCACTATCACGCATATATACAGAGGAAGTACAGGCATACGATTCTTTTAGTGAACTACTGCAACTAGATCTACAGGCACCTGATTTTACCGGACCAGACTACACAAATTTACTCAACACTATCTTGAGTATGAAGCCTGTGCCAGAGGATCTTAAGATAGTGAATGGGAAACTGCTTATTCACAAACCCACTAAGGATTTAGACCTCAAAACAGATGTACCTAGTTGGAAGCTCTGGATCCCCGAAAGCCTGACACACAAAGTTTTAGCTCAAGCGCATGAACCATCTCTGTCAGCACACATGGGCACAGGAAAGATGATTGAATTCCTTCGGCGGAGTTTCTATTGGCCGACGCTTGTGAAAGACACAAAGAACTACATCAGACAGTGCCACATGTGTAAGATGACAAAAGCAGCAAACTCAGTTTTAAGGCCTAAAATGGGTAAATACCAAGAGTATGAGAGGCCATTCCAAAAATTGTACTTAGACTTTCTAGGACCGTACCCTAGGTCCAAGAGTGGAAATACACACATCCTCATAGTCTTGGATCATTATTCCAAATTTGTCCTACTGAAACCCCTACGTGATGCGACGGCCGGCAGAGTAGTAGATTATTTGGAGAAAGAAGTGTTTCCAGTCTATTCAGTACCAGAAACGATTCATACTGATAACGGAAAACAGTTTAAATCCAACCTCTTCGGAAACTTCTTAGTAACCTGGGGCGTCAAACATATTTTTACTCCAGTGTACTCTCCGCAAGCCAATGCATCTGAGCGCGTTAATAGGTCTATACTAGCAGCGATCCGCGCTTATCTTAAGGAAGATCAGCGAACATGGGATGAACACCTTGCCCAGATTGCGAGTGCTTTACGTAATACATCCCACTCCTCTACGGAATTTGCTCCTTCTTACTTAGTATTCGGACAACATACCATAAATCATGGGTCTCAATACGAGTTACTTAGATTACTGGGAGATCATGCGATTGGAACCTTCACGGTAAACACCAAGGATGACCGTTTGGCTCTGGCAAGAGAGTTGGTTTTGCATAATCTTCGTCAAGCACATAACAAAGCGACTCATCGGTACAATTTGAGGTCCACTGACCGTATATTAAGTATAGATCAAAAGGTATACGCAGGGATGGGCGGGTAGATTACGTAAGGTAATCTACGTAGTTGTCGACACGTAATCTAGCACGTAGATTACATACCGATTTTTTGCTTTTCAGACGTCGACAACGTAGACAACGTCGACAACTTAGAAAATGATATTTAAAACTAAATTTTTAATTATTTTACGTTAACCGCACTATTAAAATTGATGAATAATTACTTAAATTTAATTCTAACATTTTTACAACCATTTTATAAATTAAAAATAAATTTAAAATCTCTGAACTAGAGGCATCTATCTATCTATCTAAAACTACTGCATATTTCAATAGACTATATGCTTTGCGTGCCATCTTTTATCAAATAGACATATTCCTTTTGTGTTTTACTAACACAATTGTGTGGGTACGGCAAAAGTGCCATATCTAAAAATTATTATGATTTTTTACTCGCACATTTGTGTGGTTTGGACTTTAATAGAGCCATTTTTTTTGGTTGAAAAAGGGATATATGTAAACGAATAGTTTATCTTATTCGAAGATACTACAATAAAGCAAAATTAAATAAAAAGTCAGCATAACTCATAAATTAACTAATTATTCGCCGCATAGTTATGAATAGTAGAAGCTTCAAAATTTCATTCGAGCGAAATCACGATAGACTCAAATTTTATTCAAATCCGCAAATATAATATGACTTTTTTCGATTATCAAAGAATTTATTTCGATAATGGATAATTATTAATTTATTACGCAATTTATGATACAAATGTTAGGTACAGTGTGTTTTAATGATTCATAAATACAGTGCCAGCTACACGCAAAGAAAAATATTTCGCAAATCGATAAGTAAACCTAAAATTGTAAAATCAACCTATTTTGAAGTTAATTTATCCTTCTCTTTATAATACAAGTTAACATATGCTATGTTAATTTAACTAAATTTATAAAGTAAAATAATAATTTTCGTAAAATAAACTATTTTTTGAAAAATACTAATAGATTTGTAAAATTAACTGAGAGACATGCTAATTTTACTAATCTACAATGTAAAATAAATATTTTAACAAAAATTTTCTCTTGCAATGTAAAGTTAACAAATTTGTGTGTTAAATTTACATCGGCGATAGGTAACAATTATTATTGCATTTTCAATATAATTCGCTAAGTCAATTGATGTTTACTTTATTTAAATTCATGAAGTATGAACACTATTTTCGTAGTTTGATAACTACATAATCTGATGAGGATAGCGAAACTTTTAATTAAAAAGATTCAAAATGTTTACCTCATTGTTTTTGAAAAGATGAGACCTCATCTCATAATTTGTGAAGTTACTTTGAATTACGTAGGCTCAATTTTAATAGAGATTTTAAGTTAAATTTACTTATATTTGTTGTAGACTTTACCTTATTCTTTTTACAGTGTGGGTTTTATTTACTTTAAAAGGTTATCGGTTTTACTTAATCGTTCGGTTAAGTTGAGTTTGTAACAATTTTTTGGTAAAATTAACTTACTTTTTTGGTTAATATGACCAATTATTTCTCTGCGTGTATCAATCAGTTCAGTAGTAAAGGCAATTTATGCTGAGTTTTATTAGCTGCGCTTTTTTGAAAATAATCGAGTAGAGTTCGCGATAGCTATTTTTAAATTTGTCTAATTTAAAATTTAAAATTTAATTTTTTTTTTTTAATTAAATAATTTAGATTTAATAGTTAATCTATGTATAACCAAAAAAATCCATCATAAAAGTTGTATGGTTTTTTTGTAATATCGTTGTTCTGTATAGTTCTGAACTACTCCATTATTATACAGAACTATACAGAACAACGATATTACAAGAAATCCATACAACTTTTATAATGGATTTTTTTGATTATACATAGATTTCTATTAAATCTAAATTATTTAATTAAAAAAAAATTTAATTTTTTTGGACAAATTTGAAAATAGCTATCGCGAACTCTACATCTAGTAAAAAAACGCAGCTATTATAAGTTTCGATAGATGGCGTAAATTAATTTATCAAGTAGTTCTCGACGTTGTCGACGTAGTCGACGTTGTCGACGTTGTCGACGTTGTCGACGTTTTCGACGAGTTGTCGACGAAATCATGTAAAAACTAGTAGTCGACGCGTAATCGCCCATCCCTGGGTATACGTGCGTAATTTTGCTCAAAGTAATGCAGCCCAATACTACTCTGCAAAACTGGATAAGAAATTTATTCCAGCAAAAGTCCATAAGCGAGTAGGGCGGGTAGCATACGAGCTGGTGAATGAAAAACGCAAAATATTAGGAGTTTTCCATGCTAAAGACATTGTCGAAGACCTAAAGTAAGCCCAAACAGAAAGTACATGATCAAGCACTGCTACAAGAAAGAAAAAGGAGGAGAAGGAGAAGTCACCATGTGATTTTTTTTTTTGTTTATTTGTAGACGTTTTTCCTAAGATGGATAGCCATAACATGAAGACTATGCATTTACCGCAAACCGAAAAGCCAGCGGCAGGAACGTCAAAAACAAAGACAGTGATATCTCTAGAGGAGTATCGGAAAAGAAGTCATATGGATGGTTGTTTCCCCAAGGTCCTCGAAAAAGATCACTCACCAGTGACTGAAGAGAGGCCGAAACACAGAGGTGGAGTGGGGGTAGAATTAAGGAAGCAGATCAAAGATGCAAATAGAATCCTTAAAACGTGTGTGCCTAAAGACGAAGCTAAGTGGGTGGCCAGGTTGAAAGGACTCCGACAACAGCAAAAATTACGGACACAACAGAGAAGAGAGAGACGAAGGGAAGCTAAAGGGGGCACTAATGGTCCGAACCTAGAGTTTCTGTCCATAAGCCCGATATATGAGGGCAGCGTTCAATAAAGAAAGATACGGATATATATTACACTTTCCCATTAGACCATCTATGTTTAGTTGGGCATCTACATAGATGATGTAATGGTAAAGTGAAGGCTGGTAACCGCGCTTGTTATGAATTTACCAGCGACATTAGTTAGGGCAATAGTTATTAGGAATGTATAGTATTAAGTTTAGGTAGAGGATGAGGTTAGCTCAACCCCATTCAGATAGTTAACGAAAGTGGGATTGAGGTAGCGCCATCAATAATAACTGATATTGGTAGGTTAAGTTAAGGATTAGAAAAAAAAGGGGAATATAAATAATATTGAAAGAGAGTTATTATTTTTTTTTAGAAAATGAATATTTTGGGTTTGTGGTTGAGTATATTCCTGGTAGTAAGTGTAACAGAGGGACAACTGCAGTTCGACAAATTCCAAACCGAGCCAGGTATTTACTTCTCGGAGATAGGGAAATCGGTAGTATCAACTAGTGAGTGGAAATTCATCATATATTTCAACCTCTCTGAATACTGGCATGAATGGAGGTATCTAGAGCAAACTTTCGCCCAGCTCCAGCTAAGATGTGAGAACAAGTCAAATGGTTCCAATTATATACAAAATTGCAAGGAACTACTAGAACCCATATCGCACTTAGTAAACCAAGTAGAAGACAATAATGAGCTGTTCAAGCCACATGCATCAAGGGTACGCCGTGCACCGCTAGATTTCGTTGGGAATATATTTGGGGATCTGTTCGGGGTATTGAACCAGAGAGATGCTCAAATGTACAGCGAGCAGATCGAAGGGCTAGCTACAGGAACAATCAAGATGCAGAAGTTCATACAGCAGCAAACCAAAGTGTTAGACCTTACTAGTAACATAATTAGAAAAGAACATGAACAAATCCAAAAACAGTACTCGTGGATGCAGAAGGAGATACAAAACATCTTGATGCATGAAGAATTCCTAGACGCGGTTTTCCAACTGTCTACAGCAGTATTTATATATAAAGATATTCAAGGAGATTTAATTGATATGTTATCCGATGTACATCATGGACGTGCTAGTACGCGAGTGTTACCACCTTCAACATTCGCCAAACAATTGGGTGAAGTCGCACAGTTCTTAAGTAGAGATGAACGGGTCCCTAGTTTTGAAGCTCATTGGATAGAAGTATATAAACTGTTGGAAACAAAAGCTGCGATAATAAAGGAGCAAATAATCTGTGAGGTCCGGATTCCACTGGTTCAAGGAGAAGAATTCCAGATTTACAATATCATACCATTACCTGTAAGGCATGAGGGCAGTTTTATTTACATTGAACCTCAGTTTCGTTACGCACTAGTAAACAGAGACAGGACATGGTATTATCCTACATCAGCGCAGGAACTTCACGAGTGCAAGTATTGGGAACGAGACACAGTTATCTGCAGAATAGAAGGCCCAATGTATAAGGTGGCATCATCCGAACAACATTGCGAAATGTCATTGCTCACACATGCTGAGAAACCTCCAGAGCAATGCCAAGTGCGAGCTATGCCACTTACTACTTTTGTACACTCATTAAGAAATAATCGATGGTTACTAGTATTGTCAAAAGGAACCACATTCGACCTAACTTGTGACCAGCAAACGCAATCGGTGAAGCTACAAGGAGCTGGAATCATTACATTGTCGTCAGATTGTAGTCTTCGAGGGCCATCCACACTATTTAAGGCAAAAATTTCATACAACACAAGTATTTACTCAGATATTATACCCAAATTCAATTTGTCACAAGAAACAAAATCACCAATAGCAGTATTCGAGAGCGAAGACATTGGGGCAGAACTATCTGACCTACAACAAAGCGTGACTGAACTCAAACGAGAAGAAATATGGAATCAAGTTGACTTACATCACGTAGGAAATTATACAGCAACATCTATCACGGTAATCTTAATCATAATCCTGATGAGGTGGCTATACAAACACAAAAAGCAACAGAAGAACCTAGAGATACGACTCACGAAGAAGATACCTAGAGTGAGAGAGAGGGTTCTAGACGACAATATAGGAAACATCATATGAGGATACTACCAGGAGAAGAACACGACCACAAAGATCAGTTAAGTAATAGTAGTATGGCTAGGTATAATAATAATTAATATAATTACATAATTAATAGATATAAATAACAATAAAGGCCCAATAGTTAATTTTAACTTTAAAAATAAGAATAGTTTAAATAAACATGTAAATGTATACCCGTCATCCACTGTTGAGAAATAAATAAATAAAGATATATAGTAATTATAAAAAAAAAAAAAAAAAAAAAAAATTTAAATATGAAATAACATGGAGACACGTAAACATTAGCTTTAGGATACAAACTACTAGGTTAATAAAAACACTATAAGACAATAAGACAATCAATATTAACTATCAGTCAAGAAAGAATAAAAAGGAAACGTGTTGCCCGGCTCGAGACAACTCAGGGTGTGGGGGTTCCCCACGTTGGAATGCCAAAATTTAATGACCCTATTCCATCGGTCCTTTTCCAAATAGAGCATGAGATCTCTTTTCATCTCAGGGATTGGGTTTTCCCCACGCTGGTTACCAATTCAAATACCCAAATCCACTGTATCTTCCCTGGTATCAAAGTAATTTCACCATGATTTTGGAGATTCCATCTTCACCAAAATTCATCAAATACTGAGTCATGCGGAATTATTTAATTTTCTTTATGATTGCTGTTGCATTTATATACCTAAAAATTGGTATGAGGTGCAATACAGCAAATATAAAAATATTTTCTTTTGTGTATGTTATCCAATCGCAACTACGTCACTCATTCATAATATAACGTAGAAAGTATATAATGCAAATGAGTAAACATAAATAAATGTTTTGTAATTGGATTACATATCCATATGTTTTGATTGTGTACACGAAAAGCAAACGTTCTACTTTAGCAAACGACCTAAGTAGGAATTTAAAACGTTGCAATTTTCGTGGCACATATAAATTCTCCAAGTGTTTATTTTATAACACTTTTAAATGGGCGGTGTTTATTCTGTTTGCCAATATGGCAGAAATAATTATATTTGGTTGAGAGAGTAGTACATGTTGTACTAAAAAATTTCCCCTCCCGCCTCAACCAAGTAATATGTATAAATACCGTACCAAAATTTTGGTAAGGGGTCAGTGAGTCAATCAGTTTGTTAGTAGTAATTTGATTAATATTAATATTTTAGTGAATTTTAGTGAATTACGTAAAGTTTTGGTTGTTAGGGGTTTTTTTTTAGTGAATAAATTGTGGTAAATAAAAAAAAAAAACAGTGATTTGTTTGGTATTTTTAGGAGATCAAGTTGGGACAATTTCGGTAAGTATTCAGTAACCTAACTCACCATACTAATCCAAGCGGTACCGATCCGCAAAGCGTATGTTGGTTGTCTCTCTGGAAAGAGGGACGGGTGGTTCTTAAGCAACAGTGCCTCAGGCATTGCACACCCTTCTACCAGCAACGCTTTGCAGATCTAAAAAAAAAAAAAAATTACTTACTAATCACTAGGGCCATAGGCCAAAGCAAATTAAGATCCCTCGGGCAAAATGTACAATTAATTTAGGGTAATAATGCTACCCTAAATTAATCAATTAACAACCACGGCTTAATAGCCCAGAACATCGTTGGAGTATACTTCAACACCTATTGGGTCCGGGTCCCAATATCTCATCTCTATACCCACCATTTGATGGCATGCATTATGCTGTCTTTTCACTCCCTTTTTATTATTCAATATATGCGGTAATCTAGGCCGTAGTCTGAGTACCCCGAAACCCACACTGTTCCCCTCTGCCGGCTTGAGCTGCGGGAACCGACGCCGCATGGGGTACATAACAGATGACGGCAAAATTCTATGAATCAGAATTGTTTCTACGCAAGTAGAAGTTTGACTGTTTCAAGTGGCGCCCAAATACGGGCCTAATAACATCATAGGTCTAATTCATTTATATGTAGGCACCACTGTTTCAAGTGGCGCCCAAATTGGAGCACAACACCAGTTCCAAAACTAAAATATTTTAACGTATCATTTATATGTAGGCACCACTGTTTCAACTTTTTTTCTGTTTTATGCATTATTCTATTTGAATTGAGTATATGTATTATTAAATATTGGGTAGCATTCCGGGAAATCGAATATTCCAGATAATTGAATATTTCATTAAAACTAGGAATTTTAGAAGAAATTCGCTTTATTTCATTATTTTTAGGATTCTCGTTTATTTATTTTCAAATTATGTACCAAAAAACAATTTTTTATACATCAGTTCATTGAATTTATTGCAAATAAGAAATACATACATATTATGTATACGAGTACACACCCATACGAGTACCCAAAATTTAATAATACATATATTCAATATTTCACTAACCTAACTATGTAATATGACTTTACACATTCAATTCAAATAGAATAATGCATAAAACAGGAAAAAATTAAAGGAAAGTATATTGTCTATGAATCCGGAATAATAAAAAAATAATATCCCTTGTGAAAAAGAAAGAAGTAAAAGAAAATCCTAAAAATTCCGGTTAACTGAGTGCTCCGGCAATTGGATGCAGGATAATCGGGCTTTTACTGTAATATTAAAATTAAAACCATTCATAGTTTTCAACTAATGCTTTCATTAATGAAAAGGTGCAAAAAAATTGCAAATTTCAATATGAATTAAAAAATGCATGTGAAAGAGTAAAGAAAGAAATGCAAAAAAAAATCGTAAAAATTAAATTTCCGGTTAACTGAGTGTTCCGGTTAATTGGATGCCGGATAATCGGGCTTTTGCTGTAATATGAAAATTAACGCCATTCAAAATTTTCAACTAATGCTTTCATTAATGGGAATCAAAATAAATAATAAATTAAAAAATGCATATGAACGAGAAAAGAAAGAGAAAAACGCAAAAAAAATCGTAAAAATATGAATTCCGGTTAACTGAGTGTTCTGGTTAATTGGATGCCGGATAATCGGGCTTTTGCTGTAATATGAAAATTCAGCTAATTTTCAACTAATGCTTTCATTAATGGAAATGTGCAAAAAAAGTTGCAAATTTCAAAATAAATTAAAAAATACATATGAAAGAGAAAAGAAAGAGAAAAATGCAAAAGAAAAATCCTAAAAATTAAAATTTCGGTTAGTTGAGTGTTCCGGTTGATTGGATGCCGGATAATCGGGCTTTTACTGTAAAATGAAAATTAAAAATTTTCAACTAATGCGTTCATTAATGAAAATATGCACAAAACAATTGCAAATTTCAAAATTCAAAAATATTCCTAAAAATTAAAATTCCGGTTAACTGAATGTTCCGGTTAATTGGATGCCAGGTAATCGGGCTTTTACTGTTATACATTTTAACGTTTTATTTCGATCTTAAATGCACATATTATTTCATCTTCAAAATGACTTAAAAATACACATTTTATATCATTTATAAACACACTTCTTAAATCATTTTCAAAGTGACTTTTGATATGCATTATTAAAGTCAGCTTTTTTTATTTCATTTTCATTACAGATTTTAAGTCAATTTTAAAATGAAATAAAAACGCTGGTTTTAAGTCCGAAAAAACACCATTTTTAAGTCAGCCTTTTTTAATTCAGGGAGCTAATTACGACCTATCGGCGTGCAAAAGACATGGGCCGACCCATCTTCCATGACTAGCATTATAGGCTGGCATGGAGCTATGCAATGCGCATATTGTAACTTAAATCAGGGATTAAAAATAAAAATAAAAAAAAAAAGAAATTGGGTTCCGTATGAAATCAAGCCAAGAGACCCGGATGGGTTTTTTACGTTGAATCATGATAGGGGACGAAAAGTGGATCCACTGCGACAACCCGTGGCATGCGTGGTCGCATGCATCAACTTCAACCGACAAACCGAATATTAATGCAAAAAGCTAATGCTGTGCATCTGGTGGGATCAGTTTAGAGTGATCTACTAAGAGCTACTCCAGCCTAACGAAACCATCCCTGGAGAACGTTATCAACAACAATTGCGACAAAGTGATCTTTCACCATCGATAACGCTTGGCCACATTATACAAAATGCGCCACGAAAACTTTTCAAGCACTTCAATGGAATGTCTTAACTCACCCGCTCTATTTCCCAGACAAAAAGCCATAAATTGGGCCGATTCTTGACGCGCCTGAAGACACGAGAATTTTTTTCGGCGCGGAATCCGTATAGGCAGCATACTACTTTGAATAAAATACATTGTAGCAATTTCTGTGAATAAAGCTTCGAAGTTATAAAAAACGCTTAATTTTTACTTGGACCCCATATATAACTTAACTCGACTCGTAATATACGGCTACGAGCAAAAGTGTTAGGCACCCTACAGTACTGCCAGTTTTAGGGTGATTTAGCATAGGGAATTTAAATAAAACTGAATATGTGATTATTATGATTTATTTTAATAAAATAATAATATTTTGTCATTCCACCTTTCGATTTAATGACAGCTGCCATTCTTCTCGGCATTGGCTCTACTAGCTTAAAACATTCTTCTTGAGATATTTGTTTCCACTCATGCTTTAACGCAGCCGGATGTTTTTCTTTTAAATAAACCGAATGTGTTCAATCGGATTGAGGTCTGGTAATTGTGGCGGCCAGTCCAAAAGATCGATTCCGTTTTGAGCCATCCATGTCATGGTGTGTGCTGATTTGTTGTCTTGTTGGAATTTTACGCCGTCGGTGTTTTTATCTTCTTTTACCGTCGAAAATTTGCGTTATCGATGGCGCTAGAGCTTTTTCAAGAACTTCAGTGTATTTCGCACTGTTCATTCGCCCCTCACACAATACCATTTCGCCCACTCCATCGGCAGCCATACAACCCCAGATCATGATTGAGCCCCTCCATGTTTAACAGTTCGCACCACACATTCTGGGTTGTATTCTTCCCCCACTCTTCGCCTGACATAAGTCATACCAGGTGTTCCAAACAACTATGCAAAAAGAAAAAAAAAGATTTAGTTTAAGATTTAATTATTTTCCTTGCAGAGCGTGATTTCAAAGACAATGACATGTTTTAATGTAATTTATAAAGTATATAACAATACCTCAAAATTAGATTCATCTAACCACAGTACGTTGGACCAATCTTCCATTGTCCAATCTCTAAATTTGAGGGCCCACTCCAACCGATTTTTCTTATTGTGCTCCGACAGCCACGGCTTCTTCCTTGCCTTGCAACCTTTTAATCCAGCTTTAACAAGCCTTCTTCTCACAGTATGCATGCTCACTGATTTGCCTTTTGCTTCAGATAAAGCTGCAGCCAGGTCTAAAGCAGTTTTTTTGCGGTCCTGTAAGGACTGCCTAATTAACAATCTGTTATTTTTCTACTGCCTGTTTTTGGCCTATTTTCATGGGCACCGGTCTCTTTGAAGCGATTTCACTTCTCGGGCTATTTTCACTTGAGACATGCCTTGTTCATGCAAAATCTGAATTTTTAGACGCTGTTCTGCACTAAGTTCAGTTTTTTTAGGCATAATTAACGCGATAAATGTTATTCTTTACTAATATGGTAGCAATAATTGATTACAATACGTGTATGTTCACTGCAAGTACTGGTAAAAAACTAAAACTCTAAACGTAAAATAGCAAGTTCGAAGAATATACCGTCTTAAAACACAGCTGGGTGTCATAAATATTTGTTATTTTTTATTTCTGTGTTTTTTTATTTCAATAGTAAAGCTATAAAACCATAAAACGCATATTCAACCACTGTTAAGACAATGACAAACAAAAGGGTGCCTAATACATTTGCTCGCAGCTGAAATACCTTAAGTTTGATTACAACAACAAATATTTATTTATACACCTAACCCTGTATTTGTACGGTAGATACGTTCCAAACTTCACCGTGTACTGAAACTCCATTACACTGAGCTATTCAAAATTCCAGATCTGCTTGAAATTTTATTGCACGTGCAAATAAATAGACAAAAAATGGAACTATAATCGTAAAATCACACAAAATCTGGCGAATGAGCTTTTCAGAAAGTAGTAGGTTCTAAGAATTTATGTCAGAAAAGAATGGTGTATGTTTAAAAATTATTGCCATTAATCATAAGTCCTGAAATTCTGAGCTCTCAAAACACAAAAAATCGCTTCTATATAGGCAAATGCTAAAACCAATATGGACATATGGTATCCAACTTTGGGGTTTTGCCAAGGAAACCAATGTACAAATGATACATTGCTTCCAAAATAAAGTGCTGCGAGGGATTGTTAATGTCCCATGGTATATTAGGAACGACAACCTTCATAGAGACTGGACAAGATGGAATACGTCACCGTTCAAATATAGGGTATTTTTGACAGCAAAGAAGTACGCCTTGGTCTTGAACTACTACAAATCAAACCTACAGTTTTCTAATTTTTCCGGAAACACTATAAAGCAGGATGTTAAGCGACGTATAAAGTGAGATGCTACTAAATCCTATATCTAAAGGAAAAGCGTGTTTGTTTTGTTCAAGCTAGGGGCTTAGGGTGTTTAGGACAGCAAAATTTGCCATGGAGTGGTATAAATTGAGTACTATAAATATATAAAGAAATATTGCTGGAAATAGTGGTGTAAACACCCATTCAAGGTGAGATATTCCTTAATTAAACATAGATATCTTGAAAATATTAGTTAACCTAAATCAAATATTTCGGCAAGCTTCGAGCCATCGGTAGGCAGAATATTTTCTAAGGTTGAAACCTTCTCATTTCAACAACTTTTTTCGCTCGTTCTCTTCTATATAGTTTCTTCACTATATAGAAGAGAACGAGCGTAAAAAGTTGTTGAAATGAAAAGGTTTCAAATATAGAAAATTATGCAGCAATTTAAGGGAGGTAATACAAACAATCCCGGAGGAAAATCGAGAACTTGTGAAGCATTTATTTGCTATCATCCATGGCATCAACGATAGATATCGAGAAAACTAATATGTGTACTCGTGTAAACGCACTATCTTATGTTTACGCACATTTAATTAATATTAAATTGTTGATTTAAATTTTATAATTAGATATTTGTTTTTGTGATATTATTGCTTAGTAAGTAAACATCCAAATAATTTAGTTAAGAGCTCGAAACAAAATTTTTGAAGTAATTTTTTCAGTTTAATTACAACTGCGAGCTGGCTATAAAGTCGAATTGAAAATGCTTTCAAAATTATTAAAATCCGTTCTGCGTTTAGTGATTTTCACCAATTTAATTAAATTCGCAGTTAGCACTACACAGCATGACTTTTGTGAATTTTGGCCAAATCGTAATGTAAATGAAGCCAAAATCCATCAGCAAGTGTTTAAAGTTCCGTTGACTGCAACTCCACAAGAGCTTCAAATATTACTGGAGTCGTTCATTAACGATACGCAGTTTATTGAACAATTTGAACGAAATTTTAATGATTCACTTGATATATTTAACTTGGAGTGGCACACCAATTTTCGTGAACCTTATTTTGTACTGATATTTGCATTTATACCCAAAACATTAGGATGTATTTTTAAACAAGGTAAATATCGCCAATGGATTCAAAATAAACTAAAGTATTAAAAATTTTACAATAGATTATCACATTAAGGCATTTGACGATAAAGTGAACGTGACCCTAAAGGATATTGCTCATCAAGTGGTTTTCTCAGTTTTTAACGATATTAATTTTAAAGATGAACGTTTCCCTTTAATAGTTATGGGAGACAGTTCGGATGAACATTTGGCTTGCTTTCTTGGTAAATTGTTTACACCACATAAATATTTTGTGCTAGAATGTATTGTAGCAACTATGGGGGGTAACAGGAGAATAATTAAAATTAAAAGAGCTAATGGATTATTTAAGGAATTATATTTAAATGAATGGTTATTTCAAAATGGTAATATAATATGGTGACGTCAGTTCACGATATTTTTCACTTAACGGATAAATATTTATAGAATACGTGGCATTGGAGAGTACAAAACATAATGTGCAGCAGCGAGATAAGATGCAATTCAATGGTACCCATAATCAGATATTGAATACTACTAGCAATGCACGCTGGCAACCGCTTTTCAATCATTTTCATTGTAATAATTGTACGATAAATATTACAGTAAGCAACTGATAATAGAATTTTAAAATTGCAAATAATAAAATATGTATACCAAAAAAATGTTTCAAATTAATATAAACTTAATTTTTTTAAATAAAGCACTATAAATTAACTTCTATCTTTGAAGGCTAGGAAAAAAAAATATTTACGACACTGAATATTTTCCAAAATTCCAGTAATAATTTTACTATACATTTGAGTACTGCATCATCCGCTTAACACTTTATTATTAATTAATTACAACAACAATAATTTATTCTCAAATTAATTAAAGAAATAAGTCAATGCACCTAGAGTACCAGGTAGGCAGTACTTATTCATATGTCATCAAATGTGTGGACCGAAAACACTACTTTCTGTGGTACAATAGCATAAAAATTAACCAACCTATCATCAAGATTTCTATCTTAAAATTTTAGTTGAAGTTTGGAAAATTGTACGATGACTTTTTCAATTTTCCCTCTAAGTATTAACCGAAAAATTCGGAAAAACCAAATTCCTTTGGTAGTTTTTCCAAAAACGCACTTGTAAAATTGAATGGTTTTATTCCTAACTAGTTCTACTAGTTAGTTAGTTAGTAGTTAGGTAGTTAGTTTTTAATCTTACAGTAGTAAAACTCAGTAGTCGGACGCAGAACACATAAATAATATTTTTGTAAATAATTAATGTGGTTTTCCAGTGCGCACAAATAATTTTTTTTTTCTCCCTGTTTCGATACATTTTAATGAATAAGGAAGGTTGGAGCAAGAGGTAGTTTTGCCATTGCAATTTGGTAATAAATGTATCATTTGTGTATCATCAGAATGACGAATTATAGCTGTCATTTTATGCTGGTTCCGTCTATTAAATGCGAAGATCAACCGTCAAAAGAGTGGTAGTTCACTTGGGGAAAAAGGTCGAGTACTCGTCTATACTAATTGGAGTCATTTTTGAGAAACTCGATTGCGGCAAGTCGCCATCTTGCAACATTTTGAAATTAAACATCACATTTATTATAATGGAACAATTGCAGCAATTACCAGATTACCAGCAGTGAGGAAGTCCCGAAACAAAAATATGCAGCATGTTAGTTATTTAAAAAACCTTAAAAAATTGGGATCTTAAAAAAAAATTTTGTCATTTAGTTGGCACAGTTCTCCTCCATCTTAACGTAAAGTTTGAGCGCCATCTGTCATTTTGTTACCGAATACTGAAAAAAGAATTTGTCACAAATTTTGTATTACAAAGTGAATATCGTGTGCCAAATCGGTAAAAATGTTACAGCAGGCTTACGGTGAATCGACTTTAACATAAACACGAGCATATGAGTGGTACAGTGCATTCAAAAGCAGTCGAGATGTGGTGGAAGACTTGCCTCGCTCTGGTCGGCCCCAACTGAAGTTAACATCAATAAAGTGAAAGAAATGGTGACGGAAAATCATCATTTATAGGTTTGAGAGAGATGAACTTTCTGTGTCTCACGAATCTATTCGTACCATTCACGATTGTTGGCTCGACTAGATCCAAAAGACCTGAATTTACGGGATTAAGTTTTTGACTTAATCCCGTAAAGGTCGCCGAAGACATGCTAAAACTAGTCAATTCCGACCCTACATTCATAGAACGCATTATAACGGGTGATGAACTGATCCGAAACCGCAAAAACCACGTCAAAGTCGATCAAAAGTTAAGGTAATGTTGACTGTTCTCTTTGATTATCACGGTGCTGTGCACTCGGAATTCTTGCCAAAATGTTAGACGGTAAATAAAGAACAGTATCTCAGTACCGATTTTGTTAGAAAACTGAGACTGGAGATTTGGGAGTTTTGCTGCTGTTTCACTAACCTACTATAGTAGTATCTATAGATGCACAAAAACAACAGAAAAACTCACAACTCTCAAATCGCGGTTTTCGAACAAAATTCCTGAACAGGTTGTTATGCGGCGTTTGACAGAGCAAATTCGTCGAAAAAGCCAAGTTTGTGGAAAGAAAACTCATTGGTTTTGCACCACGGCAACGCACCATCTCACAAAGCTATCATTGTGAATGAATATCTTGTTAAAAACTCAATAAATATCATCGAACAACCACCGTATTTACCTGATACGGCCTCGGATGACTTCTTACCTTGGAAGAATCTCGTTTTTTGAGCGGTTGTTTCCAAGAACAAAAGTTTATACTTTAATCATTAAATTACATTTTTGAAAATAGAAAATACAGTCAAACCTGTGCACTTCTATGCAGTGTGATTTGCGTATTTCAAGTATTACGACCACCCACTCCCACACCCACCTAACCCCATCTACACCCAACCCAACCGATCCCAATCCACAATATCTCAACTGACCCCAATCAACCACAAAACCACCACAGCTAAACATTATTACGACCCCTCCCCCACTATCCAATTCAAACCCCAAAACTCATCTCACCCGCACCATCCTATATCGCACCACCCATATTATCACCCTTTAACACCTCCGCACCCACTTCCTTCCGCACACACACACACCACCCACATAAACCCTCGTCCACTAAATCTCGAATTCCCACACCAAACCCAAAACGCCTCATCCGACCACCTCTACCTCCCATACCACCATTCCTACCACCCCGATAACCACGCCACCCACACAAACCCACATCCAAACGAGATATATTTTTATTCCACATTCACATGCTCGATGAAAGCAAAATAGAACAGAAAATAAAAAAAAAGTCTATCGATTTTAAGGAGGGGGGTTAACAAAACCCTACATATCTCCGAACACCCTAAACACAGAGATGTCCAAATCAATCATTCCCATGAATTGCTTGAACTTTTAGTTTAAGCAGTTAAGTTGATATCTCCATCCGTTCTCAAGTTATCGTGCATACAGACGGACAGACGGCAAACCGAGACCATATACCATTTTTTAACAAAAATGCTTAAAAATAATTTTCACAACACATTTAAAAAGTTTTTTATTTATGGGCTGAATAGGGTCCGCATAATAAAAGTTTCACGTAGAAAAAAAAACTCAAAACATTACGCAACCTGACGCAATACTTACTTTCATTACGCAATATGATCAAAAATCAAAAATCGAAATCACATTCAATTATGTTCTAATTTGATTGAAATTGAAGAGCTTAAGTAAATTGTTCTGATTAAATTTTTTTCATACCGCATAAAAACAAAATCGCACAAAAAACAGCGCAGAAAAAAAATCACACAAAAAAGACCACACAAAAACAGGTTTGACTGTATTTTATCTATCTATGGCTATTTTCGTTTATTCATTCCGAACATTCCGAACGTTTTAAAATTGACAGTAATCGTACTTTTATTCATTCTATGTTTTATATTCTTTTTTTGTCTATTATTCGGAATTTTCAGAACTTTTTGATCTACATCGATAGGTAGACCAAAAAGAATATTTTGTTTTGAAATGTCAAGCGGTGATAGTGCGTGTGCAAATAATTTATTTTTTCTTGTTTTTAATGAACATAATATAAATATATGTATTATATATGTATAAGTATAAAATATTTATATTATCTATGGTTCAACAAAAGTCATCAATATTCTGTTCCTTTTATTCTTTCTGAAGAATGAATTAACGAAAATACCCTATATATATAAAAGAATATTTGTCTGTAGGTCCTTTATAGAATCGTAAACTATGCATTTGATCATGTGATGATCTTTAGCAAAGTTGTTGTGCATGAGCCCACAAATGTTTCTGAGTTGGTACTACCAATTTTAGGCAGATGCGGCCACCGTCATTCCAATGAATTTCATATATTGCCGTGACAGTTCATGCTGATTTGAATTGAAACGAAAACAGCGAACGAATGATGACGTTTCAAGTTGTGGGTGACATAAGAATTTACCTACACTGTCTTCCATATTAAAGTGCACAGCTATCACTTTGGCAGAAAAACAAAAATATTTTGTACATTGCGTTGTAAATACAGCTAGGATAAAATATTTATGTGTGTGTGATATTCGAAAACAAAACAATGGAATTTTTTTTGAATGCGTAAAACAATAATATAATTGGTGATTTTTAGTCTTGTCTTGTTATTTGCGCCCTGTCATAATAAAGTGTACACGTTTTAATAAAACAACATTATTAATTTATTTTACGGTGAGTAATTCAAAATGTATTTTTCATAATAGGCTATATTCAGGTTAGCAAATTTCTTTTAAATTGAATAAACAGGGAAATATGAAAAATCTAGCGCTACATTCCAAACAGCTTCTTGCGGTACAGAACTACCGGAAGCCTCGAAAATATGAACAAAAGTGGACGGAAACGGATCCTAACCGAGAATGATAGGCATAAAATTAAGCAAGAGGTTAACAAGAATCCTAAAACTTCAGCCAAACGCATCTAGGAAGCATTGAATTTGAATGTATCTGAGTTCACAGTGCGACGAGAAATACATTTCATGGGTTTGAACAGCTACCTATGCAAAAAAGAAACCATTGTTGCGGAAACAGAATATTAATAAAAGACTAACCTTCGCTAAGAAGTATGTTCAAATGCCGCTAGAATTTTGGAGTCGAGTTCTATGGACTGAAGAATCAAAATTTGAGATAAGGAATACGAAACGGGCCCAAAGAGTGTGGTGCAAGCTTTCTCAGCGCCTTGATTCAAAGTTTACTCAGCCCACCGTGAAGTACGGTGGGGGTAACGTTATGGTATGGGGCGCTTTCTGTGCTAAAGGCGTTGGAAACCTCATCAGAATTGACGGAAAACTCACGGGAGGTGGCTACGTCAATATTCTAAAGGAAAATCTTCGCCCATCCTTTAAAAAAATGCATATCCGTGGTTACATTTTTATGCAGGACAACGATCCTGAACACAAGTCGCGGATTGCTAAGAAATACTTTGCTGAAAATGATATTGAAATGTTGGATTGGCTAGCTCAGTCGCCGGACATAAACCCGATTGAGAATTTGTGGACCATTCTGGATGCCAGAATCCTTTTCGAGGATCGGTCAAACAAGAAGGAGTTTTGGAATCGCCTTCAGAAGGAGTGGGATGCCATACCCTAAAATACTTTATTGAATTTAGTTAAAAGTATCCCGGAACGTTTGCAAATGATCATTAACAAAAAGGGCGGCCATATTCTATATTAATCTTGTAAATATTTGTGGTATTATTACTTTATTTTTTAATTTGTATTGATTTGAAGTGTTGTGCACTTTATTTTGCCTAAGTGAAATCGGGGATTCCATAGCTAAAATGCTAAAAGTAATTATAAAATTTATAAAATGAAATCTGTGAATAATTATGTTTTATTTATTTTATATAGTATTAAGAATTTATTAAAAAACTCTGTATTTTTGATTAAATTGAACTTTTTGCGTTTATATTTAAACTAGTGTATAGATATGATCACTGTGCACTTTAATATGGAAGACAGTGTAAATTGTGAAATTCATGTCCGGCTCACATTGAACAGACATTATTGTGTGTATTTTTATATTTGGGAGCGTTTTTCGAATAGTTTTGTGCATTTCATTGTGAGTTAAATTAATAATTTAGATAAATAATTCAATCGAATTGAATTTGCGTAGTTTCCGTGAGCTGATTTTATTCATTTTCTACAGTGAACTCACGAAGATCATCGAATGTGTATGTGAAGGATCTGACTGCTGATTGACGTTCGCATTTGCTGTGCAGTATTTTTTCGGATAAAATTTTTTCGGAATTCAAACGCATTTTACACGTCGTTCTCGTACAATTATGTCTCCAAGGCGACAAGCAATTGGCCGATCTACGCCTCAAGCACGGAAGAAAAGAGCATTACGAGCCTCAGAATCAGACGAGCAACGAACATTAAGGCTGGAAAATCTTGGAGTACATGCCGCTAAACGTTCGTCTGAATCATCTGAACAACGAGAAGTGGGGTTAGAAACTGATCGAAGACGTACTACTCAGGCCCGTTCGTCTGAGACAACTGAACAACGAGAAAGAAGGCTGCAAAATGTTCGAATAAGCACCGATCAAGACGAACACTGTACGCTGATTTAAATCTTGATGCATTCCATTATGACAGTAATAATGATAACAGCTTTCATCCAAGTGTTGTCATTGGAAAAATGGATAAAATTTGCATGTATTGTATCCTCAAATTTAAGAACGAAACGCCAGAAATGTGCCGCGCCAATGGAAAAGTTAAATTACCAGAATTACTTCCAACCCCCGAACAACTATCAACGTTGCTATCAGATGTTACATGTGAGTCGAAGCATTTCTTGGAAAACATTCGCAAATACAATTCATGTTTTCAAATGATATCGTTCGGTGCAACGAACATCGTGCGCGAAAATTACATGCAAACATTCAGAGTCCAAGGGCAAATTTATCATCGTGCCGGATTGCTTGTACCATTGCCGGACGCAGATCACAAGTTTCTACAAATTGATTTCATGGCAAACAATGATGAACAAATTGAACAACGATGTTATTATAATGCGGGCACTATGCGGATTGCAATTTTACGATTCTGTTTTGGCGAGGAGCAGATGGATATCATTTTAACATCAAAATGGGAAATCCACACAGACGAGGAAACGAATAAGAAAGTCATCAAGATGCTGAGACCAACATTCTGAAATATCGACAATTGTTCCATCAATACATCGTCGATCAAACCGAATTGCGTTCTGAAGAGTACATCCATTTACGAGACGCAATCGTTAATGATGGTAACGTGAATCCAAACGAATTTGCAATAATGGTCATATTACCGTCTACAGTCACGGGGAGTCCACGGCACATGCATGAATACGCACAAGATACGTTCATGCATATGATCGTCCAGATTTGTTCATCACATTTACATGCAATCCAACATGGGATGAAATTAAAGAACTTCTGTTAGCTGGACAATCATCTTCGGACCGCCATGACATTACCGCACGCGTATTTAAACAAAAATTGAAAACTTTAATGGATTTTGTTATCAAGTATCACATTTTTCATGCTCGTATTCATGCTCACATTCAACAAAAGCGAAAAAATTGAAAATATATTTAATAACAAAGCAATACTTAATATGAGGGTTAAAATAGAACCCCTGAAAAAGAACACGAGATTAATACCTCAATGCAAGAAATGCCAAGCTTATAACCACACCCAAAGATATTGCGGGAGAGATGTTAGGTGCGTAAAATGTGCCGGCAGACACAACGCGAAAGACTGTTCTCTTAGTCGAACCGAACCTGCAAGGTGTATAAACTGTAAAGGACAACACCCAGCCAACTATAGAGGATGCGAAGTAGCGGTAGAACTGCAAAGGTTAAGAAATAAAACACGCCAATCGACTCAAAACAGTAATGTTAGAAGAGAAAGGATTCCAACTACAATTAGAGCGCCGACACAATCAGATCCCATAGGGCCAGAGAGGAGATCCTACTCTCAGATAACGCAACAGAATACTATTGAAGAAAATCCACTAGAAAGGATATTTCAAAGTATAGAAACGATAAATGCACGCCTAGCAAAACAAGAACGTGGTCTAGAAGCTATATATAAGCGGCTAGATAGACAAGAAGCTACCAATGAGCTTACATCAATGCTATACTAATCAAAAGAATAGATCATTTAGAATTGTTATTTGGAACGCGAATGGATTACCACAGCATGTTCCAGAGCTAGAAATTTTTCTCAACTTAGAAAAAATAGATATATGTCTTGTCTCGGAAACTCATTTAACAGAAACTTCATTTATTAAAATACGTGATTATCAATGCTACCATGCTATTCATCCAGGAGGAAACGCTAGAGGCGGGTCTACCGTAATTGTTAAAAATAATATTAAACATTATGAAGTGCCCGGCATTGAGGAATAAATTATGCAGGTTAAAACCATAATAGTTGAATCAATAAATAATAGGGAACTCAGTATCTCCTCTATTTACTGTCCCCCACGCCATCAATTAAAAAAAGAAGAATACAGTCGACGTTTTAAATCATTAGGACCAAATTTTATCATAGGCGGTGATTTTAATGCAAAGAATACATATTGGGGATCTAGACTGACAACCTCTAAAGAGAAAGAGTTATTTAATGCAGCATACATAAAATTCCAGATCTTCTTGACTTCTTTGTAACAAAAGGAGTTTTAGCACATGCATTGAAACTAGTGAAGGACTATCATCTGACCATTCACCTGTGATCATGACGCTGAGTACAATGATAATAAAAAAAGATAATTCACCTAAGTTAACAAACAATAAAACCAATTGGGATCTATTCAAGAAATTAGTAGAAGATCGAACAAATCTCGGCGAACCAATTAGAACGAAGGTGCAGCTGGAAGATGAACTAGAAATATTTAATAACAATATCCAACAAGCGGCTTGGGAAAGTTCACCGATTTCTCATACCAACGCTATAACGAAACATAACTATCCTCTTGAAGTCAGAGAGCTACTTAGGGAGAAACGGAAAGCTCGCAAAATCCGGCAGCACTCTCGTGCACCGCAACACAAAACTATTCTAAATTTTTTGTGCAACAAATTAAAACAACTTTTTTTTTTTTTTTTTTTTTTTTTTTTTTAATAAATTTATTTATTTATTTATACAATATTACAACTGATTCAGAGATCATCTAGTAATTTATCTTTCTTAAATTAAGTTCTCGGGTTAAGATGAGTAACCTATTGGTTACTCATTTTATAATACTTTCTTCTAAACCAAACTGCCCAGCTCCAGAGGTTTCTGCCTTTGGAGTCTCCTCACGCCGTGACTTTATTGGAGCTTAAAACTGAAATCAATAGTAACTTAAGTATCAAAAAAGCTCCAGGTTATGATTTAATAACTGGACAAATTGTGAAAGCCATTCCCGAGAAAGGTTTGCGTAAATTAAATCAAATAATTAATGCAGCTTTCAGATTGAAATATGTTCCACGACAATGGAAGGTGGCCGAAGTAATAATGATTCCTAAACCATGCAAACCAGGAAACGCTAAAAAATCATACAGACCGACATCACTACTTCCAATCATATCAAAAATATTTGAAAAACTGCTGAAAAGACTCAAACCTATAATAGAAGAGAGATGCTTAATTCCACCACACCAATTTGGGTTTAGAGAAAATCACTCTACAGTTGAACAAGTTCACAGAATAACGGATGTCATTGAGGATGCACTCGAGAATAAGAAAATATGCTCCAGTATTTTCTTAGATGTAGCTCAAGCTTTCGACAAAGTTTGGCACCAAGGGCTTGAATTTAAACTGCATCGAGACCTGCCTCAGCAATTTTATCAAATTCTTAAATCGTACATAGCTGATCGACACTTTAGAGTCGAATTTGAAAATCAGTACTCTGAAATAAAAAGAATATCAGCAGGTATACCACAAGGTAGCGTACTTGGACCCATTCTGTTTATTCTTTATACGAGAGACTTACCAAATATTGAAGGTACTACAGTAGCAACATTTGCAGACGATACAGCTACTCTAGCAGTTGAAAAAGATATTTCGGAAGCAACAAGCAAACTTCAACGTGCAGTTAACACGCTGAGCAACTGGACTAAAAAATGGCGCATCTCATTAAATGAAGCCAAATCAGTACACGTCAACTTTACAAATCAAAATGTAAACTGTATTCCCGTGGTTCTGAACTCAAACCAAATTCCATATGCAAATACAGCTAAATACCTTGGCATGACCCTCGATGCTAAGCTAAGATGGAAAGAACACATCAAGAAGAAAAAAGAAGAGTTAAACATCAAATATAGAAAAATGTACTGGCTCATGGGTAGAAATTCTGAGCTCTCAATACACAACAAATTGCTTCTATACAGGTAAATGCTAAAACCAGTATGGACCTATGGTATCCAACTTTATTGTTGTGCCAAGAAGACCAATGTACAAATGATACAATGCTTTCAAAATAAAGTGTTACGAGGGATTGTGAATGCCCCATGGTACATCAGAAATGACAACCTCCATAGAGACTTGAAGATGGAATACGTCACCGATGAAATAAAGAACCATGCAAGGAAACACGTACAGCGCTTATCTCTACACGAAAATGCAGATATCCGTCGTATGTTGGACACCACTAACGCCGTGAGGAGACTCCAAAGGCAGAAACCTCTGGAGCTGGGCTGTTTGTTTTAGAAGAAAGTATTATAAAATGAGTAACCAATAGGTTACTCATCTTAATCCGAGAACTTAATTTAAGAAAGATAAACTACTAGATGATCTCTGAATCAGTTGTAATATTGTATTAATAAATAAATAAATTTATTAAATAAAAAAAAAAAAAAAAAAAATCACGTTTTTGGAGAGACACGCTGCTGGATGTATTCCATTGAATGGCAGAAAATAGGATTGCCACATGCACATATTTTGGTTTGGTTAATCAACAAAATTACGCCAGGTTAAATTGACTAAATCATCTCAGCAGAAATACCAGATATGGACATTGATCCAGACTTATTCGACGTCGGTACCAAAAATATGATTCATGGTCCATGTGGCGCGTTCAACAACAATTCACCATGCATGTCTGATGGGAAATGCACGAAACGATACCCAAAAAACTTGATTTCTGATACCATCACTTGCAATGACTGACACCCACTGTATCGTCGACCATCAGTTGAGGATGGCGGCAAATCCATCGTTCTGATAGTACGAAACGTTGATGTCGAAGTCGATAAAATACATTTGCAAATATGTCAACAAAGGAAGCGACATGACAGTCTTCGGAGTAGGGAATGTGGTCGCACCGCTCGATGAAATCAACCAATACCAACATGGACGCTACATTAGCAGGAATGAGGCAGTATGGCGTATCTTATCATTTCCAATCCATGAACGACATCCAACAGTAGTACACTTGGCGGTGCATCTCGATAATGGACAGCGCGTATACTTCACAGCAGATAATGCACGTGCGAGGGCATTGGTTCCATCGGCAACAACTTTAACTGCATTTTACTCATTGTGCCAAGATGATTTTTTTGCAATATTCTACTTTATTCTGAGGTACCGAAATTCTGCACATGGAATGCATCGGCTAAAAAGTTTCAACGTCGCAAATAAGGTAAAGCAGTTGAAGGACATCCCAATTTGTATTCCAAACGTGTATAATGAGGCATTGACTTTGATTGAAGACATATGTTTGACAATTGCTAACAAGGCACTGGTGCAACTGGGAATGCCTTCTCCTAACCGACCAGCGAACGACCTTTTCGATCGTGATTCTGACGAACTGGGGATATTTGTTCAGATAAGTCTTCCGCAGTTGGTCCCAGAACAACACATTGCGTATGACAGAATTATGCGTGCAATCACAGAACAAAGCGGTGGACTGTGTTTCATAGATGCGCCCGGTGGTACAGGCAAGACTTTTCTTCTTTCACTCATTTTGGCAACCATAAGATCACAAAATAATATTGCACTGGGCATTGCATCATCTGGAATTGCGGCAACTCTTTTGGATGGTGGCCGAACAGCGCATTCAGCATTGTAACTGCCGTTGAATTTACAAAATATTGAAGCAACAACATGCAACATCAGCAAAAACTCTGGAATGAGCAAAGTACTCCAAACGTTTCAAATTATCATGTGGGATGAATGTACAATGTCTCACAAGAAAGCATTACAAGCACTTGATCGTACACTGCGAGATAGGAGAGGAAACGCACGGAACTTCGGTGGCGCACTCATTTTATTGTCTGGTGATTTTCGACAAACACTGCCGGTTATACCACGTTCAACACCCGCTGAAGAACTTAATGCATGTCTCAAATCATCAGTTTTATGGCGTCATTTTCTAAATTGACTTTGAAAACCAACATAATCAACAGAAAGTATAGACGAATTGGTGCAAAAAAATTCCCGAAACATTGCACAGAACTACAAAAATTATCAGTGGCTCAGTACGCGTGCTATATTAGCGGCCAAAACATCAATGTCAATACCATCAACTTCACTATTCAGAATAGAATACCCGGCGAAACGACAACATATATAAGTCCATCGATACTGTGGTGAATCAAGACGAAGTTATCAACTATCCAACTAAATTCTTGAATTCGTTTGATTTGCCAGGCATACCACCGCACGTTCTTTGAAAAATAACGACGTACTTTGCAACGGAACCAGACTTTAAGTCGAGGAAATGATGAACAATGTTATCGGGACAACAATTTTGACTGGGAAATTCAAAGGTGAAGACGTACTGTTGCCACGTATCCTAATGATCCCGACCGCTATGCCATTCGAATTCAAACGTTTGCAGTTCCCGGTGCGGCTCGCTTTCGCAATAACTTTCAACAAAGCACAAGGAGAATCGTTGCAAGTGATGTGTGGATTAAATTTGGAGAATCCATGCTTTTCACATGGGCAGCTCTATGTCGCCTGCTGGAAAAACAAGAAATATTGTGTATCCCACAGCACTTCAATAAATATCGAATTGAAACGAAACGCTGCAATGTCACAATTTTTTCGAAATGAACAAAATCATTAAAATGACTTAAAATGAATTGAATATTTGTATAATGTCTTTCCTTCAAATTTATTTTAGTTGGTAGCGTAGCAACGTGCGCGCAGGGTACAGATAGTTTTACTATATTTTCGGATTAAGTATGACATAAAACATAGCAACACCTTCCGTCACTTTATTCATAGATCGCATCCTGGTCAATAACGAGGTCTAATATTTTAGCAACTGAACCAGTTTCATAAAATTTGATTAATCGCTAACTGTTGGCTGATGCGTGTTGTTTACTCGTAATTTGCGAGCTATTTCCGTAAACCTTGCCCCATGTGTAAAATTAGTTTTCAGAAGTGTAATGCGTAATTCACTTGTACAATGTATCTTTTACAGAATTATTTAAGTTCGGACAATTTAATGTTGCTTACTTGGCGCTGGTTAGATCAACGGTCGTTATTTGTTACTAGTATACTAACTATAGTACGTAGTTTGCTAATTAGGAAAAGCAGTTGGAAAATTACGATTCATTCGTAATTCGGCATAATAAAAAAGAAAAAATTCATACAAAATCATTATCAATGTTACGATTCAATAAAATAAATTATCACGACCTTATATAGAACTAACAGAACCCATCCAGCAGAATATTACAAAATACTATGGATAATTATAGTCGAAAATCAGACTCAAACCGAAATTAAAACGAAAATCAAGATCTCTTGACATTTAAATATGTATATATAGGCTTATTATGGCATATTGAAATGCCTAGTTAAAATGATTTTGGTTCCACCAAATTTAGGTCATTCAAAAATTTTATTTCCAAAATGATGTTTTTGACTAGATCGAATACTTACTTACTAGTAGACTGTTTCTCAAATTTCAAATTGAAAAAAATACATATTTCGAAAAATATCCCAAATGGCCTTTTTTAAATTTCTGATTGTTTGTGCGAAAAAATTTATCTCAAAAAAAATCCAATTTTTGCATTTAATTTTATATTTATTTAAGCCTATTAAATGAAAATGAAATATATGTCTACATAATAGTAATATATCTTTTATATTTTAAAAAAATTCTTAAGAAAAATTATCTAATGATTTAATTTTTTCGAATCTCCCGAATATGGAACTAAATGAGTCGGAATCTGTGCGCGCAGAATTGAGATTTTTCGATACCAACCCCAAATAATCTTGTTTTGCGTTCTAATTTCGGTTTTGGTCTGTTTTTTAAATTTGGGGTTTGCTATAGCTTTCAATTGAATGACCATAAGCTTGGTCAAGAACAAATGAAGCCTAAAATTTTTTAATAACGCTTTTGATTAGGCCATAATGTGTCTGATCATGCTTGATCATGCACCATAATGAGTCCAAAATGATTTGTATGTCAGTAGTTGTTGTTAAAACAGGTGAATGAAGGAACTATTGCAGAACATGTTAAATTCTGATTAAACGTGGATCGCTGTCAATGAAAGCATTGTCAAAATGATTAATCTGCTTAGGAGGGTCGAAATGTAGAACGCAAAAAGAGAAGAAATGAAACTTTTACTGAGCGTCTTTTGCGACGACTTAATGTAATATCAAAGCGAATTTCCAGTATTCCCCTCAGTGTCTCACACATACGAAGAATATAGATGTAGCACTTTCATAAAAAATGTTGTTTATGATGTGAAGTGGTCTCTGCCAATTTTTCGATACATATCGAGAAAACTAATATGTGTACTCGTGTAAACGCACTATCTTATGTTTACGCACATTTAATAAAACATTTAAATTGTTGATCTAAATTTCATTGATCTTTAAATAATTAGATATTTGTTTTTGTAATATTATCGCTTAGAAAGCAAACATCTAATTAATTTGGTTAAGAACTCGAAACAAAATATTTTTTTCAGTTTAATTAAAACTGTGAGCTGGCTATAAAGTGGAATTGAAAATGTCTTCAAAATTATTAAAATCCGTTCTGCGTTTAGTGATTTTTACCAATTTAATTAAATTCGCAGTCAGCACTGCACAGCATGACTTTTGTGAATTTTGGCCAAATCGTAATGTACATGACGCCAAAATCCATCGGCAAATGTATAACATTTCGCTGAGTGCATATCCACAAGAGCTTCAAACACCACTGGAGTCGTTCCTTAACGAAACTAATTTTATTGAACAATTTGAACGAAATTTTAATGACTCACTTGATATGTTCAACTTGGACTGGCAAACCGATTTTCGTGAAGCTTATTTTATACCTACATTTGCATTTTTACCAAAAACATTAGGATGTGTTTTTAAACAAGGTAAATATCGCCAATCGTGGTATTATTTGTGGATTCAAATAAATTAAATTATTAATATTTTTACAATAGATTATCACATAAAGGCGTTTGAAGATAAAGCGAACGTAACCCTAAAGGATATTGCTCATCAAGTGGTCTTCTCAGTTTTTAACGATATTAATTTTAAAAATGGGAGTTTTCCTGTACTAATTATGTTTGACACTTCGGATGAACATTTGGCCTGCTTTCCTGGTGAATTGCAGACATCACATAAATACTTTGTGCTTGAATGTATTGTAGCAACTAAAGGAAAGTCGTTAGGGAGTACAATGAGAATAATTAAAATTAAAAGAGTTGATGGATTATTTAACGAATTATATTTAAATGAATATTTTTTTGAAAATGGTAATATTAAGGTGACTTCACAAAATGTTTCACTTAACAGATATTATCTTTATAGAATATGTGGCACTGGAGAACTCAACACATAATGTTCAGCTAGAGGAAATGGTTTTCAACAATACCGCTACTCAGATACTGAATATTACCGCAAATGAACGCTGGCAACCACTTTTCAATCATTTTCATTGTAATAATTGTACTTTATATATTACAGTAAAAAACTGATAATAGAATTTTAAAATTGCGAATCATAAAATATACCAAAAAAATGTTTCAAATTAAAATAACCTTAAGTATTTTTTATATAAAACAGAATAAATTAACTTCAATCTTTGAAGGCTAGCAAAAAAAAAAATTATTTACGAAACTTCCAGAATATTTTCCAAAATTCCAGTAAAAATTCTACTACATATATATACAATTGAGTACTGTATCATCCACTAAACCCTTTAGTATTAGCAGAGCCATCTATGATTTTAAAGAGTCATAATTTTAAAAGGAGAGCTTTAAATAGAGGGGAAGCTTTTATTGAGTTACTATAAGAAACTGTAGCGTTTTCACACCTTGTTTCTAAATCTGTAATATAAAATTATTTTAAATTGATTGGCACTGAAATGGTTAGTTGGGTATCCAACAAAAAACATTGTAGTTTCTTTTTTTGGGTTTAGCTAGCTTTGGAAAAATAAAAGTTAGTCGAGTTTTTGATGTTTTTCCAAAAAAAGATATATATACGGTCTAATAAATAATAGTAAAAAATATATTATATTTAAAAATAAAAACCAAAATATTGTTGACAACAACAAAATTACATAAAAAATTACGGCCGTTTTTAATTAAAAGGACAACAGCCGCTCATTTCATTCGGACAAGCAGAATTAATCAAAGTTACGGCCGCTTTCAATTACGGCCAAATCCAAATTCGGTCGATTTTATCAGAAAATTCGGAGAACCGGCAGCAATATCAGTGATATTCCATTATCACTGTCAACATTTACACCATTCAGAGACCGAGGTGACACTGAAAATAACGTGTCTCTGCAACGAGAAACGAAAAAATTAAAAAATTAAATAACTGTAAGTACTCAACTAATCATTTTTGGTGCTAAAATTAATAAATTATTTCTTTTCGAAAATAAATTCATATTTGTTTCTTTTTCAATTATTTTCGTTTATTAAAATGTGTTTCACTTTTGCTTTTTCGTTGTTTGTTTTCGCGTTTTCGGTATTTTTTCTGATTTTTTCTTTTTTGTTTCGGCGTATTGTTCAAGGTGTGAATGATCCACCTTATTCCCTACCAGTGACGATTGAGTCAGACTCGGCAGCGGCATCAAGCAGTGGTTCAACATGTTACGACTGTGTTGTCTGTAACAAGACATAATATTCGTTTACGCGTGACATCCCCATATTTTGTTAAATTTTATGTTTTTACTCTTGGTTTCTTGCCTATGTTTTTACTCTTGGTTTCTTGCCTATGTTTTTACTCTTGGTTTCTTGCCTCTGTGTTGTTGGTGTCTGAACGCGTTTCGTGTGGAGGGATTCTCGTATGTTTTTGTTCGTTTGGTTGGTAGTAAAACAAAATGGGAGAGAGAGAGAACAATGCGAATCGAGTGTGTGCGTAAAGCAAAACATTCCATAAGAATGTTTTTCTTATATGCCTCTCGTTTATATCAATGCGAATTGATATAAATGAGAAACAGAGAAGAAAGACAATTCTTCTGGAATGTTTTGCGCGTCGTTTGTGCGGCGCTCGAATTTTTTTTTTGATATATGATTCGAGTTTTGATTTATAAGAGTCGAGTAGTGTTTTGGATAATGAAAAAGTCTCGTTTTGGAAGGTGAACAAAGAGTGTTGATTTTGTATAAAAATAAGTTTGTTTTGGCTTCAGACCATATTGGTTGATAATTATAAAAAAAAAATTATAGATATTAAATAAATTAAAATAAACTTTAAAATGTTTGGTATTATATAAAAAAAAAAATAATAAATAATAATAATTGTTGTATTTGTGTGGAGGTGGTGATTGTACACCACCGCCGTTTTATGAATAAAAAAAAAAAAAACATTGGATAAATTCGCTGTGCGATACAAATACTAAAGTTTTTTCTTGTTGAAATAATAATAAAGTGGAAAACGGTGTGCTGTGCTAGGAATTTTGTTAAAGAAAAATAAAGTCTTATTTGGATTTGTGTGGAAAAATAAAAATTTTTGTTGTTTGATTGAAGAGAGAACGCAATTGAAGGAATTGTCGTAGAGGTAGAAGAAACAACTCAATCGGGCATTACATCAAAAGTGCATCCATTTTATTTACACGTGTTTGAGTAAATTACAAACAATTGTGTGCATTTGTTTTCTAAAGAAACACATTTTGTACAGTTAAATAAATACAAAATTACTTTCAAGGCCGAATTTACGGTTGGCGAGGCAACGCCCAATTTATTGCGGCGAGGCAATTTTTATTTTGGTATCGGGGAGAGGCCCCGCAACATATTGCCCAACCAGGCAAGCGCTCGAGCGCAAAGGCGGGGAGTCGCCCAACGACTACACCAAGGCCGCATCGGTGGGGTAACGGCACATCAAGCCGCAACGGTCCAGGGCGGCGTCCCTGTGGCATGACGGCCGCGCAAGGCCGCAACATTTTTTTATTTGTTATATATATTAAGGTACGATTTTTCTTGTTCTTTTATTTCTTTTATTTTATATTTTGTTACATTTTTTTTTATTTTTAAATTTAAATTTATATTTTGTAATCGAGCGCCGCACAGCGGGTGCACGCTCGATGCGCATTGTTTCCTCTCTCTCTCATTCTCTCCTTAGCGTGGTACGGGTGGAGGGGGAAGTTTTTTTTCTCGGTGGTTTTTTTTTAAAAATAAAATGAATATTTAATTTTTTCGGTGTGGTGTGATGGGAGCGGAGACTCCCTCTGTGTCGGTTTAGTGTTTGAGGTCCCTTGGTGCCCGCATCCAATTCCGTAACCAGGGCTTGGCCCCGTTTGAATTCGGATGGATGCGCGCACCAAGGCACCTCTTCCGTTATCATTTTTTTTATTTTTTTATTTATTTTATTTATTATTTGACTATCTGCTGTTCGTTCCTCAGGTTCCGGCCGACGAATTTCGGCGGAATCCGGGTTTTATTTATTATTTGCGTTTCCCCAACTTTCTGTTAATCACGGTGTAGGCCAGGAACCATGTAAGCCTCAAACCCCACGACCCTAGCAATTCTCGCTGAGAACTTAGCCGGCAAAAGATCACCGTGGAGGCCTCTGCATGTGTTTAAGTGAAATCTGCAGGTTGGCAGTAGCCAGCCTGTAACAGTGGCGCCCAACGTGGGGCCGGTGATTGTACACCACCGCCGTTTTATGAATAAAAAAAAAAAAAACATTGGATAAATTCGCTGTGCGATACAAATACTAAAGTTTTTTCTTGTTGAAATAATAATAAAGTGGAAAACGGTGTGCTGTGCTAGGAATTTTGTTAAAGAAAAATAAAGTCTTATTTGGATTTGTGTGGAAAAATAAAAATTTTTGTTGTTTGATTGAAGAGAGAACGCAATTGAAGGAATTGTCGTAGAGGTAGAAGAAACAACTCAATCGGGCATTACATCAAAAGTGCATCCATTTTATTTACACGTGTTTGAGTAAATTACAAACAATTGTGTGCATTTGTTTTCTAAAGAAACACATTTTGTACAGTTAAATAAATACAAAATTACTTTCAAGGCCGAATTTACGGTTGGCGAGGCAACGCCCAATTTATTGCGGCGAGGCAATTTTTATTTTGGTATCGGGGAGAGGCCCCGCAACATATTGCCCAACCAGGCAAGCGCTCGAGCGCAAAGGCGGGGAGTCGCCCAACGACTACACCAAGGCCGCATCGGTGGGGTAACGGCACATCAAGCCGCAACGGTCCAGGGCGGCGTCCCTGTGGCATGACGGCCGCGCAAGGCCGCAACATTTTTTTATTTGTTATATATATTAAGGTACGATTTTTCTTGTTCTTTTATTTCTTTTATTTTATATTTTGTTACATTTTTTTTTATTTTTAAATTTAAATTTATATTTTGTAATCGAGCGCCGCACAGCGGGTGCACGCTCGATGCGCATTGTTTCCTCTCTCTCTCATTCTCTCCTTAGCGTGGTACGGGTGGAGGGGGAAGTTTTTTTTCTCGGTGGTTTTTTTTTAAAAATAAAATGAATATTTAATTTTTTCGGTGTGGTGTGATGGGAGCGGAGACTCCCTCTGTGTCGGTTTAGTGTTTGAGGTCCCTTGGTGCCCGCATCCAATTCCGTAACCAGGGCTTGGCCCCGTTTGAATTCGGATGGATGCGCGCACCAAGGCACCTCTTCCGTTATCATTTTTTTTATTTTTTTATTTATTTTATTTATTATTTGACTATCTGCTGTTCGTTCCTCAGGTTCCGGCCGACGAATTTCGGCGGAATCCGGGTTTTATTTATTATTTGCGTTTCCCCAACTTTCTGTTAATCACGGTGTAGGCCAGGAACCATGTAAGCCTCAAACCCCACGACCCTAGCAATTCTCGCTGAGAACTTAGCCGGCAAAAGATCACCGTGGAGGCCTCTGCATGTGTTTAAGTGAAATCTGCAGGTTGGCAGTAGCCAGCCTGTAACAGTGGCGCCCAAACATTTCGCGAATTTTAAATTTTTTTGATTTTTTTATGATTTGTAGCTTCACTCCCTTTGGCGTGCGTGTCCAGCGCCGAAACCAGTGTTCTGCTCTGTTTGACTTCGCCTGGACGCGCACACCAAAGCCAGTCTCCCGGTTGACATTCCCCCTCTGCGATCGCAACCAGCACGGGCTGTTTGATTGCGCGTAGATGGGGGTGTCATACCCCTATTCTTCAGACATCCGATTTCCGAGCTCTTTCCCATTTCCACTATGTGGTGTTCGATTGTGGTGGAGCTCGGATGTCATTTGTCTGGAGTTTAGCATAGCTTCATTTCTTCCCTTCCCCGAAATTTCTTGGCCGAAATTTGAGGAACGAAACATTATTATTATTATTATTATTTTTATTTTTTTTATTATTTAGCCGACGCGGAGTGGGACTTCCGCTCTCATCATACCAGCCGTTTTGTTGATTGTATACAAATTTATTTTTGATATATTTATTTTATTGATTTTTTTTTTTTTTTTTTTGATTGATATTTTTGATATCTTCGATTTTATTCGATTCCATTTGATTTGATTTTGATACTTATGATGTTTTGATTTTATCTGAATTGATTTTTTTTGGGTATTTCGATATTTTTATTGATTTTTGATTTTTGCCGATCTTTGGGTTGTGTGGGTTCAATACCCACACGGCTTAATTAGTACTTCATTTTTTCCCTATCGTTTTCTTTTGTTGAATTTATTTTATTCTGCCTGCATACCACTGGGTGTGTTGGTAGTTTTGGACTTTTTATATTTTCTATTTTTTTTGTTGATGTAATTGAATTTTAACGAGCCCCTCCAAATTAGGTTCTCATTGAAAAGCGCCACTTTGGGGGGTATCTCGTCCAATCCGTGGTTAAACAATCGTGGGAGTACGGGCCCCACAAACTACTACAAGGTATCCATTCCTTTCTTCGTTTATTATTATCTTAGTTGTATTTTCTGTTGCCACTTTGCCTTCTTATTCGGGTGTGTTGGTAGCTTCATTATCTACGGTATTATTATTATTAAATTTTAGTTATTATTATTTTGGTATGAACCGAAATCCGTGGGATACGCCAGAAAGACCTCAAAGACGTACAGTGTGGGATAACTCGGACGTAGAACCTCGTATCCAACGTATTTTTCCGTGGGATCGAGTGGAGGATAACCGAATTCATATTCGAACTAGATATCACCCAACGCATGTGGTAACTTTCTGGCTATTTATCGTGATTTAGGTCACACTTTAAATTATTTTTGTATTTAAAATTTCAACGAGCCCCTCCAAATTAGGTTCTCATCGAAAAGCGCCACTTTGGAGGGTATCTCGTCGTAGCCGGGTTAAGCAATCGTGGGAATCCGGGCCCCACAAAATTTCACAAGGTAACCATTCCTTTTATCATTATTAATTGTTTTTACGTTTTATATAGTTATAGTGGGTGTGGAAATAATTATAAGTTCACTTTACTCTGAAACCTTCAGTTTCAAGTAAAGTCATCTTGAAATAAAATATTTTTGTATTATGTATTAAATTAATAAAGACTATGTCACTTGTTGTTTTCGCCAAATTAAATCGAGCGAGTTTATCCTTTCTATCCTGTCATCATCCAAAATGGATATCACCTTACTAGATCAAGATGAGTTGGGGCAAAACTTTACCGACCAGCCATTATTGTCTGAGAGCGGCCTCAATTACACTGGATCTCCTTCGGACATCTCCATCGACATGTTCCTGTTTCAGGTAGACACCATCGCTTCGTCTCGCGGATTGTCCGACCAAACATTATTATTCGAGTTACATACCATCCTGGAAGATATCGCCTTGCAGTGGTATTGGACATTCCGCAAACATAATCCGAACGCTACCTGGACAGATCTACGAAGCGGTATCATCGAGCGTTTTAAAGACCGTCGCACCAATTACGAAATCCGGCGAACCGTCGAGGCACGCAAACAACGACCCAACGAAAGTTTCCTAGATTTTTTCGATCAAGTGTGGAGTCTAACGCTACAATGTCTTACACCGTATTCGGACGAGGAGCTCATCGAAATTTTAATGACGAACATGAAGCCAGAATTACAGTTTCATCTCACCGATCGTCGGTTTAGCACCATCAACGAGCTGATCAAAAGCTGTTCTGCTTGGGAGGAGTCTTTCAGGCGGATCAAAGCTACGGCGGACCTTGCAATCCATCCACGACGCGTGATCAATGAGTCATCAGGCAGTCCGTATGATGATGCTGGAGCGTATGACTCGTACGAGAATTACCCCTTTACTGATGTTCTACCTGATAACTCAGTATCCGCAATTCACACGGGGAGCAGGTTTCCATCGGCAGCGGCGAGACGTCCTGGAGGACAAATCTCAACAGACAACTCGAGATCAGATTATATACAGCCTTCGAATTACGGTAAAAATGTCGTCACCACAACGGCCACTCAGACGGAGTGTACCGAGATCAAATCCACCTCCACTCAGACTGAGTGTACAGAGCACAAATCAACCTCAACCCAGACTGCGGATAGGACAGAGGATAGAGCCACTCAAATTGATCCAGAAGAATGCAGCGAGCAACACAAACGCGTAACTCCGCTCCCCGTCGAATCCGATGAAGAAGTAAACTCGTCTGTCAGTAATGATTCCTTTCCCGATCCTTCTTCCCTACCAAATTCCCCTTCCCTTCCTGTCGCTCTAAAGTTTTTCTATAATTCTCCGTCGTTAGCTAAGTTAGATCGTTTAAAACGTTCCAAGAAATATTGGAACCACCGCGCTACAATGAGAAATGACGTGATTTCCTCCGTTTTGTTCTCCGAGGGTAGTGACACTCGGCCTTACGCCCAGGTCTTTATAAATAAGATCCCGTTTAAGGGTCTTCTCGACAGCGGGGCGAGTGTCAGTGTTCTCGGGAATGGAGCGGAGAAAATCTTGTCGAATCCATTCGTAGAGTTTCATAATTTTCCATCCACGATAACTACCGCGAGTGGTCAAGTCCAACGAGTATTTGGTTACATACGAGCTAACGTCGAGTTTAATGGAATCACTCAAACTATGAATTTTCATGTTGTTCCTTCCTTAGAACAACCTCTCTATTTGGGTATTGATTTTTGGAATCGTTTTGGAATTTCTCCAAAAATCTCCGCGTTAAATAACTCGGACGAATTAGGTGAAACTACCAACACACCCAAATTTCATATTTTAACATCTGATGATCGTCGTAAATTGGATCTAATCCGCGAATGTTTCCCGAGCAGCGATATTTTAGGTTTGGGCCGCACATCCCTCATCACTCATATGATCGATGTCGGTTCCGCAAAACCAGTCAAACAACGTTTTTATTCCGTATCCCCAGCTATCCAGAAACTCATGTATGCCGAGTTGGATAGGATGTTGTCTTTGGGGGTCATCGAGGAGTCACAAAGTTCCTGGTGTTCACCGGTCACGCTGGTGCGCAAGGCCAATGGCAAAGTTCGTTTGTGCTTGGATGCTAGAGAACTGAACAAGGCCACCGTCAAGGATGCGTATCCGCTGCCAATCATCAACGGATTGTTGGGTCGTTTGGGACACACCCGATTCATTTCGGCGATTGATTTGAAGGATGCCTTTTGGCAGATCCCACTCGACCCAGCATCCCGCGATAAAACAGCGTTTACGGTTCCTGGACGGCCCTTGTATCAGTTCAAGGTGATGCCGTTTGGCTTATGCAACGCCCCACAGACGCTTTGTCGCTTAATGCACCGCGTGATCCCGTACCAGCTACACGATAAGGTCTTTGTGTACCTCGATGACCTTCTGGTCACATCCTCCACTCTGGCCGAACATTTCGATTTGCTTCAACAGGTTGCTGTATATCTGTCGGATGCTGGTTTAACAATCAATTTGACGAAAAGTAAGTTTGTGTTGAAAGAAGTCGACTATTTAGGTTATATTGTGGGTGATGGTTGCCTCCGTACAAACCCAGATAAATGTAAAGCTATTCTGGAGTACCCTATTCCGAAAACGACGAAACAGATTAGACGTTTTCTGGGAATGTGCGGATGGTACCGTCGCTTCATTCCGAATTTCGCCTCTTTAGCTTCTTCTCTCACCGATCTTACTGGTAAAAATACTAAAGTATGTTGGTCTGCAGCTGCTGATTCTTCTTTTAACGCTCTCAAAACCGCCTTGTCAACTGCCCCAGTTTTGACGCATCCTGATTATACCAAGCCCTTTTTTATTCAGTGTGATGCCAGTGCCGTTGGGGTCGGTAGTGTCTTATTTCAGGTGGACACCGAGGGGGTAGAGCGGCCCATTGAGTTTTATTCCCATAAGCTCAATGCGGCGCAGCGAAACTACTCGGTGACCGAGCTGGAATGCTACGCTGCCGTCCTCAGCGTGCGAAAATTCCGTCCTTACGTGGAAGGCTATCCGTTCGTCATTTATACCGACCATTCCAGTTTACGCTGGCTAATGAGTCAAAAAGACCTCTCCGGACGTTTGGCGAGATGGAGTCTTAAACTCCAAGCGCTGGATTTCCAGATTGGATACCGAAAAGGTTCAGTTAACATTGTACCTGATGCGTTGTCTCGAGCTTTTCCGGATGAATCCGCTCTTTGTGAGGATGATTCCGAAAGTAAGAGCACGCCTGATCCTGGTGCCCAATTTGAAGATCCAGTCTTGTCGAGTAAAAATATCGACCCTTCCGTGAATGCGTTAATACCTTCTTCAGTCCCCATTCTGCACGTTGATCAAAATTCGGTTGCGTTCCAAGATCCAGATTACGTCGATCAGATCGCGAAAATTCGTTCATTAAAAGATTGTTCGCACAATTACAAGATTCAAGATGATAAACTATTAATATCCCCTTCGTTTGGTTTTAAATACACGGATACTGACCTCTCGAACTGGAAATTAGTTATTCCGAATAGCTTGACCCAATCACTAATCGAACAGGCTCACGTACCTCCCACTTCAGCACATTTAGGCGGCAGCAAAACTCTCGAGCGCCTTCAGCGTCAATTTTTCTGGCCTCAGATGGCGAAACAAGTCAAACAATACGTTGCTAGCTGCACTAAATGTAAAATGAACAAGGCTGTTAATTACTCAACACAACCAGCCATGGGAGCACAGGTTACGTCAACTCGCCCGTTCCAAAAATTGTATGTTGATTTTTTGGGTCCGTATCCACGTTCGAAACTCGGTAACACCTTCATCGTTATCATCTTGGATCATTACTCGAAATTTGTCGTTGTAAAACCTCTACGGGAAGCGTCTGCTCTTTTGCTGTGTCGATTCTTAGAAAACGAAATATTTCTGTTGTTCTCGGTTCCCGAAATAATCACGTCCGACAATGGGAAGCAGTTCACCTCGAATCTATTTAAAGACTTGTTGGCTAAGTACGGCGTAATGCACATTCGAACGCCTTTGTATTCGCCTCAAAGCAACGCCTCCGAGCGTGTCAATAGAACTTTAATTGCTAGCATTCGATCATATTTGAGCGATCACGATCATAATTTGTGGGACAAGAATTTGCAAGAAATTGCAGCCGCGTTACGAAATGCTGTACATGATACGATACATTATTCCCCTCATTATGTCGTGTTCGGTCAACATATGTCGATGCATGGTTCGGATTACTCACTGCGACGATTACTCGATGAACATGATCCCAGCGAAGTCCAGGTATGGGCTAAGCCAGATCGAGTAAACCTCCTAAAAGATCGTATAACTCACTACTTACGCGTAGCACACGAAAAGGGGTCTCAACACTACAACCTGCGTAGTAATAAGCGTTCTTTTCGAGTTGGCCAACCCGTCTTTGTACGATCTTTTGTTTTGAGCGATGCGGTGAATAAATTTTCCGCCAAATTGGCTAGCAAATTCAAACCCGCGGTAATTTCCGGTAAAGTAGGACAAGTGGCGTACGCAGTCGAAGATCTGAGTGGCAAAAACCTAGGTACTTACCACCTTAAAGACATTCGCGCCTAATCATATCGCCCACATCGTTTGTTTACATCGTTTGTTATCTCGATCCCATTGTTTGTTTTAGGCCCGGCTTATGAGACATCTCAGGGTGTGGGACGTTCCCACGTTTGTTACGACTGTGTTGTCTGTAACAAGACATAATATTCGTTTACGCGTGACATCCCCATATTTTGTTAAATTTTATGTTTTTACTCTTGGTTTCTTGCCTATGTTTTTACTCTTGGTTTCTTGCCTATGTTTTTACTCTTGGTTTCTTGCCTCTGTGTTGTTGGTGTCTGAACGCGTTTCGTGTGGAGGGATTCTCGTATGTTTTTGTTCGTTTGGTTGGTAGTAAAACAAAATGGGAGAGAGAGAGAACAATGCGAATCGAGTGTGTGCGTAAAGCAAAACATTCCATAAGAATGTTTTTCTTATATGCCTCTCGTTTATATCAATGCGAATTGATATAAATGAGAAACAGAGAAGAAAGACAATTCTTCTGGAATGTTTTGCGCGTCGTTTGTGCGGCGCTCGAATTTTTTTTTTGATATATGATTCGAGTTTTGATTTATAAGAGTCGAGTAGTGTTTTGGATAATGAAAAAGTCTCGTTTTGGAAGGTGAACAAAGAGTGTTGATTTTGTATAAAAATAAGTTTGTTTTGGCTTCAGACCATATTGGTTGATAATTATAAAAAAAAAATTATAGATATTAAATAAATTAAAATAAACTTTAAAATGTTTGGTATTATATAAAAAAAAAAATAATAAATAATAATAATTGTTGTATTTGTGTGGAGGTGGTGATTGTACACCACCGCCGTTTTATGAATAAAAAAAAAAAAAACATTGGATAAATTCGCTGTGCGATACAAATACTAAAGTTTTTTCTTGTTGAAATAATAATAAAGTGGAAAACGGTGTGCTGTGCTAGGAATTTTGTTAAAGAAAAATAAAGTCTTATTTGGATTTGTGTGGAAAAATAAAAATTTTTGTTGTTTGATTGAAGAGAGAACGCAATTGAAGGAATTGTCGTAGAGGTAGAAGAAACAACTCAATCGGGCATTACATCAAAAGTGCATCCATTTTATTTACACGTGTTTGAGTAAATTACAAACAATTGTGTGCATTTGTTTTCTAAAGAAACACATTTTGTACAGTTAAATAAATACAAAATTACTTTCAAGGCCGAATTTACGGTTGGCGAGGCAACGCCCAATTTATTGCGGCGAGGCAATTTTTATTTTGGTATCGGGGAGAGGCCCCGCAACATATTGCCCAACCAGGCAAGCGCTCGAGCGCAAAGGCGGGGAGTCGCCCAACGACTACACCAAGGCCGCATCGGTGGGGTAACGGCACATCAAGCCGCAACGGTCCAGGGCGGCGTCCCTGTGGCATGACGGCCGCGCAAGGCCGCAACATTTTTTTATTTGTTATATATATTAAGGTACGATTTTTCTTGTTCTTTTATTTCTTTTATTTTATATTTTGTTACATTTTTTTTTATTTTTAAATTTAAATTTATATTTTGTAATCGAGCGCCGCACAGCGGGTGCACGCTCGATGCGCATTGTTTCCTCTCTCTCTCATTCTCTCCTTAGCGTGGTACGGGTGGAGGGGGAAGTTTTTTTTCTCGGTGGTTTTTTTTTAAAAATAAAATGAATATTTAATTTTTTCGGTGTGGTGTGATGGGAGCGGAGACTCCCTCTGTGTCGGTTTAGTGTTTGAGGTCCCTTGGTGCCCGCATCCAATTCCGTAACCAGGGCTTGGCCCCGTTTGAATTCGGATGGATGCGCGCACCAAGGCACCTCTTCCGTTATCATTTTTTTTATTTTTTTATTTATTTTATTTATTATTTGACTATCTGCTGTTCGTTCCTCAGGTTCCGGCCGACGAATTTCGGCGGAATCCGGGTTTTATTTATTATTTGCGTTTCCCCAACTTTCTGTTAATCACGGTGTAGGCCAGGAACCATGTAAGCCTCAAACCCCACGACCCTAGCAATTCTCGCTGAGAACTTAGCCGGCAAAAGATCACCGTGGAGGCCTCTGCATGTGTTTAAGTGAAATCTGCAGGTTGGCAGTAGCCAGCCTGTAACAAACAAGGGAGCCTAGCATCACGTTGACTCCTATTGAGCTGGCTGGTCTTATTAATGATGCCGTTGCCAGGGCTGTCTCACATTTAAATATTAATTCAAATGGAATTCCAGAGACTTCGCGTGCGAATGTAAATTTTTCTGCCGGTGCTGGACTTGTTGTCTCGAGTGGCTTTCAAACCTCCACAGCCAATGCACTCGCAAAATCCAATAGTGTGATTTGAGATTCTTGAGCAGCAGTTCGCATTGGCAGAGATTACGGTCGAGTCCACGAAATATGCTCATGCGGTAGGAGCTCTGGATGCACGACTACACGACACGTTTGCTTATATTATAACAAGCCCGAAGGGTAACACTCCTTATTCTTCGTTTAAGGCAGAAGTGATTCGGGTACTTGGCGAATCAGAAAAAACGAAACTCAATAATCTGATGCATGGCTTGACTCTTGGAGACAGAAAGCCGTCACAATTATTGAGTCTTATGAAATTAAATGCTGGTGACAATTTTAATGAGGCAACACTTTGTCAATTCTGGATGAAATTTGTTGCATCAGACAGCGCAAATGGTGCTTACACCATTTGAAAATGACGTCTCCCTGTCAGTCCTTGCTGAACGGGCTGACAACGTGCATGAGACGATGACTCAGGCACAAATAAATTCCATTGAGGCATCTGCATCTTGTTCTTCCGGTCAAAATTTAGCTTTCTCTATTGATAATAAACTTTCGGAATTTAAAAAAACATTATTATCGGAAATTTCGGAAATTTTTAGTCGAAATTCTAGATCACGATCTAAATCCAATTCACGCGGTCCTAATTTTTTCACGGTCAAATTCAGGCAATAATTATTCTCGTAATAACTCTCCAAATTTTCGAAAATCATTCAATCCTTTTTACGGTAATCCTTCGGCTGACAATAATTTTATTTGTTTTTACCATCATCATTTCGGCACAAAAGCATTAAAATGTAAACCGCAAATTGTATATTTGTATCATATAACTCCGATAATAATGTTTCAAAAAAATAAATAGTCATTCACAATTGGCGGTGTGTAATGACGATTCTAAAACTAGCCGCCTTTTAATTTACGAAATTTTTCTTCAAACACATTTTTTAATAGATACAGGTGCAGATGTCTCGGTTTTGCCAGCCCGTTTTGTTCGGAAACCAAGGGTTGACCCATCATTCAGATTGTTTGCAGCAAATGGTTCTTCGGTAAATGCTTACGGGAATAAATTCTTAAAACTTGACATCGGACTGCGCCGCGAATTCTCCTGGGAATTTATAGTTGCTGACGTGTCGATGCCTATCATCGGCGCGGATTTTTTGAGGAAAACTGGTTTGCTAGTGGATATACAGAGACAGAGGCTCATATATCCGTTAACCTCTCTGTATTCAAATGGATCTCCTTCCTCCTACGATGATACTACTGTTTCTAGGATCGACAAGTCAGCAATGGACCCAGGAGTTTTCAACGTAATATCTAAATTTTTAACGGTCATTCACGGTAATATTGATATTGACAATACTAGACATAGTGTGACTGACAAAATTGAGACGAACGGACTACCGGTTGCATGCAAACCACGATGACTAGCACCAGACAAATTCATCATCGCGAAGACAGAATTCGAAAATATGATGAAACTCGGGATTTGACGACCTAGTAGCAGCCCTTGGTCCAGTCCGTTACATTTAGTACCTAAAAAGCATGGGTCTTGGAGACCTTGTGGAGACTTTCGGGCACTGAATAAAGTCACGATTCCGGACAGGTATCCGATTCCACATATCCAAGATTTTACACAACGACTCGAGGGCTGCACTATATTCACAACAATAGACCTTGTCCAGGCTTACCACTTACCACCAAATTCCTATTGAACCGACGGACATTCCAAAGACAGCAATTTCGACACCTTTCGGACTATTTGAATTTTGTAGAATGACTTTCGGCCTTAGGAATGCAGCACAATCGTTCCAACGTCTTATGCATTCAGTACTACGCGAACTTGACTTCTGCTTTGTATATTTGGACGATGTGCTCATTGCCTCTCGAAATTATGACGAACATCTAGGACATATTAAAATCATTTTTTCTAAATTAGAAGAACATGGACTTGTGGTTAATGTGGTCAAATGCGTTTTCGCTAAAACTGAAATTATCTTTTTAGGCCATTTGGTAACTGGACAAGGTATATTACCGTCGCATGAACGGGTTCAAGTCATCAAAAATTTCGAACGACCACAGACTGTAAAACAACTGAAACGCTTTTTAGGTATGATTAACTTTTATCGACGCTTTATTCCAGGTGCCGCTGCTGACCAGGAATTGTTGAACGATTACCTAAAAGGCTATATCAAAAACAGTCGAGTTCTAATTCAATGGTCAACGGCGGCTATCGAAGCGTTCGTAACTGCAAAATTAAACTTACGAACGCGACTTTACTTATTCATCCATCATCATCAGCACCTCTGGCCATCATGGTTGACGCTGCTCTCGGAGCGGTAGTTCAGCAGTTTGTATCCAATTCTTGGCAACCACTCGGTTTCTTTTTAGTACGTCTCAGTGATACGCAAAAAAGATACAGTGCTTATGATCGAGAACTTCTCGCGGCTTATTCGGGGATTAAACATTTTCGATATCTTCTCGAAGGTCGTTTATTCACGCTGTATACCGATCATAAGCCACTTGTCTACGCTTTTAATCAGACTCCGGAAAAAGCATCTCCTCGTCAATTTCGACACCTAGATTTCATTGGTCAATTCACTACCGATATTCAGCACATCTCTGGTCTGGATAACGTTGTCGCAGATACTCTTTCACGCATTAATCAAATTTCTATTCCCGATAGTATTGATTATGCTATCATCGCAGATGCTCAGACCAATGACGAGGAACTTCAAGAAATTTTAAGAAGTAACTCTGTTCTCAAATTTGAGAAATTTCCTGTTTCTTTCAATTCAAAAAAATTAATTTATTGCGATATTTCTACTACTACACCTAGGCCATTCATTCCCTTTAATTTCCGAAAACAAGTTTTCGAGGCTTTTCATAATCTTTCTCATCCTGGCGTCAAAGCTTCCGTAAAACTTTTGACTCAGAATGTAATCTGGTCATCAATTAAAAAAGACGTTCAGAAGATGGCTCAAAGTTGTGTAGCTTGCCAAAAGGCTAAAATCTCTCGACATACAAAATCTCCACTTGGAAACTATAAATTAACTTCTCAACGCTTTTCCACTATTCACCTCGATATTATTGGTCCTTTACCAGTTTCTGATAATCAGCGGTATTGCGTTACAATGATTGATAGATACACTCGCAGGGCCGAGGCCGTTCCAGTTCCAGATATTACTGCTGCAACTGTTGCTTTCGCTGTCTACTCTCATTGGATAGCTCGTTTTGGTGTGCCAGAGTTCATTGTCACGGACCAAGGCATGCAATTCGAATCACAACGAGATGGCATCGAGTCATCAAATCTGCCATTATGTGCTATAATCGTGCTGATTGGACTAGTGTTCTTCCTGCAATCTTACTTGGACTACGGACGACGTACAGTGACGAATTAAAAGCTACTCCAGCTGAACTGGTTTACGGATGTACAACTCGAGTTCCTGGAACATTTTTAGATACGACGAACGACCAAATTTTACAATCAGACTTTATTACGAATTTAAGACGACACTTTGATGAAATTCGACCTGTACCGGCTTCTCGGCATACTACGGACAAAATTTTCATCAGTAAAGATCTGTTTACTTGCTCGCATGTTTTCTTACGGACGGACGCAGTACGCAGATCACTGCAACGACCATATACTGGACCGTTTTTGGTAATCGACCGTACAGACAAATTTTATACTTTGGATCTGAACGGACGACACGTCAAAATATCCATCGACCGACTCAAACCATGTTACTCCGACAACCAATCAAAAGCTACGCACGCACCAATTATACAAACTGGATTACTTTTACCGACTCACGAACCAGAACTCAGTATTTCGGCTGACGGATCTAAATTACTTACTGAGGAACCAAAAGTTTGCAAAAAGGTTCGTTTTGATGTTTCGTCAAGTACTAAATCCACTACAAGATCGGGTCGTGTGTCCAGGACTCCTACCAGATTCTTAGATTTTCGATAGATCTTCGATCTCTCTGGGGGGAAGTATTGTGGCGTTTTCACACCTTGTTTCTAAATCTATAATATAAAATTATTTTAAATTGATTGGCACTGAAATGGTTAGTTGGGTATCCAACAAAAAATATTGTAGTTTCTTTTTTCGGGTTAAGCTAGCTTTGGAAAAATAAAAGTTAGTCGAGTTTTTGATGTTTTTCCAAAAAAAGATATATATACGGTCTAATAAATAATAGTAAAAAATATATTATATTAAAAAATAAAAACCAAAATATTGTTTTAATAGAAGTGATAAGTAATAATTTGTGTTGTCATACGTGTATCAGATTGATAGCTTGGTGGAGCACTATAACCACTAAAAACCATTTTCTCTCTCTCTCTCTCTGGCACTATATCCCATCAAGGGATTTGGCCGCCTCAAATGAGGTTTCATAATCATATTTTCATTTCGGATAATGAGTGATTAATTCATTGATCCTAAACCAGCCGTGAAATTTTTTCACCACCAGGAATCGAACCCGGGACCTCCGGTCGCTGGAGCAAGCATGCTAACCACTTTGCCACCGAGGCGGCACTAAAAACCATGGTAATTGGAAAATTTTTGAACATAAATTTATGAATAAAAAATTTTAATTTTATATTTTTAGTAAAGTATTCAAAGAACACATATTTGAAAATCAGCCATCATAATGTAGTATTAAACTAAAGCGGAGCAAAAATTTATTTATTTTCTATAAAAATGAGCTTTCCATTTAGTTGTGTAGGCTAGTGAAGTAAGTTAATAAAGGGTGCTGCCGCGGATTCCTCTTACATCCAATTTGAAATTTAGTTTTATAAAAATTTAACGTCTTTATTAAATTGGCATGCACATAAGAATTTTCGAGATGAACGATAGATTTAATAGCAACCTAATCGATCACATTTATAACAAAATTAAAGAGAGAAAACGTGAGCTGAAAAGTAATCGTTGACATCGTTGATTTTCTTAATTAAATATTATTACAAAAACCAACAAAACGTAGAAAACTTCAATTTTATGCGATTGAAAAACCAAGCTTTCTGTAATTTCAAAATCCGTTTACAGATGTCTCTATAATAAATTTACTTGAAATTACAGAAAAGAATAAAATAATTCAATAACTATTTACGAAAATAAATCATTATTAATTTAAGCGCGAAAACCTTATTATAATAATTTAACATAATTAATAAAACTCAAAACAATTATAATTTTTGTTTATAATGCGGTTGGCGTATAAGTAAAACTTTTCGTCGTAAAATATTCACCATCATAGTGTTGCTGCGCGAGTTACGATTTTAGGTTCTATTTTTTTACAGTCGTGAAATAAAACTATTTATTTTTTATTTTTTAATCGGTAACAATTTTATTTTAGATGTTTATTAACTTGAATCCAAATATACTCTGCTCTACAATTCTGTCTTCGATTATATCGAATGTATCTTATTTAATTTTTGCTGATCAAGTATTTATGATTGAGAAAATCATAAATGCTAATCAGATATTTATTTAATAAAATATAATAAACAAAACCCTTTTTTTAATTAATATGAAATACAATGTTGAACAGTTTAAGTTAAGTATAAAATAAATATTTATATGTTTTAAGAATTAAGAAATGTTTAGTCAGCAATAGCAATTTTATTTAATACAATGTTTCTATTTATACAATGTCGGGAATATAGGTGTTGATGATGACGGTGTAGTATCCGGGATACGTAACTGCCCCCCTTTTAAACTTTCGTTGTCCTCAACGTTTTGCTGGAATGCTGAACTTTTAATTGATTTATACCAGGCACATGGTGTACATGTCGGGCAATATCTTAATGTTATTAGATATGCGATGATAGTTATAATTATTATTGTTGTTAAAGACCAAAAGGCTTGATGGTGGTGTGCTGGGATTGAAACATCTTTAAAATGGTCTAATTGTTTAATATTTTGTATTGTCCAATTTGTTAATTGTGGGATTTCAATTGGTTCTATGATTAATTTTGGTATAATTTCGTGGAATGGTTTTAAATGTGTTGTGTCCTCCTCGTATATCATTTGTTTATTTGTTATTGTTTTATTATTAATTGATATTGTGCAGTTTTTAAATTTTATTAATGATATTTTCGGAAGCTTTCGTTGTTGTTGTTGTACTCCGCCAGTTGTGTTATAATCCAATTGGTTTGCTGTGTTTATTATAATATACTGGTTTTCAATTTTGTTTATTAGTTCTTTTGCAGGGATTTGTAGAAGTGTGCATTGTGCTTGTTTATTTAAAAGAATGTTCAATATGCATTTATCATTGGTTTTTTCAATTTCGTTTTCTGTGCAGTAGTATACTCCTCCAATTTTATTACATTGTTTATGCGAATAAAATATGTTTTGATCATTATGGACAATATTTTGGAAAGGAGGGATATTTATGGAAAATGTATTGTTAATTGTTACCTGTGTAATCAGGACGAGTTTAAATTTATCCAAAGAAACTTTTGGAATAGAAATCGAGAATATTATGAAAGGCTCTTTAAATAGAGTGTCAATTGTTAAAAATTGGTATAATTGATATTCTGACATTATTTGAATGTTTTGCTGATTTAAAATACTAATTATTGTTTCTGTGGTGGGAAAGATACCTTTAGGATTTTCAATATCAGTATCTGATGAGTTTGAATTATTTATTTCTAATCGAGATAATGCATCTGTATTTGCATTGGTTATTCCTTTCTTGTATCTTACTGTATAATTAAATTCCTCTAATCTGAGTTTCCATCTAACCAGTTTCGAATTAGGTTCTTTTAAGCTCATCATCCATTGTAATGGTTTATGATCTGTTATAATTTCAATTTTTTTTCCATAAAGATATGGACGGAAGTGCTTAACTGCGCCAAATTATCGCTAGCAATTCTTTTTCTGTAGCACTGTAGTTTATTTCGGCTTTGTTGAGTGTTCTTGAAGCATAACTTACTGGTAAGTCATTAGGATTTTGAGATAATATTGCACCTATGGCATAGTTAGAGGCATCCGTTGTTAAAACGAATGGTTTAGAGAAATTTGGGTAATTTAAAATTGGTTTGTTACTTAAAAATGCTTTACATTCTTCAAAGCTTTTTACGTAATCCTCATCTTTAGGATTAGTTTGTATGCCTTTCTTCAATCTTTGTGTCAAAGGTTTTGTTTTTTCTGCAAAGTTTTTAATGAATTTTCGGTAGTAGCCTAATAGACCAAGAAAAGATTTAATTTGTTTGGTTGTTTTGGGGCTACCATTTTTTTAATAGCTTCTATTTTATTTAGATTAGGCTTTATACCATCTTTTGAAATTATATGGCCCAAGAATGATAATTCTCCGTGTAGGAATTCACTTTTATTAAGCTGAACTTTTATATTAGCGTTCATTACATTTTCTAAATGTTTTATATGACTCTCTAAGGTAGAACTGAATACGATAATATCGTCCATGTAGCATAGACAATTTCGTCCCTGTAATTCCTTTAAAATATTATTCATTAAACGCTGGAAGGTACTTGGGGCATTTTTCAGTCCAAAGGGCATTCTCAGAAATTCGTAGTGTCCGAATTCAACAGAGAAGGCGGTTTTTTCAATATCTTTAGGGTGCATATTTATTTGGTGAAATCCACTTGCTAAATCGAGCGTTGTAAAATATTTACAATTTCTTAGTTGGTCTAACTATCGGTTTCCATTTAACATGATTGCAAATATTTGCAAAGGGAAATTTTTGTATCATACAGTTGTATTTGTGTGTTATTTTCATTTGTATATCCCTTTTGCTGTCCACTAACACAATGACCACGATACAATTTCCAAATAATGGCAGCAAAACTAAGATCTATCTACAAAGAAAAGCTACTACGCCACGAGCTTCGCTTTTAAATATATTCATTTTATTCTGCGAGCAACAATTTAATCCAATTAAAACAATTTTTTATATTAAATAACAAATAATATTTGAAAAACAAAGAAGTTTATTATTCAAATCAATCTACGGCCATTTATTAGCAAAACATTTTGACATAACACAATATGTTTGTTGTTGTGTTTATTGCAGGGTTGAAAATTTCCCTTTATAATTTGGGAAATTTTCGATTTCGTTTTGTAAATGCAAAATTTGCAAAGCAAAATGTTGTATGCCCGACTACTTTTGATTGCAAATTGCTTTGTAATTTTTTTTATGTATGTCTAAAAATCTATATACCGATACGGAATTATTTTGAATGTGTGCTATCGAAGAAACTGATTGCAAATAATTGCAAAGCAATATCAAATGGAAACGCACAGTAAGATTTCATCGATATTAGGTATTGGGTATTTGTCGTCTATTGTTATTTGATTCAGTTTCCTATAATCAATAACCAATCGCCATTTTTGTTTGCCCGATGCATCTAGTTTTTTAGAAACTAAGCAAGCCGGACTACTCCATGGAATATTTGATGGTTGGATTATTCGGGTTTTTAGTAACTCATTAATTTGTGTTTGAATTTCTTCTTTTTGTGTATACGGATGCCTATATGGCCTTGTGAAAATTGGTTTATCAGTGGTCGTTTTTATAAAATGTGTTATCTTAGAGGTTGTCGTTAAATAGTCCTGAGTATTTTGAAATATATTTCGGTATTTATTACAAAGTTGTTGAATTAACTGTTCTTCGTCCGGTGTTAAATGATTAGTTCTAATTTTTGGTATTTCTAGTTTGAATTTTTCGACATTATTAATATTTTTTTCTGTTTCTAGTCCGTACAGTAATTGTATCTCATGCGTTGGGAATTGTAAAATTTGTCTTGAAAAATTTATGTCAATTTTTAATTGTAAAATAATGTTCATACCTATAAGTCCGTCAAAGTGTTTGTGGAATTTATACAAGAAAAAATGTAGCGGTTTACGAGTTTTGAATTCTGGTAGTCCTGTGGCACTATTCTGGTAATTCCCCGGGAATAGGGAATTGGGGAAAGATTTTATATGTAATTTCAATTTTAAAATTTTTTTTCTGGCATACTGAGGTAAAAATCTGGTGGTAATTTTTTTGAAAACAAAATAAAATTGGGAATAATTTGCCCTGCCAATTTAGATATGGAAAAATTATTCCCAATTTATAAATATTTACATCAAACTTTTCTCTTTAGTAGGCCGGAAAAAAATATTTGAACTGAAATTACATATAAAATCTTTCCCCAATTCCCTATTCCCAGGGAATTACCAGAATAGTGCCACTGGTAGTGTTACTTGTTCGTTTATTATTTCAGTATTTAGAGGAGTTGTGATTTTAACAGTTTAATTTTTATAATTTTAGATTTTTTAATAAATGCCGGATTTATGTAGCTGTGGTCCAGTTAGCTTAATATAATATATCTTATATCATAAAGAAATAAAAATTATCCCCATTTTAATACGATGAGGTAGACCCATTTGTTATTGACTCCTAAGTTGTTCAATTTTTGCAAATTGGATTTACACATTCACTGTATCGAGGATTGGCCAGTACCCAGAGATTTCCGAACGACATGTTATATATCTCTAGTTAGCTTAAGACATCCTAAACAAATAAAAATTATCCCCATTTTAATACGATGAGGTAGACCCATTTGTTATTGACCCCTAAGTTGTTCAATCTTTTCAAATGGAATTTACACATTCACAGTATCGAGGATTGGCCAGCACCCAGAGATTTTCAACTGACATGGCATATATGTCTAGTTAGCTTAAGATATCCTAAACAAATAAAAATTATCCCTATTTTAATAAGATTAGGTAGACCCATTTGCTATTGACCCTTAATTTGTTCAATCTTTGCAAATGGAATTTACACATTCACTGAATCAAGGATTGGCCAGCACTCAGAGATTTCCAAATGACATGGCATATATGTCTAGTTAGCTTAAGATATCCTAAACAAATAAAAATTATCCCCATTTTAATACGATGAGGTAGACCCATTTGCTATTGACCCCGAAGTTGTTCAATTTTTGCAAATGGAATTTACACATTCACTGTATCGAGGATTGGCCAGTACCCAGAGATTTCCAAATGACATGGCATATATGTCTAGTTAGCTTAAAATATCCTAAACAAATAAAAATTATCCCCATTTTAATTAGATTAGGTAGACCCATTTTTATTGACCCCGAAGATGTTCAATCTGTGCAAATGGAATTTACACATTCACTGTATCGAGGATTGGCCAGCACCCAGAGGTTTTCAACTGACATGGCATATATGTCTAGTTAGCTTAAGATATCCTAAACAAATAAAAATTATCCCCATTTTAATAAGATTAGGTAGACCCATTTGCTATTGACCCCTAAGTTGTTCAATCTTTGCAAATGGAATTTACAAATTCACTGTATCGAGGATTGGCCAGTACCGAGAGATTTCCAACTGACATGACATATAGGTATAGCAGTGGCGTGTCCTGGTTGTGCTCTCAAGGTATTCTGCTTCGGATTTTGATCACCCAAAATAATTAAAATAATAGTAATTAATTAAGAAAATAATATTAGAAATTTATAATAAAAATAAAATTTTCTGTAATAAAAATAAAACTTTTAGAATTAGAATAAAAATCAAAAATTGTTTAGTCGTTCGGCGAACGTGTAGAACATCACTAGAAAACGCCGCTGCTGTGATCCGATCCTGTGTCAATTAACATATTTAAATTTTTACTGTCTGAGATTTTAATTTTTATAAAGGGAAGTTTATTGTAAGCTTGGTGATTATTAAGATTAACTATTGTGTATCCGAGGCTTCTTCTTGAAAAAACTCGGTCAATTCTAGGTTTTGTTCAGAATCTGTTTCTTGGGGTTCAATAATCTCGAAATTTTGTACATAATCGTAATAAGGGTTGTTATCTAAGCTTTGGTTTTCCGATTCATTCTGTTCTTCCGTTTCTATATTGTTTATTCTGGAATTTCTATTATTATTCCTAAAGTTATTAGGTTTTATTTCTTGGATTGTAGGTGGTTCTTGTTTCTCGTTTTTTACAGCGGGAATTGGTGGCTTGTAAAATGGTTGTTTAATAGTATTGTTTGACCAATTTTGATAATATTGGGGATTTTGTTGCAATTGTGGATTGAATTGAAAATTGGGTCTAAACGGGAAAGTTTTAAAATTTGGGTTTGTAAATCTAGGAGACCAATTTTGTTTAATTGGAGTGGGAAAAACTTTTTGCTTCACATAATACATATTTTGCTCGCTTATACACATTTCGAGAGCGAGAGCAATAGTTTTAGGATCTCTTGATCGTATTGTGGAACCCAATGGTTCTCTTAGATTTGCCAAAAACTGAGAAAGACACATTTCTCGGTATAACTTTTCTTTAATTTCACTGTCTTGTTTATTTAGTCTCACTGTATTTATTATGGCAGATTGTATTTTTACAATTTTACTGTAATATTCTTCAATATTGTCGTTGTTTTGAAATATTCGATGAAGGTCACGAATTAAAGTAGTTTCTGTACGTTTGTCATTGTAATGGGTTATTAGATTTTGCTTTATTTCAGTCCAATCTATTGTTGTACCATAGCTAATTAACACTTCACTAGCTTTTCCTGTTATTTTATTTCTGATTGCCCTAAGAAAAGTTTTTGGTGTATTATCTTTTCCTAACAAGATTGTGCAATGCTCTATTATTTCATCTACATTATTTATAAACTCATGTAATGTAAACTGAGTTCCATTAAATTCCGGTAAATCTTTTATAATATCTGGGATTTTTAAGCTAGTAAATAAGTTATTCATTTCTTTAATTTTTTCTTCCATTTCTATTTCTATCGTTTCTTCAAATCCTAAAAAATCTTCAGTTTCTACTGATACATCTAATTCTTCTAATTTAATATCTAAAACACTATTTATCATTTATCAATTTGCAATTTGTAATTTTTTTCACTTTTTTTATGTAATTTAAACTTTTATATGTTCACTTTTATATTTTTTTATAATTATAATTAACTATTCTTGTCCTGCATACACATGTGCGGTAACAAGGCGTCAAAAACTAATCTTTGACCGTGAGAGTAATTAGTATAGGAATTTTTATTATGGATGTTGATCAAAAATATCAAATTCACTTACCAAATAATTATGGAAACAATGTAAAATAACTTATGCATCATGGAACTTCTATGAAAGTTTATTGGTTACGGTTATATGCCAGTGCCAAATTTTTGTATTAATAAATTCCGAAAGCACACACTTCGATTTATTACACTTTCACTTTCACCACAATTTACTTGCACAAATTATTTATTATTCTATATTAAAATACAGAACTATCGGCTGCGCCAGTTACGATTTTAGGTGCTATTTGAATCCAAATGTACTCTGCTCTACAATTCTGTCTTCGATTATATCGAATGTATCTTATTTAATTTTTGCTGATCAAGTATTTATGATTGAGAAAATCATAAATGCTAATCAGATATTTATTTAATAAAATATAATAAACAAAACCCTTTTTTTTAATTAATATATGAAATACAATGTTGAACAGTTTAAGTTAAGTATAAAATAAATATTTATATGTTTTAAGAATTAAGAAATGTTTAGTCAGCAATAGCAATTTTATATAATACAATGTTTCTATTTATACAATGTCGGGAATATGGCTGTTGATGATGACGGTGTAGTATCCGGGATACGTAACTCACGCTGTAAAACAATAATAGAAAAATGTCACAATTTTTCCAAATTTTTGTTTTTGTTTTTTTTATTTCAATCCAATTTGCTCCTTTTGGGTTATTCTCAGTTGATGGCTAATGCGTTGCAACATTTTACTTTGATTTTATTTCGCTATCTTCTGATTAATAAAATAAATATTTAAACCAGAAATAATTGGCCTGCAATGAATGGAGCTTGTGTTAAAATATCGTTATCTTAATAAGACAAAATAAGATAATAAATAAACCAGGCGGGAATTTCTACAATATATACATACGAACTCAGTCATACACCTTAGCCGAGGGCCTTTAGCTTCCGTATATCAAAAAATTAACGGTGCTCTTGACGAATGTCAATGTCGTGAAAAATAGTAGAATTACCTGCGAGAATGGTAAAATATTTCGAACAATTTTGCAACTGAACCTATATTTCGCTTGATTAATGCTCACATATGATACGAGAAGCATGCAATTTTAAATATTCTTTATGTTTACTCGTATTTGTTAATATCAGTTCTCAAGCGTTAAATGAATTTGTGTCTAATCATGGATCGAATTTTATAGAAGCCAATAAACAATGCGAGCAGTGTTAGGATTCTTGAAAATTTTAAAATATTACTCAATTTGTTGTCGCTATTGTTTTCTAAATTTATACTTAGCACCATCTTTTGGTTTAGCGCCATCGATTGGTTTAGTACTTGCGAAAATCTCTATAAAATAATGTTTTTATTTTATGAAGCTCTGTTTTGTTTATACTACAGGATGAAACAATAGCTGTGTTGCTTTCAAAATTTTACAACAACAATTGCATTGTATTAAAGCCGATTTTCTTAGAATGTTAAGAAAAAAAATTTAGTATTAGGGGAAATAAAATCATTTTATGGTTATGGTGTTTACCGCAAGGCGTTATTTTTTTTATTTTTCTCGAAAAATTTATCTTTTAGTAAAATTTGGCATTTGTTATTTGATAGCAAAATACCGAATTTAATTTGTTCTATTTCATAAAATAAAAAAAACTAAAATAAATATTAATAAAATGAACCAACACAGAAAAATTAAAATGCAATAAAAATTAAAGCCAAAAGTTGTTGCTTTCACATTTCTTAGCTAATCCGATTAGATTAGTGAAAGCAACACTACTAATATAGCCTGCAAATTTTGTTCTTGTTTCTACAAAAAAAAAGAAAATTTGTGTTGGACTAATTTAAATATTTTTGCCTTAACTCGACATGACTCAATTTTAAAATATGTTTTTCCTGAATATTAAACCAACCATTCAAATTGAAAATTGAAACGAAACATTTATGTTTTTATATACAAAAAACCTTCTAAAAAAATATTAAAATACACTGATTGGTATGGAAAAGAACAAAAAGCTTCCTCTTTATGCAAAGCTCATGAAAAAAATGGCGGAATCTTACGGCTCTTATATTTAGGAGGCTCTGATAAAATACAGTGTAGCAATTTCTCAGAATAAAGCTTCGAAATTATAAAAAAAAGCTCAAAATTTACTTGGACCCCGTATATAACTTGACTCGACTCGCAATATACAGTGCAAATGAAAAAATTTTTTTTTCCCATATACCTAAAGTTTGATTACAGCAACAAATATATTTAAACAACTAATCCTGTATTTGTACGGTAGATGCGTTCCAAACTTCACCGTGTACTAAAACTCCCTTTCATTGAGCTATTCAAAATTCCAGATCTGCTTGAAATTTTATTGCATGTGCAAATAAATAGACAAAAAAATGGCACTACAATCCTAAAAGCACACAAAATCTGGCGAATAAGCTTTTCAGAAAGTAGTAGGTTCATCAATCATAAGTCCTGAAATTCTGAGCTCTCAAGACACAAAAAATCGCTTCTTATATAGGCAAATTCTAAAACCAGTATGGCCATGTGGTATCCAATTTTGGGGTTGTGCCAAGGAAACCAATGTACAAATGATACAATGCTTCCAAAATAAAGTGCTGCGAGGGATTGTGAATGCCCCATGGTGCATTGGGAACGACAACCTTCATAGAGACTGGACAAGATGGAATACGACACCGATGAAATAAAGAACCAAGCAAGGAAACACCTACAGCGTGTTAAAAGTTAAAAGTTTAATTTACATGAATTCTAGCTAAATCCAATTCCGCCATATTATTTTGGAATGATTTGATATATGATTTCTATTAAATTTTACGGGAATTCTATAAATGTGTCCCCATAAAAAAAATGAACAAATCTTGATAACATTTTACATTACCAGAATTCCGGTAAAAATTTAGTTAAACCCGAAAGTTTATAACTCAAAATGTTCTAAATTTATAATTATGCATCTCATACTTCCTCTTTTACAACAATACATATTTACCTGAATTATTCGAGAATTCTAGTGAATGTAAACGGTTTCCAGCGATATTGTTTATTTTACCTGAAATCCAGTTATTTCTAATAAAGGTTCCGAAATATTGCTTGATTCTGGTAAAATTAACAGTTATTCGAGTTTTTTGTATTTTTTTTCTATATATTTAAAAAATTATCGTAGGAACCCTTCAGTATTAAGCAAAATTTCAATAAGTAACATCGAAATAAAAAAAGTGATCCTCGTACACTCAAGCTGATTACATACGTCGGATGGAAATCTCGGATTTTTTCACATCTCAAACGAGAAGTTAGTAACATATCGGATTTTTGGTCTATTTTACTTGTGACATAACTGCCAAAATATTTTATTTCGTTTTTGGTTTTGCTTGGCTTAATACATCTAGTGATATTCGTATTTTTCGTAATAATTTTGTTTTCGTTTTAAATATAAAATCATATTGGTTTTCGTTGTTTCGTTTTAGTTTTTCATTTTTTAATAAATTCATATTATTTCAGTTTTAATAAATTAATTTGTTTCCATAAGTTTTGTTTCGCGTTCTTTTTAATTTTTTTTCCATAAATTTTGTTTCGCGTTTTTTTTAAATTGGTGAATTAAATTCTAAAAAAATGTCTTTTTCAAGACAAAACATAATCAATTTATTGAATGGAGATATGCTGATTCTGAATGCCTTCTTATCGATGTATTTAAAATACGAGTTCGATAAATACGAAAACCGGCATCGTAGCGTCAGGCGATTCAGCGTCAACCCGGTCAATCGCAACAGGTACCAACAAGGATTTTATCAAAACCTTGTTATGGAAATGCGATTAGTCGATACGGAATCGTTTGTTAATTTCCATCGTATGACACCGGTCGCATTTGATGAGTTGCTCGCGATGGTGGGTCCTCTGATCAAGAGAAATAACATTGGCGAGAGCTCGATATCGGCAGGTCAACGGTTGTCTTTAACCCTACGGTAATTAATTATATAAATTTTATTTTATATTTAATATACGTTTATATGTGTATAAATTTGTTGCAGGTACCTCGCAAGTGGGGATAGCATGGTGTCTATCGGGAAATACGCCTACAGAATAGGAGGAACTACGACATCGGTGATCATAAGGGAAACATGTGAAACGTTGTGGCAAACGTTAAAAGAAATTGTATTTCCCAAGCCCAGTGAGGCAATGTGGCGCGAGATTAGCAAACAATTCCAGCAACAATGGAACTTCCCACATTGTTTAGGGTCTATGGATGGGAAGCATGTTATAATACAAGTAAGTACATTTCAATTAAATTTTATAAATTTATATTAGTGTAGCTAACACATATTTTTCATTTACAGGCTTTTTCACATTCTGGTTCGATCAACCGAAACTATAAACATAGTCACAGTGTTGTGCTTTTCGCAATAGCCGATGCTGACTATAAATTTATAGTTGTCGATATTGGGGCACCGGGCCATACAGGAGACAGCAACATATTTCGGTGAAGTACTTTTGGGAGAGCAGTGATATGCGGTAGCTCTCGTCTAAACGTACCACCTCCAGAGAACCTGGAAGACAATTTGAAGTACCCTTACGTATTTATAGGCGATGAGGCATTTCCACTGCTTTCGAATTTAATGCGTCCGTATCCTGGCCGAAATACGTCGCTACTACCCATTGAAAAAACAGCGTTCAATTATCGATTGTCTCGCAGAGTGGTGGAGAACGCATTCGGTATTCTATCGAGTCGGTGGCGTATATATCGACGACCAATTATAGCCAGCAAAACCACTGTATTAGCCATTATTAAAGCAACTGTTGTTTTGCACAATTGGTGGCGAGAAAAAAAAATTAAAGAATATGTTAGTTCCGAATTGGTTGATAGCGATATTAATGGAACGTTTCGACCAGGAAGATGGCGAAGTGAAACAAGCGATGCCTTGCGGGGAGTGCAGCGGGTAGGGTCAAATAACTCTAGCAGAAGTGCTAATGAAATAAGAGACCAATTCTGCAAGTATTTCAACGAAGTTGATGAGTTACCTTGGCAGTATTCGACGATCCATTAAAAAAGATTCATACAAAAATTCATATTAAATTATGTTTATTTATTTAATTATATTTTTTCAAACATACAAAAACTTAAAATTAATTAAAACCTAAAAATTAATTATTAATAAAAACAACATAAAATAAAAAAGGATAAATGTTTTAATTATTAAATTACATTGCCAGATTCTTGTTTTGCAAGTTCGACAGATTTATTTAAGCTGAAAAGCACCTTTATTTGTTGCGCATACGGTAATTTTTTGAAATCATTTTCGATTGATTTCGCATACACCAGCAATAAACTCGGAGGTTCAGTTTCCACCACTGGGGTCGGCTGGGCAGTATTTTGTTCGACCAACTTTCTATGCACCTCCAATGTCTTTATTACTGAAGTTAATACCGACCCAAAAGGATTATGGTCGGCTTTCCTTTTGCGAGATGGGCCGGGTGTTGGTTGTACAGAATTGTAGTTGGAATCAGTGTCCGTACTTATGGATGATGTCGTTTCATCGAACAAGGTTTGAAACCGATTCTGGCTTTCGGGCTCTATTACGTAACTGCTTTCGGTTGGTCTAAAAATAATATAAAAAAAATATTTAGCATTATGAATTTGTTTTACTAAAAATTAGTGGGTTTACACAATTAGGTACGGTTGATGTTCCAATCCAATAATATATACTTATATATATTTATATATATATATATATATATATATATATATATATATATATATATATATATATATATATATATATATATATATATATATATATATATATATATATATATATATGTATATATATATATATATATATATATATATATATATATATATATATATATATATATATATATATATATATATATATATATATATATATATATATATATATATATATATATATATATATATATATATATATATATATATATATATATATATATATATATACATATATATATATATATATATATATATATATATATATATATATATATATATATATATATATATATATATATATATATATATATATATATATATATATATATATATATATATATATATATATATATATATATATATATATATATATATATATATATATATATATATATATATATATATATATATATATATATATATATATATATATATATATATATATATATATATATATATATATATATATATATATATATATATATATATATATATATATATATATATATATATATATATATATATATATATATATATATATATATATATATATATATATATATAAATAGTAGCATATACTTTTGTAAACTGTATATCCTACGAAATATTAGGATTTAAGTTCCATTCCACAGTTTGTTCTTTACGAATACACGAATAAATTATTTGTTATAAAATATATCCACATATTTTATTTTTACTTACTCGGCAGTTACAACGTTCTTTAGGAAGCTCATGGTCCTATCCAACCATTCATCCTTTTTGGGGGTTGCAGCGCTACCGCTTCTCGGTGGTTTATTTTGATTAATATACCGGGATCTTAAAATCTTCCACCTTTTTTTTATCGTATCTATATCGATGCCGACAATTTCGGCAATCTCGTTCCACAGGACACGTTTTATTGTAGTATTTTTATAGTCTTCGTGCCCCAAATCATATAACGGTTCCCGTCCAGGTTTTATTATTTGTTCGAGAATATTTTCATCGATTTCTCGCGTCATTTCTGAAAAAACACAATGTTTGTAGAATAATTAATATAATATTTAATTTTTTATTAATTAATATTCTATGCACATACCGTTTCAATTAAAATTGCGTTTTTATTTAAGCGTTATTAAATGTACACAGAATTAAACATAAACAAAATATTTTTAAAACACAAAGCTCTTTTTACAACACAAAAAAAAATACAAATGTCATAAGGAAGAACTATTACAACACACAAAAACTTGAGCAAAAAAGTATATTGATCTACAAAATATTGCTCAAAAAATACAATATTGGTTTTTTTAAGTTGGTTGTCTGCAGGATTTTTGCTAAGAATTGAGATTTGGTCAACTTTTTCGGATGAAAAGGGGGTGTGTTTTTATACTATTTCTGTCATTTGATTGGATAAAACGGTGAGATGTAAAAATCCCGGATTTCCATCCGACGTATGTATACGGCTTCAGAGAAAAAATATGATAAATACATGATTGCATTTACAATACCATAATATCATAATTGTATGTTAAATACAATTATTTAAATGATTGGTTTTATCACACTATGATACTCTTGATCAATTTTCTTGATCTTCTTCATCATAACAATGATGATCATTGAAAAAAAAAAAATTTTTTGAATTATCGTCAGAAGAAGATCAAGAAAAATGATCAAGAATATCATAATGTGATAAAATCAATCATTTTTAACATACAATGATGATATTATGGTAAATGCAATCATGTATTTATCATATTTTTTTCTGAGTGCGAGTAAATTGTAACATGGCTTTTAATAATAATTCAAAAAAAATTTAACGTTACTTTAAACATATCAATAAATTAAAAAAATATTAAACAAATACTATAATACGAAATGGAAACATCGAGTTGGTCCCTGGGAATATGAAATTGGTAAAAATATTTTCATAGCATTTTTGTCTAAATTATGTTTTTCAGGCCTACTGTTGGAATTAGTTCGGAGTAAATATTTTCGAAATAAAGTTAATTGGGAATTTTTTGTTCCACAAAATTTTTATTGGAAAAATTAATTCCCAATTTATCCATTTTTCAAAAATATTTACACCCAATTAATTCCAGCAGTAGGCTAAAAAAATATAAATTATTCGAAAATGCCATGCAAATATTTTTCCCAATTCCCTATTCCCACGGAAAGCCAGAACAGTGCCACAGGGGCCGAATTTTGGTCGAAAAATGGGAATACAAATTATAAGTGTTACTGTTTTATTTACCTTTAACTAAACGTAAAACATTAAATCATATAATTGTTTGATACATCAGCGGAAAAATTCAATATTTGCGTCCAGTACATATATATGAAACAAAGGTAAAACTCCTAAGTTTTATTCCCGTTTTTCGACCAAAATTAAGCCACAGATGCATAATACTGTTCTCTAGTTGAGTTGAACGTCTGTGAAGAATAAAACTTAGCTTTCGTATTCAAAGTGGTTCAAGCCAAATAGCATAATGAAAGAAATAAAATGCTGTTTATGTTCCCACTAAATTCCTTTTGCAAATTTGTAATCGCATTTTTTATTTGACCATAAACTTAAATTCCAACGTTCTAATTGTATTTTTAATTTCATTTGTCATGAAAATAACTGTAATTCCACGTTTTCCTCTTTCCGAATTTATCGAAGGCCTTTATTGTATAAAAATTAAGGTTGAATTGTAAACAATAGTAGTTGACTTGTAAAAAGTTGCAAATGAAATAAAAAAAATTGAATATGATTTGCAAAATCGTGAATTTGAATTTGAAGTGCAACCTATATTGAAAAAGAGGTTATAGAATCATTTCAGTATATTTCATTGGTAGAAACATTAAAATTAGTTATCAAAAATCCCAATTTAAAAAACTTAATTGATTCTGACCGAATCAGTCTCACTGATACATTTTCATCGTTTACCAGTACACAAACTTTTAAGCGGCATAAACTTTTTAGCATATATCCTAATTCTATTGGAATTATCTTATATTACGATGATATAGAAGTTGTAAACCCTATTGGTTCTAAAACTGGTACTCATAAACTACCAATGTTTTACTTTACCATACAAAATTTTCCATTATTTATGAACTCATTAAAAAATATTTGTTCACTGGCTGTAGCATACTCTAACATATATGTAGATATAAAAAAAATACAAGTTTGCACCTATTTTAAAGCCATTTATTGAAGAGCTTAATTTATTAGAAAGTTCTAATGGAAACAATGTGAACATTTCTGAAAGCGATACGTATACATTAAGAGGGTCGTTAGTAAGCTTTACTGGCGATACACTATAGCTGCTCATGAAATACTTGGTTTTTTGAACCCTTGTTGTACGCACTTTTGCAGATCATGCATGCATGATTCCCAAATCTGAACAGAATTAGTGATAAAATTATATGGTTTTGTTTCTAGTAATTGAACTAAACATTTTAATTTTTTTTTCATCAATCTCTATAGATTGTTTAAGGGTATCACAATAAAATTTAAAAAACGTCAGTCGGTGCCTTCCCCCCAAATTAATATATTAAAAGGGGTCCTAAACAACCAATTCGTATCATGTACTTGAATAAAATAATTTCAATATTTTTATTTAAAAAGGGCAATCGATCAATTAGCGCCCCATCTCAGAACTGATATTCGAATTAACTAAGGCCCAAAACAAAATTAAAATATAGAGTATCATACGCAAGCCTAAAAACATCGAATACCTAAGTAAAAGAAAAACGCAAACAACTTCAGTTCAAAAGAAGTGAAAAGTTGGCTATTTTCGTAGTGTAATTGTATTGAAATGAACGATTTTGATTCATTTAAATTTAATTATATTTAATATACGATATTAAAATTAAACAAGCCAGTAAACTGTATATAATTTTCGGAATAACTAAAGGTTTTTCTAAAGTGTTTTTAAACAATATTAAAGGTACATATTTAAATAAAAAAATTAAATTTATGTGCATAAAAAATGGCGTAAAATCGAGAATAGGGAATGCACTCAGTTTTATCGTTTTCTGTTTTCTATTTATGGTGTGATTCGAGATTTGTTCAAATTTCAATGGTCAGTACTAGTGCTAAGTGATTTCAGTCGTTGATTTAAAGGAGTTTTATCTTACTCCCTTATATGGCTGCACATATACTTTTGATGTGCCCAGGTGTACTTTTCGACGAAACCTATTTATTTGGCAATTTAAACGATATCAATTAAATTTGATTCGTTTTAGGTTAATTCCTCTACGAGATTTTACGACCCTATTAAAGTTAGCCGATAGTTTCCAGCCGAAAGTAAAAAAAAAATCGATAATGCAGATAGTGTCTTTGCTATCTCAGCCGATAATATAATATGAAATGTCAAATATTAATATGCTTCAGCCGAAAGTTATCAGCCGATATTTTTCAGCCGACATGTCTCAGCCGACATTTCTCAGCCGATATTTTTCAGCCGAAAGAATTTTTTTATAACAAAAATACCTACTTGCTTTAAAAAAAAAGATCAATTGAAATGGTTAAAAATAAAACACTAAACTATATTTTTAAAAGCATTATTAATTGTTTAGAAAATTCATTTTTCAATAGGGAAAATTGACCGTTTAAAGTGTCATTGTTGGAAATAGATTCAAATGAAAGGTCTTACTGATATTCACACCTGGAAAAAATTTCAGGTCAATTTTCATGTGGGGAGCTCGGGAAAACTCGATTGAATATATCGCACACACAAAATTTGAAAATTTATAAAAACTGACCGTTTAAAGTGTCATGGTTGGAAATAGTTTCAAATGAAAGGTCTTACTGATGTTCACACCTAAAAAAAATTTTAGGTCAATTTTCATGTGGGGAGCTCGGGAAAACTTGATTGAATATATCGCACACACAAAATTTGAAAATTTATAAAAACTGACCGTTTAAAGTGTCATGGTTGGAAATAGATTCAAATGAAAGGTCTTACTGATGTTCACACCTAAAAAATTTTAGGTCAATTTTCATGTGGGGAGCTCGGGAAAACTTGATTGAATATATCGCACACACAAAATTTGTAAATTTATAAAAACTGACCGTTTAAAGTGTCATGGTTGGAAATAGTTTCAAATGAAAGGTCTTACTGATGTTCATACCTAAAAAAATTTTAGGTCAATTTTCATGTGGGGAGCTCGGGAAAACTCGATTGAATATATCGCACACACAAAATTGAAAATTTCTAAAAGTTGACCGTTTAAAGTGTCATGGTTGGAAATAGATTCAAATGAAAGGTCTTACTGATGTTCACACCTGGAAAAAATTTCAGGTCAATTTTCATGTGGGGAGCTCGGGAAAACTCGATTGAATATATCGCACACACAAAATTTGAAAATTTATAAAAACTGACCGTTTAAAGTGTCATGGTTGGAAATAGTTTCAAATGAAAGGTCTTACTGATGTTCACACCTAAAAAAAATTTTAGGTCAATTTTCATGTGGGGAGCTCGGGAAAACTTGATTGAATATATCGCACACACAAAATTTGAAAATTTATAAAAACTGACCGTTTAAAGTGTCATGGTTGGAAATAGATTCAAATGAAAGGTCTTACTGATGTTCACACCTAAAAAAAATTTTAGGTCAATTTTCATGTGGGGAGCTCGGGAAAACTTGATTGAATATATCGCACACACAAAATTTGTAAATTTATAAAAACTGACCGTTTAAAGTGTCATGGTTGGAAATAGTTTCAAATGAAAGGTCTTACTGATGTTCATACCTAAAAAAAATTGTAGGTCAATTTTCATGTGGGGAGCTCGGGAAAACTCGATTGAATATATCGCACACACAAAATTGAAAATTTCTAAAAGTTGACCGTTTAAAGTGTCATAGTTGGAAATAGATTCAAATGAAAGCTCTTACTGATGTTCACACCTGGAAAAAATTTCAGGTCAATTTTCATGTGGGGAGCTCGGGAAAACTCGATTGAATATATCGCACACACAAAATTTGAAAATTTATAAAAGTTGACCGTTTAAAGTGTCATGGTTGGAAATAGTTTCAAATAAAAGGTCTTACTGATGTTTATACCTGGAAAAAATTTCAGGTCAATTTTCATGTGGGGAGCTCGGGAAAACTTGATTGAATATATCGCACACACAAAATTTGAAAATTTATAAAAACTGACCGTTTAAAGTGTCATGGTTGGAAATAGTTTCAAATGAAAGGTCTTACTGATGTTCACACCTAAAAAAAATTTTAGGTCAATTTTCATGTGGGGAGCTCGGGAAAACTTGATTGAATATATCGCACACACAAAATTTGAAAATTTATAAAAACTGACCGTTTAAAGTGTCATGGTTGGAAATAGATTCAAATGAAAGGTCTTACTGATGTTCACACCTAAAAAAAATTTTAGGTCAATTTTCATGTGGGGAGCTCGGGAAAACTTGATTGAATATATCGCACACACAAAATTTGTAAATTTATAAAAACTGACCGTTTAAAGTGTCATGGTTGGAAATAGTTTCAAATGAAAGGTCTTACTGATGTTCATACCTAAAAAAAATTTTAGGTCAATTTTCATGTGGGGAGCTCGGGAAAACTCGATTGAATATATCGCACACACAAAATTGAAAATTTCTAAAAGTTGACCGTTTAAAGTGTCATGGTTGGAAATAGATTCAAATGAAAGGTCTTACTGATGTTCACACCTGGAAAAAATTTCAGGTCAATTTTCATGTGGGGAGCTCGGGAAAACTCGATTGAATATATCGCACACACAAAATTTGAAAATTTATAAAAACTGACCGTTTAAAGTGTCATGGTTGGAAATAGTTTCAAATGAAAGGTCTTACTGATGTTCACACCTAAAAAAAATTTTAGGTCAATTTTCATGTGGGGAGCTCGGGAAAACTTGATTGAATATATCGCACACACAAAATTTGAAAATTTATAAAAACTGACCGTTTAAAGTGTCATGGTTGGAAATAGATTCAAATGAAAGGTCTTACTGATGTTCACACCTAAAAAAAATTTTAGGTCAATTTTCATGTGGGGAGCTCGGGAAAACTTGATTGAATATATCGCACACACAAAATTTGTAAATTTATAAAAACTGACCGTTTAAAGTGTCATGGTTGGAAATAGTTTCAAATGAAAGGTCTTACTGATGTTCATACCAAAAAAAAATTTTAGGTCAATTTTCATGTGGGGAGCTCGGGAAAACTCGATTGAATATATCGCACACACAAAATTGAAAATTTCTAAAAGTTGACCGTTTAAAGTGTCATGGTTGGAAATAGATTCAAATGAAAGGTCTTACTGATGTTCACACCTGGAAAAAATTTCAGGTCAATTTTCATGTGGGGAGCTCGGGAAAACTCGATTGAATATATCGCACACACAAAATTTGAAAATTTATAAAAGTTGACCGTTTAAAGTGTCATGGTTGGAAATAGTTTCAAATAAAAGGTCTTACTGATGTTCACACCTAAAAAAAATTTTAGGTCAATTTTTATGTGGGGAGCTCGGGAAAACTTGATTGAATATATCGCACACACAAAATTTGAAAATTTATAAAAACTGACCGTTTAAAGTGTCATGGTTGGAAATAGATTCAAATGAAAGGTCTTACTGATGTTCACACCTAAAAAAAATTTTAGGTCAATTTTCATGTGGGGAGCTCGGGAAAACTTGATTGAATATATCGCACACACAAAATTTGTAAATTTATAAAAGCTGACCGTTTAAAGTGTCATGGTTGGAAATAGTTTCAAATGAAAGGTCTTACTGATGTTCACACCTAAAAAAATTGTAGGTCAATTTTCATGTGAGGAGCTCGGGAAAACTTGATTGAATATATCGCACACACAAAATTTGAAAATTTATAAAAACTGACCGTTTAAAGTGTCATGGTTGGAAATAGATTCAAATGAAAGGTCTTACTGATGTTCACACCTAAAAAAAATTTTAGGTCAATTTTCATGTGGGGAGCTCGGGAAAACTTGATTGAATATATCGCACACACAAAATTTGTAAATTTATAAAAACTGACCGTTTAAAGTGTCATGGTTGGAAATAGTTTCAAATGAAAGGTCTTACTGATGTTCATACCTAAAAAAAATTTTAGGTCAATTTTCATGTGGGGAGCTCGGGAAAACTCGATTGAATATATCGCACACACAAAATTGAAAATTTCTAAAAGTTGACCGTTTAAAGTGTCATGGTTGGAAATAGATTCAAATGAAAGGTCTTACTGATGTTCACACCTGGAAAAAATTTCAGGTCAATTTTCATGTGGGGAGCTCGGGAAAACTCGATTGAATATATCGCACACACAAAATTTGAAAATTTATAAAAGTTGACCGTTTAAAGTGCCATGGTTGGAAATAGTTTCAAATAAAAGGTCTTACTGATGTTTATACCTGGAAAAAATTTCAGGTCAATTTTCATGTGGGGAGCTCGGGAAAACTTGATTGAATATATCGCACACACAAAATTTGAAAATTTATAAAAACTGACCGTTTAAAGTGTCATGGTTGGAAATAGTTTCAAATGAAAGCACTTACTGATGTTCACACCTAAAAAAAATTTTTGGTCAATTTTCATGTGGGGAGCTCGGGAAAACTTGATTGAATATATCGCACACACAAAATTTGAAAATTTATAAAAACTGACCGTTTAAAGTGTCATGGTTGGAAATAGATTCAAATGAAAGGTCTTACTGATGTTCACACCTAAAAAAAATTTTAGGTCAATTTTCATGTGGGGAGCTCGGGAAAACTTGATTGAATATATCGCACACACAAAATTTGTAAATTTATAAAAACTGACCGTTTAAAGTGTCATGGTTGGAAATAGTTTCAAATGAAAGGTCTTACTGATGTTCACACCTAAAAAAAATTGTAGGTCAATTTTCATGTGGGGAGCTCGGGAAAACTTGATTGAATATATCGCACACACAAAATTTGAAAATTTATAAAAACTGACCGTTTAAAGTGTCATGGTTGGAAATAGATTCAAATGAAAGGTCTTACTGATGTTCACACCTAAAAAAAATTTTAGGTCAATTTTCATGTGGGGAGCTCGGGAAAACTTGATTGAATATATCGCACACACAAAATTTGTAAATTTATAAAAACTGACCGTTTAAAGTGTCATGGTTGGAAATAGTTTCAAATGAAAGGTCTTACTGATGTTCATACCTAAAAAAAATTTTAGGTCAATTTTCATGTGGGGAGCTCGGGAAAACTCGATTGAATATATCGCACACACAAAATTGAAAATTTCTAAAAGTTGACCGTTTAAAGTGTCATGGTTGGAAATAGATTCAAATGAAAGGTCTTACTGATGTTCACACCTGGAAAAAATTTCAGGTCAATTTTCATGTGGGGAGCTCGGGAAAACTCGATTGAATATATCGCACACACAAAATTTGAAAATTTATAAAAGTTGACCGTTTAAAGTGTCATGGTTGGAAATAGTTTCAAATAAAAGGTCTTACTGATGTTTATACCTGGAAAAAATTTCAGGTCAATTTTCATGTGGGGAGCTCGGGAAAACTTGATTGAATATATCGCACACACAAAATTTGAAAATTTATAAAAACTGACCGTTTAAAGTGTCATGGTTGGAAATAGTTTCAAATGAAAGCACTTACTGATGTTCACACCTAAAAAAAATTTTAGGTCAATTTTCATGTGGGGAGCTCGGGAAAACTTGATTGAATATATCGCACACACAAAATTTGAAAATTTATAAAAACTGACCGTTTAAAGTGTCATGGTTGGAAATAGATTCAAATGAAAGGTCTTACTGATGTTCACACCTAAAAAAAATTTTAGGTCAATTTTCATGTGGGGAGCTCGGGAAAACTTGATTGAATATATCGCACACACAAAATTTGTAAATTTATAAAAACTGACCGTTTAAAGTGTCATGGTTGGAAATAGTTTCAAATGAAAGGTCTTACTGATGTTCATACCTAAAAAAAATTTTAGGTCAATTTTCATGTGGGGAGCTCGGGAAAACTCGATTGAATATATCGCACACACAAAATTGAAAATTTCTAAAAGTTGACCGTTTAAAGTGTCATGGTTGGAAATAGATTCAAATGAAAGGTCTTACTGATGTTCACACCTGGAAAAAATTTCAGGTCAATTTTCATGTGGGGAGCTCGGGAAAACTCGATTGAATATATCGCACACACAAAATTGAAAATTTCTAAAAGTTGACCGTTAAAAGTGTCATAGTTGGAAATAGATTCAAATGAAAGGTCTTACTGATGTTCACACCTGGAAAAAATTTCAGGTCAATTTTCATGTGGGGAGCTCGGGAAAACTTGATTGAATATATCGCACACACTCTGGTATTGAGCACGAGATTGTTGATGCTGTGGTTCAGATTATAAAATTGATGACGGAAGCTTGTCTCAGAATTATTCGCGTTTCAATATGCCAAAGACAATCGCACGAAAGTGACTGCGGTACATAAGGCCCATATTATGCGAATGGAGTGTTTTTTTTGCGCTGCTGTCGTGACATGGCCGTTAAATATCCTGAAGTGGAATTTGATGTATTTGGATAATGTGTGCTTAAACATGGTGCAGGATCTACGTAAATATGATGTGCTTGTTATGCCAAATTAACATTATGGTGACATTTTGAGTGATGTGCGCTTGTCTAGTTGGTAGTTTAGGCAAAAATAGATATAACCAGGACCGCCATTGCGTAAACCGACATTTTGCTTTCTACCTTATTTTTTTACAACTATGTTATGTATTAAATCCAGGAAATTTTTATCCTCTTAAAATTGAATAAAAAATTTGATTTTTCAACAAACGAATCGGAAATTGAATTCGTTTAAACCCTAATTACATATCGTTTGGGATCATTGGAATTTCCGGAATGAAAACTTCCTTACCTCGCCACGTGAACGAACTCCCCACATGAAAATAGACCTGAAATTTTTTCCAGGTGTGAACATCAGTAAGACCTCTCATTTGAATCTATTTCCAACCATGACACTTTAAACGGCCAATTTTTAGAAATTTTCAAATTTTGTGTGTGCGATATATTCAATCGAGTTTTCCCGAGCTCCCCACATGAAAATTGACTTGAAATTTTTTCCAGGTGTGAACATCAGTAAGACCTTTCATTTGAATCTATTTCCAACAATGACACTTAAAACGGTCAGTTTTTATAAATTTTCAAATTTTGTGTGTGCGATATATTCAACCAAGTTTTCCCGAGGTCCCCACATGAAAATTGACCTGAAATTTTTTCCAGGTGTGAACATCAGTAAGACCTCTCATTTGAATCTATTTCCAACCATGACACTTTAAACGGTCAATTTTTAGAAATTTTCAATTTTGTGTGTGCGATATATTCAATCGAGTTTTCCCGAGCTCCCCACATGAAAATTGACCTGAAATTTTTTCCAGGTGTGAACATCAGTAAGACCTTTCATTTGAATCTATTTCCAAAAATGACACTTTAAACGGTCAATTTTCCCTATTGAAAAATGAATTTTCTAAACAATTAATAATGCTTTTAAAAATATAGTTTAGTGTTTTATTTTTAACCATTTCAATTGATTTTTTTTTTTTGAAAGCAAGTAGGTATTTTTGTTATAAAAAATTCTTTCGGCTGAAAAATATCGGCTGAGAAATGTCGGCTGAGACATGTCGGCTGAAAAATATCGGCTGATAACTTTCGGCTGAAGCATATTAATATTTGACATTTCATATTATATTATCGGCTGAGATAGCAAAGACACTATCTGCATTATCGATTTTTTTTTACTTTCGGCTGGAAACTATCGGCTAACTTTAATAGTATGATTTTACGCACAAACTACAATTCACTGCACAATACAAATATGCAAACACTTGCGTTGAAATTCTTATTTTTTATTTTCAAAAATCAAAACTTCACACTACGGATTTTCTTCTTGTGTGTAAAAAAAAAATTGAACATTTTTTTATTTTTATTTATCACAACCTACGTTGGTAGACCGGGTTTTTTTGTCTCTTCCATAATTTTTGCGAGTTCATGGTAATTTTATAAATTTGACATTTAAGTTTATAAACATCGCCACAATACTCCCTCCCCAATCAATTCGGCGAGGCCGAAAATAAACTAATTAAAAGAACCGAAGGTGATCTAAAAGTTGCTTCAGCTAAAACGTGCTGGTGGTCTAATTCTTCTTCCAGTTCTGGTTTGAACTGGTTCCTTCGGTGGAAGAATGAAGCGAACCTTTTTTAACACGTTTGTATCATCAGAAGCCGGCTCGTTATCCGAAGTTCTCTCACCCAGCGGGGTCGCCGGAAACGATCCCACGATGTCCGCATTCTCCGCGAAACACGGTTTTAGGCGATCCAGAGACACCACATCTGACCTGCCGTTTACGTCAATAGTGAAGAACTTATCCCCTCTTTCGAGAACTTTAAACGGTCCTGAATAAGGTGGTTGTAAGGATTTCCTCACAAAATCCGACTTTAAAAATACGTGTGAACACGTTGAAAGCTCTCTGCTTACGAAAGTTTTTACATTGGAGTGGCTGGTTGCCGGAGACGGTCTAATTCCATCAAAATGTTTTTTAAGGTTATTTACAAAATCTGTCTGAAGAATTTTATCAGTCGAAAAAGAATTTAGAAATTGACCAGCCACCCTCAACGTACTTCCGTAAACAAGTTCAGCAGGAGAAGTTTTAAGTTCCTCACTATATAACGTGCGTAAACCTAACAGTACGGTTGGCAAGAACGTTACCCAATCAGGTCGCTCGTGACACATGATTGCGGTCTTTAACGTTCTGTGCCATCTCTCAATCATACCGTTGGACTTTGGGTTATAAGCCGTCGTTCTTACTCGTCTGAATCCGATTAACGCTGACAATTCATTAAAAAGACAAGACTCAAACTGCGAACCTTGGTCGGTGACTATAACGTTTGGTACCCCGAAGCGTGAAATCCATGTGGAGTATACCGCAGAAGCGACAGTAGCTGCAGTAATATCAGGAACTGTAACTGCCTCAGCCCACCTCGTATACCTGTCGATTAATGTAACGCAATACCGCTGATTGTCAGAAATAGGCAAAGGGCCAATGATGTCTAAGTGAATTTCTGCGAAGCGTTGCGAAGTTAGTTGATAAGATCCAAGAGGTGAAACGGTGTGTCTTGAAATTTTGGATTTCGGACAATGTCGGGGTACAGCTAGATTTATTAAATTCCTCAGGAGGTTTAATGCTGTACTTTTATCCCGAGTTGTATTGTTTGTTAATGTATAGGTGTGAATGGTTTTCACGTTCCCCGTTTTATATATTAAAGAAATTCACAAATGGTTTAAATAAATATTACTAGAAATATTATTTATGAATCTTTTATTTTTAATATACACTCTAAGGGATTACAGAATAAAGTAAACAAAATTTCCACTTGTTAGTTGTTACAAGTTAAGGAATGAAAAAAGATTGCCTGATTACATAATTTTAAATTCAATTATAGTTAAACGATATAAAAATAAATGTAGACTTAATGTTCTGTAAAATTAAGGTAGAATTACAAAATATTAAACATGCTATAAAATTAAAGTAGAAGTACTAATTACTAATAGAACATGGAATAAATGTACTAATTATGGATCATGTTCACTGAACAATATTTACAAGTGACATTTCAGTGAAAATAATAATAATTTTGTGTTTATATACAAAAGATAATTAAAGATTATTGAATTAAAAATACATATATATATTAGTTATGCTATTTAGTTAAATTGTAAAAAATATAATTGATTTATCTTTTTCAGATGGGGATTTGATTCCAGTTGAAGATTAAAAACTGCTAGATATTGCGGGTTTTAAGATGAGTATAATTTCGGTAATGTTGTTTTCCATTCTTAATAAAGCTTTGTTTTTCAGGAACTAAACAGACAAGCTAAACAGGATTGTGCCATAGTTTTTGAATCTTTCGTGATGGAGGGCCAGATGACATTTTTCGTCAATAATTTAGTTGTTGCTTTAATTCCAGGGTGTGAAAGATTATGAAAGGCTTCAAAAACTTTTTTCCGAAATTCAATTGGAATAAAAGGTCTTTGATTAGCTGTCGAAATATCACAATATATAGTTTTGTTAGAGTTAAAACTCAACGTAACTTGGACAAACTTTAAAGTTAAATTTTCGCGTATAAGATCTTTAAGCTCGACATCATTGGTTTGGGCATCCGCAATTTGTGCATAATCTATACTTTCAGGAATAGAAATTAGATTAATGCGGGAAAGTGTATCTGCGACGACATTATCTATGCCTGATATGTGTTGGATGTCGGTTGTGAACTGCCCGATGAAATCCAAATGTCGGAATTGACGCGGTGATGCCTTATCCGGATTCTGACAAAAAGCGTAGACGAGTGGTTTATGGTCCGTAAACAACGTAAACTGTCGCACTTGCAAAAGATGTCTGAAATGTTTGATGCCAGAGTACGCTGCTAACAACTCTCTGTCATAAGCACTATACCTTTGTTGCGTTTCATTAAGACGAACTGAGAAGAAGCTGAGTGGTTGCAAAATATCGCCGATATACTGTTGAACTACTGCACCGATAGCTGTGTCCGAAGCGTCTACCATGATAGCGAGTTTAGCCGTAGATGAAGGGTGTGCAAGAAGTGTAGCTTTACACAATTTCTCCTTACAATTGTCGAAGGCATCAATGGACTCTGCTGACCAATTAATTGGAATTTTACTATTTTTCTTATAACCTTTAAGAAAATCATTAAGTAAAATTTGATCAGCTGCGGCGTTTGGAATGAAACGTCTGTAGAAGTTAATCATCCCCAAAAATCTTTTGAGTTGATTAACCGTTAACGGACGTTCAAAATTTTTGATGACTTCAACACGTTCTGGAACAGGTAAAATGCCATTTGCATTAACAAAATGTCCTAAGAATTTAACTTCAGGTGAAGCGAAGACACATTTTCCAGGATTGATTATTAAACCGTGGTCTGATAATTTTTGAAAAACTAGTTCGAGATGCGCGTGATGTTCCTCGAAAGTTTTAGACGCTATCAGAATATCATCTAAGTAGATAAATGCGAAATTAAGTCCCAACAATACGGAATGCATGAATCTCTGAAAAGTTTGTGCTGCATTCCTGAGACCAAAAGTCATTTTAGTGAATTCAAATAAACCGAAGGGAGTCGCAATAGCGGTTTTTGGAATATCAGACGGTACAATTGGGATTTGATGATAAGCTTGGACAAGATCAAGAGTCGAAAAAACTGTACATCCTTCAAGCTGGTACGAAAAATCTTGAAGATGTGGAATAGGATAACGATCTGGAATAGTAACACGATTCAGACTTCGGTAATCTCCACATGGCTTCCAATCTCCATTTTTCTTCAAGACAAGATGCAAAGGACTAGATCATGCACTATTACTCGGACGACAAATTCCTAGTGCCATCAGATTCTCGAATTCCTGTTTTGCAATCGTTAACTTATCAGGTGCCAAACGTCTAGTTTTACAAGAAAAACGGTGCTCCAAAAGTTTCCAGCCGATGAGTGATCATATGCTTAACTGGTTTGACGTTTAGAGAGTTTGTCATAATTTCTGAGAATTTAGAGAGAAGTTGCTGGATTTGATTATTCACTTGGGATTTGTCTAGTTGAGACAGTGTTGACTCGGCTGTGAGAGAGATAGAACCAACAGTAAACAATGATGTCGTTGGATCTAGAAGACGATGTTTGCCAAGATCAACTATCAATCCAGAACTTTTAAGGAAATCAGCTCCCATAATGGGCAGCGAGACATCTGCCACTATAAATTCCCACTTGAAATTACGCCGTAACCCAAAATCTAAATTTAGAATTTTTGTTCCATAAGCTTTAATTGGCGTTCCATTTGCAGCGAATAGTTTGGAGGTAGTTAATGCCTGCGGAATGTGACAAATTTTGAGTGGAACAACCGAAACGTCAGCACCAGTGTCTATTAGAAATGCAACTCTTGAATTGGCATCATGAATTAATAGACGACTGGTAGTAGGTTCATCAGTAACGGTCGTCACGTCCTGATGAACATTTAAAAATCCTTCCTGATCGACTGACCTCCGCAGGTTTTATCATAAAATTTACAGCCAGGCTGGCATTTCTGAGCCTTTTCACCGAACCGAAAATGGTAAAAACATAATTCGAATTTTGGGTTAACCCGACCTCTAGATCTCGAACGAGAATTTGTTTGTTTTCTACTATTTGAACGAGATCGAGATCTAGAGTTAACCATAGTTTTAATTTCTGCCAAAATTTTAATTCTAAAGTCTTCTAATTTAGCGTCTAAATTAGAAGCATCAGAAATGCAAGCTGAATCAACATACCCGTTAGATGCTGCAGACCAGGATGGACCGAAAGGGTTGCACGATTTAACAGCATTTAAACCTAACGGTGGCATCACCTCCATCATATTATCGGCTCGTGCTGCTAAAACATCTAACGTCAGATGTTCCCCCTAACGTCAACATTCAAACGTATCTGACTTAGTAATTGAGACGGCTTTTTATCCCCCAAAGTCAGGTTCGTCAGGACGTTATTTAGGCGTGACATCTCTGACTCGCCTAACACGCGAATCACTTCCTCCTTGAACACCGAGTAAGGAAGTGTACCCTTATCGCGGAGAATTAAATCCGCGAAGCGATCATGCAGTCTCGCATCCAATGCCCCCACTGCATGAGAGAACCTGGTGGTCTCCGACCTGATGTTCGCGACAGCGAACTGCAATTCAAGAATCGTAAACCAAACGGCCGGATTCTGACCATACAACGGTTGTGGAGGTCGGAATCGGACCGCTCCAATCTCCAAATTTGGATTTTGGACCCCAGTCCAACCAGGTCCTGAACCAGACTGCCCAGACGACTGAGCAACTCCTGGATCCCTGAATAAATTTTGAGTTTGCAGAAACAATTGAAACTGTTCTGCGAATAAATTTTGTAGTTGCGATGCAGAATTAATTGGATCTGCAGAACTTGCATCTCCATAATCCTCGTCATTTACCGGGGAGTTGGATGAAGTATCAGACGACATTTATAAACATAAATCGAAATGCGAAACAAAAATTCAAAATCGAGTAGAGGAGAAAAAAAAATGAAATAAATAAAATGCCGGTGTTAATTTTAATTTTTTAAATAAACTTTTATTATTGAATTTGAGGCAATGAACTCGATAAAATTAAGGAAGAAAAACTTACCCCCGATCTACTCACGTTTACAAATTTGTTGTGAATTTGTTTTCCTGATGTCCAGATGGTTTGATGTCCAGATGATTTAACCACTGTACCGCCAACTGCTGTTGACACCTCTGCTGTGCTCTGCTTGTAGTACTCCAAAGAGAAAACGCCTGTGATGTGCTGCCGTATCCTTACGCAGTCGTATTCACGACGGTGGTCACCAATTTAAAGGAGTTTTATCTTACTCCCTTATATGGCTGCACATATACTTTTGATGTGCCCAGGTGTACTTTTCGACGAAACCTATTTATTTGGCAATTTAAACGATATCAATCAAATTTGATTCGTTTTAGGTTAATTCCTCTACGAGATGATACGCACAAACTACAATTCACTGCACAATACAAATATGCAAACACTTGCTTTGAAATTCTTATTTTTTATTTTCAAAAATCAAAACTTTACACTACGGATTTTCTTCTTGTGTGTAAAAAAAAAATTGAACATTTTTTTATTTTTATTTATCAAGTTGGTAGACCGGGTTTTTTTGTCTCTTCCATAATTTTTGCGAGTTCATGGTAATTTTATAAATTTGACATTTAAGTTTATAAACATCGCCACAGATTCATTAAAATTTAATTTTATTTAATATGATAATCAACGAGCCGGTAAGCCGTATTTAATAACATAATTTTGGAAATATCTAAATTAAGCAAATAAAGGTATTTAAATAAAAAAAAAATTTATTTGTACACATAAAAAAATGGCGTGAAAACGGGAATCGGGAATGCACTCAGTTTTATCGTTTTTTGTTTTCAATTTATGGTGTGAAGTGTGATTCGTATGATTTGTAGAAATTTTAATTGTCAGTGTTAAGTGATTTCAGTAGTTTAAAGTTTTATAAATGTTGCCAGTCGGCAGAAATAATTGCATAAAATAAAACATAATATTCAAAGAATATTTTTATTATTATTTTAGTTCAAAAATGCCAAAACCGCTGTCAGGTTCGCAAAAGCGAAAAAATTTGAAGCGAAAATTGGGCGAATGTAATTTAATGTCGGAACAATTTGGTAAATGGTTGAGAAAAGAAACACCAAAACGCATAGGATCTACGAAAGAGACTAACTCCAGTGGTAATGCTCAAGAAGTTAGCAAATCTCAACGCTATTCTACACCGAATGTTGATAATACAACGGAAGGACAAGAAAATGTAGAAAAGGTGAAATATATACAACTACTTCCGTATATGATTATAGCGCACGCGAAGAAATTAGTATTACTTGTTCAACAAACGATATTTTACGGGAAAACGAAGTACACACGCAACGCAAGATTACCGTTGATCGGAAAAAACGATTCTGGCCATAATAATTCCCAGGGGAATAATATGTTGGAGGGACAGCTTGTTCAAAACAATTCACAAACCGAAGGTGTCATGGAAAATTTTAATCACAACGACCCCCACACATGACCCGATATTTCAAATAAAATTATATATTTTCTTGTAGAACACGGTCCAAATCAAGGCGACGACATAAACCGTAACACTGTAGCATTGAAAAATTCTGTGCGAAAATTTACAAAGGACTGGTTTTATCTCAAACAAAGGAATGGAGAAGTAGTTAAAAGAAAATGGATTATATTTTCTAATAATCGAAACGCAATATTTTGTTTCCGCTAAAATAATCTTGCCCTTAGAGGTTCAAATGAAGTAATTGGAAATCCAAACTGCGGAATATTTTTAAATTTAATTGAATTTGCATAATGACTAATCATACTTTAAAAGAACGTCTTGAAAAACATAAAAAAGGTTCCGTTTCATATTTTTCACCACTTATCCAAAATGAAATAATAAAATTGATTGCCGATAAAACTAAGGGTGAAATTATACGGAGAATAAAAAGTGCGAAGTATTATACAATTTTATTCGATTGCACTCCTGTATATCGATTTTGTCTCGTGAGTTACTCATTTAAAATGAGTGAAGCAAAAAAAATCGAATACGTATACAGTGTATAATACACAATTATGTTTTCGTATTTGTATTTTTCTTTTGTTCGTATTTGTGTCATTTGTATGATGAACAGTATCAAAATAACGCGATCCGGGCGAATCGGTTTAATTTTTATGGTGCTTATTTCCTTCTCTCAGCTCATTACGTCTGCTCTCGAGCTGTGGAGTGTCATTATTTAACATGCTAATATATTTTATATTCAATTTTTTTTTATCATAAATTAATTTTATATGTTTTAATAAAAATTTATAAATAAATTTATTTTAAATTTCATAAATTTTAAAAATAAAATGTTAACTGTAAAAAAAATCGAAAATACGTAAACAACACAAAAATATGGCGTTTACAATGGTTAACTCTTTGAGTGCCAAAAAGCTCGATCGTGCTCCTCAATACACTAGCCGAAATCACGTTGGCACTCAAAGGGTTAATATGAATAAAGAAAAAAAGAATGGCACGTGGTTTGCATATGCAGTAAAACAATTATACGCATGAAACTAACACAAACACAAATGCTACTACTGTATCTTTCCGGTTACACTAATTTCGTTTCACACATTTGAGACAAAATCCGTATACTGATGTTTTACGGAAAGAACAAATGAGCCAACTAATAAGATACGTTTGGGTTAACTCTAATGGTAAAATATTATAGAGAATCGAATTTTTAAATTAATTAATAAAGTTTTTCTTTTAAGGTAAGACAAAGATCGAAGAAACCTTTCTCGATTTTTTTGAATCACATGAAAAAACAGGAGAAAGCATAACGAGGGAAATTTTAAATAAACTCGAAGCTGATAAGCTGGATATTCATGATATCAGAGGACAAGGATACGATAACGGTGCCAATATGGCTGGAAAGTACAAGGGAGTACAAGCACGTATTTTGGAGATTAATGATTTGGCTGTATTTGTGCCTTGCGCAGCTCACAATCTAAATTTAGCTGGTATTCAACCTGCCTCTAAAACGCGAGAGATGATCAGTTTTTTTGGTACAGTGCAGCGATTATTTAATTTTTTCTCATCCTCAACAATGAGATGGGAAATTTTAATGAAATCTTTAAAATTGTTACTTAAAAATTTGTCTGACACAACAATATGGTCGTCGAAGGCAAATGCAATAAAATCGCTAAATTTACAATTGTCAGAAGTCAAAACATGTTTGGAGATGATTGCGACTGATAAATCAAGTTCAGAAGCTGCATCAAATGCTAGATGTTTGTTGTTACAAATTAATTTTAAATTCATTTGTACTCTAATAATTTGGAATAAAATTTTGCAATGCATTGGCCGAACAATTAAAGCACTACAACAAAAAGATGTATCAATATATCATGCGACAAAATTAATTGACGGCCTACGTTGTGCATTACAAGGACTACGAGAAACAAGGTTTCAACTAATTATCGAAGAAGCAAGAACTTTAGCTGAAAAAATCAATATTAACTATGAATTTCATAGTAGACGGACAAGCGGCAGTATGACACCTAAAAAATTATTTGAGGTTCAAATTCTTAGCGTTTTTGACACACTCTTGAGTCAAATCAATTGGCGTTATGAGCAACTTAAGGTTATCTTTGATGACTTTTATTTTTTTGGTGGCCAATCCTTAAAATCGACGAGTATTGTTGATCAACTTCTTGGAGGCCATCACAATATCACAATTTCTAGAAAAAATCGAATCTTGATGCACTTACCGTGTGGCACGTCAACATTTGGTTCCGTCTTGTTGGAACCAAATGTTGTCAAGATCAACTTTTTCCAATTTCGGCCATAAAAAGTTGGTTATCATCGATCTATACCGATCTCCATTGACAGTAATGGTGTTACCAGCTTCATTTCGAAAAAAATACGGACCGATGATTCCACCAGACCAAAAACCACACCAAACTGTCAATTTAGGTAAATGTAATGGTTTTGCATGAATAATTTGTGGATTCTCTTTGCACCAGAATCGACAGTTTTGTTTATTTACGGCACCACTCAAATGAAAGTGAGCCTCATCGGAGAAGATGATTTTCATAAACAAATCGTTATCGTTTTCAAGTTGTTCTAAGGCAAAATCAGAAAATTCACGACGTTTACGGTAGTCCAATGGCTTCAGAAAAATTTAACACGGATGCAAACCCAAATCCTTTCTCAAAATCCGCCAGGTTGTGGTTTGAGACAGTCCCAATTCTTGAGAACGTCTTGGAATCGACAAATTGAAGTCAACACGTGCCTGAACGGTATAGCAATATTTGCATTACTTCGAGCATTTCTTTGTCTTATTGCCACATTTTCAACAATTCGACGAACAGCGAGCACACTTGGACGATTATTACGACTAAAATATGACAAAAGCGCACGAAAAGTTGCAATTGGAGAACGATTATTTTGATAATAAAGCTGAATAATTTGTAAACGTTGTTCTTGCGTATATCTCACCATGATGAAATTGTAAACATTACTGGATACAATGAAACAAAAAATGACAGATCAGGATATAGTACAAATGGCCGAAACGTCATTTAAAAATCATATCATTCTTTTTGGAAAACCATATACAATATTTTACAGAATTATAAAAGTTTGAGCGCAACATGCTTGATTCTTTTTTCAAGAGGAAAATTTAATGTTGCTTACTGCAAGCGGCCCTTCTTTGTTTGTGCACAGAAAAAATTCATTCAAAATCATTATCAATAATATATAATGTTACGATTCAATAAAATAAATAATCACGACCCTAAAACTAACATATCAAAAAACATTAGAAAACAAAGACTAAATTTAGGCTAATTAAATGTTCCATTTAATTTAAAGATAACGGAACTCAAATCGAAAATCAGACCCAAACCGCAAAATTAAAACGCATATCAAGATCTGTTGGCATTTAAATATTTATAGGCTCATTATGGCCTAGTCAAATGCCTCATTAACATAATTTGGACTCCACTCGTTCTTCATCCAAATTTAAATCATTTGATGTAAAACTAAAATCAAATATCGGGTCAAATCCGAAATAAGGGCCAAAAACGTACATAACCTAAATCTTGGTGAAGAACGAATGAGTCCTAAAATTTTTTAATTGTCATTTGGATAAGGCCAGAATGTCTTATTCTATAACGTTCTAATGTCTATCGTCCGATTTTTCATTTGAGTTCTGGTACCTGTAAATTAAATGACCTGCCAATTGGCCAAGAACGAGTGAAACCCAAAATTGTTTAATAAGCAATTTGATTAAACCTAAAATTATTTGTATATCGAAAGATATTTTTGCATTCTAGTTTTGGTTTGGGTTCAAATGGTAAATGAAGTAAAGCTTGATCATGCACCAGTGGAGCATAAAATTATTTAATGGAGCATATGATTAGGCCATAATGAGTCCAAAATTATTTGTGTGTCAGTAGTTGTTGTTAAGACAGGTGAATGAAGGAACTATTGCAGAACATGTTAAATTCTGAGAAAACGTGAATTTCCGTCAATGAAAGCACTGTCAAAATGATTAATCTGCTTAGGAGAGTTGAAATGTAAAGGTTCGGCAGAACGGAAGAAGAGAAGAAATGAACTTTTTACTGAGCACCTTTCGCCACGACTTGTAATGTAATATTTAATATAAAAGCGAATTTCCAATGCTTTAGTTAGTGTACCCCTCAGTGTCTCACTAATGCGCAGAATATAGATGTAGCACTTTCATCAAAAATGTTGTTTATGATGTGAAGTGGTCTCTGCCAATTGTTCGGTACATTTCGAGAAAACTAATATGTGTACTCGTGTAAACGCACTATCTTATGTTTACGCACATTTATTTAATATTAAATTGTTGATCTAAATTTCATTGATCTTTAAATAATTAGATATTTGTTTTTGTAATCGCTTAGTAAGCAAACATCTAACTAATTTGGTTAAGAACTCGAAACAATATATTTAAATTATTTGTTTCAGTTTAATTAAAACTGTGAGCTGGCTATAAAGTCGAATTGAAAATGTCTTCAAAATTATTAAAATTCGTTCTACGTTTAGTGATTTTTACCAATTTAATTAAATTTGCAGTTAACATTGAACAGCACGATTTTTGTGAATTTTGGCCAAATCGTAATATACTTGACGCCAAAATCCATCAGCAAATGTATAACATTTCGCTGAGTGCATATCCACAAGACCTTCAAACACCACTGGAGTCGTTTCTTAACGAAACTAATTTTATTGAACAATTTGAACGAAATTTCAATGACTCACTTGATATGTTCAACTTGGACTGGCAAACCGATTTTCGTGAAGCTTATTTTATACCTACATTTGCATTTTTACCAAAAACATTAGGATGTGTTTTTAAACATGGTAAATATCGCCAAACGTTATATTTATGAATCCAAAATAAATTAAATTATTATTACTTTTACAATAGATTATCACATTAAGGCGTTTGAAGATAAAGTGGACGTGACCCTAAAGGATATTGCTCATCAAGTGGTCATCTCAGTTTTTAACGATATTGCATTTCAAAATGGTAGTTTCCCTGTACTAATTATGTTTGACCTTTCGGACGAACAGTTGGCTTGCTTTCCTGGTGAATTGCAGACATCACATAAATACTTTGTGCTAGAATGTATTGTACCAACTAAAGGAAAGTCGTTAGGGAGTATAATGAGAATAATTAAAATTAAAAGAGCTGATGGATTATTTAACGAATTATATTTAAATGAATATTTATTTCAAAATGGTAATATTAAGGTGACGTCATTTCACAAAATGTTTCACTTAACAGATATTATCTTTATAGAATACGTGGCACTGGAGAACTCAACACATACCGTTCAGCTAGAGGAGATGGTTTTCAACAATACCGCTAGTCAGATACTGAATATTACCGCAAATGAACGCTGGCAACCTCTTTTCAATAATTTTCATTGTAATAATTGTACGATATATATTACAGTAAAAAACTGATAACAGAATTTTAAAATTGCGCGTAATAAAATAGATCGTTAAAAGGTTTCAAATTAAATTAAAGTAAAGTTTTCTTTAAATAAAACAGGAAAAAGTAACTAAAAGTATCTACTAAAACTTTGAATATTTTCCAAAATTCTAGTAATAATTCTACTATTTATATACTTTTGAGTACTGTATCTTCCGCTAAACCCTTTATTATTAATCCTTACTACTTTTTTAAACACTTGTTTTTTTGTTTTGCAAAAATTAAATTTTTGAATATTTTAATTTAAAAATATTTCAAAAAAAAAATAAAAGGCTTGTTAGGCCATCATCAGAAGTATCTACTGATTTGTAAAAAATAAATATAGTTATATGTAGTAGGAAAAAGTAAGATGGTAAAAGAAGAAAAAAGAGGGGCCGGAGGAGGGGGGATAGTAGGTAAGAGATTAGTCATCGACTGAGTAACAAAATTCAAGGTATATTGAAGTGCATCTCAACATACCGGTTAACAAAAATTTGGACGTAGTTTCGGTTTATAATTCCTCCTTGTTAAGCCATGATATGATTGTCATCAATAGTTTTTCCGTCAGACTGAAATACTAGCCATAATGTTTTAGACCATGCTAACGGTATTGAGGCTGACATCAGTGATCATAGATTTGTTCTTTCCAAGTTCATTTTCAAAGAAAGGTACATAACTCAGAAATTGGATAAATTATCAATTATGTATATTAGATATTTATGCATTTCAAAGATTTTTTTATCCTCTACGACTTTTAATGTTCAGAAGCTTGATTGTACTCTGATGATATTTCAAAAATATAACATGTTAATTGATAAATTCTCAAAACGCGTTCAGGGGCAAGCCAAAATAAAAACTGCCTGCAATTGCCCTTGGATGACTTACATATGGCTTGTAGAATCTTATCAAATAAAAGAATAAAATTTAAAAAAAAACCGAAGTCAAATGCTACGAATTCTTCCTTATTAAATGAACTAAGCCCACTCAATAGACAAATTAAATCTGAAAAGTACTTTGCGAAAAGAATTATTTTAGAAACTAAGTCGTCTTTTGGTCACAAAAGGAAGTTTGGATTAATTCTGATATACATACACAAAAAATATTTTTAATGATATTGAGTACACCGATGCTAACAGCATAGCACATATATTTAATGAGTATTTTGTAAATGGTTGCATTATTCTCATACATTTAGAAAGATAACACCTTGTCCAAACTCATTCTTTCTGTTCCCAGTTTCTGATTCCGGAATATTTAATTTAATATGCACACTCGAAATTTTGTGTTGCTTTTCGATATACAAGAGTTGCATCGCGGCATATTCGATACAACTTCAAATCAAATTTATTGCAAAGCTTTCATCGTTCATATCTACGATGAAATTGTATCTAAAATCGGTGCATGTATAGGAATCAATAAAATCAAAACGAATTTTACACTTACAATACATTTGTATCAAATTTTTACAATACTCTTGTATAATCTTTTTTTTTCGTTTTGCTATGGAATTTTTGGTTTTGAAAATTTTTTATCAAAAAAAAAGGTCCCAAAATTTTATAATGCTGCTTGCACTCATAATCAATAGTAGGCAATTTGATGTAAGTAAAGTTGGCCCAAAAGAAGCCCGAAAAAAATGTGTCTTTGCTTAATCAGTAATATTTTCGGGCTGGCCCGAAAAATTATGAAAAAATTCATTACCTTTAGTTCTTATTCCGATTTTTTTTTTACATCAACATACTACAACAAGATTTGATTTTACAAGCCAACACGAAAAAATATTGGGGGTACAAATTGAAAATGCGGGATTGATAACAGATGGCGTTACTAACGCTATACGCATCAGGCAGTACTGTGACTATGTTCATGTCAAAGCTACGTCTTATAGCTTTAATTTTCAGTATGTGTCAATTTGTCGCAGTGTCAAATTCATAGTTTTTTTGAGCTCTCAATATGTCGAGTTTCGTGCCAACAAAACAGCATTTGCGGGAAGTTTTAATTTACTTCTTTAATTTGAAGAAAAGTGCTGCTGAAGCACATCGATTGGTCTCCGAGGCTTATCCGAGTCATGTTCCATCGGTTTCAACGTGCGAGAGATGGTTTGTGCGGTTTAGAAGTGGTGATTTTGACGTTGAGGACAAAGAGCGGCCGGGCCAAGTGAAAAAGTTTGAGAATGCTGAATTGGAGGCAATACTCAATGAAGACTCGTGTCAAACTCAACAAGAGCTCGCAGATTCATTGGGAGTGACACAACAAGCCATTTCCCATCGTATAAAAGCCCTCGGAGTGATCCAAAAGCAAGGACATTGGGTGCCGTATGAGCTGAAGCCGAGAGACGTCGAGCGCCGTTTTTTTGCATGCGAACTGCTGCTCGAACGGCAAAAACGGAAGGGTTTTTTGCATCGCATTGTCACTGGTGATGAAAAGTGGATCCATTACGATAACCCGAAGCGCAAAAAATCATATGGTTACCCCGGCCATGCATCATCATCGACGGCCAAACCAAATATTCACGGCGCCAAGCTCATGCTCTGTATTTGGTGGGACCAGCTGGGTGTGGTGTATTATGAGCTATTGAAATCGAACGAAACCATCACAGGAGCACTATACCGAACTCAATTGATGCGTTTGAGCCGCGCACTCAAAGAAAAACGGCCACAATACGAGCAAAGACACGACAAAGTAATTTTGCAACATGACAACGCTCGGCCACATGTTGCAGCGCCGGTCAAAACATACCTACAAACGCTGAAATGGGAAGTCTTACCCCACCCGCCGTATAGCCCAGATATTGCTCCTTCCGATTACCACCTTTTCCGATCGATGACACATGACCTAGCTGACCAGCGCTTCCATTCTTACGAAGAAGCCCAAAAATGGGTCGATGACTGGATAGCAGCCAAGCCGGCCGAATTTTTTCGCGACGGTATCCGTAAATTCCAGAAAGATGGGAAAAAGTTGTGGCTAGCGATGGACAATATTTTGAATAATTCATTTGTTACCATTTTTTCAGAATAAACGTTCAAAAATAGAAAAAAATCCCGCATTTTCAATTTGTACCCCCAATAGAAAAAAATTGATAAATAAATATATAATACGTAAGTATGTATGTATGTATATGAAAAGCAAATTTAGTGAAAATTTCAAAAAATTAGTCTCTATTAAAAATATAAGTATAATGATATTACGTAACATTCTTAAAGAAAATACCAAAACATTTGACAATGAGGCGTTCTTCACAGGGATTGCCTAAGACTTCGGCTACTGTCATAAATTAGTGTACCATATTTGAAACCCAAATAATGTAATCTTATTTCTATACGAGGTGGTAAGAAGAATTTTCTTTAGTGTCAGTCCCATTATGTAACGATTTTCAAAAAAAAATTACATAGAAATTTTCTTCTATGGTGGTTGTCACAGGGGTTACCTGAAACTACGGCGTCTGTCGAGAATAAGTGTAGGCCATCTAGAATTGAAATAATGTAGCCCCATTACTGTACCAGGTGGAAAGAAGGTTCATGCCAGTCTCAGTATGTAATAATTTTCAACAAACAATTTACTAAGAAATTTTCTTCTATGGCGGTTGTCACAGGGATTACCTGAAACTTCGGCAACTGTCGAGACTTAGTGTAGGCCATCTGGAATTCAAATAATGTAGCTGTTCCAAAAATCATTAAAGAATCCCATTTCCATCCAACATACCCAATCCTATCAGAATCGTTTAAGAAATTACCGAGTTTCGCCCCAGATGGTCATATTCCAAAAATTCTTCCAAAAATAATTTAGGAATAGAATTTCCATCCAACATACCCAATCCCGTCATAATCGGTTTAGAAATGGCCGAGTTCCGTCTCAGATGGACATTTTCCAGAACTTATTCCAAAAATCATTTAACAATCTTATTTCCATCTAGCATACCCAATCCCATCATAATTGTTAAAGAATAATTATTAAAGAAATTACCGAGTTCCACCTCAGGTGTCCATATTCCAGAACTTCTTCCAAAAATATTTAAGAAACCCATTTCCATCCAACATACCCAATCCCATAATAATCGGTTAAGAATTGGGAGCGCTGAATTTGTTTTGAAATTGAAAAATTGAATTTACTTTGCATTTAAATGAAGTTACTATGAAAAAACACGAATTTGCTTTGCAAAAAATTGAGGTTGATTTAGAAAAAATTGACAATGAAGTATAAAAAATTGTGGTTGAATTGTAAAAAGTTATGAATGAGCTCAAAAACATTGAATATATTGCATACGATGCGAAGTATGCGAAAGCATTTCAAAAATGATTTTTTTTTTGTCAATTTTGTTACACATACATAGACGTTATCTGTTACGACTTAGTTTGAAGCCAAGCTGAAGTTGTGTGTGGCTTGGCACAATTAATTATTTTTTAAACCCATTTTTCTGACAGATAAACTCGCCGATTTTATACAATTCGAAAATTTTCGCATACGAATTTTAAGAATACAATAATTTAAATTTTCACATGGGATGACGTTTTTTAACCGAAAATCGTGTACGATTTTTTTGTACGAATTTCTAGATTTCTAGAACCCGGCAAAATAGTATCTCTTATTTCGATCACAAAATGAGTGGTTTCTATGGCATGTAGTATACCATTGGAAAGAGCATAAACTAGAGAATTTAAAACAAAAATTCTAAAATAACCTTTAGTTTTTTTTTTTTTTTTAATGAATCACCATCCAACGACATTTTTCGTACTTCTACACATTTTTTAGGATTTGGAAGCCCATAACTCATTTTTCTTAAACCAATTGTATTAAATAATGATTTATTTAGAATAAACTTAAATTGCAGAGTACAATAAAAGTGATTTCGTGTCTTTAAGGCTACAAACAAAAAAGTTATGACCATTTAAATTTACAGGTGAGATTTTGGGTAGTTTAAAAAAAAACTTAAAAATATCATACCTCACTTATCGTGACACGTACGACATCAGTTCCATGAAATTAAAGCTTCCAACTAAACCCCCCCCCCCCCCCCCCCAATTAGCCAAAAAATTTTGTCGGTACACCTGCCAAACACCCTGTATATAGGAAGATTTTAGGAAATATATAAAATTATGTATTAATAACAAAGGTGGCCGTTGTCTTGTGAACTTCAAACTTTATGTTTTTTTCGTTCATATAGCTAATTTTTCCTGGATATGCAACAAATTGCAAGAAATGTCATCGAAATTTGTTGCATTGACATATTTCTGATCTTGGATCGGAGTTAGGTACTGAATATGACTATTTGGATGGATTGGATTTCATATGGCTTTATTAGTGTTTACAACTTTAGGTTTTTTTATGTCTTATGAAGCAATCACGTTTTGCTAAACCGGTTTGCATCGTCTACAGAGGTGTTTCTTGTAATACACATAATTTTTAACAAATTTAATATACATAATTATTGAATTGAATTGTTGGACTATGAGATGCTTGTTGGGAACGCTGATAACTGGTTAGAACCAGTATTGTTTTCTGGCAATAATTTTAAAACAGGTGTTGCTTTTATTGGGTTTGATACTCATATTGTGTGTGTTGACCGAGGCGCTGGTTAATGGTTTTGTTTTGTTACTTGGAAGATCAATAGAACCATGAATGCTTGTTGTTTGATCTAAAAACAACATAGACATAGAGTTGAGGATGGCAGCAGGGCTTGTTAGCTAAGTGGAATTTAATTTATATTATTTATTTAATTTATTATTAAAACAACATAATATTACAGAAAATTATTAAGGCAGGTACTACCAACAATTCTGGAGGAAAATCGAACTTATGAAATTTGAAATCCGAGAAGATCTAATTGAAAAAAATTAAGAGATCCTCAATAGGATAAAATAATCTGGATCGCAAACGGACTACCACAGGAAGAAATAGCAGAGGTATACTCCTACATATGGTGGAATAAGAAAAATTTAAAACATTATCAAAATTGAAATAATTAACGGTATCATACCACTAAAATGTAGCCTTGGCAACAAATGATCTCTGCCAATTTTTCGGTACATATCGAGAAAACTAATATGTGTACTCGTGTAAACGCATTATCTTATCTTTACGCACATTTAATTAATATTAAATTGTTGATTTAAATTTTATTGATCTTTCAATAATTAGATATTTGATTTTGTGATATTATCGCTTAGTAAGCAAACATCCAAATAAGTAATTTGGTTAAGAACTCGTAACAAAATTCTTAAATTATTTTTTTCAGTTTAATTAAAACTGTGAGCTGGCTATAAAGTCGAATTGAAAATGTCTTCAAAATTATTAAAATTCATCCTGCGTTTAGTGATTTTTACCAATTTAATTAAATTCGCAGTCAGCACTGCACAGCATGACTTTTGTGAATTTTGGCCAAATCGTAATGTACATGACGCCAAAATCCATCAGCAAATGTATAACATTTCACTAACTGCATATCCACAAGAGCTTCAAATACCACTGGAGTTGTTCCTTAACGAAACTAATTTTATTGAACAGTTTGAACGAAATTTCAATGACTCACTTGATATATTCAACTTGGAGTGGGACACCAATTTTCGTGAAGCTTATATCATATCGACATTTGCATTTTTACCTAAAACTTTAGGATGTGTTTTTAAACATGGTAAATATCGCCAATCATGGTATTTGTGAATTCAAAATAAATTAAATTACTAATATTTTTACAATAGATTATCACATTAAGGCGTTTGAAGATAAAGTGAACGTGACCCTAAAGGATATTGCTCATGAAGTGGTTTTCTCAGTTTTTAACGATATTGCTTTTCAAAATCAAAGTTTTCCTGTAATAATGATATTTGACGGTTCGGATGAACATTTGGCTTGCTTTCTTGGTGAATTGCATACATCACATAAATACTTTGTGCTAGAATGTGCTGTAGCATTTAACAAAGGGCCGATAGGGAGTATAATGAGAATAATTAAAATTAAAAGAGCTGATGGATTATTTAACGAATTATATTTAAATGAATATTTATTTGAAAATGGTAATATATATTATGGTGACGTCATTTCACAACATATTTCACTTAACAGATAATATCTTTATAGAATACGTGGCATTGGAGAGCACACAAAATCATGGCCAGCGTGACAAGATACAATTCAATAGTACCCATAATCAGTTATTGAATATTACTAGCAATGAACGCTGGCAATCGCTTTTCAAACATTTTCATTGTAATAATTGTACGATAAATATTACAGTAAAAAACTGATAATAGAATTTTAATATTGCGAATAATGAAATATGTGTGTATATCAAAAAAATGTTTCAAATTAAAATAACCTTAAGTTTTTTGTTTAAATAAAACAGCATAAACTAACTTCAATCTTTGAAGGCTAGCAAAAAAAAAAAAATTTTACGAAACTTCCAGAATATTTTCCAAAATTCCAGTAATAATTCTACTATACATTTGACTACTATAGTATCCGCTAAACCCTTTATTATTAATCCTTACTACTTTTTTAAACACTTGTTTTTTTTTTGTTTCGCAAAAATTAAATTTTTGAATATTTTACTTAAAAAAATTTTCAAATTGATTGATGTTGAATGAAGAATTTGCGTCTAGTGTGCTGATGAAACACCAAAAATACTCGCAACTTTCAAGTCGCGGTTTTCGGTCAAAATTAGTATACAGGAATCGTTTAATTCGTTTGTCGTATCAAGAGCGAGAGAACGTATCATGAGCGTTCCAGAAAACCTACCAACATGCCAGTCTTTTGAATTTTGTAAAACAGATTTCTAATTTGAAAATAACCAGTAATAAAAATACCAAATTACAACAACAATAGTTTATTCACCCATTAATAATAATTTTCACAATTAAGTGAGGTAAGTCAATGCACCTAGAGCACCAGGCAGTACTGATTGATACGTCATCAAATGTGTGTCGATAGTATTTTTTAGCGAAATGTAGATGGCAGTAATATCCAATAAAATGTTGAATGCATAATTTAATACTTATATAATAAATTGTAATTTTATGATAAATTAATTCTTATCAATGGTCCGTAATATAATTTTTATTTGATATTATTGCAGAAGTCACTGTTTTTTACACCGTGATTGACGTTTCACGAGAAAATCTTATCAATTATACTGTCATTTTTAGTCAAAAATTGGAACATCGACATAAAATGACGTCATATAGATTTTTTTTTAAATCAATGAGGCTGAAACAGGTTAGCCTCTGTTCTAAGCCACTGCCAACCCAGGTTCACACAATTTCCACCATCTCATACGCACCCATTGCGGCAGCTCAATCATATAGAGGCCTTGATAACCGCAATCAAAATATTTTTGGGAGAGGGATTTGAGTGGGGTACCGGACTCCTATATGTAGTGGAATTTGACTCTGCAATGTTATCTGGTTCAACTCAGATAACATTGCATTGATAGAGACGTTGATGGATTCGGCGGTGAAAACCCGATAAAGAGAACATGTAACAACACTGAGACAAAATCATAATTAAAACTAGAAGAAAATGGCTACCAGCGGTGAACGTAAAATTAATGTCAATAAATTAGAAGCACCTGACGACTGGGCAAAATGGAAATGCCATATTTATATAGTTTTGCGCTCATATGCATTTGCAGATATTATTAATGGCAAACGCGAATGTGTTCAATTAAAAACGAACTCAACAGATGATGAAAAAGCTGTATAGGGCCATGCGAAGGTCGCAAGTGCGTTAAGCAAACCAGTTGCTGAGCCCGTATTGACTTGTAACTATGCGAAATAAATCTGGGATAAATTACGTGCGCAATTTAAACGTAGTATAGTATGCAACGTCTGATAAAGTGACCGTGTAGGCTTCATATTTTAATTGAAGCCTTTTTTCGAGTATAACGCGACGAGAAATAAGATATAAGCGCACATGTCGCTAAACTGCAAAAGTTGTTCGTAGATTTAAATGACGAATTAACAAAACATAACGAAAATATCCTGTCTGAACAAATATTGGTTGGCCAGATTTTATCGACATTGGGAAAAGAATATGATAATTTTAAGGATCTTTGGGACACGATTTCATCAGAAAAATAAAATTTGAATCTACTCATAGAGAAATTAACTACGAGTGAACTATACGTGATCAAAGAAAAAAAAATGGGTACTACACTAAGGTTTTGGGCAATATTTGGATGTTCGATCACAGATTTGACTTTCACAATTTGCTCAGCGTACTGAAATTTCTGATTGAGAAATGAGACTACGCTAAGGTTTTGGGCAATATTTGGGTGTTCGATCACAGATTTGATTTTCGAACTTTACTCAGCGTACTGAACTTTCTGATTGAGAAAAGAGACTGCGTAATGGTTTTCGGCAATATTTGAATGTTTGATCACAGATTTGACTTTCAAATTTTACTCAGCGTACTGAACTTTCTGGTTGAGAAATGAGACTACGCTAAGGTTTTGGGCAATATTTGGATGTTCGATCACAGATTTGACTTTGAAAGTTTACTCAGCGTACTGAACTTTCTGATTGAGAAATGAGACTGCGTAAAGGTTTTGGGCAATATTTCTAATTTTTAGTACAAATTTGGCAGGCTCGATTGTTGCCTTTGCGGATGATATGAGCTTATGTTATCGTGGGTCCTCACAAACTGATGTTTGCCGTAAAATTGCAGCGGACCTTTTGGAAAGGAAATGGTTTGACCAGCATTTCTTAATTTTAAGTGACAAAACTAAGATTATGCATTTTAGTTTGAGTGGCAGTATTTTACATTCACCGTTAACGTATCATTCCAGTTTTTGTAATGCCGTTAATTGCTCCAGCTCGTGCATTTCTATTGAAGCTGTTGAGAGTTTCAAGTATCTTGGAATTATTGTTGATTGTAATCTGAGTTGGAAGCATCATGTCGATAAATTAAAAAAGTCTCTCAACAATGCATTACGAACCTTATATCTATTAAGACCTGTAGCTCCTAAATCGGTATTGCTAAAATTCTACTATGCCTGCATTAACTCTAGGCTCGAATATGCTTTATCGTGTTGGGGTGGTTGCTATCATTCAACTTTAAAAATTCTCATTATTGTTCAGAAATATGCTATTCGTATCATGTGTTTTAAGTCTTCGCGGGTTTCTGCATGGCCATTATTTTTGAGTTTTAAAGTTTTACCATTACAACATCTATATGTTTATAAGGTTTTACGTTTATTTTATTTGCGAAGTGGGCACCGATTTTTGAGATCAAATGTGCGATACAACATTAGGAACAATGATCAGTTCTTATTTGTTGTTCCATATTTTTTTAGTGAACATTTTAGAAAATATTTTTTGGTAACTGCTCCTTCCTTATTTAACCAACTTCCACTTAGCTTACGGCAACAAATAAATTCAAAATCATTTCTCAAATTACTTAAAGTTTGGCTTTTTGAGCACCCTAATATCGATTTCTTATTTAGAGTTTTAGTCTGATGCAGTTTAATTTTAATTTTAGTTTCAATTGTTTATATTTTTTATATTTTTTTGTTAAATTTTTATTGTAATATTCATAACTTTTTTTTTCAATTTTTTCTTGTTAAAGGGTAGATCAATACTGCCGTTAAATCGGTGATGATTACCCTACTCATTTAATTTCATTTTGTATATTATTATTATTATATGTAAAAAAATCGTTTTTGAAAATAAATGATAAGCCTTCGTGCTTTAAAAAAAAAAAAAAAAAAAAAAAAAATTTAAAGACAGTAGTATTGATTAAGAGAACAATCAATATTTTCTTGGTCATATAAAATAATCCATAGGTATTTTTTTTATAAATAATCATATCTTATCGCGCGGGCACATTAAATCTTAAAAAAAACATTTAAAAAACTTACATTTGAAAATGTTTGGTTACTCTGGTAGAAAATCGACTTAGATGTAATCGTACGTATATAATTTATATAAATAGGCTCTATTATTATTTTTAAGATATGATTAAATTTAGTTTATGAAAAAAAAATAATAATAAAAAATAAAATTATTAAAATTATAAAAAAAAAAAAAAAAAAAAAAAAAAAATATTTGGATGTTCGATCACAGATTTGACTTTCAAATTTTACTCAGCGTACTGAACTTTCTGGTTGAGAAATGAGACTACGCTAAGGTTTTGGGCAATATTTGGATGTTCGATCACAGATTTGACTTTAAAAATTTTACTCAGCGTACTGAACTTCCTGGTTGAGAAATGAGACTACGCTAAGGTTTTGGGCACTATTTAGATGTTCGATCACAGATTTGACTTTCAAATGTTACTCAGCGTACTGAACTTTCTGATTGAGAAATGAGACTGCGTAAAGGTTTTGGGCAATATTTGGATGTTCGATCACAGATTTGACTTTCATATTTTGCTCACCGTACTGAACTTTCTGATTGAGAAATGAGACTGCGTAAAGGTTTTGGGCAATATTTGGATGTTCGATCATAGATTTGATTTTCACATTTTGCTCAGCGTACTGAACTTTCTGATCGAGAAATGAGACTACGCTAAGGTTTTGGGCAATATTTGGATGTTCGATCACAGATTTGACTTTCAAATTTTGCTCGATAAATTCTTATTTGCTTGTTGTTGTTGTTATATTTTATTTTAAAGTAAATCAAACAATGAAAATGAAAAACACAATGACGCACATTAACGAACAAGCCTACTGCCTATACAAAAACGTACAATCATCGAATTGTCTTACTTTTTAGCGTGACGTGGTTTCTCGACCAACACCCCATCCCAAAAGTCACCAACGGGCGCAAAGAAGTATAACTTCAATAGGATCAGAAACAACTGCTTTCGTCGCATCCTGTGGATGCAAAAACACGAAAAAACAAAAATATCAACGCAACGGGCAAAGCCAAAATTTCCTTGCTTTAAAATTAAGTAATTGGGCCATTGGGCAGCACAGTGTCCACAAAAGAACGCAGGTGGAAGCACAATTAAGCAGCAGAAGAAACAACAACGTCGATGCAAATAAGTGGTATTGTGACAGTGCCTACAAACCAACAAGCAATATTTTATGTCATACAGTGAGTTTGTCACACCTGAAGTAATTTCACTTGGAAAACAAGGTGTGCATATGGATGCGTTTGGTCAAGGGACAATAAAAATTGCTAAATTTGAAAAGGTTTTATATGTTCCTGAGGCGAGTGCGCCTTTGTTTTCTGTCCAAGCAGCAGCACTAAATGGTTACAGTACGACTATCGATGACAGAAGTGTTATAATTCGTGAAAAAATTAATGGAAATATCGTAATGACTGGTGATATGGAAAATGAATTATATATGCTTGACTTGACATGCGTGTTGTACAAGTGAATTTAGTGAAATCATACGACATTGCAAGTGTATCACGAGAGGTTTGGTCACCAAAATAAACAGCATATGTTATAAAAAATGTTTTGAAATAAATGAATATTGATTGAAGTGGAAAATTGCAATGAAGAATTCTGTGATGGATGTGCTCTAGGAAAAATGCATAAGCTACCATTCAAGTAACGAATGAATCGTCTGACAGTTACTGTAGAAATGATCCACACAGATGTCAATGGCCCAATGACCACAGAGTCGTTTGGAAGAGCACGTTACTACGTTGGTTTTAGGGATGACTTTAGCAAATTTTGGAGAATTTTTTCGGAGAAGTGAAGAATGTATTGAACTATCGTTGAAGCAGCACAGTCTATGTTGAATCCAGAAGCTTGTAACGCCGCAGTTTATTTATTAAATCGCACTGGGAAATCATCAGTTCAGAATAAAGCCCCTTATGAATTGTGGTATAATCGGTCAGTAGGAAGGCTTGATCATCTGAAAATTTTCGGCACTGGATCATATAAACAAGAGTTTTCGCTTAAGCTTGATGACAAAGCAGTCTTCGGACATCTTGTTGGAAATGTCAATGACAAAGATGGTTTTCGAGAAAAGGTTCTGGGCCAAAAGCGGTCAAAATTCAGCCAAAGAAAATTAATTACTAAGCCAAGGGATATTAAACTCAAAAAAAGTTTTTTACGTCGTCCACTTCTGAAGGAAGTCAGGATAAAGATGAATTTTTTTTAGAAAACTCAATTGGAGCAAACGATTGAGTCAGCACAAAGTAGTAATGAGTCTTCTATATAAAACCAGCATGGGTGGAGGGTGATGAATTTTCAATAAATATCAAGATCCAAACTCATTCTCTGAAGTTCTGAAGTCAAATGAGAGAGAGTATTGGATGCAGGCGATTCATGGAGAGATGGAATCTCTGAAACAAAATGAAACTTGGATATTAGTTGCAAGACCAAAGGAAGCACAAGTTTTGAAAAATCGGGGGTTTTGCGTCAGAAGATCGCGAGTAATGGAAGTACTCGTTTCAAAGCTCGATTAGTAGCGAAGGGCTTTGTACAAAAGCAGGGAATCGACTTTGAAGAAAGATTAAATCCTGTAGCGCGATATGACACTATACGAACTTTGTCTGCTGTAGCGGCATCTAACAAAATGAAACTGTAACAATTCGACGTGAAAACTACCTTCCTGAATGGGTATCTGGAAGAAGATATGTATTTAGAACAATCAGAAAGTTTTAGTGACAGGACTGGAAGAGTATGTCCGTTAAAAAGAAGTTTATACGGGTTAAAGCAGGCGCCACGATGTTGGGACAAACGGTTCATGGAATTCATGAAGAAAACAGATTTTAAAAATAGTGTTGCAGATCCTTGTCTCTTTTATGTATGTAGCAATTTATGTCGATGATGGTCTAGTAGTCGGTAATGAAGAGAAAGAGATTGCCGACTTTTTAGAATGTTACGACAAGAGTTTAATACAACGACTGGTTCTCTCGATAATTTTCTTGGCATAAAAATAGAAAATCGAGATAATGGATCAATTGTTGTGAGCCAAGAAAAGTATACAAGACATTGCGTTTGCAGTAAATAAAGCTGCACGAGCGATGGAAAAACCAACCGTTCAGAATTAAAATCAAGTTAAACGCATATTTTGGTCACTGAGAAAAAAAAACAAGTAAAAGTAAAAAAATATACATATAAAATCAAAAAAATATACATATATTTTTTAGGCAAAAAGTCTCGTTTTTAAAATCAAAAGGATAATCTTTTTAATTTTAAAATAAATTTTTTCGCAAAATTAGTTTATAAAAATAAAAAAATTGACAAATGTCACAGAATTTTATTAAATCAAAGTAAAAAATAAACTCCTTCTCCCCAATTTTTACCCCCAAGGCCATTGTGTAAAAATACACATAACCCTTAAAAAAATATAATGAGAACCTTAAGTTTCTTGACAGTTTGATTTCGTACTGATAAAAAGTTGGTCTACTCAATAAATACAAACATTTTCATAAGTTGTCATTATTATCAAAAAAATTGTTTTAAAATTCTAGAACGCTTCTTTTGAAATAAATTATTCTGTTTAAATAAATAAACTTTTTAATTTTCATTTTACAAAATATGTTATTAAAATAAAAAAGCTATTTATTAGTTTGCAAAAATTTCATTTAATTTCAAAAAATACTTTTTAAATTCAAAAAAAATTATAACTTTTAGAAATTAAAAACTTCGTTTTTTAATTTTACAAACCAAAATTTTTCACAGTGTGAAAGCTACAGTGATGCACGGTATAATATACGACAAAGAAGAAGGACTATAAGTTTATAACGATGCTGATTTCACTGGTGACAAGAATACAAGATGTTCTACGACTGGAATAATAGCAATGTTTTCCGGTGGAGCCATATCGCTAGTGAAGGAGCGAAGGAATAGATTTGGTTACGACGTTTATTATCCGAATTGATTGAAATGCCAGAGTCATCTCACACACATTGAAATTCGAGATCGGTATGTACACGGAAGAGATTCTTGAATGGTGAAATCAAATTGGAGCACATTGCTCGAAAGAATCGGTTACCTAATTTATTGACGAAGCCACTTGAACGTGTTCGATTTGTTTCTCTTTGTGAAAGGATTGGTGTACGGAAAAATGACATCGTTTAGTCATCAAAAGCAACTTAAGTTTTTTTTGTTGTTTACCTTTTTTTGAAGGAAATGTTAATATAAAAGAAAAAGGGGAAAAAATAAGAAAAAAATGTTGAAATGTGTGACATCTGGTAAATTAATATTAAACTAATTGTATTTGTACTTGCGTATATAGAATAAAACTACCACTTCATGTGAAATACATGTGTTTTTCGTAATTATTCTGAAATAATAAATTTACAACATCAACAACAATAATAAAGGAATCATTTGCAATAAATTTTTTAGAAATTTTGAAACTTTGGAAATTTTTTGAAATTTCTGTGCAACATTTGTTGTATGCAACATATTGGGGATTTTTAGAGACGTATTTCACACGTGCAACATTTGTAGCATGCAACAAATTTGGAATTTTTTTGGTTTTGAGACGTACTTCACACGCATCTCGTCAACCCCAAAACGAGTGGCCAAGTGATCACTAAAGGTGTGACCTTGGCAACTACATGTCTTTGCCAAGAAGAAGAAAACTAATATGTGTAGTCGACTATCTTATCTTTACGCACATTTAATTAATATTAAATTGTTGATTTAAATTTTGTTCATCTTTAAATAAGTAGATATTTGTTTTTGCAATATTATCGCTTAGTAAGCAAACATGCAAATAATTTGGTTAAGAACTCTAAGCAAAATTCTTAAATTATTTTTTTCAGTTTAATTACAACTGCGACTTGGCTGTAAAGTCGCATGGAAAATGTCTTCAAAATTATTAAAACTCGTCTTGCGTTTAGTGATTTTTACCAATTTAATTAACTTCGCAGTAAGCACTACACAGCATGACTTTTGTGAATTTTGGCCAAATCGTAATGTACTTGATGCCAAAATTCATAAGCATGTGTTATATGTTCCGATAATTGAATCTCCACAAAAGCTTCAAATGCCACTGGTGTCGTTCCTTAACGAAACTAGGTTTATTGAACAATTTAAACGAAATTTCAATGACTCACTTGATATGTTCAACTTGAAGTGGTACACCGATTTTAGTCAAACTTATGTCATATCGACATTTGCATTTATACCCAAAACATTAGGATGTGTTTTTAAACAAGGTAAATATCGCCAATCATGGTATTTATGGATTCATAATAAATTAAATTACAAATATTTTTACAATAGATTATCACATTAAGGCGTTTGAAGATAAAGTGAACGTGACCCTAAAGGATATTGCTCATCAAGTGTTCTTCTCAGTTTTTTACGATATTGCTTTTAAAAATTCAAGTTTCCCTCACATAAGTATGGAAAGGATTAGGGAAGGACATTTGGCTTGCTTTCCTGGTGAATTGCATACATTACATAAGTACTTTGTGCTAGAATGTACTGTAGCAACTATGGGAAAAGTATTGAGAATAATTAAAATTAAAAGAGCTGACGGATCTTTCAAAGAACTATATTTAAATGAATATTTATTTCAAAATGGTAATATATATTATTATGGTGACGTTATTTCAGAATATTTTTCACATAACAGATAATATCTTTATAGAATACGTGGCATTGGAGAGCACCAAAAATATTCTCCAGCAGGATAAGATACAATTCAACGGTACCCAAAATCACTTATTGAATATTACTAGTAATGAACGCTGGCAATCGCTTTTCAATCATTTTCATTGTAATAATTGTACGATAAATATTACAGTAAAAAACTGATAATAGAATTTTAAAACTGCGAATAATAAAATATACCAAAAAAATGTTTCAAATTAAAATAACCTTAAGTTTTTGTTTAAATAAAACAGAATAAATTAGCTTGTGTTTTTGACGGCTATCAAAAAAAAAATTATTTGGGAAACGTCCCATTCGTCGAAATATTTTTTTTCTCTGTTGGTATGACTGTCAGTGACATCTGTGAAGAATGTCACATCAAAATAATCATTAGAGTTTAGTATACGCTTATCTTTCTGAAGTACAAAAAGTCCATTCAGCGATTTTTACAATGAGTGAAATTATTCAACAAAGAAGTGCCATTAAATTTTGTGTGCGGAATCAATTTTGTGGTGCCGAAACGTTCAGACAAACAGACGATCAATTGGCCGAATATCGTGCCAAAGGTGAGCTGAAGCCCAAAAGACCACGTCAAAGCAAGTTAAAAATCACGGTGATGTTGACAGTTTTCTTCGATTATGGAGCTGTGGTGCACTCCGAATTCCTTCTGACCAGCCAAACTGTCAACAAGGAATACTATTTGAGTGTTATGCGTCGCTTGTGCGAAGCTATTCGTAAAAAGAGGCCGGAATTATGGGTCGACAACTCTTGGGTTTTGCACCCCGATAATGCACCTTCTCATACTGCATTGGTTTTACGTGATTTTTTCGCCAAAAATTCCACCCATATCGTTCCGCAACCACCGTATTCGCCTGATTTAGCTCCGTGTGACTTCTGGCTGTTCAGCAAACTGAAACGACCGCTCCAGGGAGACCGTTTTGAGTCAATTGAAGACATTAAACGTGAATCGCTACGCGCATTGGGGCTATTCCGGAAATTGACTTTGACAACTGTTTCGAGGATTGGAAAAAACGTTGGCACAAGTGTATGAGGCCGGGGGGATTACTTTGAAGGGAACGAAATAGATTTCGAGACAAAAATAAAGAATTTTAAAATTATGAACAAAGTCTTACTATTTTTTGCACACAGTGTTAAACTTAAATTTAACATTCTACCAAACATTTCTAATCGGTAATTGAAAAGTCGGAACTAAGTTGGTAGTTTAGATCTAAATACGTTCGTTAAGCTAGCAGAACCCATACGGCGGAAGAACATTACAAGATAGTATGGATAATTATAGGTTCATTATAGGCTAATTAAATGCTCTATTAAAAAATTTTGGGTTCCATCTCTTCCAACTAAAACGCGGGTTCTGCTAACTTAAGAAAAAGTTAGCAGAACCCATATAAAAACGATTTAAAAACAATTGGAAAATTAAAGGTTAATTTTAGTGTAATTAAATGCCCTATTTAATTTTTTTATTATGCTCGCTCTAGGAGAAAAGTAAGGCTTTATCACTTAAAAGCTAACCGAACCTAATCAAATGATCAGTTAATCTAATCAGTTAATCTAAAGCTAGCAGAACCCAAATCGAAAATTAGACCAAAACCGAAATTAGAACGCAAAATAAGAACAATTGACATACTCAACATTTTTTAATGTGGCTTTTCATTACGCCATAATGAGCCTAAAATTATTTGTATGTCAATTGTTTTTGTTTTCCGTTCTAATTTCGGTTTTGGTCCGATTTTCGATTTGGGTTCTGCTATTTTTAGATAAAATTACCTGAAGTTGGGTCAAGAAAAAGTGGAGCCCAAAAATTTTTAATGGGGCTTTTGATTAGGTCATAATGAGCCTAAAATTATTTGTTGTCAATTGATCTTGTTTTGCGTTCGAATTTGATTTTTGGCCCCATTTTCGATATGGGTTATGTTAGCTTTTAAGTGATAAAGCCTTGCTTTTCTCCTAGAGCGAGCATAATAAAAAAATTAAATAGGGCATTTAATTAGCCTAAAATTTACCTTTAATTTTCCAATTGTGTTTAAATCATTTTTTTACATGAGTTCTGCTAACTTTTTCTTAAGCTACCAGAACCCGCGTTTTAGTTGGAATGGATGGAACCCAAAATTTTTTAATATAGCATTTAATTAGCCTACATTTACCCTATAATTTTCCATACTATCTTGTAATGTTCTGCCGTATGGGTTCTGCTAGCTTAAGGGACGTAACTCAATATCGGGGAGATTTTGGTTTATAAATATTAGAGACATTTTACAATACCTTGGCGAACTAACGACCAACGAAAATTATAGGCCGATTTCGTTACTTCCAATCATTTCAAAAACATTCAAGAAACTACTGCTAAAAAGACTAAAACCACTGATATAAGAAAGAAATCATATTCCTCCACATCAATTTGGCTACAGAGAAAACCATTCAACAATATATAAAGTACTTCCGATTACAAACATAATTGAAGGTGTATTTGAAAATAAAAACGTATGTTCAAGTATCTTGTTCGATGTGTCACAGGCTTTCGACAGTGTACGACATAAAGACTTGGAATATAAATTACAACGAGGCTAACCAAAGTAGATTTATGAAATACTAAAATTACAAAACTACTTGGAAAAAACGAAGATATCTGCAGGAATAACACAAAGTAACGTTCTAGGGCCAATTTTACATGTTCTAGATACCTTGGACTTGACACTGGTACAGGAGAAAAGCATAGCATCGTTTGCGAATAATGCAACCATCTATAGGCGGTCGTTGAAAGCATAGAAAAATCCACAAGCAAATTGCAAAGACCTTCTAATATTGTCAATACCTGGACTCTTCGCCCAGGCCATGGCGAATAAACTTAACGAAATAAAATCTGTTCACACAAAATTCACCAACAAAAAATACCATTGGATACCAATACAACTGCACTCTCAGCAAATAGATCGACTAAAAATATAACAAAACTTAAGGGTCTAGGAAAAAGGCTATGATCCTCCAAACGAAGATTTACATAAATTTTAAATACAATTTTTACAAAGATAAATTAATAGATGATAAATCAAAGCAGGATCCCGACTTGTGAGTACTATAAAATTAGGCACAAATTATCCTACAAACACAAAAATATAAAATTCGGAGAAATTTCAAAGATTCAGTAAGATTTTTTTTTCAATTTCACTCTAGCTTTCGTTTTAGAGTAAACAAATATTTTGAACAATTAAATTACAACTCGCTAAGCGCTTATCAGGCAGCCATTTATTAATTTTCTCATGGTCCCTATTTATTTATACCGCAACGTTATTAATTGAATTTGTTTTTAAAATTTGCAAATAGCAACAACCACAAAAAGTTAAAAATCGAAACCAATTTAAAATATGCATTGATATTTTCGATTTCTTTGCGAGATCAAGACTACTGATCTCGATTAAAAAAATTAACCAAAAAGACAAAAAAAAAACGGCGATCGCAAACCAAAAACCGGCAAACTGGAAAAAAAACATAAAAATTAAAATCTTTTCTACATATCGCAAAATATTAATCTCATTTAATTCAAATTGAGATTCTTCGTACTAAACGATAAGATCATTTTAAAACTTTTTTAACTCAATTTAAAATAATTTTTTTTTGGTCTTACATTACTGCAATATATATAGATCGACTTCTTCCTCTTTAAGCAAGAAACGATCTTTGATATATTTTTTTGTTAAATTTAATTCATTTCGAATCAAATGGATATACGACTATAGCCGTACATACAGATTTGTATTTTTTTGGTTGCAGTGATATTTTTAAATATCAGACACCGCACATCAACTCCATTACAGTTTTATTCTTATGTATAGTTTTATTAAGTTTTTTTTTTATTTTTTTTTTTTTTTTGGTTTTTTGATTCAAAGTCAATATGCAAATTTATGATTTAAGAAAAAAATGCGTATTTCGACGAATGCAAATTTTTGCATTTTCGAACATATAGAAAAAATAAAAATAAAATATTTGTATACAGAGAACGAGATTTATATAAAATTTATATGAAACCGCAAACCGTCTCCGCGATACGTATACGTAAAAAAGCCATTTCAAAATCGACCAATATAAATATTAACTTACCCGTCACGAGTGTATGTCGAACAATTGTTTAGAAAATGATGAATGTTTGGAAACTAACCTTTAAAGAAACACAATCTAGAAGTAAGCACGTCTTAATTTAAAAAAAACTGTCATCCAAAATATTTGCCACCAAATGAGGAGTATCAGAAAAGATTTCCGATAAAAAACTAACACGTCTAGTAGGCCTGGAAATTCATTTATTTTGTAAAATAGAGTTCAGCCTCGATAGGTCTCTCACGCGAGTTGTTTTGTGAATGCCACTCTACCACATTTGCAATATGCCATAAATCTTACTGGTTGAGTAATTAATGCGCATGTCACTTTGTGTTCCGCAATGGTCAGTAATATTGGAACAGTCATAACCACCATAAACAGATTTTCATCCAAGAGGATGCACGATAAGCTTGTGAAGTGCTAACTTTAAACCAAGGAAAATAAAACTATGCTGTGCATAAGGCCAAAACGACCGTCGCTGAAGAATAGACCTTCGATAGTATCGCAATGTTATCCCAACCGAAGAAAAAAAATTCAAACTATCGAAGCACAGGTAAAAGCACGAAAATAAATGTAGCTTCAATGCAATCGAGGTACGATGAACTGCAGCAAAAATATGACGTCCAATCGAGGTAAAGCAGACCGCACGAGGTGACTCACTTTTCTGTATTATTATTATTATTATTTTTTTTTTTTGATTAGCATATAAAGTAAAGCCTGGAAACTTGGTTTGGATTACCGTGAATTAAAATGAATGGATTGAGGGAATGGTCATGAGAAAACGCGCTGATCAAGCGTGTAGGAGTAATGAAAGAAAGATCGTCCAGCGTTACAACTACAACAATATACGGAAACTTCCTCTTAATCTAAGATTTAAGGTCTTGGAGTTCAAAGTTGGCCGAGTTTTCATTAACTACTCGGAGCATTGGTTCAAACCTGTCATAATCTGTACTTCAAATAATTAAATTTATCTCAAATTACGCTGGTTACTGAAAAATGTTAAATTCTGAGATATACTTTGAGAAATTCTAAGAATACCAGATAACTGATAACTAATGGATAAATATTATACCAGCTATGGTATGGAGTTTATTCCGCAATTGCATCTGCGATAAATTAAGTCGACATTCGTAACTGGGAAGCATCAGAGGGTCTTAGCATGGTAGCTGTTGCTAAGCGTACAAATCGTTTCTATACGGCTTTGATCCTCTTTAAGTGTATTCCATGATAACGAGACCATATCTGAGTGGCATACTCAAGAGTGTGTCTAATGAAGAATAATCTTGACGATTGAATTTGCCTTATTTATCACACGAGCATATTGCTTTTTAAAGTCTAGCAACTCGTCGAGCGTAATACTCAAATCGCAAATAGTATCGTTCCATGGTAACAACTTTACCTGACAATTGGTTACATTCACCTCGAGACCGTTTTCCACAATGTGCATTTTAACGTGGAAGAAATAACCCGTTATATTTTACAGTTATCTGCAAAGCAGTCTATAGAGGGAAGTTTCTGATAAGATAACCAATGGTGCATCAGTAGAAACGATGAAACAAAGAGAACTCAAATGCGAGCACTGTAGCACTCCGTATGTTGATATGTAGCTTATGGACAAGGCGGAACGAAAAAGTATCTGATATTCCCGGTTACTCAAACAAGAATCAAGCCATTTTATACATCTAGGCGTATTTCTAGGAACTAAATTAGTAATAGTAGTTCCACATCTTCTCAATTCATAAGACCGATTGTAAATAACTCGGTTCGAACAGTTTTGGTAGATAAGACACTTTTACGATGGGTCTTTAATTCGTGATATCAGAACGTAGTCCCGTTTTGTACATCGGAATTTCGTAAGAGTTTTTCTAGAGTACAGGTTCAAATCGGGAGAGACTTGCTACATCGCAATAAGACTATATGGATCTGATGAAAAGTCTTATTTTAAACAAGAAATGTAATTACCGGTTACATAATCCGTCATTATCAAATTCCTCAAAATAATGAGGAGCCGAACATATTAACAACATTATTAATAGGGATTGCAATTCCGGTATTTCGAATACCGGAATTCCCGGATTCGGATGATTTTCCCAAAATCGAAATACCGGTAATTTTACAATACCGGTATTTCGATATTAAAATAAAATAGTTTCCATATTCAAAAATCCCTTAAGCGAAATATCATTTCACTGTTTAAATAGTTCAAATTCCCGGCACCAGAGGTTTTTTTCCATAATTTGACAAGTAATAAAAATTAAAACAATTGACATATAATAAAATATATTAACAGTTAGCTACTTATTTTTTAATCTACATAATCAGTATTTTTATTTTATTTTCTTGAAACAGGATATTTTTATGTTTAATTGTTTAATTAGTTGTTGTGTTTATTGTTTTCATAAAGAATAAAGCTAACAATAAAGAATAACGCTAAAAATAAAGATCAACGAAGATAATAGTAAAATTTGTGTTCAACTGAAGCTGAACTGACCAGCTATTGGTATATTTCTATCTTTTACTTTAAATAGTTTACTTAAAGTCTACATCCCAAGAAGTGATGCGTGAATCCTCAGAGTCAGAGAAAACTGAAAAATTTTCAGAAGTTACAAAATTACTACATAATAAGAATTCCGTATGGCAACATTTCTTACGCAACCCATCAGGACAGCTCGCAAAATGTTGGTCCTGCGGTAGAATTCTTAAAGTGCTGGGAGGATCTACGACTGGTCTTCATACGCACTTACGTTCGAAACATGATATATCTGTGAATAAAAAGCCAGATCCTGAGGCCGTCGTTGAAAATATAGAAACAAACTCTTCGGCAGCAAAAATTACTGATATTTTCATTTCGATCAGATTGTCACACTGTCGCTCGTTATTTCAAGAATGGTTGCACTTGATGGACTTCCATTAAAAGTGATTTGTACGTGACATGATGTACGAAATGGTTTACATGCTCAGGGATTTAATAATGTGCCCATATGACACAACAAAATACGGACAATTGTAACAAAATACGCTCAAGAAACTCGAGCTTCTATGATTAAAAATTTTGATACGCTTAAAAAAATAAACGATGATCGTTTACGTTAACATTAGATGAATGGACATCCACACGAAATCGGAGATATCTAAATGTAAATGTTCACTCGAAAAGTCAGATTTGAAACATCGGTTTGGTTAGAATAAATGGATCACTACCAGCCGCAAAATATGTAGAGCTCCTCAAAAATACAATGGAATTTATGTCTCTAGAAGGATATAGTTTCAATTACTACAGATGGTGCCACAGTTATGAACAGCGTTGGGAGAATTTTGAAATGTGAACAACAGTTGTGTTTTGCGCATGGTATTCATCTTGCTGTGTCGGATGTTATTTATAAGAAATTTGTACAAGAAATTGAACCCGAAGCTAATTTTGCCGTCAATGAGATTGAAATCTTGAATAATGCTAATATAAATGCTTTTGACAATTCCGAGGATGAAGAAGATGATTGTAATGAATCCGAATGTGGATTTACAATCGGTATTAATAACCTTTGTGATGCAGATGCATGTGAAAAATATCAAATTACGGAATCATATGAGTTGGCTTCAATTATTACAAAGGTTAGAAAGGTCGTTAAGTTATTTAGGCGTTCGCCTTCCAAAAACGATGATGTTCTACAAACATACGTTCAAATATAACATAAAAAGAGCTCACCCTAGATTCTCCTACCAGATGGAATACTTTATTCGACATGCTCGAAAGATTTATTCTTTTAAAAAAGAGTGTTCAGAAAGCACTGATTGATATTCGTTCTCCAATATACTTTTCTGATACAGAATTCGATGTAATTGAAAATATGATATCAAATTTGCTTCCAGTAAAATTGGCTGTTGAAGCAATATGCCGAGAAGATGCTAACCTTTTAACCGCAGATGCAGCGCTCACATTTATGATGGCGAAATTGAATATGGATAGTAATAACAACTTTGGTGAACAATTAAGGACGCAATTTCGAGTGTATTACAATATCTTCATAACAGGAATTGCAATAAAATCCTCTCTTCTTTTAAGCTGCTACCTAAGGCTGCTATTACAAAAATTATTGCAAATGTCTACAATAGAACGAGATCAGTTGAAGTTATTGACGCTGAAATTGAATTAGTTGTGGACGTTAACTTAGATGACATCGAAGAAGTATCTCTAAGTAATGAAAACATGCCAAATTTGAATTAAAAATATCTTCAAGAAGAACTACAAGCTATAATTGAGAAGGATAGTAATAGTACAGCCGTCTTAAATATATCTAAGGAGCATCCATCTGCGTCGACTCTCCTGACAGACGTAAAAAAGAAATGAAATTTGTCTAGGCCAATGGAACTCGAGGACCGATACTCCAATTTGTGTATAATGGTCTCCAAACAATTCCACCAACAAGTGTAGAAGCTGAGAGGAGTTTTTCACTGGCGGGAAGATTTTGCTCAAAAATTCGATCTCGTTTAGGAGATTTGACTTTGAGTGATCTTTGTTTTTTAAATTCTCATTTTATGAAACAAAAAACATCGAAAAAGTAATTGAATAATTGATAAAATTAAATCATTTTCTTTTTTTAATGTGAATACTGAATTCTGATTTTTTTCTAATTCTTCTTTTTAAATTAATCCTAGTTTTCAAAGAAACGTTAATAAGACTGAATTAATTAAATTTATTTTAATTTCATTATATGAATGTATTATTTTAATATTCATATTTTATTTATTTTAAAATATTTAAATTAAAACTTCATTTTATGAAACGAAAACGTATTAATACCGGGATTCCGGTTTTAGATTAACCAATCTCGAAATCCCGGTATTGACATTTTCCTTAAAATTTGCAATCCCTAATTACTAAGGTTGTTAGAAGAATTATTCAGATATGCTTGAGAATGGAGGAATACCCAAATTTACATTTAGAATTTATGAATTTAAATAATTGATGGCGTGGATCCTTTAAAATTTACACTTTGAAGAGGTATAGTTATTCTACAGTACTTCGGATTTCTACTTAAATTCGTTGAACAGTTGAATAAATTTAGGCACACCACCAAGTTTGTTTATTAAGTATTAGTGTGTTTCGCCAAGTGCCTACGGCAAATAGCGAAAAAAGTGAAGAAAAGTTTCATGATTTTTGCGATGCCAGCGAGAATGCATATATACACATCGGTAATTTACTTCAACATAACCACCCCGGGAAAGGGAGTCTTTGTGCACTAAGTGACTGCGACAATTAAAGTTGCACCTGAAGAACACTGGCCTGCGCAACCAAACAACTATGAATGCAAACAACACAGATCATTCAAATTGAATGTATTTGGGGCTGTGCAACGAATTACTCGACTCAATGCTATCAAAATACTCATCGGTTTACAAACTCCACAGGATTCTTGCATTCGTGATCCAGTTTATGAAAAATACCAAAATGAAACTAAAGCATGGACAGAAAGAATCTACTTCGAGTTGGCGAAAGAATTGAAAACAGTATAGCACCTTATAATACAAAATATTGCCTCCAAAGTCCTTTTACCCAGATTTTGGAAGATCTTCATAGGAAACACCATCACGCAGGAGCATCGTTATTACTCTCCATTTTTCGCCAATCATATTGGCCAACAGGTGGACGAAAGAACAAATGTGTCTGAATGTGTCTGAATGTGAATATTAAAATTAAGATTTTTTTATATAAAGTTTTTTGCATATAAAGTTTTCCGCCAAAGTATTGTTCCGATGTCTGAAATTTAAAATTTCAGCGGACTCCCCAAATTGAAAGCACAAAGGTGACCTAATTTCGGGGGGTATTCCGCTCAATGGTCGTTAAGCCACGGGAATACCGACCCCAAGTCCCATCATACAAGCCAGCCGTTCCTATAATTATATTTTCGACAATTTCTTCTTCACTTCACGAAATTTACCGTTCACAAATTATAAATTTATTTAAACTCGATATTGTGCAAGCCACTCCAAGCGACACGAACGACACGATGTCGGACGACGAACATCGGGATAGCAAAATGCATACTGACCAACAAGACGACGTTAAAGAGGTCGCGAATATGGACAAAAACAAACTGCAGACATTATGGATTGCGAACGTACGAGAATGGTTCCAATTAGCAGAACTGCACTTCAGATTGTACCGAATCAAAAGCGACCGAACAAAATACCTACAAGTGATGTCCGCGAGACCCCAAGAGATGTTCGACACGAGAGCATCGAGCCTCTTAACGAACGTACCAAACGAAGGCCAATACGAATAAATAAAACGATCGTTAATAGAGCAATTGGCTCCATCAGACGAAAGACAGCTCGAAAAATACTGTTTTGAAATAGGGAAACGGAGACCGTTCGAAACGTTTCGACGTATAAAACACCTAGCGAGAAATAATTTTACGGACAATATTATAAAATCGCTGCAGACGTAATCCGCAAAGCAATCGCAGACCAAATGGAGGGAGTATGGATAACGACAGGGTTACGAGAAAGGCAGATAAAATGTATGAGGCACAAAACTTACCAAAAGCCTTCATCGCCGCATTTGAATCAAATCGAAAATACAGACAGTTGCGCCATCACTTTCAATTAATAAACTCGAATCGGTAATACGAGAAGTAAAATTCCGCAACCACAGTCGGTCGCCCTATCGAAGGGGTGGAAAAAATAAAAAACTACTAACCCATCTTATTGTCTTTGAAGCAACTCGATTTCCTGCCATTAGCGCAAATAAGCATGCCAACAGTTCCTTGCTAAAATGCTTAAACGATATTGGCTACTTCAGTCAAGTAGTAAATATACCAAGAGAATATATTTAAATGAACAAGCCTTTTTGTGTCTTTAGCCAATCAGGTGATCATTCGAATGTCGTTACACTTGTTAACAAGATTCTTCTTAAACTAAAATTTTAGTAATAAATCTGCAAAGTCAATCTTTTAAAATACAAGCAATTTTTTGTATTATTATGTGATTCGATATAATTCGTCTTCATCTAACGTCCTGTTTGATTGAAAAATTTGACAAATGACAATATTACGTCAATCAAAATAAAATAATCCGATACAACAATGTGATAAGAATACATTTATATTTTATAATGTTAACGTTAGTCCTCCTCACAATTTATTTATTTTGATTGTTTTTGAGGAACTCGCAAAGTTGCAACGTATAACCACAGCAGCAGCCGCGCGCATAATTTAACAAGGACATAAATTGGTATCGACAACAACATGAAAAATATTTTAAGACGCGGGAACTAAATTGAATTTATATTGTTGAACAATATATTTTTGATGTGCGAGCGAACAAGGTGAGATTTTTCATAATGGTTTTTAAATTAAATTTATGCTAAGAAAATATGGCGAAACACTTGTTGTGTTGCGGACATATTATGCTCAGTCTTAATGCTTTTACGTTTACATTAAATTTTATGTACCATAAGATGCTTAAAGTAAAATAAATATCGCATTAATGTTATAAGTCCTGGAAAAATGTTCATATATACATAAGAAATGGGATGTTAGAGAAGTTTTTAGTTTAGGTTTGATTATCGTTGTTGGTGATAGTAGAAAATCATGCAAATTCATCTCATTGTTACAAAAATGTATGTATTATATACAAACAAGAAATGTTAAACAAAGAGGCCACAAATCAATCAAGACAGATTTTTTTTAAACCGAGCTTCTTTACAATAAACAGTGTGTGTGCGGAAATTTTCAAAACGAAACTATATAATGCCAACAAGGCGAAGAAGTAAAATAAGAATATGCCGTTTATTCTGTCAATAAAAATTGAAATTAGATTTAAGTATAAAGTAATAAATTTTGTGTATTTACAGAATCTATGTATATGCAAATACAAATGCAGCCAGAAAAGGTATGCACGAAAATCGATTTTCTTAAGTTATGATGTCCAAATCACAAAATCGGTTGAATAAGATTTATATTTGATCGAGATAAATTAATTTTGGTTACTGTGAGGCCAATGCATATAGCTTACTTACTGTGTATAGCTTGGGGCTGATGACGTAAAGTTTGAGTTGAACCATCGCATCGCTATTGGTTCAGTATACAACATTACAATTTGGAGATTTACAACATTACATCACCCGTGAAGTTTGTTCTAACTTTGTACTAAAATTACAAAAACAAAATTTAGGACAAACTTCACGCCATGACTATTTTAGCCTGAGTATGCATTAGTTAAACTCTATTTTGAATGAATTGTTAAATTTGAATTATTTTATGAGAATGAAATATTTCCTAACATTATCCTATGTTAAACCAAATTTACGAAAGGTTTAGAAAAAATTTCATATTCCTGTATATGGAATCTGTTAAGTTAAATGCATTTTTAAATAATGTAGAGCAGTAGTAGATTCAAACTATTTGAATTATATTCCAAAAGTAAAACCGAAGTGAAATTTTTAACGAAAAGTGTCTACACAAATTAATGAAAAGTGTAGCTACACAAATTAACAAAAAGTGTAAGTACTAAAAAGTGTAGCAATGAAATAGTGTTAATAGCAAACCTTTACTAAAAAGATCATCAAAATGTAGATTTAATACAGATATTAGGACGACTATGTGGACGATTTCAGCGGTGGCTCCACACAAGTTTTAGGACTTAAAATTAGCTATTTAACCATATAAAAAAAAGATTTGGTGTGTCGCCATATAAGTTTTAATTCGTGAAATTTCATATAAAATTTAAATGTTCATCAAAACCAATTTTTGATTATCTTTTAAGTAAAGGTTTGCTAGTTACACTTTTTCATTGCTACACTTTTTAGCAGTTACACATTTCGTTAATTTGTGTAGCTACACTTTTCATTAATTTGTGTAGCCACACTTTTCGTTAAAAAGTTCACTTCGGTCAAAGTAAATATTGTTCACGTGGTCCGTAGTGTAGTGTAGTGTAGTTATGACTACAGCACTTATATATGACCGTTCACCTGGAGGTGTAGTGTAGTAACTCTACCATTACGCCCCTATTGTTGAAATATTGTGCTAAGAATGAAGATGATGCTAAGATTGTGCTAAGAATGGAAATGTCAAATTCCCGATGTTTTATTTTAATTTATATATTGACGATTGTGTTTGGCGTTGGCGTGTTCTTGTTTCTTTGTGAAAAAGTAAAATATTTAGTACACAAAGAACTCAAAAAACCGAATGATTTTGGATTGAAAATCAAAACAAACAACTACTGTCAAAACTAAGTACACTACACTACGCCAAGTGTTCACGAGATGCGTAGTTGCAAACACACTACACTACACTACAGCATTTTCACCGTAGTTGATAACACACTTCGGTACTGTTTTTTCTCTGTTCACGTGGTGACATAATACACTACACTACACTACGGTCCACGTGAACAAGATAATACTGTAGTGTAGCGTAGTGTATTTGCAACTACGCACCACGTGAACACTTGGCGTAGTGTAGTGTACTTAGTTTTGACAGTTGTTGCTTGTTTTAATTTTGAATTCAAAATCATTCGGGTTTTCGAGTTCTTTGTGTTCAGTTGTGTTAATAAGAAAATTAGAATTACAATTTAAAAAATGGAAATAAATAGTGAAAATATTGATATTAATAATGGCAATAATTTAAAATTAAAATGTTTGTGGGGAACAGTTGAAATAAAAACTTTTTTAAAAACATGTAGAGCAAAAGGTAATGAAACAAATAGTAGATTCTTCAGCACCACAATGAATTCCTACTTTTCAAAATGAAATTTATAATTTTGACGATCAAAACGGTGAAGTTGCAACACATGCAACGTTAACACAAGGAAACCGAAGAATTGGCCAGTGTCAATACAAATAAAGGTAATCAAGAATATTGGAATATTGAAAAAATGTAAATATATTACAGCTAACTTGAAAAATAATATTGATGGCCACACTTGTTCAGACCATGAACATGACCACCAATCGGGTAAACCTAATTTAGTAGTATAAATAAGCAAATTTATGAAGAAACCAATTTGCTTTACTTTAGCTAAAATACAAACATTGGTGCTTCGAAGCCAACAAATATGAATTGGCATCTGGAATACAGTAAAATATTCCTCAAGCAACAACTAGAAGAATATTTGGTCGATTAAATAAAATATTCGACTGGATTTTCAACAACAACTGGAAAAATCACATTGAAGTCAAATAAAAATATTCTACGGATTCACAAACGACAACGGAACAGTGAGTTATTCGTCAAACAACAACTTAAAGAATTATTGGGACCATCAATCTCAACGGAACACATCGAACGTCAAAAATCTACCAAAAAGGACAACATTCTAAGAGCTAGCAAACCTCCAGCAACAACTTTGGGATGCCATGGAAAAGCAAAAAACTAATAACCGGAAAGATGGAGACTCCCGAAAAACTGAGGAGTATTTAAACCAACGCTTAACCGAATTAGAAGCAAAGTGGAGGCAGTTTAATGAGAATGATGCAAACATTACTAAACATTTTGCGTTATCAGACAACACGAACAACTATTGGTCGGATAGACAAAAATGGTCTCACGCCGTAGTACAGTATCATCAAAAGTTACTTGACAAATTGGAGGAGCGAAAGAGTAAACAACAACCAATAAACTGTAATAAAAGCGATCTCTCACCCGCATCAAAACTCATTCAAAAATACGGGGAAAATTATAATGTTGAATAACCACACAAGAACATTGGAAGTCGACATAAAAACAACAAAAACAAAGTCGTTTTATAAACAAAAAATCCAATTACTTAACAACTATTTTGGAGATATCGCTACATGGCACGACGGCATCCTAGAAAGCGACACAGAGCTGAATGAAATTTAAACATATATAAACAACCGATAATTTGAAAATATCGAAAGAAGTTGGCACATGAGTGATAAAAATGCAAGAACAACTGGACGGACTCTAAATAAAAGATGAACCGTCAACGCAACAACACAAAGATATTAAATTGCCAATAATGAAATTTCACCTTTTTTGGCGACCGCAATAAATGGATGGTATTTCGAGATATTTTTGAGAGATTGGTGCATGACAACAACTCGTTCCCACAAATTCAAAAAATGAACTACCTAAAAGCGAGTCTAGGAGAAGAAGCCGCTAAATTGGATAACCAGAAACAATGTACTGAGAAGAACTACTCCAAAGCATGGGAGATTATCAAAAAGAGATAACCACAGGCGATTGTTTTCACCACTCAACTCTCCACTTTGCTAGGCCAATCATCAATAACAACAGCGGCTTACAAACATTGGATGTGGACACCTCCACATGGAATCCAATAATCATACATTCTGTAGCAGCAACAAAGGTGGGATACGACAAACTTAAATATGTCCGTATTTTAATTGATCCGGGCTCACAAGGAACATTTATCACATAAGAAGCCGCCAAGAGACTTAATCTACAGTACAAGAAAACGCACGTACAATTACCAGAAATTGGAGAAATTAAAGCAGGAATAATAAATAAATACATAACTTGTAATTTAGAACCAAGCTTCCCGTCAAATTGTTCAGTACCAATAGAGGCGGTAGTCATTAATAATTTGACAAAAATATTACCAGATCAACTAATAAATGCTTGGCAATGGAAACACATCAAAGATTTGGTATGGGTGGACCCAAACTATACAGTCAACCTGGAAAAATTGACATACTTTTGGGAGAAGACTTCTATCCAATATTCCAATGATAATGTTAAACGAAATAGCTAAAGGGCAAAGCAGAGAGTCGGTCGCACAACAAACGGAATTTGGATGGATAATATTCGGTCCAACAAATTGCAAATCTACCAAAATCCGCAATCTTTAATTACACTTACAGAAATCGGGATTTAACACAACAAGAACAACAATCCGAAGAAAATTGTATAAGAACTCCTGACCGAGAATCAACAGGGAGGTACGTATAGTAAGAGTTCCTTTCAAATCGCACTCAAATCCATTAAGACAAATAAGGAATCAGGCGTTAGGAAGGTTTTTACAATTAGAAAAAAAAAACTAGACAAATCTAAGACAATGGCGGTATCATATAAACAATGGGGGTCCTACTATCCAAGAAGATTTAATGACAGCCGACATTGAAAAAATGTACCGGCAAATAAAAATACATGAGGAAGATCAACATTACCAAAACATCCTATGACGTAATTCACAAACAGAGCCAAACAACAAATATCAATTAACAACAGCGACATTTGGTATGGCTTCGGCGCCATACCTAGCAATAAGAACTTTAAAACAATTAGCCGAATACGACGATTTATGTTGTCGACCATTTCAAGATGTAATAATTTAGAAGAAATCCTAAAAACACAGCGCGAACTGATTCAAATATTGAAGGGCGTGGGTTTTAAGTTACATAAATGGACCAGCAACAATTCCATACTTTTGTCGAACACACCAAAAAACCAGCAGCATAATGAAAAGTTACCAATTGAGTCAGATACTACAGTTAAAACTCTCGGGATTTATTGGCAACCAAAGAGCGACAACTTTGAATTTAAGGTCAACATCAACAATAAACAACCAAAAGGCAACTATTATCAGAGGCATTTAAATTATTTGATCCACTGGGCTGGCTATCACCAGTTATTCAAGCAAAATTATTAATGCAAGAATTATGGTTTGCGGGAGTAGCACGGGGCGAAGAATTACCAAAAGAAATAGAAGAAAAATAGACGAAGTACAAAACAACACTAACATGCATAGAAAAAATCAATATACAACGTTGGATCAAGCACAATTAAAGCCACAATATTGGAAGAATTCATGGATTTTGTGATGCTTCATAGAAGACCTACGCTGCCGTAGTTTATTATGTAACTATAGATGAAAATAGCAATATCAGCTCCACGTCACTAATATCAGTTGAAACAAAGGTAACCCCAATAAAACCAAGATATCGCTCCCAAAGTTAGAATTATGTGGAGCTTTGCTACTCTCCAAACTTTGACATTCAATTAAAGAAAACGTGGGTTTCAAGGAGACATCTACGTACGCTTGGACAGATTCAATGATAACGCTAAGCTGGACTATAACACTGGAAGTACGTAAAAATCTGAAGAAACCTTGCCAACATCAAAAGACCATAGTTACACCCTGGATGAAAGCCATGCTATATACAACTACTACTTTGTTTCCTTCCCTCAACATCAACTACAGCGATTAAAGTCACTCATTTTCAATTCCAACCAGGGATTTTTTTTGACGAAATTTAGTAGAGCCAATATACTAAGAAGCGAATGGAAGCTAATCATGTATTATGATTTAACGAACTATTGGCTAGAGTTCAATGAATTACAAGAAGCAAAAAATCAACTGTCGGCAAAGTGCAAACAAAATTCGACGTTCCTGAAAAAGAACGACGTCTGCTTCACAATCTCCAACCAAGTGAGTCATCTGTTAAGTGAAGTGGAAGATAGAAACCAAATATGGGACACCAGTAAACCAACAATCAGACAAAAGAGGTATCCATTCAATATTACTGGCGGTCAAAGAGAGGCCGAAAAATATGATAAGCAAATCAATTTGTTAATAAACAAGCAAATACAAATAGCAGACTTTGTAAAAGAACAAATGTCTTTCGCCGAAACAACCACCAACGTTATTAAACGTAATAGAAAATTGAAACTAGAAACAATCATGTTTCATGAAGAATTCATAGATGCCACAATACGAATCATTATAGCAGTTATATCCTTTAAGGATATACAAGAAGCTCTAATCGATGCAATCTCAGATGTACACCACCTCAGATTTACACCCAACCAACTAAGTGAACAACTACAGTATATCCAACGTGTATTACCTGGTCATTTGGATCTCGCGCGTAGTAATCCAACTATACAAGCTCTTAAGCATTAAAGCAAGTATTCTGCAAGGAAAGGCCATTTCCGAAATAAAAATCCCACTGATCGATAGAGAGAAATTTCAAATTCTGCATGTAATATCGGTACCAACAGTTCATGATGAACAATATATCTACATAAAACCATCCGCAAATTATCATTACAACGGCAGGCATATTATTTTGCAACCGGGCTCGAATCCCGATAGGGGTTGGATGCAAAAGGACATTTATGCATCAACAAATTACGATCTGTGATTAAAACGAACACAACTACGACCCCCTATCAGCGTATGCAAAACTAATGGGCCGACCCATCTCCCATGTCCAGTATAAGTTGGCATGGAGCTATGTCAACGTAATATAAGTCGAGATTAGATCGTCATAGATTTTCAACGTAATATATATCGATATTTTGCGAGGTGCTCGCAATTTCACTATTATTTCACTATGAAGCTTAACATTACGGTTTATAATTAGTGTTTTGAATTTCAGCGGAATAGTAGACACTCCAACAAATCTAACGATACACGTCACGTTACCATTAATTGCTCTTAACATTAAAATCTAGCACCAACCATTCAATCTATCCTTCTAAATCGCACGGAAGGTATTACTCAAAATGAAATATTTCCGTAAAAGGCCATAGAATTATTCTGAGTGTTGAACAGATGATACAGAGCAGACACACAAACAAATTTAAGTAGACAAACCCTTTTAATCGTTGTTGGCCGAGAATTACATTATTTATCAAACTCTGAAAAGTACTTGTTGAGTTTTTTTTATGAGAAATTATATTCCATAGCGTGAAGAAATATTTGTAACTTCCTATTGGTCGAACATGACAGTTATTTGGGGTAGAGGTAGTGGGTCACTAAAAGTGGCTTAATTTAGTCGTCGAAAATCGACTGCTACTCGCCATTGAGGTTTTTCGTTTTTGTGCACCTTGGGGTTTGAGGTAGTCTGTAATGCCTATTTCATTTTCTAACTCAGGTGTTTCTAATTGTAATACGTGATATTTTGACACGGGTGTGAAAACGGTTGAGTTATATTATATTATATTTCCACTTCGTAAGGATTTATGTTCACTACATCGATCAAATGGTACCATTAACAGATGCCAAAAAGTTTTTTCCGCGAGTAGCCGCAATTAGCCCGCTAACTGACGGGTACGTATATAAGGTCGGTTTTGGGAAACTCAATCAGCTGCTTAAATCAGCTGCTTTTAATTGTGGAAATGAAGTTAAAAGCGCAAAATTTACATTACAAAATTAAAAATTCCTAATTTGTTGGAGTAACCAAAAAATTCCATTTGATCAATATAAAAAAAATCAATACTTAATTAATGAAAAGTTTATAAGAAGCTAACCCAATTGAATTTAACTGCAATCTCCAAATGTACAATAAACAAAATAAATTAATTTGAAAAACTTACCAGACACACCAAGCAAAGCGCTTTCCTGAAGAAGCTACAATGTCCGTTACCTAACCACTAACCAAACTTAATTTCATTACACTTTCAACTTTAGTTAATTTACAAGCACTAACACTATGATTTGAGTAATAATTAATTTTAAAACCATCAATTTAACACTAAAAAAATTAAGAGTATTTATAACACTATGCACTATTCTACTTTTAGTTTAAGCATCCGGATTACACTATAAAAATTTGGATTGAGCTTTTAATGTTGTTTTTTTAGCGTGAAATTAATTACAACTGATCGATCGTATGATCGCTATTTATGACTTTTTTTTGATTTTATGACAACTACCATAAACTATACTGTTATTCATAAATTTATCCAGTTACAAACATTACAACCACAAGACAGTAATGTTAATGCATTCCCCCTACAAAAAAAAATTAAATGAAATCGAGAAGCTATTACGTTCGTTTTGAATACCTACGTTTATTTGAATACCTACGTTTATTCAATATAACATGATATCTTGTTATACTCAATCCGTCATATTTATTCGTATCTACATAAACATAGGTAGACAACGTTAGGCTTTTGTCATTCGGTCGGGTTCACAAGACGTCCAAAGAAAACGGGAACAATATAGGACTTTAGGCAATAGGCATTGCCTTCAATACCTATCGAAAAAGCAGGATAAAAGCACGGAAAAGGCTCCTAGGAAAAGGTTGCTCGAATGCAATCTCTGAACACATGAGCATGAGCAAGGATGGTCTCCTCGTATCAACTTTTGAAACCAGGAAAAGACGCTCGAAAGCTCAATAAGGTTCCTTAGGTAGAGAGAATAAACAGGGATATGGAACATTCACAAGAGCTAAAAATATTATTGGGATGAAACAGAAGAGTTTTTCTGAAGGCTTTTTACCCAAAAGGTACGAATTGAACGTGGAATTACAGAAACAAGCAGAAAGAACTAGAATGCAGAAAACTGTAACTAGGTTTGCACCTGAAACCGGTCCGGGTACCAAAGGTGTGTTGCTTTGGTAAAACTAAGCGAGTTTTATTTTATCTCAAAGCAACAGGTTTTGGCTTTAGTTTTTCGATGCCTTTTAATTTTTCTTTGTTGGTAATAAAACATTTATATGTCAGATTTGGTTGAGTGATCATCATTATTATATGGTTTTAACTATAAATACCTATTAAAAAAATTTCAAAAAAATTTAAAAAAAAAGTTCGGCTTTGCGGTGAACACCATAACTAGAAAATGGTTTTATTTTCTAAAAACTAAAAATTTGTTGGTTTACTTTAAAGTGTCTTCGACTTTATAAAGGGTTTTCCAATAAGAGGTTTCATTTTGAATAGCCTGTTATTTCGGCAGCTGTCAATTTTGAAGCTGTCATCTTTTGACATTTGACAAGTAAAAACTACGCCATTACTAAAAATGGTACGATACATGCTTCAACAACACATTGAAATTATTAAAGTTCACTACAAAAATTGTGAAAATTTTGCAGTCACAGTTCGCAAAACTAAAGCAGTTTTGGGTCATCATAAAGCGCACCTTCTCGGCCGGCAATAGTGTAACCGGTGGAAAAATTTGAGCTGTTGGAACAAGTTAGTGATGTGAAGAATCGAAACCGCGTGCGTCGCTCACGAACAACAGAGAATATTGCTGCTGTACTCCGTAGTGTTGACGAAAACCTTTGGAATTAGATATTCCACAAACGACATTACACCGTATTTTGCATAAAGACTTTGGAAGGCTTTTAAAGTTCAGTTAACACAAGAACTTAAGCCGGTCGATCACCATAAACGTCGTATCTTCGCTGATTGGATCCTTCAAATGCATCAAAATCATCCGGATTTTCATCGAAAAATCATCTTCAGTGATGAGGCCCATTTTCACTTCAGAGGCAGAAAATCGAAGAATGATTGTTGAAAAGCCTCTCCATCCTCAACGTGTCACTGTTTGGTTCGGTTTTTTGGCTGGCGGTGTGATTGGACCTTACTTATTCGAAAATGAGACTGGCGCAACTGTTACGGTGAATGGATTGCGCTAACCAGCTATGAATTATGATTTTTTATGGCCGGAATTGGAAGATATTGGTTTAGACAACGTTTATTTTCAGCAAGACTGCGCTACGTGCCACACAAGCAACGAAACAATCGTAATTTTACAAGAAAAGTTTCCTGACCGTGTTATTTCTTGAAGACGTTATCACAATTGGTCACTGAGATTTTGTGATTTAAAACCTTTAGACTTTTTTCTTTGGAGCCACGTGAAAGATAAGGTTTATGCCAATAAGTACTTCAAAAAAATCGATTCAAGACTTTAAAGATGGGATTCCTGAAGTTATCGAGGACATACAGACACAAATATCCGAATTGATCATGGAAAATTTCATGGAAAGGATATGCACGGCTGCAAGCGTAGCCGTGGTGGCCATTTGGGTGATATCGTTTTCAAATGTTAATGGCATACCTTCCTCTTTACAACGAAATTAATATTCATTGATTTTTCTTAAAAAATACTCGTTTTTTTTAATATCAAAATGAAATCTTTTATTGGAAACCCCTTTGCAATGCAATTGTTGTTGTAAGCTAAACGGACTTTGTCAAAGCAAAACAGCTAATGTTGTCGCTAGAGATGATATACCTTGCAAACCTGGAGCGTGAGCTTGTATCCCAGCGATACCGAGCGACCCGAAATTTGGAAATGCTACAAACTAGCAGTCCTGAATTGGTGACCGCACGAATAGAGATTAGCCAAGTTGGAAGAACCAAAGGCTGATTTTAGGCCAGCTATTATCATATTAAATAGATTTTAATAGTTTCAGCGCGGTCACACTCAACATTTATGAGAAAGATGGTAAGATGACATCTTGAGGGCGCCGATACCATTATAGACTGGCTACCTGAACATCAAAAAAATTGGTGAGGAGGTAGAAGCACTCTTTATAGACACGGAGACAATAAACAATACTCATAAACAAAAAGTTGGAGTCACCTTGGGAGTGATGCAAATTCCCATCATACAATTTAGGGAAGCATTGATACAAATGAACGAGGTAAGTTACTCCTTGGTTTCGTTCTTAGTACTAACCTACGTTTATGCAATTTTGGCTGTAACCCAACATTGATAACTAGAAATAGACTAGAATTACTATTCCTTTGCTGATCATTGTTATCTCCAATTTGAATTGGAGATGAAACCGATCAAAAAGAGTATTTATATAGAAACATGAGGAAAAGCAAATGGGATATTTTCAGAACAATTCTAAGTAATTCGCTACCGATACCGGTACCAAACCCCCTGGTTCAATACAAGACCTTGACTTTCTATTGGACCGAAAGTACTTCAAAACACCCGTAAAAAATACACGAACCTCTTTAGAAGAGCCAAAGACACTGAAACAATGAACTGACACAAATAGGAATTAAGAAATGCTAAAAAACAAATGCTAAAGTACAGGAGTACTCTGAAATATTTAGGCTGCGTAAAGTATGTTATTGTCTGTAAGACACATCATTCCGAGTTTTCTCCAACGACCGGATGGATCCTAACTGCTGCAGAGTCCTTAGAGCTAGTACTGCCTAAGGCAATGACGTAATGGCCAGTCCTGGTGTGTAGTCCAAAAGCATTTTTGTTAGTAGAGGCGCACTCTTCTCGTTCAGTTCTTCAGTTGCATTGTGTGGGGTTCTTAGGATAAGAGCACATGCACTCAAGCACTGGAGATTATCTTTCCTTCTACACCCCTAGATATCATAGATGAAGAAATGTCAATGAGCTCAGCTATAAGGCTCAACTTCATCTCAATGAGGAACTGTAACAATTCAGGACACTCATCTATTCTAAGAAACAGGAACATTCCAAATAATACTATAACATATTGTCACCACCTTTCTATCAGAGGTTTACGACTGATACTCCCACCAGAGGGGACTGATTGAAAAAAGAATTTTTGAATGCTGATAGTATTAGTTTCTTCACAAGGTTGGTGGGTGGGGTTAAAAATTAAATTGAAATCTCCCTTTCTTTCCGTCTCCCGGACTACTGTAGTGTTTTTCCAGCTATACTAACCTCGTGAAGGGAAGCCGTTGACTGGTTGAGGTATAATGTAATATCTGCAAAGGATAGCCTAGAGACCCATGTGGATGTCTGGCCATTTAAATATTACGGGTAATGAAAAGGCGGATGATTTCGCTCTACACAAGGCACAACTAGCATCATTATTTCACCAAGCATTGCAGATGTCGAGGTACCACTCACTGCGTGCAAATTACTGATTCAAGGAAGCTTTTATCCCTAAATAACTTGATGGACCTCAGTAAAATGGACGTCAAGGATATCCTACGCTTCGTTGAGTGTTCAACATGGTTCGATGAGTAGGTGAGGAGTCCTTTACGACAACCACCCTAACCTAACCTAATCTAATCTGTAAGTGGCACAAATAACTGTAGGCACAGACATATTTTTATTTTTTTTTTTATTCCACTTCTAGGATAACACAGTACAAAATACTTTTTATTGGTTATCACAACAAACATGTACATATAATATATACATATAACGAAAATTATACAATAATCAATAATATTAAGTAAAATAATATAAAGCAAAAATAAAATAATACAAGAAAAATTAATATAAAATATAAATTAAATAATAATAAAAATTAGTATACAAATTCAAAAACCACGGGGATGAAGCCAAGATTAGCGCGCGGAGTGGGATTATAAAATAGTTTAATTGGCCTAGTAAAATTGACCTTGCGATACTATATTGGAACATATTGTTAACAATTTTAAATAACAGATATTCGTCTAAAAGCGGTCGTCTAATTTCAAGCGCTTCCATATTAAATATTGCAAGCCTTAAATTATAATTCAATTTATCAGTAAACGGTACAAAACTGAAAGATAAAAATTTAGTGAATTTCTTTTGAGTTCTTTCGATTTTCATTACCCGTAGATCATGCTAAGGATTCCAAATTTGGCACCCGTACTCTAAAATACTTCGCACTAAATGATTAAATAACACGATCAATACAGTAGGTGACCTATAAACTCCCTACCTCGTCTAAATACAAAACCCAAAGCTCTATCACTTTGGACGGCAGTCCAAACGAGTGACGAAAGCACCTTACTGTGCTGGAAGTCGAACGAAGTATATTATACAGCAAGTTTCGAACTTTTTCGCTTTGAGGCCCCCAGGATCATGTTATATACCATTGGAAAGGTCTTGAAAAATAAATCTAAATAATGTATAAAAGCATGAATTTCTACCAACATTGAGTGGAGATATGACCTTCCAAAAATTTCCCCAAAAAATCAGTTTTTCGTGTATAACTGCCCCAAAAAATGCCCCAATTATTTTCTAACTAGCAAATTATGATTGTAGACGTCAATACCAATTCAACGACACCTCAAACATTCAAAAATGATTTTGACCAAAGTTATGACAATTTTAAATTTTTCTATGACGTCACCATATCGTGCTTTGGTATATATGTTTGTTTGTCCGTACCTCTTTTATTTGATCTCATATTTTCAGGGGTTGTAGTACTTAAAAAACTAAGTAACTTTTGTTCTACAACTTTTTGATTTGGCCGCCATGTTGGCTGCGGCCGGCCTCTGAACGGCCATTGTTGGCCATTTTGCCACGCCCACAGTGCTGAATCTATTCGACATACCCTGGACATATGCATATCGTTGGAAAGGTAATGACGCCAGCTATCAAATAGCAAAAAAAAGAATTCAAAAAATTATGTTAGAGGGTCATTTTGGCCAAAAAACTGAAAACTACGAAATCGGCCGGCCACATTCCGCCAAATTGCTAAAAAATGAGCCCAAGACTTTTGGTTCATATTTTCAGGATTATTAGCCACAAATCTCACCTACAATATGACATCAACCGTTTGTCCCAGAAAACTCGTATATTTTAGATATTGACCTCCATAACTTAAAAGCCACCTTAATTTTTTGCAAAATTTCATTTTTTGGCTCAAATGCACTCTAATATCGGTCCGTTGTGGGTCATAATGATAGTGAATCAACGTATTACAATGGAACAAATATAAATACATCATATTATTATCATTGCTAAGAGAATTTTTACCAGTGACTCTTTTTTCATAACAAAAAAAATGAAAAAACTGATAAATTGATGTGATCGAAAAAATCACCAAAAACATTGAACAATCTCCTTGCATAAAATCGATACTTTTTTAATCTTTATGATGATTTCTTTAAAAAAATAGATCTTACCACTCCTCCCATGTCATGAAGATGGAATATCAGCGAGAGGGTAGCTACCATTAATTTTTGTTTTCAACTAACAAACTAAAATATGTATATTTTATTGTATTGTTTAAGGGATCAAAAATGAATGGTATCCGCATGCGGTTAGTGACAAAACAGCAAGAAACATGCAAAAAAATTGTTGAATTACTCAATCGAATTTCTGCCAAAAACAGATGCATCTGATCTAAATTTTTACTACTCTGTAACATGCACTAAAACCTAAACTACATATGTTCAGCCGATAGCCTACGAGAACCGGTTGTGTAATAAGATCACACCCGGCATGACCTGTTTGTGGCATGTGATAAAGGATTCTGAAATAAAATCTACTAAAATACTACAAAAGATTGAAAAAATGCATGCAAAATAAAGAAATAGAATCGTCTACCACACACCAGAAACCGTACACCAGACCGTACGCTACTATATAGGCAATGCACCTAGAAGACCAGACAATACTGCTTGATACGTCATCAAATTTATGTCTACATAAATAATTAACATTTAATGGTTTAACGAAATGTTTAATACATATTTTAATAAAAATATGATATGAAAATTGTTTTTTACCAAACACAAGAAAACTCGGATCATTTATTTGACTTTAGTGCCATACCAAAGATTGAAATCGTCGACATAAAATGACGTCATATAGCAAAATTTTTAAAGCAATGAGGCCATTAGTATCTAGGTGCACTGATATAGGCAACAAAAATGCTTATAGAGTTCAGTTCCGACCTTTCCCGTCTTTTTTATTTCATTTTTGTTTGTGTTAGTGTGATTTCACCGAAAATTTGTTTAAGCCGCAATTAAAATCAGTATCATAGATAAACGGGGAAAGAATAGAAGAAAGTTATGATTTCTGTGAGATCAAGTGTGGAATAGAGCATAGTGCCTCATACACAGACACACGCCACTGGAGTGACGAATTTCGAGAGAAGAAGAACGAATCATGCACGAACGAATCCGTAACACATAGCCGACAGCTGTGTGAAAGTATGCGTAATCCGTTCTTCGCCTCTCGCTATTCGTAATTTCAATGCCACGCGTCTGTGCATGAAGTCGTATTCATACGACGGATAAAAATCTCGGATTTTTCTATCCCAGATTTTTTTTTCAACTTCTTTGTATGAAAAAAGCGTGTCTATTGTATAATTTACGTGATGTAATTGGTTAGAACGATGGGATAGAAAAATCCCGGATTTTTATCCATCGTATGAATATGACTTAAGGCACAATAACACGTAGCGGCCACTTGTGTGCTATCGAGTGTGTATGAACTGTTTTGACTGACAACAATAAAACGAATTGCAATTCAATTCATTTTCAATTTGCCGTGCCAAAATCATTGATATCAAATAAAAAACCTCTTAACGAGGTAAATGTTCGAGTGACGAAACCCGAATTCAATTCACAAAATTTCTGATATCAAATTTGTGCCGAAAAAAACAATTGCATTCGATTTGTCAACGATTTTTCGGAATGTTAGTGCATTCGGCGCGTTTGTTTACATTTTGCTTTCTAGCTGTCAAGAATAACGATTGCTAACGATTTTTCGGAATGTTCAACAACAACGCGCTGAATGCATTAACATTCCGAAAAATCGTTGACAAATCGAATGCAATTGTTTTTTTCGGCACAAATTTGATATCAGAAATTTTGTGAATTGAATTCGGGTTTCGTCACTCGAACATTTACCTCGTTAAGAGGTTTTTTATTTGATACGATTTACTACAAATCGTATCAACATGAGCATCAAATTTTAATTTCTCATCAAAAACTACACCAAGATCCTTCACTAAATTGGTTCTGATAACAACAGATTCGTTAATATTATAATCAAAAAACAAAATTGTTAACCTTCATGGTGAAAGATATTGCCATGCATGTACTAATATTTAAGTATAATTCATTTAACTGACTCCATTGATAAACCTGACGTATAGTCTTTTTGCAAATTTAGCGAGTCTGACAAATCCCTTATTTCCTTAAAGATCTTTAAATCTTCTGCAAAAAGAAGACAACAGGAATCAATTACATCTATTAGATCATTTATGAAAAGCATAAATTGACATTTAAATTATGAAAAGCAAAGGTCCCAATATTAAACCCTGAGGAACTCCAGATGTAGGAGAAAAACAAAAAGAATTATGTCCATTAAAAACAACATACATATTTCTCTCTACCAGCCAAGTAATACTGAAAAAATATACTATGTCAGAATTAGATAATCCAAAACTTACTACTTTAGCAATGACTTACTGTATCGAAAGCTTTACTGAAGTCTGTGTAAATACAGTCTACTTGCGTATTATCGTCCACTGCACTAAATACATAATCAGGACGTAAAATTAGGAAGTATAAACCTCTTAATACATAAGAGGTTTACAAAGAACATCCTTCAAACTTTTCACAAAGAAATTCGGAATTAAATCAGGTACAGGTCCCTTATTTATTTTCAAATCATTAAGTACCTCAATAATATCAAACTATGTACAATATAATTCAGAATAGTGATCAGTTTTACTTATTAGGATACTAGAATTATTGGAACTATAAACACTTTTGAAGTTTTCTGCAAATAAATTTGCGATGACGGATTTATCCGAGGTTGGTTGACAAACATTGTACACGGAAAATTTATTTCGATTTTTAATGAATTTGTGTATTTCCAGAATTTTTTCGGGTTAGAAAATAATTGGTCCTCAAGAGAAGCTAAATATTTTAAAGCAACTACTTACTTCATTGTCAACTTTTTTTCTTATTTGCAAAAAAAGTATACGGTTACAAGTATTATTATAAGTATGCAACCGGTTTCTAACTTTGTTCTTTGATTAGATCAGTCTAATTAAAGAATCAGAGAACCGATATGGGAAATTGAGATTTTTTAGCTCGAGATCTATTGTGACTGTGTTTATTTATTCAATATGCGCTGAGTCAATACTGCTCAAAACTAAATGAGTATCATATTTTGGTGGTTCCATACTAAATTAAATTGGGATCCGGTAAGTTCAAGAGTGTCAATTAAGTATTCTGCTGTTCGACCTTCATAACACCTAGCATTAATTAATGCATCAAAAGAATTCAAATATACCACTCAATACAGTGAAAGTCTCCAATTATAAAAAATTTACAATTAGAAGGAGCTGAAACTATAAAATCAGATAATATATCAAAAAAAAAATTTGTATTCATCAAATTTAACACGAATATTGAAATAGACAACACCCAGAATTAGAAAATCACACTTGTTCAGACAAACATCTCATGACATGTGAGGCATTGAAAAAGTCAATTCTACATGCAGATAAACCATTTTTCAACGCCAACAAAACTCCTCCGTAATCAAGCTTTTCATGTATATCAAAATTGCGATCAACTCTATACACAGCATACCGATCATCGAATAATTCCTTAGAGTTTATGAATGAATTAAGAAAAGTTTCAGTTAAACATATAATGTCAAATTCCGATGACAATATCTGCAACTCTACATTTTTAAGTTTGGTGTTTAAACCTTTTACATTTTGATAGTAGACCTCAATGGTATTCATATGTATGAATTATTAGACTGTAATAGAAAGAAAAAATCAATTAATTTTGAATTTAAACAAAAACAAATAATATAAAGAACAATAAATTTAAAGATGGTAAGGTCAATAGATTATTTATTATTATAACTTATTAGCTTGTCCAATCCAATTGCGAAGATATTTTCACTAGTACATCATCATCCGTTTTAGGACTGTAAATATTACCATGCATCGCCCACACGTATTTATACTGCAGGTTATTATTAATGTTGGTTTTAAGCAGCTTATCTTTAGCAACAGCAACTTGTTGAACCGCTATCCGTTGCAACTGAGCAGTGCACACATTTTACAAAAATAAGGTTTACATTTAAATGCACTGTTGACTTGTTCACACGTGATATGATAAAGATGCTTGCATCTATCACACTGTACAATGTCCTTAGTCTGGCTTTGCATTGGTAATTTGCAAGTATTACAACTCGACATAACACAAATATTATTTATTTTGCACCTCGATAAACGAATATTATTATATTTTATATTTATTTTTTATTTTTATCAAATTTTTCAACTCGCCAGTGAACTAATGCTGTATTATTAACTATAAGTAATAATTTAGACAAACTAAAATTTGTCATGCTTTAGTTACACATTAATTGTAACAGCAAAACCGTTACACGAAAACAAAATACCGATCGGCAAACAGATTACAAAAAATATTGACTATATTATTTATGACTGAGATTTTGTTCTTAAATATTTTTATATTCAATTATTATTATTTTTTTTTCATTACATATTGGTTCAAATAATAAAGATTTTAATTCTGATGTGAAATCAATTAACTTTAAATTAACCATAACACAAAATTATATTAATAAATTTCGATTTCAATTCAACACTGAGAAATATAGAACCACCACACACTCATAAATCTTTGATTATTGATTTTTATTATATTATTTATATTATTATACACGATGTTAACACAACGAGAGCAAAAATTGGAATGATAGCCTTAGCACGAGAGACCCGAATGCACATAAAAAGCAAGTAAACTCCCGAAAAATAAGGGCCAAAAATTACAGCCGTTCAATACCAATACAAGTTATCATGATTGTGTCCAAAAGCTTTGAAGTTATCTTGATTGTGTCCAAGGTCTTAAAAGGTATTGGACACCCGAAATACACCAAAATGATATTAAGTACCAAAATTATTAGCCATGCCACAATACCGAGGGTAGTGAATCTGTTTTAAACATATAAACAAAATATTAAATCTTATTTTATTAAAGTTTCAGTAGCTAGTTACTAAATATAAGTTATTAAATATAAATGTAAGGCTCTGTTGCGCAAGGGGCACGGTTGCCTTTTTGCAAGCTATGCCCCTCGTATTGCGCTCCGAATTATTTCCGGCTTTTGTTGCTGTTACTCTCTACTGCGGCTCGATCTTTGTCCATTCGTCATCACTGTTCAGCTACGATTTGCGGCCTCTTCCCGCTATTGACTTATCATGCACCTGATTTTCTGCCTTGTGGAATTCAAGCACACTTTCTGAACTCCAATGTGTACCATCTTTGCACAACTATCCGTAGCTACCTTCAAAATCGCTCTCTCCTCAGGAATCAACTCCACTGCCCGATGCATACCCTCAACAATCGTACTGGAAACTTCCGCTAGGTCTCTCCCAATGATCTTTGCTTCATTTGAAAAGATAACTCGACCCTTCTTTTCTCTTGCCGCAAACTCTCTTTCCTCGATCACTGTAACAACGTCCGAACTGAATGTTTTGCTCCGATATTCGAAACGTTCAGTGCAATCTGTGAATCTCTTTTTTTGTTTGTTAGACGGGCCTCCCAAAGTTGCAATCAACTTTTTTTTGATTTTTAATTTGAACTTTTTCACTCGGGCGTCCCATCGGTTGATAATTTCTTGTATTTTCATAACGTAAGACTTGACCACAGCTTTCGGATGTTATATTTCATTCTCTGGGGCCGTATAATCTGACCCAGTTTCGCGATCTGCGCGCTTTGTTGCTTGTCCAGCTCGACTAACTATTCATTTTGTTGTTCAAAATTGGCATCTATAGCTTGTCTAGTTTATACCGTTAATTCTTTCCACCTGAAGCAGCAGCGTATTCATCATGTTTCCTAAATCAAGTATTGGTTTTTGACCGGTGTGAAGTTTCTAACATTAAAAAAGTGTAGGTACACAAAAAAGTGGCAATATAAAAGTGGCAAATAAAATTGTAAACGTTTATACGATTCTGACATTAAGAAGTGTAGGTGTGAAAAAATTCATATCAAACAAGAATTAACTGTTATCTGGTCAGGAGTCCCAATCTATTTAAGGGAATGGCACTCACATATTTAGAGAGCTCACTTCATCCCCTTTGGGTACCGTATAGTCACCATGCGAGTACATCTCCAGATTTTGCGAAAATTTTCATAGTGCTGTATTGTTTCTGCCGATTTTTGCCGAACTTTATATTTTGACATTAATTATACTTATGTACAGTGATTAAATTTAAATTTGGAAACCATTCTCTCGTTTGTTGAATTATTTTTGTATAATTTATTGTAAATTGTTGTTTCATATAAATTTTTACAAACCTACACTTTTTAAAGTCGAATCGTTAAACATTTACACTTTTATGTTGCCACTTTTATTTTACCACTTTTTTCGGTACCTACACTTTTCTTAACGTTATAAACTTCACACCGGTTGGTTTTTCGTCAGTAAGCGATTGCACAAAAATGGTTCCTCTAATCCGCTTGTTTTACACATTAATCCGATTTCCCCACTAAAAAGTGAAGAATTTTATAATCGTCCGTGAATTTAATTTGATCAAGAATTTTTTCGACTAAACAGTCGCAAACATTGTACAGGTGTCCATTAAAATAATATTTTGTCCGAAAAGCCGAAAAAATTCTTGAACAAATTAATTTTTTGGTTCAACAAGCGTCATTCCTGATGGTGACGAAGCCATCGAGGTGTCTCCTCCCATCTAACATTTTGCAGCATCAACAATAGCTCTTCACTATTTCTTTCGGTTGAAAGGCCACGACTCAATAACATTTCCCTTAATTTCTGTGACTGTAGAAGTTTATCTCTATAGTAAGCTCCCATCGCTGTCACCAAATGATACGAATTTTGGACGCTCGATAGGGCATCTGTACACGATTTTGCAAACAAAATACTCAACAACTCCTTCTGATTTCTATGGTAATTCACCTATTTATTGTTCACTTTAACTGTTGACTACTGTTCACAATTTTTTTCGCACTCTTATCTTTCATTTTTTAACTTGCACTGATGCTGGTTACATTACAACTGTGTCTGTGTCCCAAATTTCCCCCGCTTCTTATATACTCTTGTCGATCGCTGTTCGAGATTATTCTTTTTATTACATCGGGCGATGTAATGTATGTGGTTGCAATTGTAAATCATTTTCAGTGGCAGTATTCTGGCTTTCCCTGGGAATAGGAAATTGGGAAAAATATGTTCATAGCATTTTTCGTCTAAATTGAATTTTTCTGGCCTACTGAAGAAAAAAATTTAGTGCAAAATTTTTTAAAACAAAGCGAATTGGGAAACTTTTGTTCCACATAATTTTTATAGGTAAAAATATTTTCCCATTCAACTTTATTTCCAAAATATTTACACCAAACTTATTCCCTCAGTAGGCCGGAAAAATACAATTTAGACAAAAATGCTAGTCGTTTCGCGAATAATCCACGCCATCATTTTCCCTGTTTTGAAGTTTAACCCCGTTGTTCCCCAAATTCCAATATTTTCCATGATGATTGTCGCCGCCGTTTACTACAATTGCTTCGTTATCTGTATATTACTATCTACTTGAAATACCATTCTAAAATCCAATTCTCAATCAGTGTTGTAGCAATATTTAATCTGACAACATCGATCCGTGCTAAGAATAATAATGGCCTCAATAAAATTATGAACTCTAACTAGGTTAGATGTGCTGTTCACCTAACCACTCGAACATCAAATGAAATAATTGAGCATGTAGCACTGATGGCGGAAATACTTAGTATATGATCATTAGTCTAGGAAACTATTATTTCAAATTAAAATATAAAATATTTTTTAGATGTATTTGCAAAGATTGAGTGAGGTAACTAAATTTTTAAACATAAAATTGCTATTCTGGTGCATTAAACCAAGTCCCGCTGGCACCTATTTCACTTTCAAAAAGAAACTCTTATTCCGAGTTGATTAAGAATAATATTTAGTTGTAAAAATACTTTCGTAAGCCACCTTTCAAAAGAATTTATAAGAAAATCCCACCAAACGGAAAATATGATTTTTAATTTATTTAGAAAAGAACAGAAATTTTTTGTTGTTGGATATACCTACCACTCAACACGAGCCAACAATCGAGCAGCAACAGCATACAAATGCTTATAATAAAAATAAAAAATAATTAATTTCAAAAGTTGTACAGCCAAATGGATTTTGTCACAGCCGAGCTATCTAAAAAAAAAAATTCATTGTCGTATCATATTTCAAATATAATTTAACATTTTTGGTATCCACTATACATAAGTTTTTATCATCTTCGCAGGTATATACGTCTTCTTATTCTACGAACTACAATTTTTATTTTTAATCAAATGATCATGATGAAAACAGAACGAACACGGGTTGGGCAAGAAAAAAACGCTAGTGCCAGGAGATTAAAATGTATAGGCAGAGAGTTTTAACGACAACTGTGCGCGTACACGATGAGTATGAGGAAAATTTTTTTGTTCGGGTTTCTTCACCATTTTTTCCAAGAATATTAATGAGGGACTTAAAATGCATTTTTTCTTTCAATCTCTAAAGATTAATACATAAAAAATCACATTATTCCATAAATAGTTTTTATAACACGACCCTCTTCATTGATCATTTAGAAAAAACAAATTTTTATTTTTTTTTTTTTTTGTTCGAACTGTTCATTCAATTTTCAATTTTAAGATTGATAATCTGGAAAACTGAAAATCTCTATAAATATCCAAATGGAATAATTATTTTCGTAGAACCGTGCGAGAATAATATCAAGAAACTATATCAAGTTTTTTTTGTTGTTGTTCTCTTCTACGATTTTACCATTTTCTGTGTTAAAAAGAAAAATCACTTGGGATAATAATGGAAATATAACACAAGAAGAAAATATCTGACAGAATGATATACTTGAAAGATTTATTTGTTTCCGGAAAAGAATATATAAAATTAAAAATGTGTGTTCTAATCTCTTCCAATTTTTTTTTTTTTTATCTCGATCAGATTAATGACAATGATCTTAAGGTGAAACATGATGATGATTATATAAAAATTGAAATGAGAAAAAAATATAAATAGTCTGCAATTTTTTGTAATATGTAGACGTACTCGTTTTCTATGTACGATTTATTTTTGTTTGGTGAAAAACACACGTACGAATTAATCTACATCCTACGTATGTCGATGTCATGGATATATATCACCTGTTTGACTTGTGATGGTTTACAAGAACATAAAGATTTGCAAACAATTTGCTGTTTATGTAGGAAATTATAAATTTCTTGTGTCAAGTGTCACTTAATATTGTAAGCATACTCTAGGAATGATGTACGAGTGGGTGCAAATATTAGGAATGCACGAAAATATATGTACGTGTATTTTATTAAGATCTGATCAATTAATAATAATCAATTATTATCGTTTGGCATTAAATTTGATTTCATGTAAGAAAATTCTTGGACGACTTCTAATTGATTTATTTTTGTGTATGACAATACAGATGCTATTGAAATGTCACTTATTTAGGCCTTCATCGATTTAAAATTTCACCAATACATTAAGCGGCAAACCTTTAAATCAAGACACCTGTTTAAGGCAGGTAACCTAGTACTGCGCCAAAAAAACGGAACAGAAATTTTTTTCGAAAAATACCCAGATTTGAACGCTTATATCTTGGTGAAATAATACCTTTTAAAAAAATAATTTTCCTGGAACACGGTGTATTTTATTTTATTTTTATGACTTTTTTGAGACCTTAAACGAATTTGCTCGATATTTCATTACCAAATCAAAATTACCCATTTTATAGAGAAATTAGAAACCTGGCATATGATGTGGATATTTCAGTATGACGGCTCCTTGTTGATTTATTAAAGTTTTAGCATACCATAAACGTTAACAAGTACATTTTTGATGTGTAAACATCTTTAGTCGCGCCTACCAAAAATTTTTGTATTAGAGTAAACTTGTAAATGAAACGAACGGAAATGACGTACCTACTTCGTTTGAAAATAAGCAACAAACTCAACAACAATTTTGAACTATACATGGCATGCTTGTATGTATATGTATGTATAATAGTAGGGAAAAATAATAATTTAAAAAATCAAATTGAAACCATCGACATTTCCATCGACCAGAAAAATTAAAAACAAAATTACGATACGAAATACGAATTACGATTACGAAATTACATATCTTACGATTAAAAACACAATCAACAACTTGTGTATGTTGCTTTATCACGAGTAACGAGTCACTAGGAGCTGCTCATCACAGCGGCTATCAATGATCATGTCTTCTACTAAATAGGGGTATAATGACGTCTGGTTTTTAACATTGAACTGCCAGAGTCTTACGTCAAACTCACGCAGGTATGCTCAATGCAGTTGCTTTCCGAGACCTGGCTGCGCAATGACGAGGATGTTAGTATTGTTACGTTTGTATGCTGCGTTCAGTTCAATAGAAATGGCCAGTGGGAGTAGCAATTCCGTCAAAAGAGCCATAAAATGAGCATAGTGGGCATAAATGTATGTATACTTTTTAGAGAAATAAACTATTTGTAAAAAAAAAAATAAAAAAAAAAAAAAAATTCCCGTACGAATACTTCCACTTGTCATAGGTCGGCCTTACTTTCTCAAAACCAATATTGATGTAACATATAGACTGGCGAATGCAACTATGGGCTGTCTAACGTATATTGAATGCAGCCATCCTGACCACTATACAGGACAACAAGAACGATGAAAACGTCAACAGTAAAAAATGTCAAACGACTCTGGATGGATTTCGGTTCAAATTCACAAGTTGGCAGGAAGGTCAGGCGGCTTAAAACTGGATGGGCACAGACAACGAATATCGACCGATGTATGGTGCCCATTTCTAGAAAAAGCTCAACTGTTAATCGAAGCAACAATAGAACAATTAACACTATAACGACCGCACGTCATCGCAGTTAAACTTCGCCAGGGGCCGGCAATATTTTTAAAGAAGTAATACGAAAAACGTTACATAAATACAAAATATAAATTGTTTTTATTGATTTTTTTTTTGATTTTTTTTAATTTTTTTTTTAATTAAAAAAAAAGTAAAAAAATAAATAAAAATAAAAAAAAATTTTAAAAAATACAAAAAAAAAATAAAACATTATTTCATTTATGCATCACACACATGTTGCGTGAGCCTGAGCGGGTCACTAACAGTTGTTCATGCCATCACACACATGTTGTGTGAGCGGTCGTTAAAATGTTAATATTAAACTAAATCATTTTCCAGTCGTACCTGCAAGTGCCACCACAATTCATGCATCATAGGGTGATACTTACAACGAGATTCGTCTGGATTTTAAACATTGAACTGCCAGAGTCTTAGTTCACATCACTTCGACCTTACTGATTCAGTCACGCAGGGATGCACAATTTTCTTGCTTTCCGGGATCTGTCAATACGCAATGACGAGCATATTAGTATTATTAATTTTGAATGCTGCGTTCAGTTCAAGAGAGATGGTCAGTGGGCTGCCGGAGTAGCAATATATAAAAATACAAGTAGAACTTATAACTTATATTCACAGTCACCTCGCATAAGGAAATCATAGATGGACAAACAACTGGTATGAGCGTAAGTACACAACCCATTGATGATATATACTCGGCTGAACTTCAGCATTTCAATGGAAATAAGATGCTTTCTGTAGTTGCGTTCAAGTTAATATACATTTCGTCCTTGCTCCATATTCTAAAAGAATTTCAAAAATTCTCCAAGGAGACTATCATATTTTGCCGATTTTTATGAGCGTAGATTTCAATATTAATTTTGCTGTTCTTCAAGCTGAACCACTCATAAACCTCCTGCGAGACGAATTCGATTTGCACATGAACTCAGATCGAAATATATCTACTACGAGATATGGGACGACCGTTGTGCAGTTTTTAAATGAAAATTGGAAAAGCTAGAGTCGACAGTATATGTAATATGATCTTATTTTAGCTACCATAATCCAAGTGCGTCGATTATACCGAAAGAGTAATAGATCAATTTAACGATAATAAACAAATGAAAAACTCTGGTTAGTATAATAGCATTCCTTCTTCCTTCAAAGTAAACTGTACACACGCACTATACACACGCCATGTTTACACATCTCTTTGAGAGTACTAATGGACTCACTCTTTTTTTTTTTATCTTGCAAAGTAAATGCAAACTCTCTCTTGCACTCTACGATAAAATGTTCTGTGTAAGAAAATTGTGCCTTTTATGGAAAATTTTAATTTAACTGAAGGATCACTCGTTCGCGCAACAAAAATTGTGGCTTTATTTGAAGCCGGTGTAACTTATCGTGAAATTGAGCGAATCTGTGATATTAGTGTGCGTGTTGTGAACCGGACTTGGCTTGGATATTTAGAAACAGGCAGTGTGAATCGGCGTGAAGGACCTAGTCGACCAAGAAAAACTACACCATGAGAAGATCGAGCTATTGCACGTTATTGATTGATTGATTGATTGATTGATTGATTAGAATGTACGGCCAAGACTAAGCAGGGATCCCGGATACGCCGGGCCTACCGTACACCCCTTTTACATATAACAAGATGGAGGGATAGGAAAGGTTGTTAGATATGATAGACTTGACCCGGTTACAGACACCTAAGTAGTCAATAGTTAGTAAATTGATAAGCACAAGACCGCACAATTATTTTTGGTTTTATGGTATAAAAGTTCGGCAATCAGCATCTTGAAAAAAATTTAATAATTAATTAAGTACCCATACATTTCCTGCAATAAAACTTTATTATTATGAATTGCATTTTCAATAAACTAAATAGTTCAATTTTCCATAAACTAAATTAAACTGCTTCTCCAAAAACGTATTAAATCATGTAAACTTAATCCAATCCAGAAATCCCCTAATATTATTAAAGAATAAAAGAGCAAATTATCTTTCAGTCTTCCACAGGCTTTGAAATCAGCTGAATGTATTTATTTCTAATAAAATAATTTGAATAATGGTTTTAATTAAAATAATGTACAAGACAAACAGTCACTGCCACCCCTGCCATAATTATGCATATTTGTTAAATAAACATATTGTGAAACAACATTCAGTTTCAAAAGCAACTAATCTAGAATCGATGAGGTAATACATCAAACATAATTTTTGACACAGTTCTAGAATCTCATTGCCGAAACGAATTAACAGAATTACCCTATTAAGCTAATCAAGAATCTGTAAGATGAGAGAAACAATAACAAGTACAGCTGTATAGAAAACCCAATAACCAAAATGATAATTAGTAACATGGTAACAATAATATTCTACTACATATTCGACATCTGCACATTCTCTGAAATTTAATAATGAATTAATATTTTCCTGCTACATGTCCTACCTAAATGGAAAAATGTCAATAATAGCAAAAAATCATATATATTAGCTGTTCAGGCAAAAACTTATACAAATGTTTATTTAAAAACAACAAATAAAGTGACCAAATGAAATCTCGTTCCAAAAACAGCTAATCTGAAATCTGTAAGGTACTATATCAATAATGGATGTTTGGCACGGTTTTAGAGCCCCAATACCTAAAAATTAAACTTTAGAATAAAATTTAAAGCAATCAGGAATCTGTAAGATAACAAAATTAATAATAAGTAGCTAGCACGACTGTTGGATCCTTGATAACCAAATAACCCAATCAATTATTAAACGTTTGAATTATAAAATAAATGATTCAGCAAATATTAAAATAAGACATTCGAAAATTTTGTATGGTCGTCAACTGTATTACCTAAATCATGAAAAGAACAACCAGCGGTAATTATTTATCCAACCTAGAACAAAATCAAAACCTTCACCAATTTACAGTCTCCCACAAAAAACTAGAAAATAATTTAATTAAAGAAATGCCATGATCTTTCTACTATCTAAGTATGTACATCAATATTTAACTGCATTTCAAATTTACACTGTAGCTTCCAAGCAATCTTGTCTGCTTTTTAAACTAAATTTTTATTTTTAATTAGAAAGTATTACGGCTACAAAGATCTTCTGTAATCAAAAATGATCATTAGGACTAATATAAATATAAGCTTAATCAGGAACTGCAATGAATAATAGTGTTGATAATAAACATTTTGATAAACCTTGATAACTCTAAATTGCAATCCAAATTAAAACAAATAAATATAATAAACACTGAATAAAATTGAATAAAGGATTAGAAAAATTATTTAATCTCAAAATCAAATTGTGGAAAGAATCATTTTTATAAATAATCAGAGTAAAATGTACCAACAAAATATGTAATGTTTATAAAGCAGCGCTCGATACCCACTTTTCCAAAATAAAAACCATGCGATCTCCTGCTAACATCACTAATCAACAACATTTATGCTTTACAAAGCCGTGATGATTCCACGACAGATTATAAACGTATCGTGGATAGCTCAAAATTTCATCGTATGACTGATCATCCTAAAATTTCAAAAATGATGCCACTTCCGCGAAATTGACTGCAAACCTCAACAAACACATCTATAATATTCAGTAGAGACTAATTTGGACATACAAATCTAAGCCTCAGACAAGGGTTTTATGTAAACCTGCAAATTTGCGTCCCTAAAGTAAAAATTGATGACTATAGATCAACTCCTAAACAAACAAAACAATTTAAAATAGCCAAAAATAGGTTATAAATATATTTAACGATAGAGCATATTATATGAATACAACCGTCAGTTGAGAAGCATAATGTTCATTGTGAACGAAACCAATTCAAACTACACTACCATAAATATCAAAGAAAACCTATTGCAATACAGGCCCATGATATCCTCGCGGCCCCTGTGTAAATTGATCACACATAATGAAATCAATGAAAAAGTCAAAAATGCGCATTTGAATAGCGCATTCAAAAATACCTGTTTTAATCGTTCTTTCATATATCCCTTTTGTGATCCAAGATCGAGCTATTGCACGTTATGCTACAAAAAAGGACAAGCAGTGCTCAAGAAATTAAAAGTAATGTACAAGTACAAACCCAAATATCAAAACAGATGTTAGAGTCTGTTTGTGAACCCGAAAACCATGGACATGAAATGTGATTACTGCCTACACGTTCTGCTTCAATAGCTTCAACCCCGCATCAATCTGCAATCAACATCATCATCACCAAGCACAACTAAAGTTCCAACACAAGAAACAACATCCTTGCATGGATTTCAGACGCCTCTTAAGACAATCTTGCCAACAGCTTTGATCTTTACCACGAACATACTTGCATATTTCAAAAACTAGAGGAAAAACAGTCATCACAGTAAAATCACGAGTACATCCACATTACTCTATATAATTAACAGCAAAAATAATTGAAAAATCTCACAACCCCTGCCAGCGTCGAAGATACCTATTCCAAGAAGCAATGAGATGTGGCAGTTAGATTTAGAAGATCCACAATTCAACATACCTAGTGCAGTGGATTTTAAAGAAATGTTAACAGGTAGAGGAACTTAATGGGCACTAAAGGCAGTAAATACAACGACCCCTGTGAAATTCTATTTCTAAACCAACCAGATCGACAGATGGAAAATTTATAGTAAAATTACCATTCATAAGTCCTTATCCATAATTAGGAGACCCATTAGGCTAAATCAAGAATAATGGGTATTGAAAAAAGATTTGCCAGGTCTACCAACTACTATCAAGAATATAGCCAATTCATGGAAGAATACATCAAGATAGGACAAATGCAACGGGTTACTTGGTCAGATCTACCACAGGAACACAACGCCGCATCACGCAGTATTTAAGGAAAGTACTGCCACCAAATTGCGAGTAGTCGGTTGATGCGTCAGCAGTCGACATTATTTCGGTTTAGATTACATGCCATGCGTTAAATGCAGATATAGAAAAAATATATCGACAGATACTGGTAGATCCGTCAGATGCCAACTTCTAGTGTATCTTATGGCGAAGAAGTCTCCAGGAACAATTAAGTCCATACAAGTGTGTGACTTTTACCTATAGTATCTCATGAGCACCTTTCCTGGCCATCCAAACATTAGAAGAAGTAGCCAAAGTATATACGAGATATCCAGAAGCAGCTACAGTCATTACGAATAATTTTTATATGCATGATCTGTTTTAGACTTCGCATGTGTAAATCGAATTTCCAAGAATTTTTGAACTCATTGGCAATGGTAAATGCGGAAGACATTCCCAAACTTATTGAAGATGGCCAAACCACGAAAACACTAGGAATTAAGTGCCATCCTCGACTCGACATATTCACAATAAAAATAATCAGTCAACCCAAGGACATCATATGGACAAAACGAAATATGCTGTCGGAAACCTGCAAACTTTACGATCCATTGGGCTGGTTGTTATCACCAAACATAATTAATTTTAAAACTTTACTCCAGAAATGGTGGCTAACCAAGGTAGATTGGGACGAAAAAGTGTCAGATTATATAGTACGTTTATGGAGCAACGTTAAGTACAAACTGCCGTACCTCCAACAAATTCCTAGATATCTGCAAAAATCAGCAATACCAACACGGCAGTGTGGTATACCTTCGGTTGCATATTGCTCGAAAAGTAAGGTAGCACCGTTAAAGAAAATAAGCCTGCCTAGCTTGGAACTCTGTGGAGCGGTAATGATAATAGTGGAGTTAGTCAAATACTGTAATTCTATATTACATCTAGGCAATGCAAACATCTACGCCTACCAAAAGACTCCATGGTAGTTTTGCATTGGCTATCGGACATCCCAGCTAGACGGAAAACTTTCATCGCAAATAGCACCAGCGCTATTTTGGACATCATATCAAGGGAATAATGGAACCATGTAAAATTTAACCAAAATCCAGCAGACTATATTTCCAGAGGAATACCTCCACCACAAATTCCTATGATACAAATTTGGCGACAGGGCCTGAGTTGGCTACAGTTGAAAGAAACCGAGCGGCCAAAAAATATAATTACGAACCCAGCAGCAACAGTGGATACTGACGAGTGAGATAAAGGAATATACCTTCTAATGTAAGCACCTCCTAACGGAACGGTGTACCAGTTATTGACCAAACAATCGTCGTGGTTCTAAATAAAATAAATAATGTGCTATATTCCGCGTCTTTTATCACCCAAGCATAGAAACGGAGAAAGGAATAAAGGATACTTAACATATCGAGAGTATATAACTGCCGAAACTTATATTGTACGTGTAATCCAAAACACTAGCTTCAGTCCAAAACACTAGCTTCAGCTAGATTAAAAAGATTAAAATCAGAAATAACACGTCAGCAAATCAATTCAATAATAAAAAAATTTCTATTACAGAAAGGATTTAACTTTATAATCAACCCAGTTAGCGCGCCCCATTTCGGTGGATTATGGGAAGCGGTCGTAAAATTGGCGAAACCTCATTTCGGGCGAGCAACGTAAGAGTCTAAACTCAATTTCGAAGGAATAAACACATTATTCACACAGATCGAAAGCCCGTATATCTCCCACCCACCAACCTAGAAATACTTACAGCTGGAAATTTTTTTAATCGGCGAGGCATTGTACCAGAACCAATATACGAAGGCGTACCAGTACATAAACTGTCCAGGTTCCTCCAAATGCGACAGTTCTGCTTGATGACATAGCCATTTAACCAAAAATCAGATTCATCACTGAATACTCAACCATCATTTTCAAAGTAAATTTGAACAATTTGCAAACGTTGCACTGGCGTGAGCCTATTCATTGTGAAATGACAAACCAAATTATCCAAAAATCAACTATCAGCTGTGAAATCGACTGTCCCAAAAAAAAATGTTGCCACTTTAAAGTTATATACGACGAAATGAAACATCCATTATTAGCAATCAGTAAAATAGTAAAAATAAACTATTTCGGTTCCATGGAGCTTAATTCCTACCCCACTTTTGAGAAATTCGAACAAGAAAAAAAGGAGGTTTATTGCATAAACTTTAGCCAATTTAGTACAATTTTTTAAAAATTCAAAAATAGCCAGAAATCTTTGTTAAAAAGTAAAACTTTATGGATAATTTATTTTTTAAACCAAATACAATTCTGTCAAAATAAAATACTTTAAACCACGATACTTCCTTCAATGAAGAAAATGGTATAACCAAATAAAGTGGTAAAACACAAATTTACGAAAGAATTAATAACAGTTATCAAACTACTCAAATACCCTTATATTACTTTCTTTTACGCAGTAGAATGAAGTCGCTGAAGTTAGCCCGAGCCCGAATTGATTGGTGCGTTTCTTAACTAAAGTGTAGTCAACCCGAAAAAAGTGTAAATGCTATAAAAGTGTAGCTTCATCCCGAATGCAAACTGGATACATCTGTTTTACAACAAAAACAATGAAAATTTAAATATTCAAATGTGTTGTGTAGTAATTGAAAGAGAATAATAGTATGTGTGATTTTTCGATATTAATTGTTGTATATGTTTATATATTATGATTATGTTTATATATGTAAAATATATATACATAGAAGTATTATATATGTATATATTTATATATCACATTATGTATATAATATTAAAATTTCTATTATTAATATTATGTATTAAATTATTACAAGTTATAAATATATTGTTGGTTAAGAGAAGAGATATTTTCTTTGGTACATTGGCACATTAAACTCTGTGGCGCTAATACTAGAGATACATAGCACTATTGGCGTATACGGCTAGATAGGTCTTGGTTACACCAACAAATTGGTATGACTTCCATTTTCATATCATGAAGGGAAAATATATTAATTTGCATTAACATTCAACAGAAGCACAATATTTTCGGTGGTTTGGTACACAGCGGCACATTAAATTCTGTGGCGCTAATACTAGAGATACATAGCACTATTGGCGTTTATGGCTAGATAGGTCTTGGTTACACCAACAAATTGGTATGACTTCCATTTTCATATCATGAAGGGAAAATATATTAATTTGCATTAACATTCAACAGAAGAAGAATATTTTAGGTGGTTTGGTACACAGCGGCACATTAAATTCTGTGGCGCTAATACTAGAGATACATAGCACTATTGGCGTTTATGGCTAGATAGGTCTTGGTTACACCAACAAATTGGTATGACTTCCATTTTCATATCATGAAGGGAAAATATATAAATTTGCATTAACATTCAACAGAAGCACAATATTTTCGGTGGTTTGGTACACAGCGGCACATTAAATTCTGTGGCGCTAATACTAGAGATACATAGCACTATTGGCGTATACGGCTAGATAGGCCTTGGTTACACCAACAAATTGGTAAGACATCCATTTTCATATCATGAAGGGAAAATATATTAATTTGCATTAACATTCAACAGAAGCAGAATATTTTCGGTTGTTTGGTACACAGCGGCACATTAAATTCTGTGGCGCTAATACTAGAGATACATAGCACTATTGGCGTATACGGCTAGATAGGTCTTGGTTACACCAACAAATTGGTATGACTTCCATTTTCATATCATGAAGGGAAAATATATTAATTTGCATTAACATTCAACAGAAGCAGAATATTTTCGGTTGTTTGGTACACAGCGGCACATTAAATTCTGTGGCGATAATACTAGAGATACATAGCACTGTTGGCGTATACGGCTAGATAGGTCTTGGTTACATCAACAAATTGGTATAACTTCCATTTTCATATCATAAAGGGAAAATATATTAATTTGCATCAACATTCAACAGAAGCAGAATATTTTCGGTGGTTTGGTACACAGCGACACATTAAATTCTGTGGCGCTAATACTAGAGATACATAGCACTATTGGCGTATACGGCTAGATAGGTCTTGGTTACACCAACAAATTGGTATGACTTCCATTTTCATATCATGAAGGGAAAATATATTAATTTGCATTAACATTCAACAGAAGCAGAATATTTTCGGTTGTTTGGTACACAGCGGCACATTAAATTCTGTGGCGCTAATACTAGAGATACATAGCACTATTGGCGTATATGGCTAGATAGGTGTTGGTTACACCAACGAATTGGTATGACTTCCATTTTCATATCATGAAGGAAAAATATAATAATTTGCATTAACATTCAACAGAAGCACAATATATTCGGTGGTTTGTACACAGCGGCACATTAAATTCTGTGGCGCTAATACTAGAGATACATAGCACTATTGGCGTTTATGGCTAGATAGGTCTTGGTTACACCAACAAATTGGTATGACTTCCATTTTCATATCATGAAGGGAAAGTATATTAATTTGCATAAACATTCAACAGAAGCACAATATTTTCGGTGGTTTGGTACACAGCGGCTCATTAAATTCTGTGGCGCTAATACTAGAGATACATAGCACTATTGGCGTTTATGGCTAGATAGGTCTTGGTTACACCAACAAATTGGTATGACTTCCATTTTCATATCATGAAGGGAAAATATATAAATTTGCATTAACATTCAACAGAAGAAGAATATTTTAGGTGGTTTGGTACACAGCGGCACATTAAATTCTGTGGCGCTAATACTAGAGATACATAGCACTATTGGCGTATACGGCTAGATAGGTCTTGGTTACACCAACAAATTGGTATGACTTCCATTTTCATATCATGAAGGGAAAATATATTAATTTGCATTAACATTCAACAGAAGCAGAATATTTTCGGTTGTTTGGTACACAGCGGCACATTAAATTCTGTGGCGCTAATACTAGAGATACATAGCACTATTGGCGTATACGGCTAGATAGGTCTTGGTTACACCAACAAATTGGTATGACTTCCATTTTCATATCATGAAGGGAAAATATATTAATTTGCATTAACATTCAACAGAAGCAGAATATTTTCGGTTGTTTGGTACACAGCGGCACATTAAATTCTGTGGCGCTAATACTAGAGATACATAGCACTATCGGCGTATATGGCTAGATAGGTCTTGGTTACACCAACAAATTGGTATGACTTCCATTTTCATATCATGAAGGGAAAATATATTAATTTGCATTAACATTCAACAGAAGCACAATATTTTCGGTGGTTTGGTACACAGCGGCACATTAAATTCTGTGGCGCTAATACTAGAGATACATAGCACTATTGGCGTTTATGGCTAGATAGGTCTTGGTTACACCAACAAATTGGTATGACTTCCATTTTCATATCATGAAGGGAAAATATATAAATTTGCATTAACATTCAACAGAAGAAGAATATTTTAGGTGGTTTGGTACACAGCGGCACATTAAATTCTGTGGCGCTAATACTAGAGATACATAGCACTATTGGCGTATACGGCTAGATAGGCCTTGGTTACACCAACAAATTGGTAAGACATCCATTTTCATATCATGAAGGGAAAATATATTTATTTGCATTAACATTCAACAGAAGCAGAATATTTTCGGTTGTTTGGTACACAGCGGCACATTAAATTCTGTGGCGCTAATACTAGAGATACATAGCACTATTGGCGTATACGGCTAGATAGGTCTTGGTTACACCAACAAATTGGTATAACTTCCATTTTCATATCATGAAGGGAAAATATATTAATTTGCATTAACATTCAACTGAAGCACAATATTTTCGGTTGTTTGGTACACAGCGGCACATTAAATTCTGTGGCGCTAATACTAGAGATACATAGCACTATTGGCGTATACGGCTAGATAGGTCTTGGTTACACCAACAAATTGGTATGACTTCCATTTTCATATCATGAAGGGAAAATATATTAATTTGCATTAACATTCAACAGAAGCACAATATTTTCGGTGGTTTGGTACACAGCGGCACATTAAATTCTGTGGCGCTAATACTAGAGATACATAGCACTATTGGCGTATATGGCTAGATAGGTGTTGGTTACACCAACAAATTGGTATAACTTCCATTTTCATATCATGAAGGAAAAATATAATAATTTGCATTAACATTCAACAGAAGCACAATATATTCGGTGGTTTGTACACAGCGGCACATTAAATTCTGTGGCGATAATACTAGAGATACATAGCACTGTTGGCGTATACGGCTAGATAGGTCTTGGTTACATCAACAAATTGGTATAACTTCCATTTTCATATCATAAAGGGAAAATATATTAATTTGCAATAATATTCAACAGAAGCAGAATATTTTAGGTGGTTTGGTACACAGCGGCACATTAAATTCTGTGGCGCTAATACTAGAGATACATAGCACTATTGGCGTATACGGCTAGATAGGTCTTGGTTACACCAACGAATTGGTATGACTTCCATTTTCATATCATGAAGGGAAAATATATTAATTTGCATTAACATTCAACAGAAGCAGAATATTTTCGGTTGTTTGGTACACAGCGGCACATTAAATTCTGTGGCGCTAATACTAGAGATACATAGCACTATTGGCGTATACGGCTAGATAGGTCTTGGTTACACCAACAAATTGGTATGACTTCCATTTTCATATCATGAAGGGAAAATATACTAATTTGCATTAACATTCAACAGAAGCAGAATATTTTCGGTGGTTTGGTACACAGCGGCACATTAAATTCTGTGGCGCTAATACTAGAGATACATAGCACTATTGGCGTTTATGGCTAGATAGGTCTTGGTTACACCAACAAATTGGTATGACTTCCATTTTCATATCATGAAGGGAAAATATATTAATTTGCATTAACATTCAACAGAAGAAGAATATTTTAGGTGGTTTGGTACACAGCGGCACATTAAATTCTGTGGCGCTAATACTAGAGATACATAGCACTATTGGCGTATACGGCTAGATAGGTCTTGGTTACATCAACAAATTGGTATGACTTCTATTTTCATATCATGAAGGGAAAATATATTAATTTGCATTAACATTCAACAGAAGCAGAATATTTTCGGTTGTTTGGTACACAGCGGCACATTAAATTCTGTGGCGCTAATACTAGAGATACATAGCAGTATTGGCGTATACGGCTAGATAGGTCTTGGTTACACCAACAAATTGGTATGACTTCCATTTTCATATCATGAAGGGAAAATATATTAATTTGCATTAACATTCAACAGAAGCAGAATATTTTCGGTTGTTTGGTACACAGCGGCACATTAAATTCTGTGGCGCTAATACTAGAGATACATAGCACTATTGGCGTATACGGCTAGATAGGTCTTGGTTACACCAACAAATTGGTATGACTTCCATTTTCATATCATGAAGGGAAAATATATTAATTTGCATTAACATTCAACAGAAGCAGAATATTTTCGGTTGTTTGGTACACAGCGGCACATTAAATTCTGTGGCGCTAATACTAGAGATACATAGCACTATTGGCGTATACGGCTAGATAGGTCTTGGTTACACCAACAAATTGGTATGACTTCCATTTTCATATCATGAAGGGAAAATATATTAATTTGCATTAACATTCAACAGAAGCAGAATATTTTCGGTTGTTTGGTACACAGCGGCACATTAAATTCTGTGGCGCTAATACTAGAGATACATAGCACTAATGGCGTTTATGGCTAGATAGGTCTTGGTTACATCAACAAGTTGGTATAACTTCCATTTTCATATCATAAATGGAAAATATATTAATTTGCAATAACATTCAACAGAAGCAGAATATTTTCGGTTGTTTGGTACACAGCGGCACATTAAATTCTGTGGCGCTAATACTAGAGATACATAGCACTATTGGCGTATACGGCTAGATAAGTCTTGGTTACACCAACAAATTGGTATGACTTCCATTTTCATATCATGAAGGGAAAATATATTAATTTGCAATAACATTCAACGGGAGCAGAATATTTTCGGTTGTTTGGTACACAGCGGCACATTAAATTCTGTGGCGCTAATACTAGAGATACATAGCACTATTGGCGTATACGGCATTAAATTCTGTGGCGCTAATACAACCAATCTGGTAACTCACGGAATCATCAATTGAATTTATCAATCGGAATAAATTCAAAGAGATTTTTACTATCACTAGACACAATCTGGTAGCTCACGGAATCATCAATTGAATTTATCAATCGGAATAAATTCAAAGATATTTTTACTATCACTAGACACAATCTGGTAGCTCACGGAATCATCAATTGAATTTATCAATCGGAATAAATTCAAAGAGATTTTTACTATCACTAGACACAATCTGGTAGCTCACGGAATCATCAATTGAATTTATCAATCGGAATAAATTCAAAGAGATTTTTACTATCACTACACACAATCTGGTAGCTCACGGAATCATCAATTGAATTTATCAATCGGAATAAATTCAAAGAGATTTTTACTATCACTAGACACAATCTGGTAGCTCACGGAATCATCAATTGAATTTATCAATCGGAATAAATTCAAAGAGATTTTTACTATCACTAGACACAATCTAGTAGCTCACGGAATCATCAATTGAATTTATCAATCGGAATAAATTCAAAGAGATTTTTACTATCACTAGACACAATCTGGTAGCTCACGGAATCATCAATTGAATTTATCAATCAGAATAAATTCAAAGAGATTTTTACTATCACTAGACACAATCTGGTAGCTCACGGAATCATCAATTGAATTTATCAATCGGAATAAATTAAAAGAGATTTTTACTATCACTACACACAATCTGGTAGCTCACGGAGTCATCAATTGAATTTATCAATCGGAATAAATTCAAAGAGATTTTTACTATCACTAGACACAATCTGGTAGCTCACGGAATCATCAATTGAATTTATCAATCGGAATAAATTCAAAGAGATTTTTACTATCACTAGACACAATCTGGTAGCTCACGGAATCATCAATTGAATTTATCAATCGGAATAAATTCAAAGAGATTTTTACTATCACTAGACACAATCTGGTAGCTCACGGAATCATCAATTGAATTTATCAATCGGAATAAATTCAAAGAGATTTTTACTATCACTAGGCACAATCTGGTAGCTCACGGAATCATCAATTGAATTTATCAATCGGAATAAATTCAAAGAGATTTTTACTATCACTAGACACAATCTGGTAGCTCACGGAATCATCAATTGAATTTATCAATCGGAATAAATTCAAAGAGATTTTTACTATCACTAGACACAATCTGGTAGCTCACGGAATCATCAATTGAATTTATCAATCGGAATAAATTCAAAGAGATTTTTACTATCACTAGACACAATCTGGTAGCTCACGGAATCATCAATTGAATTTATCAATCGGAATAAATTCAAAGAGATTTTTACTATCACTAGACACGATCTGGTAGCTCACGGAATCATCAATTGAATTTATCAATCGGAATAAATTCAAAGAGATTTTTACTATCACTAGACACAATCTGGTAGCTCACGGAATCATCAATTGAATTTATCAATCGGAATAAATTCAAAGAGATTTTTACTATCACTAGACACAATCTGGTAGCTCACGGAATCATCAATTGAATTTATCAATCGGAATAAATTCAAAGAGATTTCTACTATCACTAGACACGATCTGATAGCTCACGGAATCATCAATTGAATTTATCAATCGGAATAAATTCAAAGAGATTTTTACTATCACTAGACACAATCTGGTAGCTCACGGAATCATCAATTGAATTTATCAATCGGAATAAATTCAAAGAGATTTTTACTATCACTAGACACAATCTGGTAGCTCACGGAATCATCAATTGAATTTATCAATCGGAATAAATTCAAAGAGATTTTTACTATCACTAGACACGATCTGGTAGCTCACGGAATCATCAATTGAATTTATCAATCGGAATAAATTCAAAGAGATTTTTACTATCACTAGACACAATCTGGTAGCTCACGGAATCATCAATTGAATTTATCAATCGGAATAAATTCAAAGAGATTTTTACTATCACTAGACACAATCTGGTAGCTCACGGAATCATCAATTAAATTTATCAATCGGAATAAATTCAAAGAGATTTTTACTATCACTAGACACAATCTGGTAGCTCACGGAATCATCAATTGAATTTATCAATCGGAATAAATTCAAAGAGATTTTTACTATCACTAGACACAATCTGGTAGCTCACGGAATCATCAATTGAATTTATCAATCGGAATAAATTCAAAGAGATTTTTACTATCACTAGACACAATCTGGTAGCTCACGGAATCATCAATTGAATTTATCAATCGGAATAAATTCAAAGAGATTTTTACTATCACTAGACACGATCTGGTAGCTCACGGAATCATCAATTGAATTTATCAATCGGAATAAATTCAAAGAGATTTTTACTATCACTAGACACAATCTGGTAGCTCACGGAATCATCAATTGAATTTATCAATCGGAATAAATTCAAAGAGATTTTTACTATCACTAGACACAATCTGGTAGCTCACGGAATCATCAATTAAATTTATCAATCGGAATAAATTCAAAGAGATTTTTACTATCACTAGGCACAATCTGGTAGCTCACGGAATCATCAATTGAATTTATCAATCGGAATAAATTCAAAGAGATTTTTACTATCACTAGACACAATCTGGTAGCTCACGGAATCATCAATTGAATTTATCAATCGGAATAAATTCAAAGAGATTTTTACTATCACTAGACACAATCTGGTAGCTCACGGAATCATCAATTGAATTTATCAATCGGAATAAATTTAAAGCGATTTTTATATGATTTGGTAAGTCGTTTAAAATTATAAATCTGTAATACGTTTATTGCAGGTTCATAATTTTAACAGTTTGTTTCCATTTTATATTTTTCGATATATTATCACTTGTGGGTTAATTTGTTCAGTATTAGTATTGCGTATTATCGGTATGTAATTACATAGGTCATCGTATTTTTTCCATTTGCGATCTTCTATTCCATAGCAAATATAGTGGCCTTCTGGTGCTTTTGGATATTTCACAATTGGGCCGTCATGTACAAAAGTAATAATTGATTTTAATTGATACTGAATATTACCAAGTTTTACAATGTCCTGTACCTCAGATAATTTTATAGAATTATGACTGACCATTTCGATGTCTATACATACTATTTGCCCAAACGATTCTTGTGTAGGTTTCATTGAGTGAAAACAAAATTTGCATGTTTTCTGAGGAATTTCTTCCAAACATTTATCAATATTTGAAACACCCAAATTTTCATATTTATCAATATTCAAATAGAGAATCGGTCGATTTTCTTGTTCTATTGCTGAACAATTTTTGTTACTACACTCCAATTTAACTTTTAAACTAGGGAAGTTTTCGAATACTCCTTTACAGACATTGAATAGTTCTGTGGTGCAATCTGGGTTAAACCCAGCCATTTCTACTAATATTTGTTTCCGAAATTTATACACTTTAGATAAATCGTTATTCAATAACGAGATCAATAATTCCTTAATTCGGCAATTTTCAAAATTTTGAAGAAAACCATCATTTATTGCTAAACCGATCGCTTGATAAGTGGAATCGATAGCGCACGTATTTTTATAAAAACTACAAGTTTTAATTGCGTTTCTTATTAATGGTATCTTGAAACTAGAATTGTCGTTAAAAATATTTTTTGGCCTTTGCAGCTTTTGCCGTTTTGGCGTTTTTGAGTTTTGGCTTAACATTTCGATGGCAGTGACATTTTGATCGTTGTTGGCACACTTAGAATAGAAATTGACGAAATTAAAATCAAAACTGCTACTTTTTTTCTTACTGCCGCTTACTGGTGAAGAGTAACTATTTTTCCGTTTCCAAATAGATTGACTGTTTTGAACGTCGAAAAGGCTGTGGCTAGTTTCTTTAGGTTTTACTTCGGTTACTGTTTTAACTTGCTTTCTTGAAAATTTTGGGACTGAGTAAAATATTTCCTTAAACACCGTTAAGTTTCTTTTATTTAACTCGCGAACAAAGCGACCCACTTTCAGGGGCATTCTACCAACTTCAAGGGTACGACTAGTCAAAGAAAACCTTCGTTTAAGGAAAGCAAAGTAGTTTTCCACATGGCCGTTGCTTAAGCGATTCCCATTTCGAAGAATACCTGTAAATAATGGTAAAAGAGTAGCATATTTCTTTAAAAAAGTTTCATGAAAAGCATGATTATAAAGATTATTTAGAGGAAAATCATCACTATATTTGGATACATAAATGTCTGTATTCATATTGCTTATTTCAGATAAATCTTTATAAAACGGGCTTTGCTTATAAATAGGACTAGAAAATTCGTTGATAGCCCATTCTTTATCTAGTTCATCATATTTGTTAAGTTTATTAGTGGCATTATTTAAATTTAATTTTGACTCCGCATTATTTGCAGCAATCAGTCCTATTAGATCATCAAACGCGTCTTTTACCTGAATAGTAAGGTGTTTTGAAAGCAATAAAGTAGCAAACCTATTCCATATTTGTTTGATATTTTGATAATTATTTGCTACTATTATAGAAGCCATTACTTCCTTCAAAAATTGTTTAGCTTCTGGGAAATTTGCATAAAACTTGTTTATATCCCTGGCGATTGTATGTGACATGTGTGAGCAACACAAATGTATTTTTACTATTTGCTCTTGGGATTTTAAACATTTAGTATTAGTTGCCCACATATGCGTCATATTTAAATATTCAATAATATCCATACGATTGAATGCCTCTAGAATGGAGTGAATTTCGGCAAATGAAAAATCAACCACTACTGTGTTGAACACGGGCCATCTCTTTAAATTATCTTCGACATATAGGCGATATTCTCTAAGCCAATTACCTATTGTACGAGTATTGTGGCTAGAACTAACCATATCACTTATAGGAAACGGATTAAAGGTGTCCGTGTCATTGGTTTTCACCGGCAAAACTATAGCGTAATACATAACGCTTCTGCATGTTTTGTACGGTTTTCGCACAAGTCCGCCAGTTGCGTCTAAATAGACGACCAATTCTTGGTCTTTATGGTCTTCTTTAATTTTTTTTAGTACGACACATTGTTTCTTGCTACAAGTCGTAACACAGAATGGGTTTTTCCCGATTTGTTGAATGTAAGCCTCATCTTTATTAAGATCTGTGTTTTCCTTCTCTAAATGAACATCTTCGATGTCATCAGAATGGTGATCGCTACATTGTAGATTTTCAGATCTTATTTTACTCAAGACTCTTCTGTCTTTTAATATTTGCGCAGTATTGGTTTTATTAAATACGTTTAAGTTTTCCTCATTTGTGAGATTTTCGGAAACTATCTCAACTGTATTGCTAACCAATTTTTCTTTAAACAAATCCCGTTCATATTTTGAGGTTTCATGGAATTTTTTGAACGGATGATAAATTGGCTCAGACGAACTATAAACATCAAACGTTCCGAGTGTTAGGTTTGAATTCACCAATTTATAGGTTCTGCATTTCTGAGATATGTCTTTGTGGCCACAGTAAGCTCTTATGGTTAACCGCTCCTGAGCTACATCATGTCCTTTGATGTTAATTAGGCAGCCAGTAAGTTTGATTAGTTGGCTAGAAATATGATACGAATAGTGATATGCATCCAATTTATTTTCATTTTGGTTAAAAAGCCTTTTCCAAACATCCGGAGAAATTTCTAGCTTGTAGTTCATCAATTTAAATATTTTTTTATTTCTTTTATGAAAAATGTTTGAATTTTGTTTGGTGATTTTTGAAACGTTTTTTAAAGCCCTTGGGAGATTGCAATTCTTTATTTCAAACTCCTCGCCACTATCAACAGTCGGAGGCATCTCTAGCAATAAATCGTTATTTCGAGTGTTATTGTATAAATCAGAATCACCAATTGGCATATTTTGATTTTCTGAACTAACGTTTTCAACGCAATCTAAAATTTGGTTCGATGGAAACACAAGGTCGTCACAAACTGGTGGTAAATTAATAATTTTATATGGCGGCTTTAAAATTTCGATTGAAATTATTTTTACACGTTCAGAATGTTGCGGTTCATGAACAGGAAAACTCACATGGTTTTCATTGGTACTCTTGAGAAGGAAATTGGATGACCTATCTTTTTCAATTCGGTTGGGAACAATCAAGGAATTGAGTGCATGTTTATCTTCGAGTAATCCAGAATGAATTAGATCGGTTTTAACAGTATCACTGTTTATCGGATAATTACGCCCGCCGTATGCCAGTGGTGTCATTGTATTTGCGTCTGGGCTAATTGTATTTTTTGCTTTTGAATGTTTAAGGCGCTTTTCTTCTTTAACATTATTTGGGTTATGTAATTTGTGACGTAATTTAAAACTCCAAATATTATAAAGAAACGTTCGATTCTTTCTATCATTGTTAATATGGAGTTCTCGGCAAACAGATTTCATCTCAGTTGTATCAGATATGGACAACTTATAAAGAGATAAAGATCGCATAGCATTTTCGATCGCCCGCTCATTAAGATTATGTCTTTTTTTTCTATTGTTGTAACGCATTATGTACGGAAAGATGTTCTGTTACGGAACAGCCAATATACAATATACACCAAATAAGAAAGAAAAATAAAATAACACTGTTGTTGGACTCGATTCAAAAATGTTTTACAATAAAACAAAACGTCACACAATAAAATTATAATTCAATAACTAAAATCAAAATGAAAAATATCTATTTTCCTTGATCACAAACAATAAAACCGGGTTAAGGGAATACAAAGATAAAACGCATATAGTTTTAAACAAAATTTTTTATTTATAAATCAATATACTATTTCAAAATCAATCATCAATCAAATATGTGTAAAACACAATACGAATGGCACAAAGTCTCAATTGGTAATGAAACATAAACATAAAAAAATTTCTTTATATACTCTCGCACAATTTTCGAATTTTCTCTTTTCATTAAAAATAAAACAAAAGAAGTATACAAAAAATAAACCGAGCGAGGGAATCTCTATAGCCCTTTTCCTGCCTGTCCACCCAATTGCGTGATAAGGCAAAATAATCATGTCAAAAATTTATTTTTGTATGTGTTTTAAACCAAAATACACATTTCAGGATTCCACTTAAATCGTTTTACACGAACATTTGTGTGGGATGCAGTGAAAATAAGAAAAAAAAAATTTCTCTGGTTGAAAAAGGGATAGAAAATATGGATTAAATGCTGTGACAGTGACGCCTCAGAAAAGGCAATGCTTGTTAGACATAAAGAAGAGAATACAAAATTAAGTACTGATCTCAAACAATTTTAATGCAATCAAGACCTATCCAGCCGTAAACGCCGATAGTGCTATGTATCTCTAGTATTAGCGCCACAGAATTTAGTGTGCCGCTGTGTACCAAACCACCGAAAATATTGTGCTTCTGTTGAATGTTAATGCAAATTAATATATTTTCCCTTCATGATATGAAAATGGAAGTCACACCAATTTGTTGGTGTAACCAAGACCTATCTAGCCGTATACGCCAACAGTGCTATGTATCTCTAGTATTAGCGCCACAGAATTTAATGTGCCGCTGTGTACCAAACAACCGAAAATATTCTGCTTCTGTTGAATGTTGATGCAAATTAATATATTTTCCCTTTATGATATGAAAATGGAAGTTATACCAATTTGTTGATGTAACCAAGACCTATCTAGCCGTATACGCCAAAAGTGCTATGTATCTCTAGTATTATCGCCAGAGAATTTAATGTGCCGCTGTGTACCAAACAACCGAAAATATTGTGCTTCTGTTGAATGTTAATGCAAATTAATATATTTTCCCTTCATGATATGAAAATGGAAGTCATACCAATTTGTTAGTGTAACCAAGACCTATCTAGCCGTATACGCCAATAGTGCTATGTATCTCTAGTATTAGCGCCACAGAATTTAATGTGCCGCTGTGTACCAAACAACCGAAAATATTGTGCTTCAGTTGAATGTTAATGCAAATTAATATATTTTCCCTTTATGATATGAAAATGGAAGTCACACCAATTTGTTGGTGTAACCAAGACCTATCTAGCCGTATACGCCAACAGTGCTATGTATCTCTAGTATTAGCGCCACAGAATTTAATGTGCCGCTGTGTACCAAACAACCGAAAATATTCTGCTTCTGTTGAATGTTAATGCAAATTAATATATTTTTCTCTTCATGATATGAAAATGGAAGTCATAAAAATTTGTTGGTGTAACCAAGACCTATCTAGCCGTATACGCCAATAGTGCTATGTATCTCTAGTATTAGCGCCACAGAATTTAATGTGCCGCTGTGTACCAAACAACCGAAAATATTGTGCTTCAGTTGAATGTTAATGCAAATTAATATATTTTCCCTTCATGATATGAAAATGGAAGTTATACCAATTTGTTGGTGTAACCAAGACCTATCTAGCCATAAACGCCAATAGTGCTATGTATCTCTAGTATTAGCGCCACAGAATTTAATGTGCCGCTGTGTACCAAACCACCGAAAATATTGTGCTTCTGTTGAATGTTAATGCAAATTAATATATTTTCCCTTCATGATATGAAAATGGAAGTCATACCAATTTGTTGGTGTAACCAAGACCTATCTAGCCGTATACGCCGATAGTGCTATGTATCTCTAGTATTAGCGCCACAGAATTTAATGTGCCGCTGTGTACCAAACAACCGAAAATATTCTGCTTCTGTTGAATGTTAATGCAAATTAATATATTTTCCCTTCATGATATGAAAATGGAAGTCATACCAATTTGTTGGTGTAACCAAGACCTATCTAGCCGTATACGCCAATAGTGCTATGTATCTCTAGTATTAGCGCCACAGAATTTAATGTGCCGCTATGTACCAAACAACCGAAAATATTCTGCTTCTGTTGAATGTTAATGCAAATTAATATATTTTCCCTTCATGATATGAAAATGGATGTCTTACCAATTTGTTGGTGTAACCAAGACCTATCTAGCCATATACGCCAATAGTGCTATGTATCTCTAGTATTAGCGCCACAGAATTTAATGTGCCGCTGTGTACCAAACCACCGAAAATATTGTGCTTCTGTTGAATGTTAATGCAAATTAATATATTTTTCTCTTCATGATATGAAAATGGAAGTCATAAAAATTTGTTGGTGTAACCAAGACCTATCTAGCCGTATACGCCAATAGTGCTATGTATCTCTAGTATTAGCGCCACAGAATTTAATGTGCCGCTGTGTACCAAACAACCGAAAATATTGTGCTTCAGTTGAATGTTAATGCAAATTAATATATTTTCCCTTCATGATATGAAAATGGAAGTTATACCAATTTGTTGGTGTAACCAAGACCTATCTAGCCATAAACGCCAATAGTGCTATGTATCTCTAGTATTAGCGCCACAGAATTTAATGTGCCGCTGTGTACCAAACCACCGAAAATATTGTGCTTCTGTTGAATGTTAATGCAAATTAATATATTTTCCCTTCATGATATGAAAATGGAAGTCATACCAATTTGTTGGTGTAACCAAGACCTATCTAGCCGTATACGCCAATAGTGCTATGTATCTCTAGTATTAGCGCCACAGAATTTAATGTGCCGCTGTGTACCAAACAACCGAAAATATTGTGCTTCAGTTGAATGTTAATGCAAATTAATATACTTTCCCTTCATGATATGAAAATGGAAGTTATACCAATTTGTTGGTGTAACCAAGACCTATCTAGCCGTATACGCCAATAGTGCTATGTATCTCTAGTATTAGCGCCACAGAATTTAATGTGCCGCTGTGTACCAAACAACCGAAAATATTCTGCTTCTGTTGAATGTTAATGCAAATTAATATATTTTCCCTTCATGATATGAAAATGGATGTCTTACCAATTTGTTGGTGTAACCAAGGCCTATCTAGCCGTATACGCCAATAGTGCTATGTATCTCTAGTATTAGCGCCACAGAATTTAATGTGCCGCTGTGTACCAAACCACCTAAAATATTCTTCTTCTGTTGAATGTTAATGCAAATTTATATATTTTCCCTTCATGATATGAAAATGGAAGTCATACCAATTTGTTGGTGTAACCAAGACCTATCTAGCCATAAACGCCAATAGTGCTATGTATCTCTAGTATTAGCGCCACAGAATTTAATGTGCCGCTGTGTACCAAACCACCGAAAATATTGTGCTTCAGTTGAATGTTAATGCAAATTAATATATTTTCCCTTCATGATATGAAAATGGAAGTCATACCAATTTGTTGGTGTAACCAAGACCTATCTAGCCATAAACGCCAATAGTGCTATGTATCTCTAGTATTAGCGCCACAGAATTTAATGTGCCGCTGTGTACCAAACCACCTAAAATATTCTTCTTCTGTTGAATGTTAATGCAAATTTATATATTTTCCCTTCATGATATGAAAATGGAAGTCATACCAATTTGTTGATGTAACCAAGACCTATCTAGCCATATACGCCAATAGTGCTATGTATCTCTAGTATTAGCGCCACAGAATTTAATGTGCCGCTGTGTACCAAACCACCGAAAATATTGTGCTTCTGTTGAATGTTAATGCAAATTAATATATTTTCCCTTCATGATATGAAAATGGAAGTCATACCAATTTGTTGGTGTAACCAAGACCTATCTAGCCGTATACGCCAATAGTGCTATGTATCTCTAGTATTAGCGCCACAGAGTTTAATGTGCCAATGTACCAAAGAAAATATCTCTTCTCTTAACCAACAATATATTTATAACTTGTAATAATTTAATACATAATATTAATAATAGAAATTTTAATATTATATACATAATGTGATATATAAATATATACATATATAATACTTCTATGTATATATATTTTACATATATAAACATAATCATAATATATAAACATATACAACAATTAATATCGAAAAATCACACATACTATTATTCTCTTTCAATTACTACACAACACATTTGAATATTTAAATTTTCATTGTTTTTGTTGTAAAACAGATGTATCCAGTTTGCATTCGGGATGAAGCTACACTTTTATAGCATTTACACTTTTTTCGGGTTGACTACACTTTAGTTAAGAAACGCACCAATCAATTCGGGCTCGGGCTAACTTCAGCGACTTGTAGAATGAAGTATTGATCACTATACTAACACTTTTATCCTCCAGATTTTTGCAATTTTACCATTCCCTATATTACCGAAGTAAAAACAGTTGTTTCTAAAACATCTCTGGTGTTGCCCCGTGCAGATTAAATATCTGTTGGGGGAGGAGGGGGGAGGGGCTCTACAGCCCAGACAAATTGTCTGATCGGGTGAAACTTCATACTTAAGCTTGTTATCATAATTCTAGAGATCAATGATGATTGGCCAAAATTGGTCCACTGAAAGTGACAGCTTATGGGAGTTTTTACGAATTTTGCAAATATTTTTAAAAGTATATAAATTTTGCGAACATCGATTAAAAACAAAAATATTGTTGTTTATATTTCGTACTATAACATTAATTCAGATTATTTTTAAATTTTACCGAAGATGACGTGAAATGAAATCTGATAAAAATAATCTTTATTTTACCAAATTTCGGCATCTCCCCAGTCCGGGTGGATTGACTATTCTGAATTGAACTTCAATAATTAAACTTTTTCTAATAATTGAGAGATCCTGGCGAAATTTGGTAGAAATCTATGTAGCGGAAGTGGCTGCTTTCATAGGGGTTTTTTTCAAATTTTGCAATGATGTTGAAAAGTTTAGCATTTACAAAAAACGGCAAATAATTAGAAGATTCTGTTGGGTTTCTAAAATTTAACAAGAAATGATGATTTTTGATTATACAAGACAATTTTATTAAAAATAAGGTAAGATGAATCGCTTTAGAATTCCAGTGTGGTTTATTCGAGTTCTATGTATACATTCGTGGTATAAGGAAGTCGGGTGTTGGCCACAACGAAAAAGCTTGTTAATCCAGTGGGCAAAAAGATTAAATTATTCCCATAACCCATACGTATCGCCACCATTCCTTTTGCTTAGCTGGCTGGATGCAGAATTCGTTTTGAAGGGGAATATGACAGATGGCATTGCAGGGTATCTTTCGGGGCCTCTACGTAACGACCTAATATTTGGTCTCGTTAAAATACACAGCAATGAATTCAATTCAAACTAGATGTCTATAAAAATGTAATACAATTAATATTGCATGCAGGTGCTCAATGTCGACACTTATCAGAATGTCAATAGTGGAGGACGAGAGGATGGATCAAGACGGATGGAGCACCATAGTAGTGCATGCGGCAAAATCCAAATAGGTTGTGAACGCTTGAGAGAGAGAGAGAGAGAGAGAGAGAGAGAGAGAGCGAGAGAGAGAGAAATCCAACTTATTAGAGAAATAACCAGTGGAACAACGATTGTCGCAATTAAATAACTGCAATACTAATATTATTAGTTTTGCTCAGAAATAAATTTTACTCCTAAATGATCCCAATTTAATTAAATATCAATTTGCAAAAACCTATCAACTGATGATCAATATCGATCGTAGAGCTTTGGTAGCTAAACAAAAAGCTTAAAAAAATTATTTTAAAATATCGTATCGTAACTTAAGAAACATGCCAGGGCTTCTCAAGTTACGATACGATATTTTAAAATAGTCCAAGGCTTTTCAGCGTAAAAGTGAAATTATGATTTTTAAACTCGAAGGACTAGTTAATAGGGATTCATGATAAATACGATTTTATACAAAACAAGATAACCCGGTGGACTTTGTACCACTTAAAATTGATTTGATTCAAATCAACCCAATCAACCTTCCAACTCCAATTCATTAAGATCGGGAATATTGAAAGCACTGTTTACGGTTTAAGTTCCTTTTATTGATTAAATGAAACTCGTTCGTAATTAAAATGACTTCAGTGTCTTTTATTTACATGGAAAAGAAAGTGAACATTCAATATAAAAAGCTTGATGGTAAACTAACTCAATATAAAAAGCTTTGTGGCACGCGAACACACGACATATAGTTGGCCATACGCGAGACACAGAAACTCTAAGTTAATCCCGTAAACTTCCAACGACTGGCCTTGTGATTTATTGATGGGCATCGCGAATGCCAGACGCATCGGGAATTGCAGCCGTTTGAACTCGAATGGCAGTCCGTTAGAATCATATGCGCTGAATCAAAACATCCTCTCCTTTGTACTTTCCGTTGATAATCGTCGTCTCGATGATGTTGTTCATGAGCCTTTTCACAGAAAATCTCGTTCCATTGCACAGTCGAGGTTGATTTATGTTACGCAACATGATGATGACTGATGGCTAGTCTTCACTTGCATATTTTTCTCGTGACGGGAAAAAAATCTAGCCCATTTTTTTCTTGTGCCATTTTTTAGTACATTTTCCAAAATACATACGCAAAAATCGTTTTGAGCATGCGCATTGAAATTTTGTCAAGAGAGGTAAAGATCAAAATATTCAATATTTTTATCATGATGTTGTGCCAATTGAGCATAATTTGTGTTTTTATGCTCAATTTTGAGCGCACATTATATTATTTTGACATTTTTAAATTAAAAATCGTGGATGATTTTGTTTGTTAGAATCACAGCACAGCACACTATCTAAAATGACAAAGCAAAGTCTATAGTATTGAAGAGTGTAGTAGTAAGTATACTATACTAATAATGTCATGAGCCGAAGCCATTTAGTTTTTGTCACGAGAAAAATATGCAAGTGGTAATCCGGGTAATTCCAGGGAATTCAAGAATTCTGTCGTTTAGTTGACTACTTCATCCTGGTTGATAACTGTGTCAACTGATTTGTATAGGAAAACAACTGTCCCGGAATGAAATTTTGTATAGTTGCGTTTAGATCATCATCATCTTTATTTTTCGACGCCAATATGGCTCGTTCGCTCAGCCAATTATGGTTTTTTAAGTTTTGCACTATGTTCGGAAAAACACGTTGAATTTGAATAATTTGGTCAACTGGTTGTTCTGATGAAGAAGCCTTTGCAATTGTCCGACAATGGGTCGCTTCATTGTCGGTTTGTGAGCACAACGCTGATTTACATCCGATTTTTACATCCGCATTGGCCATGACATACATTTTCAAGAATTGATAGTCCTCATCCGGCGGTGGCAACAGCGCTCCTATTAAATGATATATTTGTCCTTGAATCTGTATAATGGTGATGCATAATTGACTGTGATAAATGATTTCAATGTGTTTTCTGTATTGTAATAACCTAGAAAGTGGGCCGAAATTGTCCCGTACAATATGCGTTGCGCCAAACGACGTCATCTGGAAACAACTGTTATATTTTTGGATATTATGGTTAGGAAATGGGTAGAATCACTTCCCGTTCCAGAAACCAATGAACGTAATGGCTCTAGTGGGGGGACCAATTGTGGTAATTTCACTTTCCCACCTAAGCAACACAATCCAGGAGTTCCGCCGCTGAATTTCAAAGCCTTACAATATATAGGCATTTCTCCAATCGTTACTGATCTGTCCGCACTGTATAACCGATTTCCGAATCGTAATTGAATACCGCTCGTTGTTTATTGTGTTGTGTTCGCTGGCGTTGTGTTAAATGTGCACAAACTTGTTGCATTTTGAGTCTATTCAGAGAGTTCTGAGTCTATTGAACGTAATTGGGCCATGCCAATACGACTATTGTCATTATCTATCGCGCGCTGTGCATCAGTGCAGTTCGCACGTGAAGTAGATCGTCGCACATTTGCCCGACTGCGACACCCTATGTTAGCTTTAGGCATTGTATTATGATGCACACTGTAAACTGTCACGGAATTATTTTCACAATCACTTGTATACGAAATTATGAACCAAATCTTTCGAAATTACCTTGCTATTCTTCGCAATAACAACTTAACAATATTGAAATTCTCGTGTATCAAAATTAATCGAACCTCGCTAAAAAACAGAAGAATGAATTTGTGGTCTTGCCTAAGTCTGCAAAGTCAATTTACCTTAATAGAATAGCTGATCAAAATGATTGTTCGCAAACTGTATTAAATTCGCCTTAACCAAACCTTTTCTCTAAAAACACAACTTTTTTTTACGAAAAAAACAATTTTAAATGTATTAGAATTCACAAATTCTCATTGAAATGTTTAAGCACAACCACACAGTGTGAATAATCGAATCAAAAATATGTAATCAATGACGCACCTGTAAAACGATAGATCCGCCACCAATGCCATCTATTTAAAATAATCTGAAGTAATTATATACGTCGGCATTAATCGCATAGCCGAAGAATGTATTGCTGCTTTTGGTTCAAACGGATATATGTCAGTCGTTCACAGTTTCAATTTTGACATACATGTCAACTGCACAGCCGCAAACTGATGGAAAATACGGCTACAATTCACAAAATGTGACGTCCCTTAAGCTAGCAGAACCCATACAGCAGAACATTACAAGATAGTATAGATAGTTATAGGCTAATTATGGGCTAATTAAATGCCCCATTAACAAATGTTGGGTTCCATCCCTATCAACTAAAGCGTGGGTTCTGCTAGCTTTAGAAAAAGTTAGCAGAACCCATATCAAAAAATGAATTAAAAACAATTGGAAAAATAAAGGTTAATTTTAGGCTAATTAAATGCCCTATTTAAATTTTTTTATTCGGGTCGATCTAGAAAATGCAAAAGGCTTTATCATTTCAAAGCTAGCAGAGCCCAAATCGAAAATGGAACCAAAACCGAAATTAGAACTCAAAACAAAATCTATTGACAATCGAATAATTTTAGGCTCGGTATGGGCTAATCAAATGCCCCATTAAACAATTTTTGGCTCCATCCGTTTTTGACCAAACTTCAGGTCATTTAATCTAAAGCTAGCAGAACCAAAATCGAAAATCAGACCAAAGCGTAATAAGAACTCAAAACAAGATCTATTGACAATCAAATAATTTTAGGCTATGTCTGGGTTAATCAAATGCCCCATCAAACAATTTTTGGCTCCATCCGTTTTTGACCAAATTTCAGGTAATTTAATCTAAAGCTAGCAGAACCCAAATCGAAAATCGGACCAAAACCGAAATTAGAACTCAAAACAAGATCTATTGACAATCGAATAATTTTAGGCTCGGTATGAGCTAATCACATGCTCCATTAGAAAATTTTGGGCTTCATCCGTTTTTGACCAAACTTCGGGTCATTTAATTTAAAGCTAGCAGAACCCAAATCGAAAATCGGACCAAAACAGAAATTAGAACTCAAAACAAGATCTATTGACAATCGAATAATTTTAGGCTCGGTATGGGCTAATCAAATGCCCCATTAAACAATTTTGGGCTCCACCCGTTTTTGACCCAACTTCAGGTCATTTAATTAATTAATTTTTAAATGGGGCATTTGATTAGCCCATACCGAGCCTAAAATTATTTGATTGTCAATAGATCTTGTTTTGAGTTCTAATTTCGGTTTTGGTCCGATTTTCGATTTGGGTTCTGCTAGCTTTGAAATGATAAAGCCTTTTGCATTTTCTAGATCGACCCGAATAAAAAAATTTAAATAGGGCATTTAATTAGCCTAAAATTAACCTTTATTTTTCCAATTGTTTTTAAATCATTTTTTGATATGGGTTCTGCTAACTTTTTCTAAAGCAGAACCAACGCTTTAGTTGGTAGGGATGGAGCCCAAAATTTTTAATGGAGCATTTAATTAGCCCGTAATTAGCCTATAATTATCCATACTATCTTGTAATGTTCTGCTGTATGGGTTCTGCTAGCGTAAGGGACGTAAAATGTGATTTTCTTCATCTTCACGGACCATAAATCTGTATGAATAAAAATTCATAGTACTGACTTTTTAATTGGTTTTCTAAGAAAGATACGAATAAATTATTGAAACTGTTACACCTATCTGTTAATACTAAATCTCTAGTGAAAGTCGAACCCAATACCTCCCGGGTACATGTGCCATAAAGCTTTATCCACTGCACCACTTGTCCCATGCAACATTTACATACAAAACGCAAATTATGATTATTTTTTTAGATTTTTCGTGTTTTCGTTTGGGTTTTCCCTAATTTTCTTTTTTATAAAGCACCACTGTGTTGAGACGAACAATGTAAAAAAAATCATCCAAATCGGTCCAGCCGTTCTCGAGTTTTTGCGAGATTAACTCACGGCAATTCATTTTCCGACTTAATACTTTTAACGCTATTTGCCGTAGGCACTTGGCGAAACACACTTATACTTAATAAACACATTTTTATTAATCACTTGTTTTTTGTTCCGCAGAATATTTTGAATGTCTTTCAAAAAGTTTAAAAAATCACTCGATCGATTTCGACTTGTTAGGTCATCATCAGGAGTATCTACTGATTTGTATTAGTAAAAATTTTTGTTATATAATAGAAAAAAGCAAAATATAATAAAAGGAGAGAAGAAAAAATAAGCAATAAAAATTAATCTACGGATCGCGCAGGTAGGCGATGAGTCATATGTAGGTTGAGTAACAAAATTCAAGGTATATTATTGCGTACGTGAGAATAGAAAAGGGCGGGGTCTGTAATTGGTGAGAACCGGATTTCTCTTTGTTCGTTAAGGATATTTTGGTTAAGAAATATTGATTTTCGAATTTCGTAAGATTCTAAGGTATCTAAACGTCTGCCTTTGGGTTGTATATGTAATATGTCTAAATTGTTCAAGCTAGCTGTATGATTTTCTGAAGTTAAATGGTTATGGAAAGTTGATTGATTGCAACCAGATAAATGTTCTTTAGCTCTAACTCCAAAATTGCGCCCAGTCTGACCAATATAGGAGAAACTACAATCATTGCAATTGATCCTATAGACACCAGATTTGGAAAGGCGATCAACTCTAGGTTTATTGTTAAAAATCATTTTCTTTATTGTGTTATTATTATAAAAAGCAAAACTAATATTGGTATAATTGGACACGATGTTGCTAATCCGTTAGCTCGTTTTTCCTATATACTCTAAGCGACGCCAATTTTCCCGCGTTGGACTATCCGGTGGATAAATACCCGTTAGAGTTTTACGCTTTAGCTTTTTATTTAATAACTTTAATATAGTCCTAGTTGCATATCCGTTATTCGTTGCTATTTGAAGAATTATGTTAAGCTCAGTGTTATAATTTGAATTTGACAGAGGGATGTTTATTAGTCTATCTATGAGTGAGTGGAAAGCTGACATTTTAATATTATGGGGATGGTTTGAAGAACTAGGGATAACAGCGTCTGTATACGTGGGTTTTCGATAAATTTTGAAGTCTAAAGTAGAATTAATCCTGGTTATTGTTATATCTAGAAAATTAATACATTTATTTTCTTCTTTTTCTAACGTAAAATCAATGGTGGGATACTGAGAATTTAACCAAGTAAGGAAAGAGTCTAACAGTCTATCAGTTCCATTCCATAGACATAATATGTCATCAACATATCTATACCAAAAGATTATATGACGAAAATAAGGATTGTTATTTGATAAGATCATTTGCTCGAAGAAATTCATGAAAATTTCAGCCAACAAAGGTGACAGAGGGGAGCCCATGGGTAGACCATGGGCAGAGGGTGTATTGTAATAACCTAGAAAGTGGGCCGAAATTGTCCCGTACAATATGCGTTGCGCCAAACGACGTCATCTGGAAACAACTGTTATATTTTTGGATATTATGGTTAGGAAATGGGTAGAATCACTTCCCGTTCCAGAAACCAATGAACGTAATGGCTCTAGTGGGGGGACCAATTGTGGTAATTTCACTTTCCCACCTAAGCAACACAATCCAGGAGTTCCGCAATTTCAAAGCCTTACAATATATAGGCATTTCTCCAATCGTTACTGATCTGTCCGCACTGTATAACCGATTTCCGAATCGTAATTGAATACCGCTCGTTGTTTATTGTGTTGTGTTCGCTGGCGTTGTGTTAAATGTGCACAAACTTGTTGCATTTTGAGTCTATTCAGAGAGTTCTGAGTCTATTGAACGTAATTGGGCCATGCCAATACGACTATTGTCATTATCTATCGCGCGCTGTGCATCAGTGCAGTTCGCACGTGAAGTAGATCGTCGCACATTTGCCCGACTGCGACACCCTATGTTAGCTTTAGGCATTGTATTATGATGCACACTGTAAACTGTCACGGAATTATTTTCACAATCACTTGTATACGAAATTATGAACCAAATCTTTCGAAATTACCTTGCTATTCTTCGCAATAACAACTTAACAATATTGAAATTCTCGTGTATCAAAATTAATCGAACCTCGCTAAAAAACAGAAGAATGAATTTGTGGTCTTGCCTAAGTCTGCAAAGTCAATTTACCTTAATAGAATAGCTGATCAAAATGATTGTTCGCAAACTGTATTAAATTCGCCTTAACCAAACCTTTTCTCTAAAAACACAACTTTTTTTTACGAAAAAAACAATTTTAAATGTATTAGAATTCACAAATTCTCATTGAAATGTTTAAGCACAACCACACAGTGTGAATAATCGAATCAAAAATATGTAATCAATGACGCACCTGTAAAACGATAGATCCGCCACCAATGCCATCTATTTAAAATAATCTGAAGTAATTATATACGTCGGCATTAATCGCATAGCCGAAGAATGTATTGCTGCTTTTGGTTCAAACGGATATATGTCAGTCGTTCACAGTTTCAATTTTGACATACATGTCAACTGCACAGCCGCAAACTGATGGAAAATACGGCTACAATTCACAAAATGTGACGTCCCTTAAGCTAGCAGAACCCATACAGCAGAACATTACAAGATAGTATAGATAGTTATAGGCTAATTATGGGCTAATTAAATGCCCCATTAACAAATGTTGGGTTCCATCCCTATCAACTAAAGCGTGGGTTCTGCTAGCTTTAGAAAAAGTTAGCAGAACCCATATCAAAAAATGAATTAAAAACAATTGGAAAAATAAAGGTTAATTTTAGGCTAATTAAATGCCCTATTTAAATTTTTTTATTCGGGTCGATCTAGAAAATGCAAAAGGCTTTATCATTTCAAAGCTAGCAGAGCCCAAATCGAAAATGGAACCAAAACCGAAATTAGAACTCAAAACAAAATCTATTGACAATCGAATAATTTTAGGCTCGGTATGGGCTAATCAAATGCCCCATTAAACAATTTTTGGCTCCATCCGTTTTTGACCAAACTTCAGGTCATTTAATCTAAAGCTAGCAGAACCAAAATCGAAAATCAGACCAAAGCGTAATAAGAACTCAAAACAAGATCTATTGACAATCAAATAATTTTAGGCTATGTCTGGGTTAATCAAATGCCCCATCAAACAATTTTTGGCTCCATCCGTTTTTGACCAAATTTCAGGTAATTTAATCTAAAGCTAGCAGAACCCAAATCGAAAATCGGACCAAAACCGAAATTAGAACTCAAAACAAGATCTATTGACAATCGAATAATTTTAGGCTCGGTATGAGCTAATCACATGCTCCATTAGAAAATTTTGGGCTTCATCCGTTTTTGACCAAACTTCGGGTCATTTAATTTAAAGCTAGCAGAACCCAAATCGAAAATCGGACCAAAACAGAAATTAGAACTCAAAACAAGATCTATTGACAATCGAATAATTTTAGGCTCGGTATGGGCTAATCAAATGCCCCATTAAACAATTTTGGGCTCCACCCGTTTTTGACCCAACTTCAGGTCATTTAATTAATTAATTTTTAAATGGGGCATTTGATTAGCCCATACCGAGCCTAAAATTATTTGATTGTCAATAGATCTTGTTTTGAGTTCTAATTTCGGTTTTGGTCCGATTTTCGATTTGGGTTCTGCTAGCTTTGAAATGATAAAGCCTTTTGCATTTTCTAGATCGACCCGAATAAAAAAATTTAAATAGGGCATTTAATTAGCCTAAAATTAACCTTTATTTTTCCAATTGTTTTTAAATCATTTTTTGATATGGGTTCTGCTAACTTTTTCTAAAGCAGAACCAACGCTTTAGTTGGTAGGGATGGAGCCCAAAATTTTTAATGGAGCATTTAATTAGCCCGTAATTAGCCTATAATTATCCATACTATCTTGTAATGTTCTGCTGTATGGGTTCTGCTAGCGTAAGGGACGTAAAATGTGATTTTCTTCATCTTCACGGACCATAAATCTGTATGAATAAAAATTCATAGTACTGACTTTTTAATTGGTTTTCTAAGAAAGATACGAATAAATTATTGAAACTGTTACACCTATCTGTTAATACTAAATCTCTAGTGAAAGTCGAACCCAATACCTCCCGGGTACATGTGCCATAAAGCTTTATCCACTGCACCACTTGTCCCATGCAACATTTACATACAAAACGCAAATTATGATTATTTTTTTAGATTTTTCGTGTTTTCGTTTGGGTTTTCCCTAATTTTCTTTTTTATAAAGCACCACTGTGTTGAGACGAACAATGTAAAAAAAATCATCCAAATCGGTCCAGCCGTTCTCGAGTTTTTGCGAGATTAACTCACGGCAATTCATTTTCCGACTTAATACTTTTAACGCTATTTGCCGTAGGCACTTGGCGAAACACACTTATACTTAATAAACACATTTTTATTAATCACTTGTTTTTTGTTCCGCAGAATATTTTGAATGTCTTTCAAAAAGTTTAAAAAATCACTCGATCGATTTCGACTTGTTAGGTCATCATCAGGAGTATCTACTGATTTGTATTAGTAAAAATTTTTGTTATATAATAGAAAAAAGCAAAATATAATAAAAGGAGAGAAGAAAAAATAAGCAATAAAAATTAATCTACGGATCGCGCAGGTAGGCGATGAGTCATATGTAGGTTGAGTAACAAAATTCAAGGTATATTATTGCGTACGTGAGAATAGAAAAGGGCGGGGTCTGTAATTGGTGAGAACCGGATTTCTCTTTGTTCGTTAAGGATATTTTGGTTAAGAAATATTGATTTTCGAATTTCGTAAGATTCTAAGGTATCTAAACGTCTGCCTTTGGGTTGTATATGTAATATGTCTAAATTGTTCAAGCTAGCTGTATGATTTTCTGAAGTTAAATGGTTATGGAAAGTTGATTGATTGCAACCAGATAAATGTTCTTTAGCTCTAACTCCAAAATTGCGCCCAGTCTGACCAATATAGGAGAAACTACAATCATTGCAATTGATCCTATAGACACCAGATTTGGAAAGGCGATCAACTCTAGGTTTATTGTTAAAAATCATTTTCTTTATTGTGTTATTATTATAAAAAGCAAAACTAATATTGGTATAATTGGACACGATGTTGCTAATCCGTTAGCTCGTTTTTCCTATATACTCTAAGCGACGCCAATTTTCCCGCGTTGGACTATCCGGTGGATAAATACCCGTTAGAGTTTTACGCTTTAGCTTTTTATTTAATAACTTTAATATAGTCCTAGTTGCATATCCGTTATTCGTTGCTATTTGAAGAATTATGTTAAGCTCAGTGTTATAATTTGAATTTGACAGAGGGATGTTTATTAGTCTATCTATGAGTGAGTGGAAAGCTGACATTTTAATATTATGGGGATGGTTTGAAGAACTAGGGATAACAGCGTCTGTATACGTGGGTTTCCGATAAATTTTGAAGTCTAAAGTAGAATTAATCCTGGTTATTGTTATATCTAGAAAATTAATACATTTATTTTCTTCTTTTTCTAACGTAAAATCAATGGTGGGATACTGAGAATTTAACCAAGTAAGGAAAGAGTCTAACAGTCTATCAGTTCCATTCCATAGACATAATATGTCATCAACATATCTATACCAAAAGATTATATGACGAAAATAAGGATTGTTATTTGATAAGATCATTTGCTCGAAGAAATTCATGAAAATTTCAGCCAACAAAGGTGACAGAGGGGAGCCCATGGGTAGACCATCAGCGAATTTGAAATATGTATTATCAAAACAGAAATAATTTTGTTTAATACAAGTCTCAAAAACTAACTTCAGTTCACGACGTAAGCTCTTCTCCGATAAACTCTTCTTCTTCTGCTGCTTCTAATACTAACCTCAAAGTGATTGGTGCGATAAAGAAAAAACTACGTGACCATGACCTTATAGCGTGTAAAGCGGATAAAGGCAATACAATTACCGTGCTCACAAAAGTCGATTACTGCAATAAAATTTCTGATTTTATTACAGAAAGTAAAGCAATAGAGCTTGGCAGAGATCCAACTAAGTCTTTTAAGACTTCGGTTAGTAAGTGTATCAACCAATGCCAGAAGTTATTTGATGGAACTGGTTGGAAGTACTCTGTCATGAATCCATCTGCCCCGATCCTTTATGGTTTACCAAAAATCCATAAGGAAGGCATTCCGATTAGACCAATAGTAGCGTATTGCAATGCTCCTGCCTACAAGCTATGTAAGGGTTTCATAAATTTTTTCAATTGTCATACTAATTTCTTTTCGGCTTACTCGGTTAAGAACTCGGTAGAATTGATTAACAAAATTCAAGACGTTGATATTCCGTTACATTCAAAACTAGTTTCATTTGACGTTGCCAGTCTTTTCACTTCTATTCCAATTAATACTTTGTCCCAAATAGTTTGTAATTACTTAGATAGGGATGTTGTAGATGAGAGCTTACGTCGTGAACTGAAGTTAGTTTTTGAGACTTGTATTAAACAAAATTATTTCTGTTTTGATAATACATATTTCAAATTCGCTGATGGTCTACCCATGGGCTCCCCTCTGTCACCTTTGTTGGCTGAAATTTTCATGAATTTCTTCGAGCAAATGATCTTATCAAATAACAATCCTTATTTTCGTCATATAATCTTTTGGTATAGATATGTTGATGACATATTATGTCTATGGAATGGAACTGATAGACTGTTAGACTCTTTCCTTACTTGGTTAAATTCTCAGTATCCCACCATTGATTTTACGTTAGAAAAAGAAGAAAATAAATGTATTAATTTTCTAGATATAACAATAACCAGGATTAATTCTACTTTAGACTTCAAAATTTATCGAAAACCCACGTATACAGACGCTGTTATCCCTAGTTCTTCAAACCATCCCCATAATATTAAAATGTCAGCTTTCCACTCACTCATAGATAGACTAATAAACATCCCTCTGTCAAATTCAAATTATAACACTGAGCTTAACATAATTCTTCAAATAGCAACGAATAACGGATATGCAACTAGGACTATATTAAAGTTATTAAATAAAAAGCTAAAGCGTAAAACTCTAACGGGTATTTATCCACCGGATAGTCCAACGCGGGAAAATTGGCGTCGCTTAGAGTATATAGGAAAAACGAGCTAACGGATTAGCAACATCGTGTCCAATTATACCAATATTAGTTTTGCTTTTTATAATAATAACACAATAAAGAAAATGATTTTTAACAATAAACCTAGAGTTGATCGCCTTTCCAAATCTGGTGTCTATAGGATCAATTGCAATGATTGTAGTTTCTCCTATATTGGTCAGACTGGGCGCAATTTTGGAGTTAGAGCTAAAGAACATTTATCTGGTTGCAATCAATCAACTTTCCATAACCATTTAACTTCAGAAAATCATACAGCTAGCTTGAACAATTTAGACATATTACATATACAACCCAAAGGCAGACGTTTAGATACCTTAGAATCTTACGAAATTCGAAAATCAATATTTCTTAACCAAAATATCCTTAACGAACAAAGAGAAATCCGGTTCTCACCAATTACAGACCCCGCCCTTTTCTATTCTCACGTACGCAATAATATACCTTGAATTTTGTTACTCAACCTACATATGACTCATCGCCTACCTGCGCGATCCGTAGATTAATTTTTATTGCTTATTTTTTCTTCTCTCCTTTTATTATATTTTGCTTTTTTCTATTATATAACAAAAATTTTTACTAATACAAATCAGTAGATACTCCTGATGATGACCTAACAAGTCGAAATCGATCGAGTGATTTTTTAAACTTTTTGAAAGACATTCAAAATATTCTGCGGAACAAAAAACAAGTGATTAATAAAAATGTGTTTATTAAGTATTTTCCGACTTCCTGTTGTTTTTTTACCGGAAAGCTTTTCTTTTAATTTTCACGATTAATTGACGCCATTAAATGACAAAACTTAAACAATGTTATGTTAGGAAAAACGCTAAATTCAATAAAGCATAAATATCTTATTGATTCAATAGGGCTCCAGTGTCTCATTTTGTTAGTCCTCTAGTTTTGCAGTTGTCTCGAGCTTCATGGCATAGACCTTCAACAGTTAACGTATTTTTTTTTATTTTTTTTTGCTGGCACTATATATCATAGAGAGATTTGGCCCCCTTATTTGTCAGCTAACATAATCATGATATTTTTCGAATTAATGTGTGTTATTGTTTCATCGAATCCATAGCCAGGTTTCCAGAGCGGCTGTAAGGGTCAGACTGCTGCTGGATGATGTATACTGGCATGCTGCGAGGAAGGGGGGCATGACATTTTTACATACGGTTTTTAAATTAAACGCTAAGTGTCCGTACCAGGAAAACTCACTTGTTCTTCAAAGACGATCGTAAGTTTTATGGTCTGAATACGGTTCTTTCAATTCTTATATTATCTTCCAAAACAGTTCGAATTTGTTTTTTAATATTTTCTCTCAATCCTGATTACAGTTCCGCTTAATACAGGGAATGGATATAATCATTGACCGCTTTCAGGTCACTGAACGCTTGGCTTTGAAGGTATATGAAAATTTCAAAACAAATTAGCAATGATTCACTTATCACGGCGCCAACAGTTGGCGAACCTGGAAGCGCCCATTGGCATTCGCCCTAAAATACCGCACCAAAACAATTTTGTACAAAGTAAAAAATCTATACAGACTATAATTATTCAAACCATTCAAACCGGGGTACACACATATGCTTATGTGTATTTATTTGTACTGTTTTCGGTAACCCTTGAATGCATTATTATTTATATTTGGCCAAAAATTAAATTAACATAAATGGGCAAACCCTCAATTGCACATGACGAAAGGAGTGGGATTTTGAAAATAAAGCGATATAAAATATTTCGAACAGAAAACCCTCAAACCTGACCAAACGATTCCAATCACGGTTTTCATTCTTGAATGTTGCGATGAAAAATTTAAGACTAATGAAATAGGAACCAAACCAGAATAAATATATAAAAACGTCGTGTGATGTCTATGCGCAGCATATTTATGTACAAAGATCACAAAAAGCGCGGGATCAAAAATCACAAAACAAAAGTCTAAATTATATTTTTAAGAATTGTATTTAAATCACAAACTTAGTAATAATTAATCCAATATTTATTATTATTATTCCAAACAAATAGTATTGTTATTAAAGCTGGTTGTATATTAAATATCAACCTAAAATAATAATAATAATAATCATAACAATAAAAAATTATAATTTTTTTAGAATTTTATTATAGTTCCCACCACCTACTGGAAAAGTAATATGATAAAATATACTAAAAAATACGTTTGTTGTTAAAAAAATATTAAAATTAAAAAAAATCCATGATATAAATGTTTATTACCATAACCACCACCATCATAATCAACATAACAATAATCTTGAACATTCAAACACTTTAATATGTCACACAAATCAAATACCGAGCCTTAACTTTATTATTTTTTATCGTCTTCTTGTGTTATATTATCTTTATCTTTAATATTCATATTTTATTTCATTTAAGAATTCTTGATTATGTTACTGTATAGCTGTAGGTCTTTTCTTTTATTCTATATACGTATACAAGACGATGATGGCGACGGCGAAGACGACGACTATACGATTCGTGATTCTCATTGTATTCCAAATTGATCAAACTTTTATATCGGCAGTTTGAGAATGTCAAATATAAAAACAAACAAAAGCCGAAAGCCGACATTAAAATGTTTAGAACAATCTTTGCTGTATAAAGACGAGCGCGGAGAGCGATCAATTTTATCGATCATTTAAGTCGAATTTAGACATTTCGGTTAATTTATATGGAAATGATTAGTTGAAGTTTAACTATACGAGTATATTACATTTTTATGGAGCAATGAATCAAAAATAATGAGTTTTATATTTCTGTTGTTATTGTCGTTTTAATTGTAGATGTCTTTAAGTGTAAACACATAATGGATATGAATCTTTATAATAATTCAAAGTAACACGAAAATGGAAATATGTATACGAACATGACTGGTGAGTGTTTGTAACGCAATAAAAATTGTTTAAAATTATTAAATTTTGATATTGTTAATTGTCATTTAAGAGGGGAACGCTAGTCGGAGACAGGTGCAAAACAAATGAACTGCAGTTTCTTCCTCCTCCTCATTGTCGCAACTGCGACAGTAGTACCGCATGCTAACCTATGAGACCGAATCCCGTAATACTGCCAAAATCATAACAACATGCCAACACCGCAGCGATCTTGACAGGTCTATAGTTTCGGCAAGAGATACTATTGGACCATTTATAGTCTAGCTATCTTTTGAACCAGTAATTTACAGTATGTTAAACAAGAGCATGCGTACGGCATAACTGTACTTAAAACTAAAGGAACAAATATGGGCGCCGCTTACATCGGTTTTGTATTGATTCCTCTTGGGTGGTCTAAAACAAACGTTAGTTTAACTGCAAATGTTTAGCGGATAACACGTATGAAAGAAAGGAGTGCGATAAAACGATTTGAAGCGGGGTTTTTAAGTACACATTCGAAAGGGCCAAAAATGTCGGTTGCAAGTGCAGCTAATTATATATGAAAGTCGAAAGCATTTGTACAGAAGAGGATTACACATTATTCAATGTATAAAAATGTTGACAATTGGCCAGATAGAAGTAAAATCCGAACCACTACAAAAAAGAAGGATGAGAGTATCATACAGTTATTTGATGAAAATTCTTCGCTTACTGGCTATATGCAGCTATGGCAAAATTGGCGAAGAAGAATACTATACCAAAAACAACCATACGAAAGAACATGGCTACGCATATGGAAATACTTTGCTCAAACCACTGGCAACACAAAAATACATAGAAAAGCCACAACAGTGGGCGAATGAACATAAAAACAAAGATTTTATAGGAATATTGTATTTACCGATGAGTCATCCTTTTGGGGTTTTAATGCTAAAAGGCGTGTTTGGCGAACTAAGCAAAAAAAGGAATTGTCCGAACTGTGGAGCACCCGCCCTAGCTCCATGTATGGGGATGCTTCACCAAGCAAGGTTTTGGTAAATTAATCGTTTCCACACGGAACCTAACCGCACTTTTCATGAAAAAAATTTATTCACGATGTTTGTTACCATCTAACCGCACTTTTCCTGAAATGGTTTGGAGCGGGGAACTCTAATTGGATCTTGCAAGAAGGCAACGTTCCCAAACACCATAGCCTACTCTGTTCGAAATTTAAACTCAAAAAAGGGCATCACAACATTGGATTCGCCATTTCAGGCACCTAATTCCAATCCGAGCAAAATTAATGGGCGCTCATGAAGATTAAGCTGAAAATGTAGCACATAAAAAAGTTGAGCGCTCTAGCACGTGTGGGAAAAATCTATCACCACAGTATGCAGAAAAATTGGTTGATTGTATGGCGTGCAGCCAGGCAATTATTAACTATGCATTAGTTGATAGCGCTCTAGAAAATACAACAAACTTTCATAATAAAAACAAAAAAAATCGAAGTTTTATTTTTACTTAGGTTTTTGCCGTTCACGCTCTTGTTGCACATACTGCACATGTATACTGTATACTGTACAAGCTTGGTGAAATTAGGCTTAATATTGGAATGCCCTGGTACCCACATTAGATGGATGTAGAACTCATTTGCCATCTCGTTAAGATGAGGGAAAATTCTGGACTACTGTCGACGTAATGAAATATAATTTGAGCGTCTTAATTGAAGCCTGACTGTCAGTAAAAATGCAAATACCCCTTGCATATATTACATGATATCTTCACCATTCAACGGCTTTCCATATCGCGATTAGTTCAGCTTGAAAAACGCTGCAGTATTCCGGGAGAAGAAATGAGAGGTTACATTTAATACTTCACAAAAAACCATTTCCAACCTTCCTTTCAACAGAGAAGTTTCTACTTTTTACGCTATTTGCCGTAGGCACTTGGCGAAACACACTTAAACTTAATAAACACATTTTTATTAATCACTTGTTTTTTGTTTCGCAGAATATTTTGAATATTTTTCAAAAAGTTTAAAAAATCACTCGATCGATTTCGACTTGTTAGGTCATCATCAGGAGTATCTACTGATTTGTATTAGTAAAAATTTTGTTATATAGTAGAAAAAATAAAAGAAGGAGGAGAAAAAAAATAAGCAATAAAAATTAATCTACGGATCGCGCAGGTAGGCGATGAGACATAGGTTGAGTAACAAAATTCAAGGTATATTATTGCGTACGTGAGAATAGAAAAAGGCGGTGTCTGTAATTGGTGAGAACCGGATTAAAAAATATAAAATGTAAAAATATTCTGCGAAACAAAAAACAAGTGATTAATAAAAATGTGTTTATTAAGAGAAGTCTCTGTTGAGCCTTATAGCTGAGCTCGTTGCCATTTGTTTACCAAGGAGACCTAAGGGGAGTTCGATATAAGAGTATCTCCAGTACTGCAATGGGTGTAAAAAAGATAAAAAGGTTAAATGACATACGCCGGTATATAATGCCATCGGGTCCTGCAGACTTATAAGACTAAAAGTTAATAATAACCCACAGGACTTTTCTCCTGCTTATAACCTAGCTTAAAATGCCTACGATTCTGTTGTCCCTAGCCTCCTATAGGATTTTTGCACTAGTTACATGGTCCAAGAAAGATCTGGTCGTTATGGAGACACGTAAGACTCCTGTTTTTACTTAAAGCCCCCCAGACATTTTTTTTTAATATTTCTTAATTTGCATTTGTATGTTTTGAGGACCTCCTGCAAGCAGGCCCATTGCTTAGCCACTTTAGTTTTATTTCTTAAACGGATCTTTTGAATTCCTTTCGACCGTCATGGTCGTCGAGATCTACGTGAAGCTTACATCTAATATGCTCTTATTTAAGTTTAAGGTGGATAGCTGGTCCACCAGAATATCATAAGCCATCAGGAGGTTTGCTTAGAATAGTTCTAAAAATATGATAGTCGGTCTTCCTCCTGTTTATACAGCCAGATTTTTTGATAGGTTTTGTCTCCAATTCGGAGATAACAATGATCATCCGACGCCTTATAAATCACTAACCTATTCATAATGGTATCTGAGTCAAGTGTACGTCTCGTATTTCTTGTCTATTTCTATAATTATATTTGTTGGTTTAAAGCCAATATTGTACAGTTGTAACGGCAGGCATGAGGTTTCCACCGTTAACAAAAATAATAATAAAATCAAAATAATGGTATAATAATATAATACTGTACTTTAAGGGGAGCAAAAAAATAACACAGAAAAAAAGGAAGAAATTGTTCGGTAGAGCACGCCCGGATTACCGCCGCTAGTTCAAATGGTGGAGGTAAGTTTGGTCGTGGGGGAAGTTTTTGTGCTCTGGCCGCTGCAACAAACTACATCAGAACACTATGATCCACGGAGGCTCACTTACTCATACTCACCTCTCTCCTCACTCCATCTGGTCAGTCACATCAACCACAACTAATCAATAGAACACTCTTGGTTCATTTTGAAACATTATTAACAATCATGTATTTATATAAAAAAAGTTAAATTTGAAAATTATACGCCTATTGATAATTTGAAAAATTATTTGATAGAAAAAATAAATTTAGAATTCAAAATAAAAAAAATATGTATGTAAAAGATATTAGACAAATGTTATCATTCATAAGCATCGAATGGAATAACTGAAATACATAATCCGCAGGTTAATCAGCATATTATTATTATCCGGAATGTATCGGCAATCAATGATTTCACCAAAAAAATTACGCAAAAAAAATTAAAAAAAAATGGTTACCTTGACAGAGTCTTTGGCGAAGAGCGCTCCCACGACCTCGGTACTGCCCTGGTTTCCTGTGCTAAATATGAGAGCTATGAGAGAAAATAAAGCAATATATGTTCGATTAACTGGAAAAGTACAGTTATTACAAAAAATATCGATCTTATATTATACTAAGATCATTCCAAGAGAAAATTAACTGACATTTGAAAATTAACTGAAACAGAATAGAGAAAAATTGAATTAAAAATTACAATGATTCAACCAAAGAAAATTTGAATACAAAAATATAAAAAGAATGAGAGTTAACAACAAAAAAATGACTTAGCCAAACTGCTCCTTCAGGTAACTGCAGTCGTCCTTGATGTAATCTTGCGATGGCTGCCACTTATCACCGTATTTAGGGTTGCCGGTATTTTGTTCAGCCGGTTTACCCAGAAATTAGTTGCACTAACAGGTCTCTGGATGTTGACTGGAATTTCCGCCAAATAATGCAGGTTATTACACACCCGTTGCAAAAACACCCGTTGATTTAGGTGTCACAACTTCGAGGTTTAGCTGCTCCGCTACTCCCGATTGATAGGTTTGCTCCGTAACACGGAAACACGGCACAAGAATTAAATGGGTTTCTGATTGCACAAAGACGCGCTCATATATGTAGGTAAATCTCATCAGGTATCAAAACAGAGCTACCATGTGTTGAGCTTCTCTATATTGTGTAAAATGTACCAATTCTCAGCACAAAGTATTCTCGATAACTAAGTACAATCACTATGCACAATATTTCCAACTATATGTTTCTTAATTATTTTTTTTCAACATCAACCAAAAGCTCTCAATAATATTAATTCAGTACAAAATATTTTCGCTAATTAAAAAAGTAACTATGCACCATAGATTATGTACCCAAATTATATTTTCTTTTTAATTTGGGCACTTCACTTGTCCGAACGTTTGTTATCTCGTCAATTATCAACAATGTTCTCGATTGATCTTGATTGACCGACTAAAATAATTTTGTTATTTTCAAGTAAAAAAAATCGAAAAAATTAGTATTTGTATGTAGTTAAATACAGCAAAATCGGATAACAGAATCATAAAAACCATCGTACGATTTACAGACGGTACATGCACCGATAATGCAAGTCATATTTATCATCATTAAATCGCCCAAAAGCATGCTGCACCAATGCATGCCAATCTTGCAGGCGTAAAAATGTTCAAATGGTATAAAAATCGTAATCGTGTAAACATAATTCAGAGGTCCTATAAAACGAAAATATTCGTAAATAATCACAGCTTTTACTAATAAATCCATTACGGGTCAAATTAATATTTCGTTTGATATCCTTTATTTTCTCGTATAGGGTTTTCCAATAAAAGTGATATGATTTCTTTAAAAAAAACACACTAATTGTTGTGGAAATTGAAATGTTTTGCATTTAATGTGAAGTACAATCGATACAATTAAGTTTTGAATAAAACGTCATTCAAATGGCCTCCACGATTTCTTCTGCAGAAACGAATTCGATGAACCCAATTTTCGAGCACTTTTTCCACTAAATCAAGTCGTATGTCATGAATAACACGTTCAATATTGACTTGTAAAGTTTGAAGAGAATTTGGTTTATTTCTAAAGACCTCACAAGAAATAGTCTAATGGTGTTAAAACACAACTTCTTGGAGGCCATTCACAATATCACAATTTCTTGAAATAATCGAATCTTCAAACTTTTCTCGCAATAATTCAATTGTTGCATTTGCTGTGTGGCACGTAGCCGCGTCTTGTTGGAACCAAATGTTGTCAAGATCAACTTCTTCCAATTTCGGCCATAAAAAGTTGGTTATCATCGATCTTTACCGATCTCCATTGACAATAACAGTGTTACCAGCTTCATTTCGAAAAAAATACGGACCGATGATTCCACCAGACCAAAAGCCACACCAAACTGTCAATTTAGGTGAATATAATGGTTTTTCATGAATAATTTGTGGATTTTCTTCGCAACAAAATCGACAGTTTTGTTTATTTACCGCACCACTCAGATGAAAGTGAGCCTCAACGGAGAAGATGATTTTCTTAAAAAACACGTTATCGTTTTCAAGGCAAAATCAGAAAATTCACGACGTTTACGGTGGTCCAATGGCTTCAGTTCTTGAGTGAGAACAATTTTATACGGATGCAAACCCAAATCCTTTCTCAAAATCCACCAGGTTGTGATTTGAGACCGTCCCAATTCTTGAGAACGTCTTGGAATCGACAAATTGCGGCCTTTAGCAACACTTGCCTGGACGGCAGCAATATTTGCATTACCTCGAGTGTTTTTTTGTCTTATTGGCACTTGAACATTATGTAAAGAAAATGTACGCTCAAAATTTTCAAGAATTCGACGAATAGCGAGCACACTTGGACGATTATTACGACTATAAAATGGCAAAAGCGCACGAAAAGTTGCAATTGGAGAACGATTATTTTGATAATAAAGCTGAATAATTTGTAAATGTTGTTCTTGCGTATATCTCACCATGATGAAATTGTAAACATTACTGAATACAATGAAACAAAAAATGACTTATTACAAATGGCCAAAACATCACTTAAAATCATATCATTCCTATTGGAAAACCCTATACTTCTTCAAGTCGTTTTCGTCGATTCTCTCTACAACACCTTCTTAAGCTCCCCCTTATTACAAATTTATAATTTTCTTATTCTCATTTCCAATTCATGCAATAAATTCTCTATAGTATTTATGTCGGGTGATTGGGGATGCGTTTCAATCACTTTTGGACAGTTATAGAACAACCACTGCGCCGTGTCGTAGGCCTTATGCTTTACGTCATTATCTTTGTAAAAGGCACATCGGTCTTTTATATTCAAGCGCGTGGTGGTTTCTAATATATACGGTTTTATTTATTTTTTCGCTTTTTCCCGTTGCCCCAAAATAGCCCCATATCATCAAGGAACCTCCTCCTCGTTTAACCTGTAGATGTTCTTCGCTTTTTGCCACTTAAAATTAACACACACCCGATATTTTGGAGGTGCATGAACTGCATGCACCGTTTTATACTTTATTTAAGTTTTTTATTATTTATTGTTACAAAACTATATGGGGGGCAAGAATACCACGCCAATACTTAAAAACTGCAAACCAACCGAAAACGAATGAATAATCTTGAGCGAAAAGAAATATCGAGTTCTTTATGTTTTACATTCTTTTTTTTATTTTTGTTTTTTTTATTTTTATGTTGTCTACAGTGTAGTCGACAATGCCAGTATTTTCGTACGGCCTATTTTGTATGCGCTCATGCGCGGTTGATTTATGTAAGTTGATTTTTGTGTCGATTAATTAATTTCGAATAATTGTGTGTAAGTCGTATGGTTGTATGTCGCGTATTATTTGTCGTATTGTCGTTATTCGAGGATTTTTCTTAATTATAACGGCTATCGGATTCATTGAGCTTTTTTCTATTTAAATTCCTTGGTGCATTTTCAATTCTACTTTACTCTTTATAGCGCTTAAAATGTACTACATAGTCAGAATACTTCGCTGAACTATTTTTCAGTTTCTTACCTTCGTTGTGTGTGAACCGGACAAGTGGTGCAGTGGTTAAAGCTTCGGCACTTGGACCGGGAGGTACTGCGTTCGAATCCCATCAGAGGCCAGATGCAAATCAAATTTTCATCATCAAGTACGATCGGTGATCTTAATAAACACAACTGAGACCCTCTGATGGAGTGCAGAATTCAGCGCCGACCCACCGTCCAAGTCAATGTACAGGTTGACATGGAGCTTGCAATGTGCAGGTGGTATGCTGTAGTTGTGTGAGTAGGTGAATAGGTGAATGGGTTAATGATGTAGCATGAATGCGTGGTATCACAATGGGCCAAAAATGGCCTAAGTGTAAACCACTGAAACCACTGCAACCTACCTTCGTTGTGATAAAAAATTACCAGCTTTCGAAGTTCTAGCGTAGTTTCATTTTTCTCTCGTCCCATTTTGCCAAATTTGTGAAAATTACATATGCACGGTCACTTATTAACACACTTGGGTGCAAAAAAATTCCATATTGCTCAATTTTCCACAAAAGTTCAAAAATATCAAAAAAATCCAAGATTTATTTAATTTTTTATGCAGGTTCAAAGTCTATTTTAATACCGATCCAGTGGTACCTTTTTTGTACTTCTACCATGCCAATAAAGTGATTTTTTGTCAAATGTAAGAAGATCAATACAAATATATCGCTCGGAATTGTGATCATTCTCATATCGACGCTTAGCCTGAATGATCCTCTATTAATTACGTTTTCAGCTGGAGCAAAGAAATGGATACCACACCAGAGGTAGCCGCACAAGTGGTTGCACTAATTTATGCGGGGCAGCACCAAAGTGAAGTTGCTCTACAACTAAATTTGAGCCGATTCTCCGTCCGTCGAGTGTGGCAGATATATCAGGAAACTGGTGGTTTGAGACGCCTACAAGGATCTGGCCGACCTCGTGCTATAGCACAGCGTGATGGCCGTTTTCTTGTATCAACTTCGTTGCAAAATTGCCGTATGAATGTGGTTCAACTGGAACGGCCGCTCCAAGAAGTTCGTGAAGGCGAAATCAGTCGGTGGACAGTTAGAAGACGACTTCGAAAAGTTAATCTGACTGCACACAGACCAGCAAACGGGCCGAAATTGACCGCAACCCACCGACGAGCATGTCGTGAGTTCACTCGAGAGCATTTGAATTGGGCAGAAGAAGAATGGAGAACAGTCCTATTCTCTGACGAGTGCAGGATGTGTTTATATGGCACCGATGGTCGCAGAAGAGTACAGAAGAGAAGGAGAGCGATATGGACAATGTTGCATTGAAGAACGTGTTTCGTATGGCGGTGAATCGTGCATGTTCTGGGGAGGCATATCATTAGAGGCGAAGACAGACCTTGTATTCATCACACGAGCCAATACTGTCTGTCAATCAAGAGGAATGAATTCTCAACGGTACATTGAAGAAGTACTCGAGGAGTACGTCGTACCTTTTGCTGGGTTTATTGGTGAAAATTTTCTGTTTATGCAGGATAATGCGAGACCGCATATACGGCTGGTGTACTATACCAGTACATTCAAGAGGTGGATGTGCCTGTTATGGAGTGGCCAGCTCAAAGCCCGGACTTCAATCCCATCGAACATTTATGGGACGAGTTGAAAAGAAGGGTTCAACCAGAGATGTTGCTCCAACGAGTCTCCAGGAGCTGCAACAGGCAATCGTAGATGAATGGGAGGCGATACCTCAAGATTTTGTGAAAACTTTGGTGAAATCAATGCAGCATCGAATGGAAGCTGTCATTTCCAGTATTTATTAGTTTTTAGCTCAAAACGGAAATTACAAATAAGTCAAGTAATTACGAATACGACTGTGACACACTGTACTTACATATAGGTTAGTGCGAAGAACAAAATCAAGAAGTAACTCACCTCGTTCATTCGTATCAATGCTTTCCCAAATTGTATGATTTGGATTTGCATCACTTTCAAGAATAATTTAATTTTTGTGTTTTTTAGCCTCCTTTCATGAGCTTCCTAAAATGACAGGTAGGGTATCTTGCCCATCATGTGGAAGGCAAGCTGAATAATTTTACGTACCTTCTTCGCGTACATGTCAGTTTATATTTAGGAGTGGTAAGGCCAAATACCCAGTCACCATTGACCAAAAGTACAATAGGGATCCAGGATTTTCCTCATAATTTAAAAATAAATGACGGCTAAGGCCTTCCTCGTCTTCCTCCAATTTGATGGACGATTTATATCCGTCTTCCGTGCGAACTGAATAAAATGTTAGAAAATAAATTTCCAGTTAAAGTTTAAATTATTACTGTGAATTTAAAAAAAACTGGCAAACCGAATTAGACCTTGCTGAAGCCTTCTTTACCAGATATGCCATATAGACATCCATTTCAATTTTGTTAAATTAGAAAAATTTAGTGATGTCATAGCCTGGCAGAATAATTATTTACCATCAAATTAAATCCAATTAATTTTTTTTTATCATGGCTAAATGCTTAAGACAATTTTATTTTGTTACTTCATTATACATAACCATAATAAATTTATAATAGGAGTGGTGATTTAAATTAACCCACCACCGACTATACCACCACCGAGTCTCTATAAGACAACTTGAAGATTATTTATTTAGGTTAGAAATTTTTAGTGACGCATAGCTTTAAGCTTTTATTTAGTTGCATTTGCGACTCTATTTTCACGCCCTAACTTACGCAGTATGCAAATCACTTACTCGAGGCTCCAACTTCAGTTTCTCCGAGAACTTAAGCTCTTACGTGTTAGCTGATTGAGCTATAAATAGTTAAAGTTAAATAAAATGGCTGTCCCGCCAAAATTATTCTACATAGAAAAATTTAAAAACCTTAGTAGCGTCAAATATGTCCAACTGTCCGTCATTAACTTTATTAAAATAGTTTAAAAAGCTATTTTTCAAAAGTTAGGTTCTAATGCAATGGAGGTTTTAAAGTTGTACCTTCACATAATTTAAGCTGTTTTCTTATCATTCGGTGTGATGGGATTTCCCAAGTGGCCTAGTCACCTAACTCGATTAGATTTAAAAAAAAATTAAACTGTCTTTGGCTTTATTCTTGAATCTTTCCCGTCTAAGATGTTTGAAATCTTACAAGCTAATTAAATGCAATTTCTTAAGACATAACTACGTTAGATCTTACGAGTAACATTAATATGCATTTTTTGGTTAGTTTTATATGAATTAGTTAGTAGCTAAATATAAATGACCGCGTCGATATCTAGACCTCCATAGTATTTCCCGAACTAATGTGTTGGAGTTTGTTCTGTGTGGTATTTTTTGCTGTATACTGCTGTATTGTATCTGCTACTGTTTCGATGTCGAGATCAAGTAATACATATAAGTTCTACCAACTCTTTATTCCTTTTGGTAATGTTAATTTAGTGAAACTAAACACGAACATTTCACTCGATTTGGCAAAAATATTTCTTGTGGTAACATCAATACTGAATTTGGTAGGATAAGGTCGATAAGGTCAATAAGGTTCGCCGGTCCATCAGTGTATAATAATTTACCGAAATCGTTAAAAATATCGTTTAATGTTTGTTACCAGCTGGCTACTGCCAACCTGCAGTTATCACTAAGCGCATGCAGAGCCCTCCACGGTGATATTTTGCCGGCTACGTTCTCAGGGAGAAGTGCGAAGGGTCGTGGGGATTGAGGCATGCATGGCTCCTGGCGTACACCGTGATTAATACAGAAAGTTTAAAAAAATAAAAAAACGCAAATAATAAAAACCCGATGTTCCGCCGAAATTCGCAGGCCGGAACCTGAGGAACGAACAGCAGAAAATTTTAAATAAAAAATCATAACGGTAGAGAGGTGCCCTGGTGCGCGCATCCACCCAAACTCGCACGGTGGTAAACACCAGTTTTGAATCCGGGTGCGAGCACCAAGGGACCGCTTACCCTACGCCGGCACAGGATGGGAATTCCCCCCTCATCACACCAAAACCGAAAAATTTTTCATTTTTTTTTATAAATTTAGACAAACAAAACAAAAAAAAAATCAGAAAACACCCCTTCCCTGAAGAAGAAAGAAAAGAGGGAGCGAGAGTAGAAAGAACAACAAAAATAGGACCGCCGAAAATGAGGGAAACGAGACCAATGTACATCGAGCGTGCACCCGCTGTGCGCTGTGCGCCCGCTGTGCGCTCGATTACAATTCCAAATTTTAAATTTAAAAGAATTTGAAAAGAAATAGTTATAAAAATAAAAAAGGAAAAATAAAATAAAAAGAATATAAAAAAAATCGTACCTTAATACAAAAACAGAAAAAAAAAAATTTTCAAAAAAAATTTCTGGTGCGACCTTGGGCGGTCGTCATGCCACAAGGGGCTCCTGTCCCCCGGACCGTTGCGGCTGGACTGTGCCGTTCCACCTTTTACTGGAATGGCCTCAACTGGCCACCCGTACTTAATGGGTTGGGCTCGGGCTCGCCAAAACCCGTATAGTATTCCACGTTGGGCGACCTTTTTGCCATCTAATTTTTCCTGGTGTGGCACTACAAATATTGGGCGTCCTTTCGTCTTAAGCGTCCAAACGTTGCGGTGTTACCCGATAACCGTAGCGGCCCATCCGCTGATAAAATAAAGTAACCTCGCTTATTTAAAAAAAACTAAAAAATGTTGCGGCCTTGCGCGGCCGTCATGCCACAGGTGGCCTTGCCCCACCCGGACCGTTGCGGCTTTATGTGCCGTTATTCGAATTTTCGTTTTATTATTATTTTTTCTCGTTGGGCGAGTCCCCGCCTTGCGTTCGAGTGTTTGCCTGGTTGGGCACTAACGTTGCGGGGCCTCTCCCCGATACCAATAATCCGGTGTTCCACCGGTGCGACCCAACCGTAAATTTGGCCTTGATAGGCCACCCAAACAAAATATTGGGCGTTGTCCCGCTTCACCGTAAATAATGGTTTGGGCGTTGGTTCGCCTTAAATTTCACCTGGCCACCCGCCAAGATAAATTTTACAATACAACTTTTATTGTTGTTTCAAAACCAAAACTCGAATGAAAAAAAAAATAAAAACTCTTACGCCGCACAAACGACGCGCAAAACATTCCAGAAGAATGTCTTTCTTCTCTGTTGCTCGTTTACATCAATTCGCATTGATGTAAACGAGAGGCATATAAGAAAAACATTCTTATGGAATGTTTTGCTTTACACACACACTCGATGCGCATTGGTCTCGCTCTCTCGTCATTCTTCTCACCCCTGCGCCACCTCACGATGAGGTACAAAACAAAACGTTGCGAGTGCGTTCAGCGCACAATTAACAAACAACTACGAAAGCGAAGACAACAACCGAGGTGAATATAAAATATTGCAGTAAAGACACCGATCAATATAGGAAATACAAAAAAACACAGAATGGTGGTTGTGACCACACAGTCGTAACATGTTTTCAAGAAATTATTCGTGATTATTTGTGATATTTTTGAGATTGAAAAAGACAAATAGAACATCTGTATATACAGAATGAGTGAGTTAATATTTGTGGTATTGGTTTTTTTTAAAAAGAACATAAAATTCATTAGAATTCCATTTCTACAAATAAAGGGTAGGGGACTTAGTTCGTAGCCTTTTTTGGGTGACATTGAAACAAAGAATTTTCTTATTTCAAATAAACTTTATTAAACCAAATATGTGCCATTTTGACGATGACCGTTTGCCATTTTTCTGGTAGAGCCATGATCCCATCACTGTAGAACTTCTGTAGTTTAAAGGTGAAAAATCGAGACAACTCATTTTCACAAGCCTTTTCTTAAATTTAATGTAAAACCATTAGTCCGATGGTGTAAAGGTCAGTACTATATGGCCTTTTTTGTTGTAATTATGCCTGCAATCTGTTCTGGGGCCTGTTCAAGACTCTCCCTGCTCTTTCGCGCTTTTCTTATCTTACTTTTACGCCAACCAGCCAATCCGAGGACGTACGGCCCGATTTAAGGACCATCTGCACATTGCAAGCTCCATGCCACCCTATACTGACATGGAAAATGGGTCAGTCCATCAGTTTTGCACTCCGACAGGGGGTCATACATGTATTACATTTCATCACAGATCGTAATCTGGTGGGTACTATATGGTGGGGGCATCAAAACATCTCAGCCAATCTCTCTCAGTTTCTGCCGGGTCATCAATGATGTTCGTAGTCTAGCGTTATCATGATGGAACACAACGCTCTGTCTGCTGATCAATTCTGGACGTTTTAACTGGATTGCTTGCCTTAAACGCATTAGTTGCTGACAGTAAAGATTTGAATCAATCGTTTGGCCCAATGGCAGTACCTCATAATCCGCGATTTTTTTCCAATCCCACCAAACACACAGCATTACCTTTCATGGCGTCAATCCTGGCTTTGATACCGTTTGGGAAGCTTCACCTCGTTTCGTTCATGATCTTTTTCGCACAACGTTGTCGTATCTTATCCACTTTTCATCACCAATAATATTTCGCTTTAAAAATGGTTAGATTTCGTTTCGTTTCAAGAGCGTTTCGCAGATAGAAATCCGGTCTATTAAATTTTTAACAGTTAATTCATGGGGTACCCAAACGTCATGCTTTTTTTTTGTATCCAGCCATTTTCAAAAGGTTAAAAACTGTTTTGTGGTCAATATATTGTTCTTTATCAATTGCATGACTGCATATATGCCGGTCTTATTCAATTTTCTGCATGATTTCATCGACTTTTCCAGGTGCGAGATGCATCTTTGACATCCATATTTCCAGAACGAAAGCGCGCAAAATTTTTTCGCAAGCCTGAGCCACGTCAAAGTAAAATGTCACCCACAAACACGCACAAAAGAATTGCTCGATACGATCAATGGTTTTTGAGATATATGAATGTAAAGCCATCTAGTATTAGGTGTGCAAGCAGAAACTCCGCTCTGAAGATATATTTGAACGAATCCACATCGCTCGCCATTTTGGATATTCATTGCTGTTTTTATGATAGTCAAGCTAGTCATTACTGTTTTTATGACATAAGTATCAGTCATAATTTACAAGTTGTTGTTCCGTGTTCATTAATTTTAAGAGATGGTTGTCGATAAGCAACGTTTACGTCATTCTATTCTGTTTTCAAATGAAAAAAATTGTGGTCAAGCTATGGAATTGGTTAATTCGACTTTGAGTGTACATTATGTGAGTCATTCAACAGTAAAAATGTCGAATGTGGTAATTTTAATCTTGAGGACGGTCCACGTCCAGGTGCAGTAAAACAATTTGAAGACGAAGAATTAAAAGATTTACTAAATGAAAATGCGTGTCAAACACAGAAAGAACCAGCAGAACAGTTAACCAAGCAATATCGCTTCGATTGCATGCAATAGGAAAAATACAGAAGGATTCTTTCCAATGGGTTTGGAGCCTGGTGAAACTGTTACAGGTGAACGTTACCAGGCCCAATTGATCAAATTAAGTGATGCTGTGGAGCAAAATTAATCCAGGAACTCATCTTATCCTATAGGCTGGTATGTTTTACACCATGCAGCGTATTCTCCAGACTTGGCTCTCTCTTATTACCATTTATTCGGATCGAAGTCATTATATTTGAAGGACCACCGTTCACGAAAAGTGAAGAGGTGTAAAAATTGGTAGATGACTATTTTGCTTCGAAACCACCAAGTTTTTATCAAGAAAGCATTCATCATCTAATTGAAAAATGGCAAAAAACCATAGATAGTAATGGCGAATATTTCGATAATAAATCTTTGTAACAATTATATTTTCAATAATTTGAATTTGATCACAAAGCAGAGTTTCTTCTAGCACACATAAGAAATGTTTCGATGGAGAGCAGATTTTAGGTAGATATGGTGCATTTACCAGACCATTCTTCTAAGTAAACGTCTTTCAGAGACCATCTCTACTTATAATTTATCTTGAGCTAGCTCATTGGCATTCTATGAGGCTAATTTAATAGACGTCATGTTCTGCAGCATGACTTTTATATTTGACTCCATAATTTGAATTCATTTATTTATTCATTGATCCATTGGCTGGCGGCTAATTATCATTTTGTAATGTTCCTAGCATGAGGCTAGAGCCATTCTGGTTTTCCCTATGGGAATAGGTAATTGGGAAAAATATTTGCATAGCATTTATGTTTGAATTGTATTTTTCTGGCCTATACTGATGGAATCAGTTTGGTGTTAATATTTACGAAATGGAGTTAATTGGGAAAAAAATGTTACGGGACACAAAAGTTTCTCATTCCACTTTGTTCTCTAAAATACTAACACCAAACTTATACCATCAGTAGGTCAGAAATACATAATACAAACAAAAATGCTATGAAAAAAAAATCGTAATTCCCTCTTCCCATTCGTTATGCGTTATATCTCAATCGAGATATTTTAAATTTTCCACGTTGACAAAGTTATTTTTATACGGTTTTGACGGTGGCTATTTTATAGATGACGGCTATATTCTCCAGCCTGGCTTGGTTTTAATTTAGGAATGATTTGTTTGACTTATTCCTAAAATTGGCGTGGAGATAGGATCAAGGGATCGAGTGTACCTTGATGGACTTCAGTAATGGTGCTGATTATAGAGGTTGAACAGTTACGTAGTTTCATCATCACCAGCATAATTTCTATAGCAAGGTCGGTTAATTCTTCAACGAACAGGATGGTGTTTAGAATTTTTTTGTATTGTACTTTGTTTAGACGTACAGAGTGATGAGTTAGCGATGAGTTTGCAAGATGTTAAGTTTGTAATATGTACGATTAGAATATCGGTTTGCAATATTCTAACCGCTACAGCCTGATGTTGATATATAGTTGGCTCTAATATAAACAACTGTTTTTGTAATAATTCCTTGAGGTGCTGCTGGTTAGAATTTAATTTTTCTATGCTTTTCTTGTAAGTTTTTCCATCTCTTTGATCCAGCACTCCGGAATAGTTTGTTAGCAATTGTACCTACAAAATCGGAAAGGGCCCTTCTTTTGCGGGTGATTTTATTTCCACCTACGGCGTTTAATACTTCATTTTGTTCATTTAATTCTTAACGTCTTACACACTTAAACGTACCAACATATACTAGTTGTATAAGGTTCCTATTCGAACAAAAGCTGTCTAGTTGACGGGCAGCGTATCAAAGGAGATTTTTTCTGATCAATAGTAAGAGATGTTATAGTAGGTTATGATCCTCCCCGTTGATAAGACTTCATTGACCAATTTATCAAGGTAGATCCCGGGATGGGAGGAGAATGTGTTTCAGCTGCTACTATTCCTAATTCACAGATTATTGCTAGAATGTGAAATATTGCGTTACGCTATCTTCTCGCATTGTCGAAGGTATCTTCTCGCATTGTCCATCGTGCTCAATTGGCAGACGACTGATCTTTGTAATTGGCCTTTTGAATAATCCTCCATTGGTATTCTTTATTGTTACGGTTCTAACAAAACCATCGCTACCACTACAGACCACTTTCCTAGAGGCAGGTCATCATCCTTAAGGAGTGCTAGCACTCCTTTCGCTATATTTGGTTCCGTTTTGTTCCATTTGCTGCGTATATGTATATGTATTCGGCCAGAATTCTTGCGTTATTTTCTCAGAAATCTCCATCGTGATAAATGGTTGACGTTTTGATTTAAATGGCTTAGTTGGGGCATCGTTCGCAGATTCGCCTGTCAGGAAATGTCTGGTTGTTAAAGTTGTGCGAAATCATTGGGACCTAATGCGAGTGGGGGAGGCTGTTGCTTTTATGTTTTTATGTTTATATAGTTTTCGGTTACCAGCTGAATTGGTAACAACTCTTCCGATGGCATTAACCCCATCTATAATGATTGTCATGATTGATGTTTTACCGGAGTGGCGTATCACTAGAGGCTCTCGGTTTTTTTTTATTTTTAATTTCATGAGGCGAAAAAGTGTTAAAAATAGATGTACATATCGAAAATAAAGTATGTGTGTTTGTGAAGGTTTCAGAATTTAGGCGCGTTAAATTTTCACCTATTTTTAAAAATGAAACTGGCCCCTCATGCACCTCATGCACAAAAACATTTCCTCTTTCCATCGGAGTTGGAAACTAAAAACTTTCATAATACTCTCGTATAATACATAACGTAGTAAGATCTGTCATATTTGATGATTTAAGTAAATAAAGTGTAGAAATACTTGCGGTACACTTAATAATTTTTCTGTTATTTTTATAATCCAGCCATAAACAAAACCAAATATTATTCGTGGGGAAGCAGTATACAAGATTTTTGATACAAAAAAATAATAATAATTTCACATCCAACCGAGAGAGAATCTGGGATTAACCAAACACATATCTTTTGAATTTTTTTTCGGTATTTTTGGTTTCTTAACGATGAGTACCATATTTTGTATTATTAAAAAATTATTTACCACGAAAATCCAAAATCTTTATTTATATATTTGTAAGTTAATGACAGTGAACAATTTTTTATCATTTTTATTGTAAATTAATAAAAAAAAATAATTTTCTTATTTATTTATACAGAAGATTTCTTCTGTATTTTTTTTTTTTTTTTTTTTTTGTTAAATCTTAAATTTCCCATAATAACATTATTGATGGTTTAATAATACCAAATTTATTAATTTTAAATTTGCTTAATAATTTAATAATTTTAATACGATAATCCCTCTGCTGATTTTTTTTTTTTTGGGGACAGTTGGTGTGTATACCCAACCGTTAATTAAAAGAAATGTTTTGCTGAAATTTGACTCCGCAAATGGAGCTCATAAAATATCTAGAATTATGATTTGTACAATAATAAAGGTCGCATAGCAAATTGTTGCTTGCAACAACTGATCTAACTTTGCACGCGGGTTAACTTTAGCGATTAGTTCAGCTTAGCTTAATGAACACGATCTCATTAAACAGATTAAAAAAATATTTATTAATATAATCTGAGAATATTTTGACTAATTTAATTTATTCAGATACCTCCCAACGCTATATGATACAATTATATCTTGGCATAGTCATGCTTAACTTATCATTACACGCTGAATAATTTTCAAATATTCAATTTCAACTAACCGTAGCATAAATTCGAATGACCCCACCAATTTAATTTAAACTGTATCATAAACTATCAATAATTTTATTTCGAAACGAAGCGAGATTTTCTATTTAGATAAATAAACACACCAAAGTAGAAGGTATAGGTATACCCTATCCCTTGCCCGATTACCATACAATCAAACATAAACTATAATTAGTCAAAACTAATTATTCCAGACGCATTGTTATTTCGAATTATAAAATCAAACTTATAAATTATGAAATAAATTTTTTGTTTTTGTAATTTAATAACATAATTTTGGGAATAAAAATCTAAATATTTAGTTCTATGTAAATTTATATTATTATTTGGTATTTATAAAATGTAGTTTACATAAAAAGTATATAATTTTAAATTTTATTGAATTTTTAATTCGTTCATATAACATAACCACAAAAGATTTAATTTTAATGAATTTTTAATTTGAATTGACACTGTATGTAGCTTTTAGACAAGTGATTTCATAGATTTTATATAATTTAAGCATCTCGTAAAGATGAATTTAAAAATATAAATTAGTCTTAGCCATTAATCAGCTTTCCCCAGAGTTGTTAAATTAACATTGAGCCGGATCAACAACCGAAGGCTTAATCAACATCGAAGTCATATAAACGTTAAACTAACTGCAAATAAATCAATACTTTGAGGCTAAACTGGCCAAGCAATAGAAGTTACATCCATAGTCACACGGCAACCAGCCAGCAATGCGGATTGAAGAAATAGTCAAGTAACAACGGTGCCTTAATCAACGAAAGATAGATGCTCTAGTAATAAAACAGGAGGAGCACGTGGTCAAAATCAACCATACCTGCAGACAAATTTAAAAAAATAAAAGATTAAAAAAGTGTACTACGAATATATGGCAAGATGATAAAATACTAAAGGCCGTCACCGTTACAGAAGTTCCATTCTTACCCCATCACACGGCAATCTATGCAAGAAATGTATAACAACTTCGTTGAGAAAATGCGTGAACGCCTGCATAATGGACCACCGAAGACACCTACATCATCAATATCATCGGAAAAACGCGGAACCGTAACCACTCTCGTTTCAAATACCAGCGACAATCATTCTTAAACAACCTGGGATGCCACATTCAACGGTAACTATCACGAATTCCTGGAGGCATATTTACGCCTATTCCAGACCGTTTGATAACTGCTATTAGATTCCACATCACGGCATAACCAAGCAATATAGCACTACAATAATACTCCGAGTAGTATTTGATGCCTCGTCCAAGACAACAACAGGACTGTCGTGAAACGACATCATGATGACTGGCCCAAAATATCATGAGGATTTAGTTGACATCACTCTCCGATGGCACAAACCTAAGTACTTTATGACTGCTGTCATAATGGTCATCAAAGTGTATTTTTTTAACTAAACGAGTTATATTTTAAAATCCTTATTAATTCAAAACCATTAAGATTTATTTTATTCAAAAATATTCATATTCATTCAATATTTTATTTAAAATATTCACATAGATTTAAATTGGAAAAAATAATTAATAAAATTCACTCTAAATTATTTACTCAAGTTAGTTATTGATATTTTAACTCTTCGTAATTTTTTTTAACTCTATTTTTTTGTTTTTAGATTTACAAAGTGGGATATAAAATAAAAAAATTATAATTACAACCCTTCTACATTTTTTCTGTGTAAAACTACATTTTTTGTTAAATTGTGTACCTTCATTTTTATTTTTAAACCATTTACGAAACCGTCCGATTTACGTCCGCTCGAAACCATTTTTTTCAATATGCACGCAAATGAACGCCGTTTAGGAGGAGTTCAATACATATTAAGATTGCAAGGTGGTGCCTTGGGGTTATATGTTCTGATATATAAAAAATCATAATAAAATTAAAAAAATAAAATTTTGTAAAAAAAAAATTAAATTCTAGAACCCGATAGCAGTGCAACCTAACGGGTCCGATTGTTAATCTAAACCATCCAGGAACCCACTCAAACACACACACGAAATTTCATTAAAATCAGTCCAGCCGCTTAGTAGTAGTTCAATTAGATAAACACGTACAGAAGAATTATGTATATAAAGATCAGGGTGGTGGGGATGGTGAAATATTGGAGTTATAAGTTCTGATATGTGAGAAATATAAAAAACAAATAAAAAAAATCGTCAAAAAACAAAAAAAAATGTTCATACAACCCGATTGCAGTGCCATCTACCGGGTCCACACACACACAAAATTTAATTAAAATCGGTCCAGCCGTTTAGGAGGAGTTTAAATACAAAAAATCGTACATAAGGATTATACTCTTATCTATAAAGATTGGGGGGTGGTGGAATTTTGGGGTTATATGTTCTGACTTCTGATATGTAAGAAATACAAAAACAAAATTTAAAAAAAAAATCGTCAAAAAAGAAAAAAACATTTCTTTGATTCCAATCGCAGTGCTACCTACCGGGTCCAATTGTGAATTTAAACCATCTAGAAACCCATTCAAACGAACACACATAAATGCATTATAATCGATCCAGCCGTTTAGAAGGAGTTCAGTCACAAACTGATGTACAGAAGAATTATATATATAAAGTTCGGGGGTGGTGGTGGAATGATGAAATTTTAGGGTTATATGTTCTGAAATACGAGAAATCTAAAATAAAAAATTTCGTTAAAAAATAAAAAATAAATTATTAGATCCTGTACCACCTACCGGGTCCAATTGTGAATCTAAACCATCCAGGGACCCACTCAAACACACACACAATTTCATTAAAATCGGTTCAGCCTTTTAGGAGGAGTACAATAACAAAAAATCGTACATAAGAATTATATCTATAAAGGTTGAGGGGTGGTGGGGGTGGTAAAATTGCGGGGTTATATATTCTGATATGTGTAAAATACAAAAAAAAAATTAAAAAAATATTTCGTCATAAAACAAAAAAAATCCTAGAACCCGATTGCAGTGCCACCTACTGGGTCCAATTGTAATTCTAAGCCATCCATCGACCCACTCAAACACACCCAAAATTTTCCGTTTAGGAGGAGTTCAATTACATACACACGTACAGAAGAATTATATATATAAAGATATATATACAGTGCTGGGAAAAAAAATTTGGGCAAACATATTTTATTGAAAATTGGTATCTTTTTTTGATAAAATTACAAAAATTTTGAAAGCAATTTATTGTTTCATTTTAAATAAATGTATGACGTAATTTTTTGAAAAAAAAAATTTACCTGTAATTTAGGGACAAAACCCCGAAAAATGTCAAAATATTCAAAATACGTTGATCGGAGTTAAAGTAATGGAATAAAATAAAACAAATATTTTTTATTTTTTATTCATTTATAGAAGTTCTATCTTTAATATTAATATTTAGTTGGACCGCCTTTTGTTTTTATTACACCGGTAAAACTCCGTAACTGATGTATTATGTAAAATTGGTCAAGCAATTATTTTATTTTACGCATACCGTTCTTGGCCGTCATTACGGTGCAGAAGTTTTATTGCCCATAATTTTTTTTTTTTAGTATAAATAGTGCATACTTAGTGAATAACGAAAATAAATAAATAGTGAATAAAGTGCAAATTTAGTTAGAAAAAAATGGGAAAAGATAGTGAGCAGTGTAAAAGCAATATATTGATTTTGGCGCGCGAAAATTTAACCACGCGTGAAATAGCAGAAAGATTAAACATTCCTTAAAGTACTGTCGCGTAGAATATTAAAAAAATGCGAGAGATGGGCAGTACACAAAGAAAGGCTCTGGAAGGGCCATAAAGACAACGTCAGTGAAATATTGTTTCATAATAATACAATGTTTGGGAAAACAAATTTCAGCCAGCTTAGTGAGAAAAAGGCTTGTTAAAGCTGGTTTGAGAGCACTTAAACCAGTCCAGAAGACTGAGTTCACATTACTAGTGAAAAAAAAACGTTTGCTATGGGCCCAGGCGTATATTTCTTGAACTCCAGAGTTATGGAATGATGTGATTTTCTTCGATGAATCAAAATCCAAGCTGCATTTTGGAGATGGAAGAATTCTCGTAAGAAAAAAACCGGGCGAGAGGCTTAGCAACGAATGTCTTTTAAGACTTCCACCGAAAAATGAAGGAGTTATGGTCTGGGGATGCCTTTCTGGAAATGAAACCGGTCGATTGTGCTTCTTTAGTTCCAGCATTACGGCAGCTGTTTATCTGCAGGTCCTACACATCGAATTTGAGCCTTCTGTGTTAAAGCTTCATTTAAAGGTAAAAAAGTACTTCGAAGAAAACAAGTATCGATGTGTTGAGCTGGCCTCTGTATAGTCCAGACTTAAATCTCATTAAAAACATTTGGTCTATAATGAAGCTAGAAGTAGCAAGGAAGAGCCCAGAATCGAGTCAAGCTTTAAAACGTTTGTTGATTACGATTTGAGAATCCATACCTCCTACGAGATTGAAAAATTTATCAAATTCAATGAGTCGGAGGTGTATCGCTGTAATAAAAGCAAATGGCGGTCCAACTAAATATTAATATTAAAAATAGAACTTCTATAAATCTATAAAAAAAACAAAAAAAAATTAAAAAATAAGTGTTTAATTTATTCCATTAGTTTAACTCCAATCAACGTATTTTGAATATTTTGGCATTTTTCGGGGTTTTGTGCCTAAATTGCATGTATTTTTTTTTACGTCATACATTTATTTAAAATGAAACAATAAGCCAATTGCTTTCAAAAGTTTTGCAGTTTTAATAAAAAAAGACTCCAATTTGCAATAAAATATGTTTGCCCAAAACTTTTTTCCCAGCACTGTATATATAAGGTATACAAGTATAGGCGTATTGAGCATTACAGTAATGTTTTGGTAAATTGTGATGGGACAGTTGTGGGAGAGTGTTTCGTTTCAGTAACAGCCAGAAGAATAAGATTCAAACATTGATTTATCAAATAACCCAGCGATTCGCCTACAAATGACGAAGGTAACAAAATTCATTGCGAGTAATCAAGGTAATCAGGATGAGCTTCAATGTGCAAGAAATGAATGATTTAGGAATAAAATATGGGGATTATAGAACAATGATCTATTCAATGTGAGTTCTTCAACAACCGGAAACGTATAGGGAAAGCTTGCGAAGTTATCAGTTTTGCATATTAGTAGGAGTGAATAAAAACTGAGTGATCTCTCTGAGTGAACTCTCTTGAGTAGTCTAGAGCTTGTTTGAGTGAACACTCTTTTTGGTGTGAATAAAAAAATACTTATACGTATTTCATTCACTCATACGAAATTTACATTTTAGAGGGCAGGTTGTGCTAGAAAACGCGCTAAACTTATAAACACGAAGAATAGAAGAATTTTAAATGTTTATAAATATTCAAGCTCGCAGGGAAAAAATATAATCTTCGGCGTTTTGGTGCTACTGGTAAAAAATTTTAAATCGTTTTATCGCTTTGAATTTGAAAATGTTGTGGGGTTAACAAATGTTTTTTTACAAGAAACGTAGAAACTCGTGGTGGTTCTATTCCTAATCTAGAAAAAATAGAAACATTTTTAAGATAAGTTGAAGACCTCGGGTTCCAAGTTGGTGTTGGTGGAAACATAGGTGCTCATAGAACAACTGTCTGCAAAGTTATTTGGCAGGTATGCTGTTCTATATGCGAGAAAAGATGTGAGTGGATAAAATTTCCAGCATCAGCTGATGACATGAGAAATGCCAAACGAGATTGGTAGCCTAATTTGATTATTCATTTCAGTTTTAATATGATTTTCCATTTCAGGAAGAGCCTTCATAATTAGTGTATCGCTTTTGTCCATTAAACAACGATGCATTTGTAAAAATTTAGCAGAATCCAAATTTGGTAAAAGTGTATTTTTCTTCTTGACATTTTCAATAAATTTTTCATCGCTGTTAACAGCAAATAAATCTTCTGATTGATCCATTTTTTTATACCTATTCGATTTTTTTGTATTGAAAAACGTTGCGGCTGATAAAAGGTACACTCAAATGTGAACTTTCTTTCAAAATTCAAACGTCAAATTTTTATTCACATCAAAATTGAGTGTTGCCTCCATTACGTAAAATGTTGAGTATCCTTTATAACTTTAAAAATTTTCTTTCGACTTTATCGGACAAAATATAATCTTTAATGGTGCCTGAAAATGTTTACGACTTTTTTAGTCGCAGAAAACAAAGAGGCCCATTTACTCATAATATTTCTACCACAAAAATAGAAAAAATGTAGTCCTCCCATCCCCAGGGCACTTGTGAACACAAAGATACACAAACCCTTATAAAAAGGAGTAGCATCTTGGTTGCAACGACCAAACTGCAAAAATCCTGAAGATGGGGAAGCGCATTTTTTCTACTTTTGTTTCGGGCACCATTAAAAATAATATTTTGTCCGATAAAGCCGAAAGGAAAATCATAAATAAAAAAAAATCGTAGACGATTATGAAATATTATGGTTTTCCAATAAGAGGTTTAATTTTGAATAGCCTGCTATTTGGGCAGCTGTCAATTTTGAAGCTGTCCTCTTTTGACATTTGACAAGTAAAAACTACGCCATTGCTAAAAATGATACGATACACGCTTCAACAACACATTGAAATTATTAAAATTCACTACAAAAGTGGTGAAAATTTTGCAGTAACAGTTCGCAAAACTAAAGCAGTTTTGGGTCATCATGAAGCACCTTCTCGGCCGGCAATAGTGAAACTGGTGGAAAAATTTGAGCTGTTGGGACAAATTAGTGATGTGAAGAATCGATATCGTGTGCGTCGCTCAAGAACAACTGATAATATGGCTGATGTAGCCCGTAGTGTTGACGAAAACCCAGGTTTGTCGATTCCTCGCCGATCTTTGGAATTAGACATTCCACAAACGACCTTACACCGTATTTTGCATAAAGACTTAGGTCTTAAGGCTTTTAAAGTTCAGTTAATACAAGAACTCAAGCCGGTCGAACACCATAAACGTCGTATCTTTGCTGATTGGGTTCTTCAAATGCATCAAAATGAACCGGATTTTCATCGAAAAATCATCTTCAGTGATCAAGCCCATTTTCAACTCGGAGGCTACGTTAATAAGCAGAATTGTCGCATTTTTGACTCAGAAGACAAGTATGATTGTTGAAAAGACTCTCCATCCTCAACGTGTCACTGTTTGGTTCGGTTTTTGGGCTGGCGGTGTGATTGGGCTATACTTATTCGAAAATGAGGCTGGTGCAACTGTTACGGTGAATGGATTGCGTTACCGAGCTATGATTAATGATTTTGTATGGCCGGAATTGGAAGATATTGATGTGGACGACGTTTATTTTTAGCAAGACGACGCTACGTGCCACACAAGCAACGAAACAATCGCAATTTTGCAAGAAGGTTTCCTGACCGTGTCATTTCTCGAAGAGGTGATCACAATTGGTCACCGAGATCTTGTGATTTTACACCTTTAGATTTTCTTCTTTGGGGCCACGTGAAAGATAAGGTCTATGCCAATGCTACACAATCGATTCATGACCTTAAAGGTGGAAATCGTGAAGTCATCGAGGACAGACAGCCACAAATGTGATGTGCAAATTCATGGAAAGTTTCATGAAAAAGATGTGGTGCTACAAGCGTAGCCGTGGCGGCCATTTGGCTGATATCGTTTTCAAATATTAATGGCATGCCTTCCTCTTTACAATGAAATAAACATTCATTGTCTTCTCTTAAAAAATACTCGTTTCTTTTTAATTAAAACGATATTAAAAAGAAACGAGTATTTTTTAAGAGAAGACAACGAAACTTAACGAAAAGATTTTTTAATCACATCAAAACGAGTGTTTATTTGAAAATATTGAGTGAACACTAACACTTAGTTTTTATTCACTGCCTCAATTGTCTACGATAGTGTGAATCTCAAACTGTGAAGAACAAGCTTAAATCTGCAAAGGTCACGATTATCGGAAACCATTTTAAGACGCTAATGCACGTGAGACTAATTTATTTTAAAATGCGTTTAGACACAACACAAAATTGTTTGTGTTTCTTATTACGTATATCTTAGGTGCATATTTGTAGATAAAAACACATTTTTGGTTGTTTGTTAATAAAAATGGATTTCCTGATTACAAAACAACTAACATGAACCTTTTCCAAATAAAACAACCAGAATAACAAAACGCGAACATAAGTAGTTAATAAAATTAGCATAACATATCGAAGAACAAAACATTTAATAATAATACACGATTTCAAACCAAACTAATCGAATCACATTTAACAAAAACAAAAAAAAAATAATAATAATAGCGCAGATAAAAATTAACTTTTCTTTTTATTGTATTTTTATATAAAACCGCGGAATAAATGATTCTTTCGCCAGTAAACAAAACAAAATGAAACCCTTAGAAAAATAATAAAAATGAACAGTAATAAAAATACGTCTACCTTTGCGTTTCCATCTACCTCATTTTGGTTTTTTAATATAGGCAAAAAAAAACGTATTTACAACTGTGAACTGTGAAATAAGTAACACAAGTAAGAAAACAACTAACTAACCAAAAAAACCAAATGATATAAAATTTTACAAAAAAAAAAAATAAATAAATAAGTAAATAAAACTAAAACGATGTAATAATATAAGAAATAACAGAAATAGTTGGTTTTTGTACAGCCAAACACAGAAACAAAAAAAAAACAAAAAAACTAAAGACCGCACATTTAAGATGTTGTTTAAGTTACAATAAAACATCACCACAAGGTAACAGGAACGGTGTTATATGTTAAATTTTATTTTGCAAAAAAAACTGTATACGGCAGGACGAATACTACATAGATATAGCATATACGTGTAGCATAAAAAGTTACCAAATATACATGATCAAATTAAAGTACACGAGAGTTTTTTTTTTATCAAGAACATAAAAAATTAAAAAATTAAGAAACATTGCCGCAAACATTTTCGTAGTTCTTGTGTGTAATCAACATTTAATTTTAGTATCGTATGGCAATAAGATTATTTTCACGACTCGACCTCAACGATAAATTCGTATATGTGTATTTGGATATAAAGAAGCTTATGATGGTATTTAATGATTTACTTATTGTCCTAAATTTTAAGGCGCTAACATGTCATTGATCACCGTTTTATAAGCGCCTTTATAAGGCAGTTTAACAAATTTTTTATTGCCTGGGATCGAATGTATTTAAAGCAATTATTCAGTTTACGAAATACTTATACCGAAATAATTACATCCGAAATTAGGCAAACACGCAGTTAATCAAAATCACGCTATTGTTCCCACCAATGTGGTTTAAGTATCCAGAAATCTTAAATTTTAACATGAAATCTTAACACCATCTCATAGTTAAGAGCACGAACATAGACAACTATACACCATAAACTTGCTCGCTAACATAGCAAAATCCGTGGAGCTCCAGTTTTCTATTTGTGATTTTTATTCACCTATATTAATTGCGTAAGGATATCCACAGACAAAACAAAAATCCTTAACATTTAATGTTATTTGTAATTCGGCATCCCGGGCTTATTTAATTTTCCGGAGCTGTTGCCAAAATATTTTAATTGGTCTAATGCATGGAGAGATAAAATCCGAAGGATCGAAAACTCGACTGGCAAACATGTACTATATTTGAATCTCTATACTCGCGATTTCTTGTTGATCTTCTGGTATACATTGCAATTTGATACCTATTTTCCAAGACCCATTTTATATTTTGCGAATTTATATTGTGAAATGAATTTCAAATGAACTAAATTCTCGGTGGCTATTTCTTTGAGGGGTTCCATATGTCACAGTTACGAGCTCAAAATGTTTCAACGGATTATCTGAAGTATTTTGAAGACCTTATATCCTCTGTTTTAACATTAGACGATAGTTTTTTATAATATCTGTGGTGAAAACATTTTGATGCACTCTAAACCATATAGTCGGCTCATTTTTTAAAATTTCGATTTAATGTTGTTCCGGTTGAATCTTTTGCCGATGCATCGAAATCACTCTAATTTTGCTTTGGCTCTTGGAGATCTTAATAATGTCATGGTGCGGTATATAACACCCGATAGTTCCCGCATATGACCTATAATATGCTATAGGTATTCGCGCGTTGATGAACTGAGTTCCCTAAATTGGTAGGTGGTTTTTTAAATGGTACTCTTACAAGGAATCTTCAATATGAGGTTTAAGATGTAGTTTCCTTAAAGAGTCGCAGAACAGTCGGGGATTGCCTTCATACCCTCATCGATATCGTTAGATTGGTGACCTCATGATTATGGCTAGTATGAGTCCCCAAATCTCCAGCACCAGTCAAGTGATAATTAAAAGCTTCGTAGACCTTGTTAAATACCCGAGATACCCTCGGAATTGGATCAGAAAGACCGTAGTTTGTTAGCGCTCGGTCGATGAATAAAGCTCCATCACGTTGACACATCCGACACGTGCAGGAAGAGAGAGAGAGTGACCTTGGTTCGCGTAATGCTTTTAATGATAGAAATGTCTTAGCACATTATTTATATAATGAGGGTGCCATCCCATGGCAAATGAAATTTTCAAATAGGGATTAAAATCATTAATAAATAAATAAAATTAAAAAAAAAATTTCATTTTATTTCATATTACATATAAATATATAATATAAATATATAATAATATAAATATATAAAACTCATCACAATTTTTTCGTTTCATACTATCACAATTTATTTATTAATCATGAAATTTAAACTTTAATTTATATAGGTGTGGTGACCTTGTTAAAGTTAGCCGAAAGTTGCCAGCCGAAAGATAATGCAGATAGTGTCTTGACTATTTTTAAACTCTCTTTATACTCTCGCTCCTATCGATTTTTAAATTCCTATAAACTGAAATAATTTTTCCTTCACCCGAATGATGTAATTCGATCCAAAATTCTCCTAAATTCGAGTTCATGACTGATTTTTGCTGTATTCAAAACACTATCTGCATTATCTTTCGGCTGGAAACTTTCGGATACTGTTAAAGTTAGCCGAAAGTTTCCAGCCGAAAGATAATGCAGATTGTGTCTTGAATACAGCAAAAATCAGTTATGAACTCGAATTTAGGAGAATTTTGGATCGAATTACATCATTCGGGTGAAGGAAAAATTATTTCAGTTTATAGGAATTTAAAAATCGATAGGAGCGAGAGTATAAAGAGAGTTTAAAAATAGTCAAGACACTATCTGCATTATCTTTCGGCCGGAATCTTTCGGCTAACTTTAACAAGGTAACTTTCGGCTAACTTTAATAGTATCCAATTTTTTCAACCCAATAAATAAATATATAATATTATATAATATTTTATATATTAATTATTTTCATCGAAATTTTTTATATTGAATAGATTGCATTTATTGAACGCTCTGGCGGTCCAGAGAAACGACCTATCCCATTAATGCCACTATGACTATTTGATAAGCCATAATGTTGTCCAACTTTGGTCTAAATATGGAGCAAGTCTGAAGGATATACGGGGTAGTTTTTTGACAAAATTTCGATATTTCAATAAATTGAAAAATCATTGAACTTTTATTGAACACTCTGGCGGTCCAGAGAAACGACCTATCCCATTAATGCCACTATGACTATTTGATAAGCCATAATGTTGTCCAACTTTGTTCTAAATATGGAGCAAGTTTGAAGGATATACGGGGTAGTTTTTGACAAAATTTCGATATTTCAATAAATTGAAAAATCATTGAAGTTTTATTGAACGCTCTGGCGGTCCAGAGAAACGACCTATCCCATTAATGCCACTATGACTATTTGATAAGCCATAATGTTGTCCAACTTTGGTCTAAATATGGAGCAAGTCTGAAGGATATACGGGGTAGTTTTTTGACAAAATTTCGATATTTCAATAAATTGAAAAATCATTGAACTTTTATTGAACGCTCTGGCGGTCCAGAGAAACGACCTATCCCATTAATGCCACTATGACTATTTGATAAGTCATAATGTTGTCCAACTTTGGTCTAAATATGGAGCAAATCTGAAGGATATACGGGGTAGTTTTCTGGCAAAATTTCAATATTTCAATAAATTGAAAAATCATTGAACTTTTATTAAACGCTCTAGCGGTCCAGAGAAACGATCTATCTCATTAATGCCATCAGACTTTCTCCAAATTTACACAATAGTTGAATAACTATATTGGCTATCAAAGAGTCTTAGTCGCATTAATGGGACAGGTCATCATTATCTGGAGCGCCAGAGCTTTCAATGAATTTTCACTACATTGAAAATCGATATTTTGCCAATAAACAACCCCTATATCCTTCAGACTTTCTCCACATGTACACCATGGTTGAACAACTATATGGCCTATCAAATAGTCTTAGTGGCATTAATGGGACAGGTCATTATCAGGAGCGCCAGAGCGTTCTATGAATTTAAAAAAAAATATTTGTATATAGGATTTAACTTCAAATTTGCAATTAGCAACATCAAAATCAATTTATTCCCAAATGAATTCATACTATGCCATATGAAATTCAAAGTTTTCCCGTTCAAGATAATACTAACGCAAAATAAATTCAATCATGTAAAGTTTAAATTCGCAAAAATAAAATTAAAATTCAATTTTAATAATTTCAAATTCATTAAATTTAATTTTGAATCGACAGAACAATCCGCAATCGAGCCAATCACCGCAACCAGTTGCAAGTGCCTCAACAAGCGGAATTGATTCAAGTTCTGACGATACAATTGATTCGGATATAAGAGATCTAACGCGACCATGAAGAGCTACCACGTACAATAGGGTAAGCGTGGATGCAAACAAATGTTAATTAAGTTAGGCGGGAAAAGTGTTGTTGAAGCAGCTACAATTGCCAGGATTAACATAAGTACTGTACAATCAATAGTTCAGAGATTTAATAAAGACGGCGAAATTATTATTTAAAAAAATGTGTCTGACAGCGATGAACAAATATAACTCCTCAAATACAATCAAAAATTGAAGAAATTGTCGAAAAAAATCTGGCGATTTCTTTAGAAAGATCGTCCAATTATATAATGCTGATTTGAGTACGACGGCCATAGAAAACGCGCTAAAACCTTAAAAATAACCCTTAAAATTGCGCACATTGAAGTGAACCGATAAAACTCGCACCATCGAGTTAAAGAAGGAATATGCATTGAGTTGTTCGGAAAATGCTCCAGTAGAACGTGAAAAAATGATTTTTCTGGATGAATCAGGGTTCTATTATCATTTGAGAAGGGCCCAGGCTAAGTCAAAAATTAACACGCCAGCGCGTGTTACAGTACCCACCGTAAGAAGGCGCAACGTCCCAGTTGGAATTTGTCAACATCCATGTGGATTATTTTTCACGAAAACATACGTTACTATTTCTTACTCTTTTTTTCTAAATGCGTATGAAAAAGAAAAAGGCTTAGTTTTTGTCGTATTTTAATGGTATGTTGACAAATGACTAATTTATGACAAGCCACATATGATTCTCAAATGACGCGTAGTGTCTGTTGATGAACAAAGACTAGTGTGAGACATGTCATATATACAATTTCTTTCTTGACAATGTCTTGAGCGAAACATGTATGACGAGTCTTTGATGTTTCTCATTCCATCGCAATTTTTTGAAAACAACGTAAGTAAACAGTCGATAAAAATAAAATATTTTGCATGTCATCATATTCAGTCTGTCTTCTATATAATATTTTTTTTTTTTTTTTTTTTTTTTATAATATATGGAGTGTTGCAACATATTTTTAACATTTTATTTGTCAAATAGGTTAGTAAACGTTTTGTAGTTGTACTTGTTCAATTTGTAATTTATTTTATACAATAGTTAAACAAGTTTTGTGTTTTAATTCTTGGCAAACTTGCGCCAGTTGAACTACCAACTTCATATACTGATATGTTTATTAACTGTTTTAATAAATTAGTAATAGTCTTGTTCATTTAAATAAAATGTTTTAATTACAAATGTTGATGTAGATTTTAGGCATGCACTGTCCTAATTTTTTTATTTTTGTCTAATATGGTTTGGTACACAACAAAAAGCAATAAAATCAATGTAAAAACTCATTTAACGAAAAAGTTTTGTTGTAAGCCCATTTCGTCTAAAATCTCCTTAGACTCGAAAATTTTGGGGTTTACTTAAGGTCGAGTCATGTACAATTCATCCCAGTCATGTCATGTGCGACTCATCTCACACATGTCACAAACGAAAATTAGTCCCATTTGCTGAAAACTTTCTATATACATGACGTTGTTTCTATATACTTGACAGTCGCTGATGAGTCATTTGTGTATCGTCAATAACTTTCCTGCCGGGGTATCGCTCATCGCAGCTATGAATAACCAGGGCATTATTTGTCAAAAAACAGTAGCAAATTCATCACAACCATATTTTGTGAATTTTTAAGATAACTTTTTGGATCGTTGGAATCGCGAGGTATTACTATTGCTTGGCTCATGCTTGATAATGTAGCGATACACAAGACAGCGGAATTTCGCGATTTGATTGATAGTAATCACACATTTTAAGTTATTTGTTTCCATATTCTCCTATGCCTAATCCCATAGAAAACGTATTTTTAAAGAACAAATTGTCAGCAAGGAATTTGTTGACTGCTACATCGCCAAATCTATCGTTGCTCAATGTAATTGACCAGTCAGTCAGTCGGGACAATTTCGGCAAAGGAATGATGTGATTGACTTTTTACATGATAATAAAATTACATACAGTGGCAGCAGGGCTTCTTTTACAATAATTATTTTACTATATATATTTATTATATCTATAATTTGACGCATTCAACTTTGTAGAACCATAAATATAAATTTAAAGAATAAACGAATTTGAAATTTTTAAAATTGAATTTTAATTTTATTTTTGCGAATTTAAACTTTACATGATTGAATTTATTTTGCGTTAGTATTATCTTGAACGGGAAAACTTTGAATTTCATATGGCATAGTATGAATTCATTTGGGAATTAATTGATTTTGATGTTGGTAATTGCGAATTTGAAATTAAAAACCTATATATATTTTATTATTTTCTTACTGTGTTTAAATAATCGGCTGATATCTTTCGGCTGAACAAAATTGATCAACATTTTTGATGTTTTTTTTACTTTCGGCTGGGATAGCGAAGACACTATCTACTTTATCGATTTTTGATCTTTCGGCTGGCATCTTTCGGCTAACTTTAATAAGGTGAAATAAACACTGTTTGAAACTCCTTGTACAATATATTGTATATTTTCAGGGGCCCAGGAAAAGGGATTAGGCCATCAAAAAAATCACTGAAATTCTTAGGTAGACCACACACGTACAACTTTAACTAACAGTTTTAACTGTACAGTTAAAACTGCCAGTTAAAACTGCACGTGTGTGGGTATTTCAGTTCAATTAAACTCAACTGTACAGTTGATCTGAGAACTTTAAAATTTTTATATTTTTAACTGAAACGATTAACTTAACTGAACGTGTGTGGGAGTTTAACTGCACGCAGTTCTCAGTTTTGTGTCGAAATTTCATAGTACGAGAGCAGCCAAATGGTTCCGCTCATTCAAATCCATGATATTAACTAAAGGATTAGACTGAACGTGTGTGCGTGCATCTCAGTTTACAGTTAAAACAGACAGTTGTAACTACACCGTTGAAACTGACAGGTAAAACTGTACGTGTGTTGCCGGCCGTAAAGAATGTTTCAAAATTAACCAATACTCCAAAAAGTAGAAATATTTGTTTGCTATATTATTTGAAAATGGCGTTCGAAAGGGTTAACTATGAAACTGGATATTGAAAACAGGAGCAACTGAACTGACTGATGCTGACATATGTGTCTGAAGATTTTAAAACCTCAAGCACATCAATTCTTCCTTGGAGGAAACTGAAAAATAGTTTTATTCAAGGAAAGTCTTCATTTCTTGGCTCATGTACCCATCTCTTTCGGGTGTCATCTAATTTATTCAACGAAAGCCTGATTAATCTGAATAACTTTCGAATTCCAATCACATTTGATGAATGTACCGGATCTTGTTCAAGAAATGTCGTTATATAAGAGTTCACTATTTGCTTTTCCTACCGACCACGTAACTTGTCAAGGGGCCTCAAGGTAATAGGCGTCATTAAATTTTTAAGTGCTTTATTATATTACTGGGTTCGCCTTTCAAATATCCACTGAGATTGGAATTATTTAATTAATAATTTGACAAGTATTGCTACTTGTTAATGCGTTGACATCTGGTGTGTGATACAAGGATATGCATAAGGAAAAGTATTATTGAAACTTCAAGTCGCATATTAAATAAGTCACGCCAAATTATTCGTGACATGATGCATATAACATCGTGTCTCTTAGATGGCTGAACTACTTTGAAAAATCCGTATATCACAACGAATGATACACGAAAACACCTCTGGTATTAAATTCTCAAGCCATTAGGTCTTTCCAAGACCATTACGTCCATCATTAATTACCTTAAAAATATACCAAATTGAATGATCAGCGGTTTGCTGGGCCAAAACAACAAAGAGTGTGATTAATTTTTAAAAGACATGTTTTCTTGTAATAACTAAGAACCAGTTTCAAATGTAAATTCTCTATACAGCCATACAAATTAAGTCGGAATCACAATTTGATATCCGCTCGATTCACTGAATTTTTCAACATCGAATTTTTAGATACATCTATATACAGCACATATTATGCATAGAAGCCTCATTAGCATATATTAACTATGTAAGCAAAAACTATACACATTCACGTAGGATGTAGACCTGGCTCTTAAACAAAATAATATCATCCAGACAAGACAGTATAGAGAGACTCTAAAACCGAATAAATTACTCCAAATTGAATATTAACATATTAATTAGACCAGCAGGTGGTACGGTTCCCATTCCCAATTAGGAATTTGTTTAAGAGCGCAATGATCATTAATCATATTACATTATAATGCTAATGTGAGATCCATTTTTTTTTTTTCATATGTAGACATATTTCGTCGTTCTAACAGCGCGTCTAATATACAAATAAAATTAAATTTCCGATTAACTGATAACAATTTAAAGGAACGCATCGTAATGCATTATTCTTCATCACGTTTCTACATAACCTTGCTATAATTGATTCGATCACCTGAATATCTGTCGTTTTATTGCTTAGGTCCCCTAAAAATGTATAACATCTCGCATTATACATCGTAACATAAGAACATGTCTAATTTAGATTAGATAATATAGGATAATATATTCCAATATAACAATAAAAAAAAATTAACAATTTAAGACATATAAATGTAGCTTCTTAATTATTTTAAATGGAAATGTTTTACGATTAGATAAGAAGGTGCCAAAACCAATAAAAAAAACGTATTTATTTATGAGCAGATGTAAAATAAAATTTTAAAAGAACATACTCCGTCATCTATCGTAAAATATAGTAAACACAACTTTTATAAATTTTAGTTGGTACACAAACCGAAGAAAAAATTATATAACTTTTTAGCAGAGATTCAAACAATTTATACAAAATTTAATATTTGTTACAAATTGTTTCGTAAGATGGTGGCACTTTACAATATAATTAATTTTGTGTCGTTTAGAAAGTTGGTTGACACCAACATTCTCATTTAATTTATATCACGTTTGTCGTTACGCAAATCTGTCTTCGATTTGCTTTATTTATTTTTATTAATTTCCTAACCGCAATTTAAAGATCATCGACGTTCGTTTAGACAAAATTTATCATAAAATAAGATCATTGCCAACCGTTTCGACGATATTTAAATGTCTGAATAATAATTTATTTTAAAATTATATAATTTATGATAATTTATTTGCCATGACAGCGCAATAATATAAATTGTTCGGGGATCTGTTCCACTGACGTAAATATTCTCACCGTCTCGCTAAAATTACAAATGACCAACCTTACTCGTAAACATTTTCCATTAACCAGTTGCCGCAAATGACGGCTAAAGCCGTCTGATTTTTTGGTGATATGTAGAAGTGTACTAATGCATTTATGTATTTGTTAATTATTATTAATACATCGAAGAAAAAAAATATGTAACATTCCAAATAACATATCAATTGTTTTTTGTTGTTTTGATTTTTCATGTTCAACAATTCGATATATTTCCACATACAAAGACCCATGACGGCTATAGCCGTCCTACTACGTTCGCACAAATGACGGCTACAACCATCGAGAGTTTTCATGGAAAAACTGTGAGAAAATGTGATAATTTTCACTTCCAAACATATAAATGACGCTTAATTTCATATGGCAGGCATAAACAATTGAAAACAAAAATTGTTCGGCAACGGGTTAAATTCGTTCTATTTGATTTTTACCAAGATTTATTCTGTCTTCTCTTCCTTTTATCTGAACGCCTATTTTGATCCAGAGTTGGGAGACGAAACCACAAATTTGTGTATACGTATACGACGTATAATACACAATTTTGAATAAGTGTGCTGTCATTTGTTACGCATGTATGTGTGTTGTTTGTGTGACCATAGGCACCAAAATTTATCGAACCGGGTGGAATCGGTTCAAATTTTTGGTGCTTCCACTCCTGTTTTGTGACATTCTCCCATGGTGGGAGAAGTTTGCCAAAAGTAAAATTATGCTAAATTTTGAGGAAAGTGAATTTATTTTTTACGTGTCGTTGCATTGAACACGAAATGTTTTACAATTGTTTTTTTTATAAAATATCCCTTTTTCAACCAAAAAAAATGGCTATTAAAGCCAAACCACACAAATGTGTGAGTAAAAAATCATAGTATGTAATGGTGTTTTTGATAAAAAATTTCGCTTGATTTGATGTATGTACAACCAACACAATTGTGTGTATAGTTAGTATTTTTTTTCGAACGAAAAAAGTTTGAAAGGAATACTTAAGATATTAAAATATTTAAGTTGGTTCAAAACACAAACAAAAATAAATTTTTGACATGGTACTTTTGCCGTACCCACACAATTGTGTTAGTAAAACACAAAACAGATATAAAATTTGTTAATTTACAAAATATAAAATTATTAACCTAAAATAAAAACACTTCGAATGGTGTGGCGTTACGTCCGAACAAATTTGTTTGTTACTAATACAAAAACACATTATTCTACACTATTGCGTTCCGGTAATTCTTCTCTCCTGTTATTATTTTTGGATCAAAATACGCGTTTGATCGTCATTTGTTTTACAGAACCTCTTGAACTCGGCAGAGACAAATTGTGGGCCATTGTCGGAAACGAAAATTTCACTGATGTTCTTGGAAGTGAGCTCTTCGGACATATTTTATTATGTGTGCAAGTAGAAGCTCGGCTCTGAAGTTGTTTGAATTAAAATATACTTGAATTCATCCAAATCGCCCGCCATTTTGAATATATGCGTAGCTTAATCATTCCTGTTTTTTATGACATAAGTTTCAGTAATTTACAAGCTGTCGTTCCGTGTGCATCAATTTTAACAGATGGATGTCGATAAGCAACATTTATGTCACTGCAATCTATTCTGTTTTCATTCAACAGTAAAAAAGTGGTTTGTAAGATTTCGTGATGGCTCCACGTCCAGGTGCAGTAAAACAATTTAAAGACGAAGAAATTAAAGTTTTATACTTGATGAAAATTCGTGTCAAACTCAAAAAGACCTTGCATAAAAGTTAGGAGTTACTTACCAAACAATATCAGTTCGATTGCATGCAATGGGATAAATACAGAAGGAAGGAAAATGGGTTCCTCATAAACTGACCGATGAAAACAAAAACCAAAGAGTTGGCATCTGCATGAATTTGCTTTCTCGGTATAGGTACAAAAGAAAAAATTGTTTGCCCAAAATTATTACGGGTGATGAAAAGTAGATTTAGTACTATAACCCTAAACGCAGAAAACCATGGGTTGTGTCAGGCCAGCCATCAGCATTAGTTACAAAAATGAATATTCATGCCAAGAAAGTGTTACTGCGTGTCTGGAGGGATTGGAAAGGAATCATTTGCTACGAGCTTCATGAATCTGGTAAAACCGTTACAGCTAAACGTTATCAAGCCCAATTGATCAGATCAAACCAAATTAAGTGAGTCTCTGGATGAAAAATACCATTTACGGGCGAAGGAAGGCAGAACGCATGATGTGCAAACATGGCTCAATAACTATTTTGCTTAAGTTGAATTTGGCCAAAAAAGCAGAGTTTCTACTTGCACACCTAACAAAATGTTCTAACTGAAGTCGTGCTAAATATTTTGAAGTCTTATGGTCTATGGATTTGTGACCCCTAGGAAGGTGGAATCTGCTAGAAATGTACCGTGCATTTGGCGTGTGTGTTTTCTTATTTTTTGGAAAGACCAGCTAGAGATTCGCACGCTATGCCTCAAGTAGCCCGTGGTGTCGTTGAATTTCAGAATATGCCGGTGATTATCCTCGATTGCTTATTTTGAAATTACGAAAGAAATTAAGAATGTCATCTTCCGTTTTGGTGCCGAAATTTTAGTGGTGACATTAAAGAAGCTCTTAAAAAAATACGTATGAGCATCAGAAAAAACGGCGATAGCACCGATCACCGTCTCTCATACGGCCCGGTCAGTAAATCTTGATTAGTTTCATGCACGCGGTGCCTGGATGCATGTTGTGTTGCTAATTCTCTCCGATCAACATATCCGTAATTATTATTCGTCTTCGTATTGGTTTCTGACACGTTCATGACGAGATTTTAAGTTTCATCAAGACATGCAAAGGTACTTCACTCCCATTCAAAAATATACACATCAGCTGCAACTATATGTACTTTCCTTGGTTGGGTATTTAACATACATATATAATTCTTGCTTGAACATGATTAAATGACGTAGCCCGATGCACAGATCACTTTTCTTTTACTCTGTTATTTAACCAGTTTAACCGATAGACCACGCACTTCTTTCAGCTTCCTTATATAAACTTGCTTGCCATACCAAATGACGGCACCTAAGGAAGTACGAAATTCTGAAATGTCTGATAGCGCTTGCAGATTTGGATAGGTTTGCCAAATTTCATTGGAAATAGGCTTCGGTCACGGAAAAATATGTGGATTTTTCCGATTTTGCCTCGGATATAATATTCTTGTCGATCAATTATTGAAATATTCTAATTCAAACGAAGCGTCGAAGATTTCTAAATAGCTACGAGAAATCTTTTGATCCTCCTTTTCACTACAACGATCGGATATGCATAGTCCGCGTATGGTTGAAGTTATATAACACCCTGACACTGTAGACTAATATTGCTTCTGTGCTGTGGCAAATCGGCTTGCTCCGGCTTCATTGTCGACAGTGGCATTGTTCAATCAAATGATTGTTGACATTCGCGTGATTGTTCCCATTTGATATTTATATTGATGCCCTGGCTATTTGCGACCATCCCCAAATAATTGACTTCACTCGGAAACCGTAGTCCTCCACTGGTAGAAAAAATCATCATTTATCGGACCGCTGGAAAATACCGGTTCGGATTTCACTTCGAAATGAGCGCATAAACAGACGTCTCTTAAGCTAGCAGAACCAATACGGCAGAACATTACAATATAGTATGGATAATTATAGGCTAATTAAATGCTCTAAATTTTGGGCTCCATCCCTTCCAACTAAGCGGGTTCTGCTAGGTTTAGAAAAAGTTAGCAGAACCCATATCAAAAACCATTTAAAAACAATTGGAAAATTAAAGGTTAATTTTAGGCTAATTAAATGCCCTATTTAATTTTTTTTATTCTGCTCGACCTTATAGGAAAAAAGTAAGACTTTATCACTTAAAATCTAACAGAACTCAAATCGAAAATCACAACAAATAATTTTAGGCTCAGTTATAGGCCTAATCAAATGCCACATTAAAAAAATTTGGGCTCCACTCGTTTTTGAACAAATTTCAGGCCATTCAATTTAAAGCTACCAGAACTCAAATCGAAAATCGGACCAAACCCGAAATTAGAACGCAAAACAAGAACAATGGACAAACAAATAGTTTTAGGTTTTTATGGTCTATCCAAATGCCACATTAAAAAATGTTGGGCTCCACTCGTTTTTGACCAAATTTTTCGGTTTCGGTGCGATTTTCTATTTAGATTCTGCTAGCTTTAGATTAAATGACCTGAAACTTGGTCAAAAACTTGTGGAGCCCAAAACTTATAATGTAGCATTTGGATTGTCCATATAGAGCCTAAAATTTGTTGTTTATCCATTGATCTTGTATTGCGTTCTAATTTCGGTTTTGGTCCTATTTTCGATTTTAGCTCTGCCAGCTTTAGATTAAATGACCTGAAACTTGGTCACAGACGAGTGGAGCCCAAAAATTTTTAATGTGGTTTTTGATTAGGCCTAATTGAGCCTAAAATTATTTGTTGTCAATTGATCTTGTTTTGCGTTCGAATATGATTTTTGATTTGAGTTCTGTTAGCTTTAAAGTAATAAAGCCTTACTTTTTCCCTAGATCGAGCAGAATAAAAAAAAATTAGGGCATTTAGTTAGCCTAAAATTAACCTTTAATTTCCCAATTGTTTTTAAATATAAGTTCTGCTTTTTTTGATATAAGTTCTGCTAACTTTTTCTAAAGCAGCTAGCAGAACCCGCGTTTTAGTTAGAAGGCATGGAGCCCAACATTTTTTAATAGAGCATTTAATTAGCCTATAATTAGCCTATAATTATCCATACTGTCTTGTAATGTTCTGCCGTATTGGTTCTGCTAGCTTAAGAGACGTCTGTTTATGCGCTCATTTCGAAGTGAAATCCGAACCGGTATTTTCCAGCGGTCCTATAAATGACGATTTTTTCTACCAGTGGAGGACTACGGTTTCCGAGTGAAGTCAATTATTTGGGGATATTAGTCTACAGTGTCAGGGTGTTATATAACTTCAACCATACGCGGACTATGCATATCCGATCGTGGTAGTGAAAAGGAGGGTGGTTACAAAAGATTTCTCGTAGCTATATTTAGAAATCTTTGACGCTTCGTTGAATCAGAATATTTCAACAATTGATCGACGAGAATATTATATCGGAGGTGTTATACGGATGGAATAGTTAGCTTCTTTTTAAAACAAATGAAACCTGAGTAAATTAATGGTTATGAATTTTGCTCTACCCTAATATTTAAATTATATAAAATATATCTCAAATTACTGGTTGTGAATGAATGCACTACAACGTTTCTTCTTATCATTAACATTATTAGTTACCCGATGTATTTTTGATTTGATTTGATTTGATTGAGATGTACGGCCAAGTCATTTGACAAGTAATCCCAGATATGGCCGGGGCCCACCGTACACCTGTATTACACATAACAAAAAAGGATGGATAGGAAAGGTTATGTTAGTAAGGATAGACTCGACCCGGTTACAGACACCTAAGTAGTCGATAGTTAGTAGCACAATGACACAATTCTAACTACGAAATAATTATTAATCATGTAACTGAAAAACTTCCTGTCATCTGAAAATTAAAAATAGTTATTTAACTCTGCAAACTTATCTTCTTGAATTTTCGTTAATACCTATTTTTAATAAAATCTAAAGAAAGATCTAAAATAATAAAAAATTAAAATTAATAATTATTATTAAATACCACCCACTGGATGCAATACTAATAAATAAAAAATTCTTACTAAAACGCCTAGCTAAAACAGGAGCCAAGCCACTGGAAAAACAGAGGTCTTTATACTACAAAATAGTCCAATAAAGTTTTTAACTGCTTCTGAAATCGGAATCTAATTTTTAATCATAACAGCATATCTATCGTGTTGCTAATTCCAAATGGTTTCAAAAAAAGCTAATCTGCAATAAAAGATCAATAATGGATGTTTGGCACAGCTCCAGAACCCCAACACCTAATCAAATTAAATAAAACTTTTAACGCAATCACGAATCTGTAATATGCAATGAATAATAAACATTTGATAAACCTTGATAACTCTAAATTGCAATCAAAGGACTCTGTGTAATTTATTTGAAACGTCATATTTGACATTTTTTTTTTGTAATTGTTAATTTTGCATTCTCCCAACATACAAATACGAAATAAAAATAATAATAAGCACTGCATGTACATACAATGAAACATCCCTGAACATTCAATCCGCAAGACCTGCCTTTGCCCTAAACTAAAAATTGCAATATCCAAAGAACCATTCACAAAATCAAAAAGTCAAATGTCAGAAAAGTGAGAGAAATTTGCCGATGAGATCAAATACCACAGGTGTTCCCCTCTCCTCTCGTTACCGCTGCCCACCGCAAACACAATACATAAATCTTATTACATACCGCAAACATGACGTAGCAAACATTCCATTTATAAGATAAAAGTCCATTAACAGACCAGACAAAAAAAAAACGAAAAACACAAAAGAGGTTGATGCATACAGCCACTGTAACATGTACCTTCCTTATGCTCTAAATAGTATACATACCAAACTTCGGTAGACTTTACGTGGGCTGTATGCATCCCTTACCTGTCCATCAGGGTGAATACCACCATTACCACTTCGCCACGCCCCCCAATAAATGAGGCTACGTCTGCGTACTTTCCAAGCATGAGGATAAGTTGAGCTAGTATCCAGTAACTGGTTGCTGATGATTCATAATCAAATGATGCACAATCCTTTGGTAGCAGTCCAATCAGACTCCAGAACTACTACGACTTCTCATGATTGTGACCATTTAGGTTCTCCAGCTGGTATTTTTATAACCTCAAAATTTGCTGTCTTCACAATTAAATATATGTACATTTTAGCACTTTTAGTACTTTAATATTTTAACATTTTCAAAACAAAACCACACAGTTCGCTTAATAACTCGTGATTATTATAGAAAACAAAAATTAAAAATTAAAATAAATGAAAAAACAAAAACACGTCTCGTCGATATGAAAGTCAAAGGCAACTCCCCTTACATTAGTTACCCGATGTATTGTGCAAAGAAAATATTAATACATTAAATGAGATGTGACATTATACGGCTTGCTCTCTTTGCGTTGTTAATGTTCTTATTTTTACACAAATACATCCAAATTATTATTTTTGTTTTATAATAAAATCAGGTAGTTCAACTCATATCGAGGCCTCAACTCATATCGAGGCACTTCTCTAGTGGTGATTATACAGTGTATCAAGTGAAAAAGTAGTTCTGTTTAGGAAAGCTTAATTGGAAATCATAATCGATAAGCTAAGAACTAAAGTTAGTGGAATTCGTAAATGTAAATTTATTTCGCAATTATTCATTAGTTTATTGTGATTTATTAGTTAAATAATTTTTAGTAAATTTGTTGGAAATACCCGATTATTACTGTCAGTAAGCGTCGTGGTAGTGGCAAACTACCCAATCGTCCTTCAAGTTGTACCATACGCGGATGATTGATAAAAAACTTCTATTCACTTCACAAATAAACAGGATTAATTCTAGTGTGGAATGATAGTTCGGCTTTTAAATTTTAAAACTCTGTTTTTTTTTGGCCAAGTGTAATTGGCTTGCACATTTGTAAATTCTAAATTCTTTTTTTTTTTTTTGTTATATTTATTAATTCTGATTTAATTTATACGCATAAGTGATTTGGTAAGAAAGTCGAAATAGTGAGAAACGGTATTAAAAAAATAAGAAGCGGTGCGAGGTGCTAATAAAATATTACTTTTAGCTACTCCGTCCAACTGAAGAGCGCTCATCAGATCTACTGGAGGCAGATAAATTCCTACAGAGCCTCACTTAATTTTATTTGATTTGATCAATTGGGCCTGGTAACGTTCAGCTGTAACCGTTTTACCAGATTCATGAAGCTCGTAGCAAATGACTCCTTTCCACTCCCTCCAGACACACAGAAACACTTTCTTGGCATGAATATTCATTTTTGCAACTGATGCTGATAGCTGGCCTGATTGATTGATTGATTGATTGGACTGTAGAACCAAGTGCTAGCCAAGAGTCCCGGATAACGCCGGGCCTATTCCTACAGCCTGTTTACACATAACAATAGGAAGGATAGGAAAGGTTTTTTTTTTTTGGGACGGAACGATCCGGTTGCAGACACCTAGCGATCGTACAGCACAACACAATTCTAATCTACTTCTAATCTACTAGTGGAAGGATAAAGGCTTAATAGGTTTAATGGATAACGATGGTATTGCTTTAATCTTCAACAATTGCCTCACTAAACCAACCACCTGAGAAAAAATAATATTATTTCACGTGCATCTGGAAGTTTTCTGTAATATAATTCTACATTAATACTTTTCAGCTACCTTAACAAAATTGATTAATTAGATCAGCCTGGTTACAAATACCTAGGTAAAGCCAATAGTTAGTAACATAGTGACAGCACAATTCTAATCTATACCACCAGCAATTAATATTTCAAAGAAATATTAATTCATACCACCTAAAGATTCCTGAAATTAATTCTTAATTAATCTACTGGTTTCCTAAATAATATAAATATTTATTAATTTAATCCACTACAACTTACAATATAGTTTCCTGAAACCATAGTTATTTGAATTATATTAACAATTGATATTAAACTATTAATAATTTCTCTAAAACCCTTAGCATTTAATAAATCCACTGCAAACGGGTCGTTAAAATAACTCAGTAAACATATATTAATTATTAAACCTGAAAACAAACTGTATGATTATTATTGATTACTTAATTGTATTCAATATATTCAACCTTATTACCTTATTACATAAGTTATTATGAAACATAAAAACAAGATACTAAAACATGTATTTCACGCGCAAAATGACAGAAAATAAAAATTTAGTTAAAATCATTAAAAATTTGAATTTTACTCGATCAAGAAAGATATACAGGAAAGAGTTTGTTTACGCCGCAATGACAATTAAATTCGGCAATCTTAACTGACCCTAGCAAATACTTTATAATTAATGTGTATCAAATAAGTGATCATTAATTCATTATAGTCAAGAAAATTAAAAGATTTACTAATTAACTTAAAAATAATATAAGTAAGGTCCGGAAAGACAACACAAAACTAATCTACTAGGAGAAGGATAGAGGTTCAATATGTTAAATGGATAATGATGGTATTGGTCATCAACAATTGCTTCTTTAAAACAGTAACCTAAGAAAAAATGTTATTATTTCATATGTATCTGGAAATCACCTGAAATTGAATACTATATTAATACTTTTCGACTTCCTAAACAAACCTAGATAAAGATAATAGTTAGTAACACAAAGGCAATACAACTCTAAACTACACAATCAACAATTAATATTACAAAGGAATATTATTTTCACGAGCCTATGTATATTACCAGAAAACTAATAATAAATTAATATATTGCTGCTTATCTAAACCTAAATAATATGAACATTTATTAATTAAATAAAAAAAAAAAGAAAAAAAAAGTAATAATAATATATAATAAAAAAAAAATAATATAATAAACTAAAATAATTATAAATAAAAACATTCAATTGTGCATCTAATATATACATGTATACATACATATGTAAACACTTGCATACATATATATTCATACATATACATATACACACATACAGTCAGAAACATTCAGTCGTACACGGCACGTCTCTTCTATCAAAGTGTTGAAATTTAATAAGAAAACGAAAATCTCCCCAGACCCTCCCTACAATCCTAGTCCATCCACCATCCTAGACAACAATAACAAAAAAGGATTCACCCCTTAATACCAATCAGAAGATCACAAAAGCTACAAACATTGAGCCATGCTACACACGGTTTCATAAGACCGGCTTCACCTTTTTCCGCTAGAACAGAACAAAACAATACAAAACAATTTGGTGTTTCAATATAAAATAAGGGTTCCAATTAACAATAAAAATCTATTACGACTTAGTTTCAAATCAGAAGCTGAAATCGTGTGTAGCTTGGCTGATTCAGTCGTATACGACTTCACGGAAAAACACTTGAGCTATAATTTTTTAGTGCGTATTTTCTTTACTTTGCTTTTTGTTTATTATTCAATCAGTGCAATTCCATATCTAATTTATTTCACACCCGTAATTTAATTGATTGTGGTCTTTCAAAATGGTTAAGAGTACGTAGGTTAATATTAGATCGTTAGTTAGATCGTCCACAGAAGAAAAGGGAAATCATTGAGTGAAATCGCGATAATACTTAACAATTTGTAAATCAAAAGTACAAAAATTTATGATCGATATTTTAAAGAAGGCCGGAAACAAAATACACCCAGCACAAAAGGTCCGAGACAAATATCACCATCAAAAGAAAAGTTCATTAATCGCAAAATAAGACAAAATCCTAAGTTAACTGCAGTGGAATTAACTAAAATTATAAGAAAAAATTGTTATTTTCACGTATAGCAAGGAAAAAGCCTTTTATTAGTAAAGAAAATAAAAGAAGAGTAGATTTTGCCTTAAAATACAAAAACTAAAGTATTGAATTTTGGAAAAATTTGATTTTCATCGATGACAGTCAATTTACCATGTTTCAAAGTGGTAAAAGGCAAGAAAAAGTTTTGAGAAAACGCAGTGAAGAATGTTATGTTAGAAATGTTTGTCCAACGTTTAAACACGGTGGAAATAGTGTAATGTTCTGGGGAGCTATGGGTCATAAAGGAGTTGGTCATTTAGAATTTATTGATGGGATTATCGTCAAGGTAAAATATTTAAACATTTAAAGAAAAATTTATAAGAATCAGCTCGAAAACTAGATATAGAAAATAATTTTCATTTTTATCAGGACAATTATCCTAAACATAAAGCATGGAGTGTTAGAATATGGTGTCTTTTCAAGGGTCCAAAAGTGTTTGGGACTTGAAAATCAGAAAATAATTAAGAAATGTGTGGGTAAGGCAAAAGAATCATGTAAAAAAATTATTTTTATATGTTTTTGAACCAACTTACGCAATCAAACGAAATTATTTATCAAAAACGCCATTACATACTATGTTTTTTTTTCACTCACACATTTGTGTGGTTTGGACTTTAATAGTGCCATTTTTTTTTTTGGTAGAAAAAGGGATATCGTGGATCATACATTTATATTTTATATATCCATACACACGTTTGCTTTGTATACTTTTGTTTAAGACAATCATCGTTGTGTGTAAATACAAAATGAATAGAGAGAGCGAAGAGAGCTTCAAGAAAAAGAAATTTATAATTTACATATAAACAACATCCATGCGCACACAAACACCTTTTAATTCTTCCTACTTAACTTATACAGTAAAACTTCTACAAGTTGATCCATTTAGTTGCCAAAATAATATGCTTAAGATAGAGAAAATTCGAGTAAAAGAAATCAAAAACCAGTTTTGATCGTACTACCCGAGCATATATACAAATATTATATATTATACATATATGTATGTATTATTTAAACAGGAAATTTTGATGAAAAATGTCCCTACCATAAATCGAAATTCGATTTAAGTAATAATTCGACTTACAGAAGCCTCACTGTATTTACACACACACCCACAACATATAAACATTCATAAATATATACAAAATTTATGTATGTATATAATAAAATATATAAAAAAGAAACTTTTCTGAATTGCACTTCCATATGCAGATATATACATATACAAATATCGAAAAATTAAAACGACATATACATACTTCGCGTAGAAATATATCCCGTTACAAATATTTCAACACAGTTTAATGTATATAAAAACATTTGATCCACTGGACACCACTTTTTAATTATTATTATATGATTATTTTTGAAAATAGTTAACTGTTATAATCAAAAAACTAGATTAAACTTAAAATTAAAAACAACGCGTACACACATTTCAAAGTGTAAATGATCGATCATTTACATTTTACTTATTAATTATTAAGAACACACAAATTATTATTATTAATTTTAATATTAATATTTATTTGAACACATATATATTATTAGTTAATTAATTAATTTATTAAAACACTGTAAATTATCAAACAATGTAAATTATTTCTTTATTTATTTATTAATTTAGAGGAGAGACAAAAAACACATCTTTCCTCTACGACGTTCAATCGCCCTTTCCGCAACTGATGCTGATAGCTGGCCTGAACCAAAATAATTTTGGGCTCCACTCGTTTTTTTTCAGGTCATTTAATTTAAAGCTAGCAGAACCCAAATTGAAAATCGGACCAAAACCGAAATTAGAACGCAAACTTTGTTTTGAAATGTTTGAATGATCTTCACTGTAGTTTTCAATGCGCATCCCCAAAGCTGAATACCATACGTCCAGATAGGTTTCAGGATTTGTTTATCTCGTAACAGCAGTTTGTTGTGGGTTGTCAGTTCGGAGTTTCTTCCAAAAAGCCAGTGCATTTTTCTGAATTTTAAACTCAGTTCTTGCATTTTCTTAATAACATGCGCTAAGTTTAGAGTCTAGCGTCATGCCGAGATACTTAGCATTATCAGAATATGGAATTTGTTGTTAATTCAGACTAATCGGAATATATTCTAATTTCCTATTTGTAAAGTTGATTTCGATTCGTTAAGTGTTATTCTCCATTGCTTTGTCCAGCTATCCACTATATTAATAGCATTTTGTTGTTTTCTTGTGGACCCAACGATACTAGCATCGGTGGTCATAACAGCTGTGTCATCAGCAAACGTTCCTATTCTAGCTTCTTCTATGTCTGGTAGATCATTTGTATACAGGAGTTATAATACGGGGCCTAGAACACTGCCTTGTGGAATCCCTGCCAATATTTTCTTCAGCTTAGAGTATTCCCGTTCCTGTCTCACCCGGAAGGACTTTAGCAATTCAAAATGTTGTTTTGACCATTCTAGCTTAAATTCTAGACCACGGTGACAAACATTTATCAAATGCTTGGGTTGGGCTACGTCTAAGAATATTGCTGAACATACTTCCTTTTTTCCAGCGCCTCCACAATTGTATCAGTAGTCCTATGTACCTGTTCTATCGTTGAGTGCCTTTCTAGAAACCCAAATTGATGTGCTTGTATAAGATTTCTGCTCTCTATAATTGGCTTTAATCTCTTGAATAACAGTCTCTCGAAAATCTTTGATGTTGTTGTTAACACAGAAAGAGGCCTATATGATGTTTTGTCGTTAAGCGATTTATTAGGCTTTGGAGTCATTATGATTTCTGCTACTTTCCACTGTCTCGGAATATAACGTAGTATAAAGGGGTGACGGTCTCTTTATCGTAAACAATTTATCGTGTTTCAATTTAACGTGAACATTTAATCGTAGAACAGTTTATCGTGGACACAATTTACCATGAACATAATTTATCGTGTGACAATTTATCGTAGAACAGTTTTTCGTGGACAATTTATCGTAGAATTAAGGTTTTATGCGTGGTATCAAAAAATTAGTGGGATTCTTTAATGATTTTTGGAAGAAGTTCTGGAATATTGCCATGTGGGACGGAACTCGGTAGTTTCTTAACCGATTATGATGGGATTGGGTATGTTGGATGGAAATGGGATTATTGAATGATTTTTGGAAGAAGTTCTGGAATATTGCCATGTGGAACGGAACTCGGTAGTTTCTTAACCGATTATGATGGGATTCGGTATGTTGGATGGAAATGGGATTATTGAATGACTTTTGGAAGAAGTTCTGGAATATGGTCATGTGGGACGGAACTCGGTAGTTTCTTAACCGATTAAAGATCCCGGCTCCTACGCCCCCCGAAATTAAAACCTAAAGAGCCCCGCAGGGCTACTGGGAGGAGCATAGGCGACATTAATAGATTCTATATAATCCGCTCCTACGTGCGACACGCAGTACGACATGTTTGAAGATCCCGGCTCCTCCGCCTCGCGAAATTAAAATCTAAAGAGCCCCGTAGGGCTATGGGGAGGAGCGTAGGTGTCATTAATAGATTCTATATAATCTGCTCCTACGTACGGCACGCAGTGCGACTACCACTCTCAATTTAATATATTCATAAAAAAATATTAAATTTCATTTATTTTTAAATGAGACTCAATATTTTTTTATTAATTTTTTTTAGCACGTCTTAACGTATTTTTTAAAATTTTGGTTCGTTTTTATTCCAATAGATGGCGCTTGGTCCAAAATGCTAAGCAAAGGTACATTTTTAGTTATAAACAATTCCGCTGTTGGTCAAAGTGGCGCTACCGTCGCTCAGACAGTCAAAAAATTTGACTGCGATACTAAAGCTGTTCCAAACTGTTATACGATAAATTGTCCACGATGAACTGTTATACGATAAATCGCCCACAATAAACTGTTCTACGATAAATTGTTCCACGATAAATTGCTCACGATAAATTGTTCACGATAAACTGACAGTAAATCAGTCTAAAGATAGCATTGATTATGTGTTGTAGTTTCCTTAGTGCTTTATCGGGTAGAGCTTTGATTATTTGCCCCGTTATTAAGTCGTATCCAGGGACTTCTTTATCTTTGAGATTTGTAGCTTCTTGTTTGATTTCTTTCAAAATAACTGGTAGCCCAGATGCCTCGTCTAATTTGCTTATAGGTGTTAGATATTCATTATCCGCTTGTCCAGTTGGTGGTTTGAAGGTATTTTCTAGGTGTTCGGCACACAGATCATCTTTGTGCTTTTCGCTGCGATCCCAGGTTCCATCAATCATTTGGGCAGCAGTTGCATTTTAGGCCTTTTTAATCCTTTAGTGGCTTTCCACAGGGAATAGTCTGTGTCAAGTTTATCTGCTAGATTACTTAGGAAGCTTGCAACTGACTCATTCTTAATCTCCTCCTCTAGTTATCTGCCAAGTCTTACGAGCTCTTCTTTTCTCGTTAAGCATCACTCTCACTTCAACTGGATATATACTTTTTTGTAATGTTTCTTGCTGATCAGGAGTACTTTCGCAGACCGCTTTTTGCGCACTTTCAATGAGGTTTTCCAGTTCTTCTTCTTGATGCTTTCTTTGACTAGTTGTCGAAAGTATTCTCAGTTGGTTTTGTTATTTGTTAGCCTTGGAGGTCTTGCTTTTCTTATTACCGTGTCACTTATTGTCATTAAAACTGGAGAATGTTCTGACGATAGCCCTTCTTCATTTTCAACTGCTTTCTACTGGAGTGAAACTCACATTTTAATGCCCTGCCTGCTTCAAATAGCTCCCTTCTTTTGGGACTAGTTCTATTTGATCCCCAGGATATGTGTTTCGCGTTAAAGTCGCCTCTAATAATAGCTGTGTTCCAATGGAGAAAGCAAACTACTCACAAGTACTTGTATCTACTCGCAGCTACCCATGCTCAAATGGTGGTCTAGATGTTGAAAGTAGTTACGCATAAAATTAACGGTAGGTATTTTGGTTCAAAAAATTCTAATAGATGGCTTTGTGAGGGGTAGGCTATGTTGAAATGTCAGGACAAACAATATTTTTTGTTTACTTCTGTGAAATATCAAGCGATTTTTGACATATTCTTTTCGGCCGGCGTATGTCATAATCAAACCGTTGCCTTCATTATAAGACCAGTTCTTACTCATTTTTGAGTTTTTATTGTGGATTTTAGTTAAAAAAAAATTAATTTTCCAAAATAAGACGACAGCAAAATTATACACATAGCTAACTTTGTACACAAAAATGGTTATGTTTTACTTCTGTCATAGTTTTAGCTCGTTCCATTGGTTATCTACTTGCAACTACTTGTGAGTAGCAAATTTGTCCCATTGGAACACAGCTAATAAAATTATTCCCAAGCGATTTCAGAAATTTGATGTAGTCTTCTTTGTTTGGGTTATATCTGGGTGGACAGTAGATTGCTGATAGCTCTTGTTATTTTTGGTCTCAATAGATACAGGAGCTACTTGCACAGCTTCCTCCTCTATTTTTAATTCTTCGTGGTGTTTTATATTAACCACAATAAAGATTGCTGTCCCGCCTCTAGCTCTTTCTGCTGGGTGTAGAGCTTGATAGCACTGATATCCACGTATTTTGGCATACGACGTTCTGGTAAAATGATGACTTTCTGAGATTAGGCATATATCAATTTTTTTTGTGTTTAAAAATACTTCTAATTCTGAAATGCGTTGCGCTAGGCCATTTGCATTCCAGATAGCAATTCTTAAATAACTGTGTCATTATTTTTTCTTGTTGAGTTTGTATGGACTAGAATGAAGGTAGTCAAGTCAAAACTTCTCTAGTTTTACTTGACGCATCCGTTATTCTTTTATTTTGGCTCATCGATGTATTTTCCAGTGTTCCTAGTCTCTGTTCTTGTTTCTTCAGTAACTCGTCCCATAGATTCTACACACTTAAAAATTTTGCTGCGATTTATGATGCAACCCTTGCATCGGGGCATATACGATGCAATCGTGCATCAAATTCTGATGCAAAGCATGCATTGAAAATATTTACGATGCAATTGCGTCTAAAACTAATGCAGTCGTGTGTCGAAAGAAAATTTCTATATAATCTGGGGTGATTTATTTTTTGGCGTATTTATAATAATTCGCTAAGGCAGTATGTATACTTTTAATATAAGCTTGAAATGCTTTTCATATATTTCCAGTTTGGTGAGCGCAGTCTGGTCTGTCGTGACTATGACAACTAAAATTTTATACAGAGATTTTGAAATCTCATGAAGTATATAAAATAAAACTAACCGGTTTTTGCATCGGTTTTATTTTATATGATACAAATTGCATTGGAATAATTTCGTTGGTAGGAAACATTTATAATGTAAATTTGACGCTATTAACATCGAAATTGGTTCTGAATTTCTGATACAATTTTCATTGAATCGCTTCTTTCAGTGTTAGTAACATCGAAATGTTATTAGATTTAATTTTGCATCTTACATTATGTTGCAAGTGCAACGCAAGAAGCTTCGAAAAAAAAATCGATGCATTTTATTTTTCATTTCGAAGCAAATTATATTCAAATTATTTTCGATGTATAGGTTTAGGTTACATCGAAATTCGATACAAGCAAATGTCGGACGCATATGCGATGCTAATAGCATCGCATATCAGAAAAATTTTCAACTGTGTAGTCTTTGGTCCTGCCCAGCCACATGTGAGCGTTCTTGATATTTTCTTTCTGCTAAGCCATTTCTGCATATGTTAAACCTTCTCTTACCTTGGCGCTATTTAAGGGGATTTGTTTTGAGTAGGATTGCATCCTAGTTTGAGAACTCTTACTTGTTTGATTTCTCTGCTGCTGGGTGATGATTACCACAGTGTAAGCATTGCATTTCACTGGTTCGTCCTTACTTTTGTTGCATTTTATTGGTAGATGTTTCCCAGCGCACTTTACACATCTCGGTTCCCTATTACAGTATTTTCGTGTGTGGTTATACGCCTGGCAGTTGTAGCACTGTGGTATTCTACTAGGTTTTTTTTTTAATGTCTCAATATTAACCTTCATATTAAGGATTGCTTTGATTCCATATACCCTATCAATGCTCTCACCGTTGTGTAATGTTAGCATGAATAGGGGGAAGCCAACTTTGGATATTTCTCGTTTACCGTTTGCTTTTATAGTGACCGTTCTCTTTAATATGTTTACAGCGTTTAAAATTTTGAATACTTTCTGGCTAAGTTCCTCAATTATTTCTTCGTTTGGGCATGTATGATGTAGCCCTCTGGCTATGACTTTATTTGGTTGCCCAGCTTTGTTTTCATAGGTGAACCATTCGATGTTTTGAGCGGCGATTGCATTTGATAACATTTTGTAGGTTTGTGGTTCAAGTGCATTATCTTTCCATACGTTATTATTCAGTGCAGTGACTTCGTATTTATCGTTTCGCCTTCACTAACATTAACTATGTTGTTGGCTATCTCTTTACGTATTTTTTGATTTTCCTGCATTTCCGCTTAATTACGTTGTATGTATTAAGTGGTTGCAGTGGTCTCTTTTTCGGTATCAGTAAAACGTACATAAGTTCACTAGGTCCGTGGATGACTGTTCAGGTCGTTGGGGTTGTGGTTTTCTGACGCTCTGTGTTGATTGTTCCACCTCAGGCGAAGATTCTGTTTTTCTTCTTTTGTTTTGACGTTTAGTTTTAATTTGCCTTCGTATAAAACTCGTTTCATATGCCAATTCTTCTTCATCTGTTTCATAGATAGCTATATAGTATTTTCTTTTGCTTGACTATCATTTTTGATTACAGCAATTTCTTTTTTAAGCTGTTGGACTTCTTTCAATAGATGTTCATTGATTTTCATTAAGTTTTCTACAGATTTCCCCCCAGAAGACTTCAGATCCCAGAATCCGTTGAGCCTGCCCCGTGTGAGGGTGGATTGGCCAACTGTATAGTCGACGTACAACCTTGGGTAAACATTCCGTTTTGTTGTACACTCATTGCCTTACTGATTGGTTTCTTGTTGGGGGTTCCTTCCCCTAGCCAGATTTTGGCCGCGGGTGGTATTTTATTTCCCACCTACTCACCGACAAGCCTGTTAAAGAGCATTCCCCTATCCATGGGGACATCTCCATATATATCGTTACTTATGTGACATTACAAAAACAAAATAGTTTCCTTCGAACCGTCTCAAAACTTTCCTTTCGGAACCACAAAAATTTCAATTACTTTCCTACTATAGATCAACCTCGACTTTCAAAATTAAGATATACGTGCCATACTGTAAAACGGTCAGTTAGTCGGGGTAAAACTTTTCATTTCATGCACTATCAAACAAACTAAGATTAAAATATCGAAATTATGCAATTATTTCACATAAATATCTGAAAACCAATTGAAACCGGTGTATAAGGTATAAGCAAAATGCAAAAATCACATAAAAACACCAATTTCTTGTATCTCGAAACAGCAGAGAAAAATCGTTTTGTATCTGTACTTTCACTATATTTAAAGACGGTAAAACTAGTTCTTGAGATGATAGTTAAAATTACTATGTACAGTGAAATGTTTATTGATCGCCAAATAAATTGATTTGAAGTGTGGATTTGATACGTAGGAGAATCCATGTGCCTTAACTATCTCGCAAACCTGTAAATAGTTAAGACAATATAAGAATTTTATTTCTGCTTTGTATATACATTGAAAATGCCATAATGTATTTTCATAAGGTTACGATTTATAAGTTACAACAAAGAGTTGTTTCTTATGTAATTTACCAATCACCTGGTGAATGGATTTTAAAAATTAATTCGGACATTTTTTATTTTGTATAAAAAGTGCTGGTAGATGAAAAAATATTGTTTTGGTAATACACGACTTTATTGGTTTGATTTATTTGTATTTCAATGAAAAATAAACCGACCGGATGTTTTCGGTAAATCCATATCTGGTATGTACAAAACAACATTGTAACCGAATACTTATTGTATCGATATGTAACTATAAGCTGATAATTCCTTCTTAAATTAATTTTCACTATCATTTCTATTTAGTCGTTTCCGTGTGTACCGCACCGCAAATGTTCCTTTCTCTCGTTAATAAAAAGAATATGAATACGTTTATATGCTTAGGTAAGAACTTAGGTCATTTTAATTGGTATTTTAAAAGAAATTTAAAGAAAGTTTAAATCATGTGTTGAATAATGCAAATAATTTACGAGTATTACGTAAACCAATTATCTTAATCAAATTTAACCAAATTTAAGATAAGTTTCTCGTTTAAAAAAAAAATCAAAAATATAAGACTGAATTTTAGTTTTTGTACTATATTAATAATCTAACCGTTCAATCTTAATATTAATGAATCAAAAGATTCCAAAGTGATAAAGAGGACGTTAACACACTTTTATGAAGCTGGCTCCTCCACAAGCGAATTTGGTAAATATACAAAAGTTGGGCCTACAGGAATTTTTAAAATCGTTTTAACTAAAAATGTTAGCACCCAAAGTAAGAAAAATCAACATAAGCATCAATGCCATCGATTAAGCTCGAAATTCTGATAATTTTTCACCTACCGCCAAACGATTATTTTCCATTTTTGTACTAAATTTAAGTTCTTAATAAATTATATTGAAATCTAAATTTGGGTTACTGTTCAAAAATTTTATATATGACGTTCGCATGTTTGTTAAAATGTCACAAGACATCCGTTTTTCAGTTCATCATGGAACAAAACATGTTGCTAGCCTATCTAGCAAGCCTATATATATTTCTAATTATTCGGTCTAGCATCCTAGCTTTAACTCAAAATTGTTAACGCACAAATTGGGAATTTTAATAAAACAAAGTACGGAGTTAATTCGGCAATAGATGCTGGTATTTGGTCGGGCATAATGAATAATTAGTCAGAATATAAGAATATACACTGCGCGAAATAGCTATAAAAATAGTTAGATTATACGTCAAATCACACAAATACGTCAAATCACACATTTTTGTAGGTCATGTTTCAATTTTATGATTTTTATGTTTTGAATGTGTAGCCTTGATTGAAAAAAAAAATTGAAATACTTTAATTTTTGTTGGTGTTGTTGTTAAAGATATAGGGTGTCAAAGTTTGAGAAAAACGATAATCATGATGTTGTATATATCAATAAAAAGAAAAATAATTGTCCGATAATCATGATTTTGGGCTCATTTTAAAAGTAAGTTAATAAGGATTTTTAAAAAAATATAAAATTAGTATATTGTTTAATTCCTTCTTCTCTAAATTTCCCGCCAAAATGTTCTTTTTAAATTTTCTTCAATTCATTCGACAATTAATATTTTACAACATATCAAAAAACTAGAATACCGTTATTTTTTGTTTTCTTGCAAAATGCGTTTTAGTAAGAGCAGTATTTCATTTTTATATGGAAAAACGGTATTTCAGTGGATATTTCCAATGCACCTAGAAGACAAGGCAATACTGCTTGTTACGTCATCAAATTTATGTCTAAATAAATGCATAACATTTAAGGGTTTAACGAAATGTTTAATGCATATTTTGATAATAATATAATATGTAAATTATTTTTTAACAAATATAAAAAAATCGGATCATTTATTTGACTTTAATGCCATACCAAAGATTGAAATCGTCGACATAAAATGACGTCATATAGCAAAATTTTTAAAGCAATGAGGCCATTAGTATCTAGGTGCACTGATATTTCTCAGCGTTTTGAAATTGTTTACAAAAAGGATTGTTCAGTTAAATTATTAATATTTATTATTCAAATTTAATTGCATATATTTAAAATTTCAAACCCAAATTCTTTTGGTAATTTTATTTTATTGTTTAACATTAAATCTTATTCAAATTAAAAATTACAATTTAAATTTAACATTATCGTCAGAACTAGAATATTTTTTACAATTCAAATAGTCATCCTCTGTTGGAATAACTGCATGGAAACCGTGAGTTCCTTTATCTTTTTATAAATTTTCAAGCCTAGTTGCAAGTTTGATTTGCTTGGATTTATGTTCTGCGTCTGAACAAAATCCAAAATTGATATCTGTCTTCAACGTTTTAGCCCATTTAAATATATCATCTGGATTGGTTATTACACTGCTGTATTCCATTGTGAGACTAGCTCTGGATGCCATTCTTTTGATGGTACCTCCTATTTCATCACATGGACCTTTTCCATGAGCTGTTGCATGGAAATGCCATTCACAATCAACTCCAAAATCCTCTTTGTGTTTTAAGATGTTCTTAACATTTTTCTTATTTTTATAATGCGTGACTGCGCCATCGGTAATATAATAAATTGTAGATAAACTGGATATTTTAGTTTTCAAGAACTGCATGAATTTTTCAATGAATAAGTGAACCGCTACAGTATCGTGGTGAAGACAATCCGATATTATAATGAAGGTGTGGTGAAGTAATTTGCCTTCCAAATTTTGGTAAATTACAAATGCATGAATAGTCGCTTGCTTCTTATTCCAATGAAATCCTTGTGCGGCATTTTGCCTTATAAATGCATATTTTCTGCAAAATCACATAAAACTATCACCTTCGTAGACTTCAGCGCCAATTTTTTATTTTTTAAGAAACTGGACTGCTGAAGTGAAATGAAGCAATGAGGTAACATATTCTTCAGCTTATTTATGAAATAATCCAAAAATTCATTCAACGGTTAAGAAAAGGTCTCCAGATTGCACCTATCGGTAGAAACCCACTGTCTAAATTTTAACTCAGCATCCTCACAGCCATGATCACAAAACCCATTTTTCAAATATTCTTTAAAGTTATAAAGTCCTGGGCAGCTTTCGCATTATAGAAGGTAACATGTTGGTGTAGGCTCATCACATAAAATAGTTGAAATATACAATCCCGCTAGTGGGCTATCTTTCCGTTGGTAATAGTTTCCATTTTGGTGCCATAAATAATTAATTTTACATTTTGATGTATGGTACAAACGCATACTGTGTGCGTTCCACTATACCTGGTTGTACACAGTATTTTGGACGAAATAGTGAAAATTTAGAAAATCCAATTTTTTTCGATTCGTCATCCTGATACATCGTCTTATATCCTTCGTAGCACTCTTTCAATGTACACATCATGAGCCGCTTTTGAACTTTAGCTTTATCGACTGTTAAACAATCGTTTTTGCATGGCATGATCCGACTAACATCATGATCATCATAATAAGATAATACTGCTTTCTTCAGCTCATCACTTATTCGCTTTCATACTTTAGCTGCTGGACGAATTAGTGGACCATTCTTGTCCCGTAGATCTTTAGCGGTGCGCACCATATGGTACGTTACCTTGAACTCATTCTGGATTTTTTGAATGGTTAATAATTTTGGCAATATAGTAAGTACTGAATCGTATTACTGGTTTTCTCCAGTTCTTCGAATTTAGCTTTTAGATCACCAATCAAGTCATCATATAGTGCAACCTTCCTTTGATCTTCGGTTAACTGATTCAAAAGCGGCATGATTCCCGGAACCAAAGATGTTGATGGTGTTATTGAAGCTAAATCTATTACTTTTTGCTGCTGATGTTTTAGCCTGGTTTCTAACGTACTCGGATATATAGGAGACTTTCCAGGAAGTGTTAACTTCATTCATTTTTCTCAAAACAGGCACGTTTTTTAAATAACACTCTTCACTATCACTGCGATTACTACGACTAACCAAACCATATAAGCCAGGGGGTGGCACCTCATAATTCTGTGACTCATACTTAAATATGACACAAAATTTTACAATAAATAATAAACAAAACACACAAATTAAGTGAACTAACTCTTTTGTAAACAATTTCAAAACACTGAGAAATATCTATATAGCTTTCCATATAAAAATGAAATACTTCTCTTACTAAAACGAATTTTGCAAGAAAACAAAAAAAAACGGTATTCTAGTTTTTTGATATGTTGTAAAATATTAATTGTCAAATTCTAGAAAAAAAAATAGGTTTTTGAGAAAATTTAAAAAGAACATTTTAGCGTGAAATTTAGAGAAGAAGGTATTAAACAATATACTATTTTTATATTTTTTTATTAATCCTTATTAACTTACCTTTAAAATGAGCCCAAAATCATAATTATCGGACAATTATTTTTTTTTTTATTGCGATAAATTCAACATCATGATTATCGTTTTTCTCAAAATTTGACACCCTGTATCTTTAACAACAACAACAACAACAACAAAAATTAATTAAAAATTAATTTCAATTTTTTTTTCAATCAAGGCTACACATTCAAAACATAAAAATCATAAAATTAAAACATGACTTTTTACTCCATAGAGATTTGTGAGTTGAAGAATTTTTCGCCATAAATATATGCAACTGCTAACAACTACACATAAATAATCCACTGTGATTTCGCAATATTTTGCAACTACTTACAGCTCACACTGATACATTTACGTGTCTCTTATTTTTTACATTTTAGTCAGTTGTGCTGCTATATCAGAGCGAAATAGTTATAAAAACAGTAGAATTCTTGTTGTTTATTTTTTAAACTTCGGGTTTTTTTTATTTCAAAGCAGGTAATTACTAATAGCATTTTCATTCGAAATGTTAGGCAAAAAAAACTTACCCGGTTTCAGCTGTCAGGGTAAAAAAACTTACACTGGTTGAGCTGTCAGGGTAACATTTTGACATTACACGTTCATTAGCAGCAAAAATTTTACACGGACAAGTTACTCCGAGTAACTTTAAAAAATCGAGATTTTTTGCCAGATTTTTACGCATACATATATACAACAGAAGTAAACTTCACAACATAAATATCAAAACAAAGACACCGCACCGCGCCATTTGTACAATTCAATTTTCTAATTAATTTTAATTTTTCATAGATGTATTAAAATTGTAAGAACAATTTGTAATTTTGTGCGACGTATTTTCAAAATATCTTGTGTGCTAAAATGTTGTGTAATTGCGGATTTGATACATTGAATAAAATTCGGAAATGGGACAGCCGATGCGATCACTTATACCATTTCAAGCGATTCTGTGTCACATCGCTAATATTACAGTAAAACAGGATACTCATAAACGTAAATTAGTTGTGCTTGAAAACTATAGTCATGTGAGTCATGTCACGGCTGTAGTCATGTGAGTAGATCGTTTGTTTAAATCACTCAATTATCTCCATTTAACTTTTGAATGAATATTACAGCAATAATTTAAGCGATTTGGACGTACTACTAATGGATTCGAAAGGTGCAGATATAGGCGACCAGCTGGTACAAATGAATTTAGCTAGCCACCGTAAAATGATCACACCGATGCACGGCGCCAATTGTAATCCCTTACCACAATAAGCTGAAGAGTGAAGAGTAGAGTAATAAATAATTGGATTGGCTAGATCGGACAAGACAGAATTAAATCAATTTTTTTTCCACTTTTGTCTTTTTTTATGAAAAATGAAATACATATTTTATTTTATAATAATTTATTTTATAATAATTTTATAATTTTACGCCCATTCCCACCGTTTTCCCAGGCGAGGGTACCATTCGTTATAATAATGCTGTTGTTAGAATTTGAAGCCCATTGTACATACAAACAAATCACGTGCGTATTCACTCTCAATATCGGGAGTAGAAGCTAACACGACTTTTGGGCTCGGGACTTTACGTAAATCTGCCAAATTGTGACACAACTGCAAATGCCGAAATTGAAACGGATTGTTACGGGCACTTTCAAAACTTTTCATCAATTTATCACTCATTCATATATTCGATTTGTGATTTAGCAAACTCAACATTTCTTTTATGTGCGAAATTATATAATTTTTTATATTATTATTTAAAAATTATTGATATTGAGTTACAAATGAATTATTAAAATTGAAATACGGAAGACACTATTGAAAATTTTAATAGTATTTTATGTACTTTGCTTTACTGACATTTTTAAAAATAAACAATTTTTTGTCTTTCTTTTCACCAATACTACTAAAAAAGTCGGGTAAGTTCATTTACATAAAAACCGGGTAAATTTTTGTTGTAATTTTGAATGAGCTTCACATAAGAATAACCATTTTAGAGTATACATATTTAGGTTATGGTGTATTTTTTTTTTTTGGTTTATAAAAAGGCCACGCGAAACTAAGCTGACTGAAAGTGAAAAAGGGGAAATAACGGCATATTGTAACTGAGGAATGTCCTTAAGGCAAATTGCTTCAAAAATAAATAGATCACTCAAATGCACGACCTGGCCCTGTGCCGAAAATTACTCAGAGGGATAAGCGCAACATTATTTCGTGTGCAACAACGAAAAAGATGTCAGCATCAAATATAAAAGCCCATTTACAGTTATCTATAACTACACGTCGTATACAACAAATTTTAAGTGGTAGTAAAGCCGTGAAATGGACTAAACGCAAACCAAAACCTATGAAGAAACAACACCATAAAAATGCTCGCTTAAAATTTGCGCATAATCGCATGTCATGGACAACCGAATGAAGAAATGTTATATTTAGCGACGAGAAAAATTTAACCTGGATGGCCCCGATGGTTACCAATATTACTGGCATGATCTGCGCAAAGAAAAGGAGACAATGTATAGTCGTCGAGCCTCTCCAATATGCTTTATTTTAACGAAGATGAATGCTGATAAATATACAGAGCTCCTAGAAGAAGTCCTACTTAAATATATGGAGATCATTATGAATCGGAAAATTGGATTTTTCAGCACGATAATGCTGCGATACACACTGCCAGGCTAACAAAAGATTGGTTTACTTCCAAAAACATAAAATTTTTGGATTGGTCTGCTATTAGTCCTGACTTAAACCCCATAAAAAACGTATGGGGTATATGAAAATGGACATCAATTTTCTAGTGCATCCGAATTAAAACGAAAGATTCAACAGAGGCCGGGATTCAAATTCCAACATCAACGCTTCAAACATTGATTAGCTCAATACCAGATTATTTGAAGTAATTCAGAACAATGGCGTTAATACACATTATTAGATTTATGTTATATATTTTTTAGTTAAATATTTTAACAAAATGTTACAGCTGTTTTTATAGCTATTTCGTTCTACAAAATACAAAAAAGAGGCCTAAATTAATAATTAAGCCTGAAATGCACTATAAGTATAATATGTAAGAGTTAATTAAACTCTCAATAAAAAATGTCAAGGAACAATAAAATATAAATGAATTTATCTCAAAATTATGGGTGTTTTTATAGCTATTTCGCTCAGTGTATAATGTCAGAAATATAATACGTAATTTAAATGAAACAGTTTGTTGGTCCAACAAAAATCATATTTAAATTAAATAGTTTATTTAATAAGCCTGAATAACTACTCATTATGCCCGATCAAATACCAGCATCTATTGCCGAATTAACTCCGCGCTTTGGTTTATTCAAATGCCCGAACGTTGAGCGTTAACAAACTTGTATTAGAATATAGCTTGCTAGTCATTTTATCATACCCGCGTATGCGCAGCACTACAAATAAAAATGTTTAGCTGTTTCAATATATTTGCCGGACTAACCAATTATTGGGTTTAGCTGATCAATTATCAGAAATTCGAGCTTCATGGAGGCAAATTGGGGTGCTACAAATGATCAATTAACATTTTTCCGGATTCTAAACATTCCCATCAGCCTCACGTACTTTTTTCTTGAGACGAAGGTATTAAAACTAGCTCACTATGACACTTCCGGTATACCCCAACTATATCCATTGCAACCCAATCAATAGGCATATCAACTGAAAAATCAAGTACAACTACAGGCTGACAAAAAAATTTGAAGACTCACTATGGTATAAGGAAATGTTGTTGTGAGCCTTTATTGACATTCAAAACACTTTTGACAACATAAACTTCGAAATAATTCAAGCACAAATTAGGAGGGGCGGCCTTGATTGTGTCACTCTATTGAACTATTATAATATGTAGAAAACAGAAGGATTTAAGCCGCTTTCGGTAACGAAACTATTCCGATCGTAGTAACTAAAGGTCGCTAAGTGGGACTCCTCCTACACAGCACAAATGTCATGCTAATCATCCAGAGGCAAATGAGGCTTTGAAAGACGGAATTAACATGACTATTAGTTAAATAGAGGCTCAAACGGTTAGAAATGTACTTGAAAAGCTGAGTCCATTCTCTCGACTACTGCCGATATAGCCGAGGCAATCACTTGACTGAAATAATTTTCCATAGTCAGACACATTTGAAAATATTCGTTGCATTTTTATTTAATAAACATTTCTAAAATGAACTAAAAGTTGCCGCACCCTGTAGAAGTAAACAGAGATCGTTATAAATTTGTACACCAAAGAGCATATTACATGCCCTAGCTGCGGCCTCATCTTCTATTCTAAGTCTTTAGTCCACGGCAAGCCCGTCAGATAGCACATTCACTTATCCCGAATCCAGCGTTGCCTGATAAACTAAAAATCTTCTTAATTACAACATCGGACACTTAAACGGAGTGCTCACGTTAAACTTCCAATCATTGAGATACCTAGCGGTATATGATAAGACATGATCCATTTAACGGTCACTTTCAATAATAGAGTAATCCCAAACGGATCATTGCAGGTTTTTTCTTTCTTTTCAGATCCACCTAAATCGTCTTTGATCTTGAATACAATGATTGCAAGTTATGCCGAGCTTGGCCGCCTTTGGCTTGGTGCCCCCAAGTCTGTTTTTACGTATTCACAGGCGCTTCTATATGATAACGAAGCTGCTCACTATGAAACAATTCACAACAGGATGTAACAAAACAGGACATCATAAAACAATTCATTGTACAATAATAGATTATTAGTATATTATAAAGTAGAAATTTGCCGTCAGATAAATTATATAAAATAATTTTGATTGAAAATTGACTTTAAGTTAAAGTAAAATTTTCCTTCATTTCGTCGTCCCTCGGCTGTGGGCATACAAAGGGCTTCGGCTGTAACCTCGGCAATTCTTGATAGGTGCATCCACGTCACGGAGATGGGCACTGCTTGCAATGGCTAAGTTCTGCCAGGGGCCTAGTGTTGGGAAGTCTGACCAATTAAAGCAATGGATACAACGGAAAAATAAGAAAATACCTCAGGTGGTACACCACCAACTATTAGGTTGGCTAATCCACCCTCTAATGAGGCTGACTTTAACCAGTTAACAAAGCAAGTACATACACCAGTGACAACACCGAGCTCCTAACTGATGAGAGGAACTCGCGAGAGAAACAGATTGGGTACTGAAAAAGAAAAGACAACCTACCACAAAACGAAGAGCAGAATTCTTCCATGAAGTTGGAGAACAATCGCAAGATAATGTTACTGGTATACAGCGCATCAGCAACAAAAACAACAGAATGAAAATCAACAACAAAAGGTTAAGAAAAGAAAAATTCTGAGCATTCACCTGTGTCATGATAACACTCAGCACAATGATAAAATTAATAAGGATAACTTGCCCAAGCTAACAAATAATAAAACTGACTGGCACCTATTCCAAGAACTAATTGAAGAGCAAGCAAACCTTCAAGTGCCAACCAGAAGCATGAGAAAGGTCTCCTACTAATCATACCGAATCCCGTAGGAATCAAAATTATTTTTCAGGCAATTAGTTAGAGAGGAAAATAAGGCACGAAAGACCAGGCAAAGGACACGCGCCCCAGAAAACAAAAAAATCCTCAACTATTGGTGCAATAAACTGAAACAACTTATAAAAAAATTAAGAACGATACTATTAACAAGTACTTAAGTGTTCTCACCGAAAGCAACAACAGGATTAAAAAACGAGAAAGGAACCTGGGCCAAAAGTGACAAGCAAAAAGCTACTTTATTTGCGGTTCACTTGGAAGAATTGGAAAAAACCTTTCAACCTTTAACCAGGCAAACTGCAAATGAAAACATAACAACAATTAGCAAAATTGGTGACCATAATATACGATCTGTAACATTACGGGAATTGAAAGATGAGATTAAGTACAATTTAAATGTGAAAAATTACTGGCCAGGTCGTAAAAGCCATTCCCGAGAAGGGATTACGAAAATTTGCTCAAATGATCAACGCTGCCTTCAAACTAAAATACTATGTCCCACGCTAGTGAAAGGTTGCCAAAGTAATTATGATTCCTAACCCAGGCAAACCAGCAAACAACCAAAAGTCGTACAGGCCGATTTCAATACTTCCTTTCATTTCAAAATTATTTGAAAAATTACTGCTCAAGAGGCTCAAGCCAATAATAGAAGAACGAAATTTAATTCCACCACATGAATTTGGATTTAGGGAAAATCAATGTACGATAGAACAAATTCATAAAATAACGGACATAATAGAAGACGCACTTGAGAAGAAGAAAATATGTTCCAGTATCTTCTTAGATGTAGCACAAGCTTTCGACAAAGTTTTGCACCAAGGGCTTGAATTTAAATTGCATCGAGATCTACCTAAGCGGTTCTATCAAATTCTTAAACCGGGAATATAACGGGGAGTATACTCTGAGAAAGAGAATAGCAGCAGGCATACCACAAGGTAGTTTACTGGGTCCTGTATTGTATATCCTGCACACCAGAGATATTTTCCAAATACAGAAGGTGCTATATTCGCAACTGGAAAGTGTATATCAGAAGCAATGACAAAACTTCAACAAGCAACCAACTCAGTAAGTAGATGGACAAAGAAATGGCGCATTAGCCCAAACGAAGCAAAATCGGTTTACGTAAACTTCACAAACCAGAAATTTAACTGGATTGCAGTGGAACTTAATTCAAGACATGCAAATACAGCCAAATACATCGACAGGACTTTCGATTGCAGGCTTAGGTGGAAAGAGCATGTTAAAAAGAAAAAAGAAAAATTGAACATCAAATATAAGAAAATATTTGGCTAATAGATAGAAATTCTAAGCTTACAATACACAATAAATTATGCTATTAGATTGACAAATACTAAAACCAGTATGGACCTATGGTATTTAACTTTGGAGTTGTACCAAGTAAGACAGTACCCAAATGATACAATGTTTTCAAAACAAAGTACTGCGTGGCATTGTCAACGCACCATAGTACTGATGAATAATGCTGATATACATACAATGATGAAATATATATATTCAAAACCGCGTGTTACTTGGAGAAAATATTCGATGCACCGATAATGCGATTTATATAATAAAAGACTTTTTTTATGTTGCGAGACTGACTTCACACGTATAACTTTTCTTTTAATTATACAAATGCTATGAACATAGCTACAATTTTGTTTTTACATTTCATAAAGCACATCCTACACTACTGAATAGGATTTATATTTTATATTAATGACAATAATTAAATTTACTAAATGTTGTATAATAACCAACACCCCTTCTCAACATATAGTCAAATTGAATTAAAATAATCCAATTGATTTTGAATGTTTCGTTAACCTTGGTCCATCCAGAGGTTTGGTTAACATATCAGCGATCATCTGGTCAGTAGAGTAATATGTAGCAGTTAACTCTCCCCGATTCAATGTGATCATGTGCAAATTTGTACTTTATGTCGACGTGTTTAACACGTTGATGACAAGTTTTGTCGTTGAGCAGTTTGATTTTGATGCATTCTTGGTTATCCTCAAACATTTTAACTGCGGTGTTTCTATTGTTTGATCGAAATAGATTATTATGCGTTCTATCCAAATTAGATCACGCAATGCTTCAGCGAACGCAATAAATTCTGCTTCGGTTGATGATAAAGATACTGATATTTGTTTCTTGCTGACCCACGAAATTATTGCTCCAATAAAAAAGAAAACAATAGCCTGTGTTCGACTTTATATCAATATGTTATATCAATATAGTCAATATAGTTGAGAATACCGTCGTTTTGTTCATTTCCTAATTTTAATTTTAATGATTTTGTACCTTTCAAATATCTGAACACTCTTTTAAGTTCCTTCCAGTCACACATTTTTGGATCACTTACACGTCTTGCTAAAATTGATGTTGCGATGGCTATATCCGGTCGTGTATTAGTAGATAAATATAGTAATGATTCTATTGCACTACGGTAAGTTTCCTGTGATTCGAATGGTTTTTGATTCACCTTTTGGCTTAAAAGTCGTCTTCTAAATTGAATTCAAGTAATTTATTCAAAATTTACTTTTCTTGATTCATATAAAATATGCCATTTTTATCCCTATCGAACTGGATACTAAGATAAAATTGTAGTCAACCAAGATTTTTAATTGTGAATTCAATATTCATTTGTTGTTCAAAATCATTCATAAGTTGAATATTTCTTGCAGCCGCAACAATATCATCGACATGATTTGTTATGTATATATCTTCCATACCGATCTTCTTTTAACCGTCTTATAACCGTGTCGAATTTCTTGTTCCACTCTTTAGCACCTTGTTTATGATGGTACAGATTCTTCATGAGTTTACACACATGATTTTTGTCGTTTGACGTAAACCTGTGGCGTCCTTCACACCTTGCCCAACTAAATAAATTTCCTAAATTGTCAAGCACCGTAAATGGTTAGTTGGGTATCCAAAAAAAATATTGTAGTTTTTAGTTTTTTCGTAGCTAGCTTTGGAAAAAAATAAAAGCTAGTCAGTTTTAAGATTTTTAATGGTGAATGTAAAAGATTTAAATAAAAGCTCTAAAGCAAGAATTAAAAATAAAAATAAATAAAGAGTATAAATTTAATATAAAATAAAGGTGATTACTGATTACTAATATTAATAAAGTGAAACACAAAGAAAAAACAAAATACTTAACCACGAATACTAAAAACCCTTTTGGTTGTTTCATAAATACTTCATGTGATAGATCGCCATTTAAGTATGCTGTTTGTATGTCAAAATGCTTGCTTCAATTTTTCTTTTTCCAGCTACAGGTAAAAAAATTTTTAGTGATGTTGGATTTGCAACGGGTGCAAAAATTCCGTCATAATCACGACCATACTTTTGCGAGAAACGTTTTCGTCTTGGTCAGTTTTTGTTTTATAGACCCATTTACATCAAATTGTACTGGAACCTGGTGGTAATTTAGTTAATTTCCATGTGCCAAAATTGTGAAGAGATTCAATTTCATCCTTCATAGCTGTCAATCATTTTTGAGAATTTGGTCCATTTATGGCTTCTTCATAAGTCATGGTATTTGTATTCATTACATTAGTTACTTTATTTATTTCCGTAATGAGCCGTTTTGATGGTACGCCTTTGTTTTGTCTGGTTGATCTTCTCATGGGTAGCACTTCACCTTGCTCATCCCCTTCTGATTCTGTATCATATGTTTTGGCTTCATGTTCTTGTGCGATATTTTGTTGCATGTTGGCTTTATAATTAGGATGTGTCTGCTCACTTGGGATCTCAAAAACTGTTTGATCATTAATTTTGGTTTCGATAAATTTAACATCACGACTGATTTTTACTTTATGTGTATTAATGTCAAGAAGTCGATAACCTTTTGTGCCAAGTTCGTATCCCACGAATATCAGCCTTTCTGCCGTATTGTCCAATTTTTTTGCTGATCTTTAGGAACATGTGAATATACAGGTGTTTCGAAAATATGAAAATAATTTAAATCATGCTGTTTGTCATGCCAGATTTCATATGGAGTTGATTTTAAAAGATTAATTTTGTGGTTCGCTGTAGTCACTGCTTCGCCCAAAACTGTTTATGTACACCCGAACTAGTTAACATACAACGTGTCATCTCAAATAATACCCGATTTTTATGTTCGGAAACTCCGTTTTGTTGTGGCGTTTTAGATATGTACTGTCAACTGGGGTTAAACTCCCTTCGATTTAAAATAATTCCGTAGTTCAATATCAATGTATTCACCGCCTCTATCTGATCGTATCACTTTTGGTGTTTTATTGTATTGAGTATTCATCATTTCAACGAACTCAATAATTTTATCGCGCACTTCCGATTTTTGTTTCATTAAATTTATAAAAGTATACCATAAAAGTAGAATCTTTATGAGCCCTATTCTGGTAATTCCCGGGGATTGGAAATTTTAAATTTTGTAGCAGTTTTATTCCCTTTGACCAATTTTTACCCAAGTGTATTTCGGCTTTTGGGGAAAAAAATTGTTGGGAAAAAATTATTCCTCATTATAGCAGTTTTGACGTTTATTATTCCATACCTATTTTAGGAAAGAATTAACTGGGAATAGAATTTAACGGAAATTTGTTGTATTTATGTAATTTGTGTATTATGGCTGTAAATTTATACTAAAAATTAGTAATATCAATTGGAAATATCAATATAAAATTTTTATTTTAATAAAGAACATTTTTTTTAAGTAAAGTTCGATTTAAATATTAATAAAAACTAAGTAAACGTAGTAAACTATTTTTAGACATTTGTTTTCTTGTTTTACTGCGGCGCGAGTAATTAAATTATTTTCCCGTAAATTTATCCCCCAATCGCCAGAATTAAGTTTTGGAAAACGGGGTATTGGGGAAAATATCTGGGGAATAGCTGCTACAAAAATAAATTATTCCCTACTCCCGGGGAATTACCAGAATAGGGCCACTGGTATAATCATCAGTTAACGTAAGTATATATTTATTTACTTGTAACGGTCCACACACATCCGTATGTATCAGATCCAATTTTTGAGTTGACTTTGTAAAAGATTCTTGTGGAAAAGGATCTCGAGTTTTCTTGCATTGAAGACATGTTTCACAAACATCTTTATGATTACAACTCGAAATTTCTGAAAGTTTATCAACTTGAAATCAACTGGAAGTTATAAATTAAATCGGAAGATGATCACTCGTTAATTTAGTAAAAATAGAATTAAATCAAGAGTAAAAATTGCTTTAAAGTTAATTTGTGGTTTCAAGAAGGTCACTAAAGCGAACATTTAGTTAGAAATGGAAACCACGGCGGTTCTGGAGTGCAATAATTTATTCAATTTTTCGATGACCTTCTTCCGATAGAAGAAGCATAAATTTCTTTAGATTTGTCAGAACCATTTACTTCTATATTTACTTTTAGGGCCTTCTCGCTGCTTGCATTAACGGATTTAATTTCTTGTCTTCTTTTGTACTCATCCAAAAGTAAACATCCATTACTAACTCATCCATTAACTAAACATGAAATATGTCAGTGAAGAAACTAAAAATCCTGCAAAGAAGTCAGACATACGAAGTTTGTTGCACACGATTTAATGACAGACATTTAATGACAATTTTAACAGATCTTGTTGTGAAATGTGATATTCCGTATGGGACCCATATGATTGGTAGTACCAAAGTACTTGTAATTCATTTTTCTTTCTCATAGTACTAATGTATACTGTACCAGTACCTTCTATTCATCAAATTTCAGAATAATTTATTCCCAAGACAAATCGAATAAGACCAACACTTACTATTCAAAAACACGATTACCATCGCTCATCAGTATTACCGTCAAATCTAACTTACTGCATTATGCAAGTTACGAAAGACGCAAAACAAAAATCACACACCTTACTATAATGGTCCATAAGTAAGTCAATCTTAAATATGTCCAAACACAACGTCATTCCTACTCGTACTTTTCTTAAGCAAACCGTTATAACATTTATTAATTACCATGTTCAAGGTGAGATTTTTTTTTATTCCCCACAAACTTTTTTTTCTCAACTTTTGTTTTCATTCCATGCAACAACTTACTTGATATACGATCGTACAAAATAACATTCACTTTCAATATGGAAAACAAAATCGTTCGTACAGCCAATATTTAAAGTTTATAAAACAGAAAAAAAAATAGTTTAAGTCGTGGAATAATTTAAAATTAATTTTTGGTGCAGTGATTTAACGTGTTTAAACATTTTTTTTAGTGTTGGTTCATCTGATAAGAAGCAATGAACGCATAACTCACAGTGCAACATCATTTTTAAAAAACTATTTTTTGTGATAGCAATAAAAATGAAATTTTTACTATTTTATTGTGTGTTGATAATCACATGCTTGTGTCACCTCACATTTTGTGCAAACGTTAATAAGACGCAAGCGGTAACAACGACCAAAAAATCAAAACAAGTGAAAGAATTAAATGAAAGTGGTAAGAAATTAGTGTTGTGACTTTACATTTTTAAGTTTTGTATGGTATAAAAAAAAATTAAGTAATTTGAAATGAAAACGAAATTTACAAATGCCCTACTATTTATGATAAGTGAAATGGAAAGATTAAATTAATTATATAGAGGTCTGTGTGTTTTCGTTAAGTAGTGTTAAAATTTGCAGATGTGCATTGGAATGGAAATTATAGTAATTGTGTTTTATTTCGATACAATATTGCGTTGCATGCTATTACGCCTATCGGATAATATTGTTTTACTCGCACTAGTGAGCCATGAACTATTATGCTCTAATTTTTGTGTAACAAGTTGTGATTTTATGTGTTTCGTGACCTTCGATTAATATTTATTATTTCAACGAGAAATTATAGTTTGTTATATAAAGAACTTTGACCTCTGATTTCTCTGCATAATATTTAAGATTACCATCTTCCGATACTTATATGTAATAAACAGTGTGATCTAAGGATTGGTGAGCTTAAAGCTTCCCATAAAATGTAAAGGGTGCTCCATCTGTTAGTTTTTTTTATATACATACTACCGCCTGTTATCTGGTAGCACGGGTATCTGATATTTTATGCATTTGACATACATAGAACATATGCGAAAGTCATATGCAAATAAAATGTTTTATACATATCTTAAAGTTGAAGTTGCGGTACAGTGTGACAGATTGTCAAAGTTGCGGAACAGTGTGACAGACAATATTTGATGTCAATCTATCTTTTGCCAATATGATGATATTCGATGGTTTACCCACACATGCGCATGCAACGTATAACTGGCCATAAGGATTTTCTAAGTCGAGTCCACAAACGTTTGCTCTTGATTTGTTGATTGTTATAACGAATGCCAAACGACTCGGAAGTTGAAGCCGTTTGAATAGGTTTGTCGTTTCCGAGGGTATCATTGGGATATGTGGCAAAAGAACGACTTCTCCCTTAAACTATCCGTTCAAAATTGTTGCTTCAATAATATTTCCCGTAATCCACTTGATGACCAAACGTGTGCCGTTGCATAATCTGGGGTGGTTTAAATTACGAAGCAAAATTATCGGCGAACCAATTTTTAATCTAAGATTGTGTGATGGCATTCCTGGCATATCTGTTGAATATAAAAATTCAGTTGGATAATTTTCTGCGTCATTTTCATCATCGACAGTGTTGATTGATTTGGGAGACATCAGTTCACCTGGCAACGACTCTTGTATCTGAATATTAATTTCGTCAACATCAACATTTTTCGCTGCCGAAATAGCACGTTCACTGAGCCAATTATGGTTCAAATAATTATTCAGAATGTCCGGAAAGACAATCTTAATTAATTCATGCTTTGAATTAATGATAGAGCATAGATTGTCTGGCAATTTGATGCATTGTATGTTTAGATGCAGTTCCGTCATTTTGCAATTGCACTCGCATGTTGATGGTCAATCGAACAGTATTTACGATTCGCCACAGAAATGATTGTTTTAAACATGCGTTAATCCGATCGGCATAAGTAGAGCGTAAAATAACTGGTTATGTCTGTCGGAAATCACCGGATAGTAATAAGGTAGCACCACCGAATAGTTTGCTGTTGTCATGTAAATCTTGCATAGTTCTATGCAATGCTTCGAGTAAATCTTTATGAGCCATAGTACATTTATCCCACTCAACCGAATATATCCAGCAACGTGTGTTACCGAAATCGAGTATTTTACAATCAAATCCATCAATTCTTTTTTGCTTGAACACACGTGCTGCGATATCATGACGATACATTGGTTGTTGGCCTGGCAATAACAAAATTTGTATTTCTTCCCATTTTGGATTACATGTAAATGTAATCAAATAAAAAACCTCTTAACGAGGTAAATGTTCGAGTGACGAAAGCCGAATTCAATTCACACATTGTATTCGATTTGTCAACGATTTTTCGGAATGTTAGTGCATTCAGCGCGTTGTTGTTTAACATTCAAAAAACCGTTGACAAGTTGTTGTTTTTGACAGCTAGAAAGAAAAATGTAAACAAACGCGCCGAATGCACTAACACTTCGAAAAATCGTTGACAAATCGAATACAATTGTTTTTTTCGGCACAAATTTGATATCAGAAACTTTGTGAATTGAATTCGGCTTTCGTCACTCGAACATTTACCTCGTTAAGAGGTTTTTTATTTGATATCAATGATTTTGGCAAGGCAAATTGAAAATGAATTGAATTGCGATTCGTTTTATTGTTGTCAGTCGTTTTGACTTCGACTTTGAGTTCACACACACACGATAGCACACAAGTGGCCGCTACGTGTTATTGTGCCTCATACACAGATGCGCGGCATTGAAATGACCAAAACGAAAAAAAAACAAAGCCATGCTAATGCAACAAATACAGAAAAAACTACACTATAGATAGTTGTGTTAGAATATATGTGAACATCGTATGTGGGCAATAGTTTAATAAGTATAGTGGTACGAAAGAAAAAAATTAACATGGGATTGTTAGTGTAACCAATACAACCTTCTGTAGTTTGTTGAATATTGGCATCTGTGTTTCAGACTTTGTTCAGAGCTTAATTGTTGTTCGTTTCGCGAAAAACGAATTACACATACTCTCACACTCGTCACTCCAGTGGCCTGCGTCTGTGTATGAGGCACAATAGAACGTAAAACAATAGAACGAAACTGTTTCAATAAAAAAATGGAAAACAATAAAACAAAATTGTTTCTATTGAAGAATGGTTCAATACGATTTATGTTTGGAAAGTATATGCTCTTGGCCTCGAAATAGTAAAGACTTATATTTTTTCTTTTTTATGTTGAAAAGTAGGGTCAGGTCTCATCATTAGGTTCAGGTAGGTAGTTTTTTTTATTATGTCCAGCACGATAACCTACGTTCTGGTGTACTGTTTCTAGTGTGTGGAAGACGATTCTATTTCTTTATTTTGCATGCAATTTTTCAATCTTCATTTTGTAGTCTTTTAGTAGATTTTATTTCAGAATCCTTTACCACATGCCACAAACAGGTCATGTCGGGTGTGATCTTATTACACACCCGGTTCTCGTAGGCTGTCGGCTGAATATTTGTAGTCTAGTTTTTAGTGTATGTTACAGAGTAGTAAAAATTTAGACCAGATGCATGTGTTTTTGGTAAAAATTAAATTGAGTAATTCAACAATTTTTTTTGCATGTTTCTTGCTGTTTTGTCACTAACTGCATGCGGCTACCATTCATTTTTGACTCCTTAAACAATACAATAAAATATACATATTTTAGTGTGTTAGTTGGAAATAAAAGTTAATGGTAGCTAGCCTCTCGCTGATATTCCATCTTCATGACATCTTCATGCTTCATCTTCATTCCATCGTCATTGGAGATAAGATCTATTTTTCAAAGAAATCAACATAATGATAAAAAAATATCGATTTTATGCAAGGAGACTCAAATGTTCAATGTTTTTGGTGATTTTTTCGATCACATCAATTTGTCAGTTTTTTCATTTTTTTTGTTATGAAAAAAGAGTCACTGGTAAAAATTCTCTTAGCAATGATAATCATATGATGTATTTATATTTGTTTCATTATAATACGTTGATTCACTATCATTATGAACCGCAACGGACCGATATTAGGGTGCATTTGAGTCAAAAAATAAAATTTTGCAAAAAAATTAGGGTGGCTTTTAAGTTATGGAGGTCAATATCTAAAATATACGAGTTTTCTGGGACAAACGGTTGATGTCATATTGTTGGTGAGGTTTGTAGCTAATAATCCTGAAAATATGAAACAAAAGTCTTGGGCTCATTTTTTAGCAATTCAGCCTAATGTGGCCGGGCGATTTCGCATTTTTCAGTTTTTTGGCCAAAATGACCCTCCAACCTAATTTTTTGAATTCTTTTTTTTGCTATTTGATAGCTGGCGTCAATACCTTTCCAACGATATGCATATGTCCAGGCTATGTCGAATAGATTCAGCACTGTGGACGTGGCAAAATGGCCAAAAATGGCCGTTCAGAGGCCGGCCGCGGCCAACATGGCGGTCAAATCAAAAAGTTGTAGAACAAAAATTGCTTGGTTTTTTAAGTACTACAACCCCTGAAAATATGAGATCAAATAAAAGAGGTACGGACAAACAAACATATTTACCAAAGCAAGATTATATGGTGACGTCATAGAAAAATTTAAAATTGTCATAACTTTGGTCAAAATCATCCGTTTTGGACGTTTGAGGTGTCGTTGAATTGGTATTGATGTCTTCAATCATAATTTGCCAGTTAGAAAATAATTTTGGCATTTTTTGGGGCAGTTATACGCGAAAAACTGATTTTTTGGGGCAATTTTTGGAAGGTCATATCTCCACTTAATGTTGGTAGAAATTCATGCTTTTATACATTATTTAGATTTATTTTTCAAGACCTTTCCAGTGGTATATAACATGATCCTGGCGGCCTCAAAGTGAAAAAGTTCGAAACTTGCTGTATAATATACTTCGTTCGACTTCCAGCACAGTAGGTGCTTTCGTCACTCGTTTGGACTGCCGTCCAAAGTGATTATTAAATTTGAACGACCATAATGACCTATATAAGTCACCGCATCTTGTATGCGAAACATTGTCACTTGCACTATATTTTTCATAAAATTTTGGTATTTTAATTTTTTTCCCTCAAATTTTTTTTTTAACACGTAACTATTTTTATGAGTGGCTCTTGCAATTTAGGCCTTTTGGTGGGTTTCTACAGGGAAAAGTCCGTGTCAGGTTAACCTGTCAGGTTACTTAGGAAGCTAACAAGACTTATCCTTAATCTGCTTTATAAATAGTTTAAGTTTGTTGCACAAGTTGTTTAGGATTGTTTTGTAGCGGTTCTAATTCTCTACCAATTCTTACGACCTGTTTTTTTTTCGTTAACCACAAATATTTGCAACAATTTCGGGCGCTCGTTAAATTCAACTTTTTCGTTGTTATGATGTGTTGTGCTCACTACTCGTGTAGAAAGGCTCAATCGATTTTAGTTGCGTCACCTATTCAATTCGTACACTTTAATTGTAACGTCAATTTATTATTAATAGTTTCATAAATGTCAACACGAATAAGGCAATAAACTACTGAATCATATAAAGTACATTAAACTTGAATTGTGTATTAAAATTAAATATTTTAACGAATTTATGTAATAGTTCAAAACACTAGAAACAGTAAAATTACCATCATTATAAATAAAAATTAACAATTGAAAGATTTTCATAAGAGACGCAACTTGAAGACAATGATGATTAACCTTTATGAACATCCATATATGCTGTGCCATTTATAGTGGACTAATGATAATTCGTTATACCAATAAAGCTATACAACAGATAGTTGATTAATCAAGACATTTGCCATATTATGATATAATTTTAAGTTGCATAACACAAGATTACATATCCTACATTATTTTTACATTATCAATCATCAAACATAAGAAATTTACCGCGACAGTAAACTAGTTTGTATTTACTACTATAAATAAGTTAATCTCCAAACGGTCAATCATCGAACGAGTCATGCAATAAGTGTACAGTCGTTCACCACTATATGTAAATACTTGTGTGTATGAAGTCCACCTCGCTCTAGATTGATACAAATTCTATAATTTATACTTTAAACAAATTAAGTTTAAATTTAATTGTTTGTAGTCGTGTAGCAGCTTACTTAGCCTTCTAATTAACGCATTGCAAACGGTTTCAATTATAAATAATATTTTTTTTTTTTTTTTGATAATGAATTAGTTTTCATAACTAAACTTAAATATCTCAAAGTGTGTTCTGTTACAATTTTTTTATAATTTTAGTTATTTATTGAACTCGAAAATAACAATAAGTTATCAAATCTTAATCACTAAGGTAGTTTTGTAAATTTGCGGCAGCAGAATATACTTGTTATCAATAAATAAATTTTATAACTTATGTTACCGCAGCCATCGTTTTCTTCTTTACTCGTGACGACATCGGTATTTAGATTTCTCGCCAGCGCAAATTCGGATAAGAATTTTCCCTGCATGCTGCATAGCTGATCCGCATATTTTGTAATCCGTCTTTGACAATTAGGATGTTAAGTTTCTTATGGATATTTTTGTTTTTTACGAACCAGGGCCGACATGTTGTAGCTCCCAGTAGTACAGATCATCGCACAAAGAGCGCATAAACAGCATATAATTAGAGCGCTCAATTTTTACTTCAAATTGATGCACCTAATTCCATGCTATTCGTATTGTTGTCCACCGAAAACTCGGCTTTGTTTCCCCTAAAAATTAATTTATCTCTCTTTCATTTCGATTTGAGTATAATATGTAACTGTTAATGCCTCAACCAGTCAGACTTAAGAGCTTAAGTTGTGCTCCGTTTTGGACCACTTAGGAGAGCTGTACGACCACCAAAATTTTAGAGGTCAGTTGTTTATTTGTGACGAGAAGCCTATAAAATTTTGGTGATTGTAGCACTAACCGAAGTGGTTAAGTCTGACTGGTTGAGGCATAACCTCTTAAGTCTGACTGGTTGAGGCATAACCGTTGGTTGACCAGAAAAAATATTTTTTTAATGTATTTTGTTGTATCAAAACCAAACACAATCATATATAATTATTGATTGTGTTTGGTTTTGGTTGTATGTACCAAATGTGTATTGTCATTCCAGATACAACTACACATGTTTTTAATTTTGTATAACTTAATTTATATGTCACCCATGTATTTCCATCTGAAAAACAATTACAAACATCTATTACCTTCAGCTGATATCTCTGGAGAAGTGGAGACTGATAGAAATGAAATAGCAAATTTGAAATGAAATTGATAAACAAGAGATTAGGTGGGGGTAAAAATGCAGTGCATAGAAGAATCCGAAGTAAATTTATTTGTTTTCTCGCTTCGACGTGTGCAAATGTTTCCATCTATTTCATTCTGCTATCAGCGTTTGTTTGCTGGGCTATCACTTTTTTCGCTTCGACGAAAAAACCGTGCTACTTTGGCGAAAATATAAAAATTTACATTAAACAAAAAATATTTTTCCTTCCAAAATACCGTTATTCCATCGAAAATGTATCGAAGCGAAAAAGTGATAGTTACAACATGTCAGCACAGGATGCTCCTGTAATCATTCTGAGAATTTTTGTCTGTGTTCGTTTGACAATGGCAATATTCGAGTTTCTCGTTGATTGCCTTAATTGACATCTATACGACCAAATTGGTTTAATCATCGTGTTATACAGCAGAAGCTTGTATTTCAGGTCAATGGCTGAATAATTCACCATCAACCAGTGCATTTTATCCACATGCAATTTGTTGTGGTCTCATTTCAATTCAATGTGTTTTTTGCTCCACTTGCTTGAGGGATTTGTGTTTCGTTCATTGAGAAGTTGGCAGAAATCTTGAAAATGCTGTTGCTATTTACGCTCAACGTTTTCCGGATAGGATTCGTTCACGTGCTTCATTTGGCCGTACTATCAAACAATTTATTACTGATGGAAATGTTCAACCGAAAAAGAGGACCCGTAGAGCAACAGTCACTGGAGAAAATAATGAAATTGCTGTATTGGCAGCAGTGGCTCATAATCCTCATGTTAGTACACGAGAAATAGTTCGCGATTCCTTATTGTCCCTCACCAGTGTTTGGAGAATTTTAAAACAGCACAAGTATCGTAATGTTCTCTGATGAATCGTCTTTTACAAACCATGGAACGGTTAATCGACACAACATGCATTATTGGAGTGTTACAAATCCGCACTGGCTTCGTCAAGTTGAACATCAGCGTCCTTGGACTGTCAACGTGTGGTGTGGAATAATTGGCAACAAACTCATAGGCCCCCACATTATTGAAGGCAACTTGAATGGTCAAATGTACCGAAACTTTTTGGAAAATGAACTGCCAATATTACTTGAAAATTTGAACTTAGAAGTGAGACGGAACATGTGGTTTCAACATGATGGTTGTCCTGCACACTATTCGGTGGTGGCACGTGAAATACTTGATCGTGATTTCAATGGTCGCTGGATCGGTAGAGCTGATCCGATAAATTGGCCCGCTAGATCACCAGATCTTACTTCGCCAGATTTCTTTTTGTGAGAACATGATTGAGCGAATCAGAAATACGTGTGCTGAAATTCAACCAAACACACTTCTCAGTGTACGTAATGTTTTTTATTTCAAACGTATTGCAGAATCGAATGCGTGTGTTCTAAGAAGGAGAAATTGAAAAAATTGAATTTCGTCGATTACAATGCCATCTATCATGAACCGAACAAAATATTTCATTCAAAGCATACGTACTTTTAGTCGTAGAATCCGTATCTGCAATAAAAAATATGGCTTCCTATCTTTGTTTAAAAATTACCCCCGCCCCACCTACAAAGCGGGGGGTGGGGGACTATTTTTTTGCACTAATGTATTTCCCCCGCGGTATGATTAAATTTTGATTATGGACATTTTTTCTGTAGAGTGGCTATTTTTCAAGATATTTGATCGTCTCAGTTTAAAAGAAACACCCGGTACACTAAGAATTTAATAAAAAAAAAAAAGTAAAATTAAACAAACATGAAAAATTACCAATAATTTAAAAGAACATTAGACATTAAATTCTTAAATGCATCCCTGGATAGATTAAAGTCGAAAGCCGATCGAACTTTATTAAAAGAAACAGTAGATTGATAAACAAGTTCATATTTACCGTAGTTATGCCTAATATATAAGGCGGCTTAATTTGGAAATCTCTAGCGCGAAGGGTCCGTAACGGAGTATATATATCGTACAACACCAAAATCTCAGGACAGTCAATTTTAGACACCAACAAGTCTCTAACCAATAACGCGCCAATTTCGATTCTGTGGATAAAGAGCGGCTCAATACTTATTAATTTACATCCACCTCGATACGGTGGGAGTATAAAATCGGGTAGGTTCCCATCTCTGGGCAACATTCCCAGAGAAAACCTTAAAAAGCGCTTTTGAACCCTTTCTATTCGGTCTGAACAGTTACCATAAAACGGATTCCAAATTGCTGCACCATATTCCAACAACGAACGCACAAACGAGATATATAATATTTTAATAGAATAAGGATCTTGAAAATCCCTCGAAAACCTTTCAATAGACCCAAACATGGAATTCGCTTTAGAAATGCAAATATATATGTGCTTATTGAACGATAATTTCGACGTAAATGTTATACCTAGATCCATAAACTTATCAACATTATCAATAATACTGCCATCCAAAAAAATCAAAGCTAGCGGGAGTGATTGTACGGGTAAAACGGATTGTTTTACATTTGGAAATGTTTATACGGTCAAATTCTGAGCTGTGCACCACATATTGAAATTATTTAAGTCAGATTGGAAGTCTCTTGCGTTATTGGTGCGTGAAATGGTTTTAAAAAATTTAATGTCGTCCACATAGATGAGGATGTCGGAATAACTCAAACAATCCACTACGCCATTGATGAATAGTATGAAAAGCATAGGACCCAAATGAATACCTTGAGACACTCCCGAAGTGACATCAAAAATTCTGGACTTGAAACCACCAATCTTTACTAACTGAGTTCTGGAATCAAGATAAGATCTGGTCCAGTCCAGTGGGAGAAAACTGTCAACAATCACGTCATTTTTTTTAAGAGCTTTGTCATATCCTTATTTACGAACCAAATTTTACAGCTATTGCAGAAGTAACACAAATTGGCAAACTTTTTCATAGTTAATAGCGGCGCGGTCAATTCCACAACACTCATAGCAAAATTGTACGTCACAAAGTTTGCATAAAACGACATCAGTAGTCGAAAACACTTTATTACATGTTACACAAGACATTGTCAGTATTAATAATTCACTGTATTAAATATTTAAAATTGTTTAAAAGATGTTTATAACAAACGGGATATAAGTGTTATAATTATAAGTTATATCACAAAGTTTTATGAATGAATCAGGTAATTGTTAATTATTATTCGTACACAGATCAAAATCGTAATAATCCATGCGGTTCCGTGCTCGGCTCTGAAACCAAATTGATGATTAGAAATGATATATCGTCGTTCCGATTTAATATTTTCGGTAATTGCTTGTTCTCACCAATCATCTCGAAAGTATTTGTAAAGTTCATTTCATAGTTGACATTTTCCAGCACTCAGAGATACATCCAACTTAGGCAGTTGTTTAAGCATTTCACCTGTAATTCGATCTTACCCAGGGGCTTTACTTTAACTGAATTTGATGTGCAATAATAAACTTTACTAGTGATTTCTTTACCTTGAATTTCTTCTCTGGTCTGATTGCTACATTTTGTTTTTGCACCACCGATAATCGAACGTTTGGAGTGAATATACTTTGAAGGTGATCAGGATCAGCAAAGGATTTAGCATTTTCCTCATCACTTCTAACCCATTCACCGTTCGTCCTGCATTCACCCTTCGTGGCTTTGCAGTTTTCTTTTCGCCTGGGTAATGCTGGAAAAACATAAGTAGATTTTCTACCGGCAGTGAACTACATGAGCGTCTTTTTGACAAGCAGAATTTTTTTTATTGCTTTTTCTTTTTTGTTTTATTGCTCTACAATATTTTCCTCCACTTTTATTGATAACTCAATGGTAACATGTCAAAAAATCGAATGAACATAGTTGCTTTTTACACTATTTGCCGTAGATACTCCTGATGATGACCTAACAAGTCGAAATCGATCGAGTGATTTTTTAAACTTTTTGAAAAATATTCAAAATATTCTGCGAAACAAAAAACAAGTGATTAATAAAAATGTGTTTATTAAGTATGAACATAGTTGCGATTGTTAGATTTGTTTTCTTCTACGTAGCGCAGCCTACTGCGAGGCAGTAAAATTAAAAATAGAGACACGAGTCAGAATTCTGGGGCGGTATGTTATACCATCACTTCGAATCGAAATTCGAAAAAAGTCGAATGGCGGTTTGTGTATCATTTTCGAAAAGCAAAAATGATACAACTTTCACTTTTTCGATTCGACTTTTTTCGAATTCGACTTTTTTCGATTCGAAGTGATGGTACAACCATGTTTGTATTCTAATTTTTCTGCTTTCAGATTTCTGCCCATGTATTTGCTGCATAAAGCTGCATTTTGCATCAGGCGATCGATTAATTTGTCAAATACGTCATAAAAGGCGTTTCTAGGTTTATCTGTCTCTCAGCGAACTAATGTACGTCTTGAATTTGTGTTTCGAGTTTGTGTTGGCTTATACCGTTAACCGTTTGCGTTCCAGCGACATAGCTTCAGATAATTTATCGAAGACATTCTAGTTTCTGGGTTATAACGGTTTGATATTGTAGCATTACTTGTAACATTTTCTGTTTTTTTATAATCAAAGATTCAATTATTGATAAATGATACATGTTTCAGGGCGCGCGGTATAAAACTTCTATTTTAAGTTGAATCTTTGATTATAAAAAAACGAGGAAATTCATCACCGCCGATGTCCACATTACAAAGCCAAACTTCCACCAGTGTGTTTTTGAGATACTGACTAAAATTTCCAATCTAGCACCAAATTTTATAATAGCTTGTAAAGAAGTGACGAGTTCCCCAGTTTTGATACCCTTCAGAACTTCGTTCAAAATATATTAGAATCTATATCCAGTCTTATAAACCAATTTTTAAAATAGTTGGTTAAGTAAGAAAAGGCGGAGCTCCGTGCAGCATGATCAGATACTACAACCTTCAAAATGTCAAAATGTATGGAATTTCTGAGTATTATTAAGTACCATCCAGCAGGAACGTATTCCAGAAGTTATTTTAAAATTTCCAAGCGTCTAGATTTCAAATTCGCCAGTCCGTTTTCGCATTGGGATCAAATTACAATTAAGGGGTTGTAAATTTCATGCTCAAAAGATGGGGGGAGGGATATGTTGCGACTATACTTGATTTCTAAAACGACTAATTAAACTTACCGGAAGTGTGGTGTATTCGAAATATATGTATACATTGGTGGTAAAAGAGAGACGGCTGTTGGCCACAAATTCCTCTGCCCATGATATGTCAGCTCTTTTGTAAGCCTGAAAGATAGGCGCTATTTTAGTTAGTTTCTAATGACTTGGGAACTCAACAGGTTCAACTAGTTCAGGTTCTAGGGCTTTCAAAATTGTTGATGGTAAAGGTACTACTGCTAAGGTATTAGTGCTTGTGTATCTTTTGATCACTTCTTTTGACTCACGGATTGAAAAAATTCAACAATCATGTTAATGATACATTGTTGGTCACTTGACTTAAGCTTTCCGTCTGGCGTTTTGTATTAAAAAAAATCCAAAAGTACTTTGGGTCATTCTTTATGTTGTCTTGTAATGTTGATAGGTACACGTTCTGTATTTTATTTCAAAATACTTCTCGTACAAGATGTTGTCATCTCGATATGATTTTCTATTGTCATCAGTGTCATAAATTTTTATTCGCTTGTAAGTTGATAAGAATGTTGTCATACTATATGGTGGATTATAATTCTCGAACGATTCAATAATGTGATATAAGATGTCTACGTTCACTTCTATCTCATGTTTAGATCCATCCTGTACGTTAATAAGATTTATGCAGAGCGAGATTCCTAGGGACTCTTACATTAAAAATATCATGATAATAGGATAGAGTAAGCAAAGTCTAGATGTTGGCCGTGTAAATTAGGAATGGTTAAGGTTAAAATTAAGAATAGTGCCAATAAAATATATTACAGGACCGGATTTTACCGGTTTAGGAATATTGTATTTGATTTTAGGATCAAACCAACAGGAAGTTCTAAAAATATTAAAATCGCCTACGGTTTCACAAAAGTTTATATATTTCTCCTGATGGAGTGAGGTGGGGTGTAATCTGTCACTATTTTATTTTTATTTATTTATTGCCCTAATTTCCTGCGTATAATCCGCGGGTTATATGAAAAAAAGTCTTTTTTTTCGGAAATTTAGTGGTGCGGGTTATACATCAAAAAAAAATATTTTCATAAATTTTCAATTTATTAATTTAATTTTTCTTTACATTTAAAATTCCAAGAAATCTTCCGCAGACTCAAAACCAAAGATAGTGTTTTCTAATTTTTTTTACTCGTTATATGTGTTAGCGATTTGAAGAATAGAGACAACACTCAATCTATTAACGATAGGAAAAAGCCAAAACTCGCTCTACTAACGTAGTGGTTTAGAATAATTGCAAGATTTAGGCATGAGAAAACTGTCTGCGCGTTGTGTGCCGTGTTTGCTCACTTTGGACCAGAAACGTTTTCAAATAAACAGCTATTTACGGTTGATGAAACTTGGATACTTCATTACACTACAGAATCAAAAATACAGTCAAAACAGGGACTGCCAAGGGGGAATCGACTCCAAAAAAGACAACGGTTTGTACCTTCGGCTGGGAAAATGATGGCTTCTTTTTTCACCAGATCCAGCCCCACACGATATTTTTTTTGTTCCCTAAGCTCGTAAGCCTCGAATGAGGAGGCCATCATCTTCGTAAACAACTATTGCAGAGAAAGACGCCGAGTATGTATAGACGCACAAGGAGACTATATGTAGAGAAATAAAAATAAATTTGAAGAAAATATGTATTGTATCTTTGTTAGGTCGAAAACTTTTCAGATCACCCTCGTAAATCATAATCGCTTTAAGATTAACTTTTACATATGTTAAATTAATAGAGAAATAAAAGGTCATGTAATTGGTGTTGTTACGTAAATTATAGTGTTAACGGAACATATGGCACATTGTTTACGTTTTGATTATAAATAGTCAGTCACACATTTAATTATGAAAGACACGAATTGAAACAGAAAGTAAAAGAAAAATTGTAATCTTAAATTATTAGCAGAAATAATTGTAAGATTGGTTAAATTCGGTAATATTCGGTATTACGCAAACTTGATGTAAAAATTGAAAATGTTTACCATTATTTTATTGTGTGAATAGCGTTCGATGAACTCTTAAATTCCACCATTTCTTATGTTTAGATAACTAAACCATTTATTCAAAATTTTGGTCCCAACAGTCTCGATTCTAGGTTTTAAAATGCTTAACTGCCTTGCCTGTAGACATCTGAAACCGTGTAGCTTGGATCTTGAATTTTGAGCGAGGCGAGTTTAGAATTGATTATAGAAGCAGCTGGGAATTTAGAATTTTTTTTTTGTTTTTAGTCCATGCCATCCATTTTGGAGCCGAAGCACTCCCTGCTCTTTCGCGGTTTATTTTTCCGTCTTACTTTACGCATCATCTGCCAAATCATCTGCACATTGCATAGCTCCATATGCCAGCATATACTGCCTTGGAAGATGGGTCGTCCCATGACTTTTTGCAATCCGACAGGGGGTCATAGATTTGTTACATTTCACCACAGATCGTAATGTGTAGATGAAAATTCCCTTTGCATTCTGCCCCTATCGGGATTCGAACCCGGTACCTCCCGATCCAAACGCCAAAGCTTTAACCACAGAATATATTCTGTGCTTTAACAACTGTGCCATTTGGTCGGTAAATTTAGACTTGATGGCACAAAAATATTGATTTCAAAATATTCAAGTTATTACTTTATTAGAGTAACATGAACTAACTGCATTCGAAATTGTTAGAATTCGTTAGACCAGCGCTTAACGAAGCCGCAAGCGCGGCGTTTGAATTGTCAATCGAACTACCAATATGTTACCTAAAGTTTAATTCGCTGTCACACAACACCTAGGTCTCGAATAGGCGATGCTCAATAACATTCATTTGATGAAATAGTCTCTAGCCTTCCCCGCTGGTCTCAAATACCCTGGGGTGCGCCGGAGGCGATGTAAAAATCCATCCAAAGCAGGAAATGTACTGGAAAGCCAATGGCCAATGGAGCGCATAATAAACCCTATCAAGTGCTTGTAATTTCTAATGAGATCTGGTGTAACGCGACATCAATCTTCTTCCCCGCCTCCATGGTGTTAAGAACGAATGATGTAAATTCAACCAACTATTTTTGTTGGGGTCATTGACCTCTTAAAAAACCGTGCTGGATATCAGAGAACAGAGGTCTGCATTGAAAGCACGGTGTATCTTGTACGAAACTCTAAAACAGATTAGGAAAGCACAACAATTTCGCAATCGGCATATTATTAGTAATAACAGATTTGGAGCCTTTCTTATGAATTTCGATTATGAATGAATCTAATAGTTATGTCAGAACCGATATCAATTGATATCAGGGATGTCTTAAGCAGCCTTCCAAACATTTAAAATAATTCACGTCAGGCTCAAAATCACTGCTAGAAAAAGCAAGTTTCAAAAATTTCGCAATCATATTCGTAATAATTATTTAGTCGTTAGAACGACGACCGTCATATTTTGAAGTTGACGGGTACCCGCATCTGACTTCTTCTTAAGATTAACAAATTGCCAAACCCGGTTTAAGTTCACAATGAGATCGGCTTGCATCAGGCAATTGATTGATTATATAATCGATTAAGCAGTATGCTAGCCAATTGCTGAATTCACTGTAGACCTAATAATGTAGGATAATTAGAAAAGACATCTTCGGACTGAGTTTAGAAATAAAGGAACAATAGCTCACGAGTTCGAATACATGAGTAATTCGAACAAGGAGTTAGGAACCGAGATTTTCAAAGATGCTACATTGCCATTAAAACGTGACGAATTTCTGCATTTAATAAAACTCTTGATGATCATCATTATTGTATAAGCCTTGAATGGGAGCAAAATAGAATTTGGACATTGAATTAGACGCTGTAAACACTTTTCTTCCTTGTGGCAGGTAATTCTAATTGTCCTCAGAAGTGCTTGCAAGTAGGTACTTAAAATGTGCGATTTGAAAACCACTATAGTAACTGCAGAAAATTCCCACATTCTATTGTTAGTATTTAAACGCAGCCACAAAACACGATTTTTCAGTTTGTTTTTCAGTTTAGGATTTTCTGTTTAAACATCAGTACACCGAAAAACTTGTTATCCAAAAAAAATGAATTTAACTAACAGCCACAATGCATAAACGCATCCATTCTTAAGCATTGGTAAGGCCCTAGCGAACTTATTATTTGAATTTTTTAAATCCTTACCCGTGTCTGCTGATACCTGAATAGTTCGATCATTCACCAGGAAATGTTCAGTTATTTTAATTATAAAACAAATGTGTTTCGAATTTTATTTTTCCATGTTCATTTTTCACACCCGGTTTGACTAATCGTTATTTCAGCACGCAAGTGTCGGCTCCACACACTGATGTTCCGGTTGAACCCTCGTTAGCACATCCATGTATGGTATTCGTAATAACCTGTATGGCTTAGACATTTTATGAATATCGTCGTCGTCTGTTTTCCTCCCAGAGATCATTTGTCTACCAGCTTGGATGAATGTTAAATAACTTTCGGTGCTCATCATAAAAGTTTTCTTCATATTCATCTTTTCTCTTTTGGAGAATTGCTATACTAAATTAGGTAAATGAACCCTCGAACCATGGAAAGGATCGTACTGTATGCATGATTTGACAAAAGACGACTAGAATTCCTCAAATCAAGAATTTGTTGCGATTTTTATGGTACATACCTACCTAGTTTTCCCGTTTAGTATTCTGTAACTCAATGCAGCCGATTAATGATTAATGCATGATTCTCTGGAATTTCAATATTCTTAATGGAATTCCATAGAGAAAGCTTTCACTACAAACTTGTATGTTGTACTTAAGTAAATATAAACTTATCCTTCCTATTTCAGATTCATCAAAAATAAACCAAGAGGATGATGAAAAGGATGGACCCATTAGAATTTCACTGCCAACCATTACACCAAACCCAATTACAACAGCTGAATCATCAAGAAGTGACAATCCAACTACAATAAAACTGACCCTTGGGGAGTATCAAATTCAGACAACACTGAAGCCGACAAGTAGCATGACCAAAAGTACGCCGAAAACTAAACAAACTACAAAATCAAATGTAAATAATATACCAGCTGGAACAAAAAAGCCAAAAATTATCAACGGTGAATACACATGTCCAAAAGACGGCGAAACACCTTTCCAGTTATTTCCTAGGCGATGCCAGAAACCCAGTGAATGCTCAAATTTAGGCAAAAGTTTTCAATGCTGCAAACAATATGGATGGAACATTTGTGTGAAAGGGAAATTAAAACCGATACTAGAACAAAAACATGAACGTAAGTGTAAACTTGTTTAACAAACAACACAATGCTATCAATTTAATATGCTTCCAGCTATATTGGGCTTGATCCCAAGAAAATGTCCGACCGAACCATTAGCAGAACTTTGGTGGGAATTACAAACATGCAAAACAGATGTAGATTGTTGGCCTCGAGTATGTTGTCCAGACGGTCGAAAATCATATTGTAGAACAGCAAAACCGCAATTTGATTCGGCATCATTCAGACCCGCCAGACAGCTATCATACCGTAATTTTTAATTAATTTTTACATTTATACATTTGTGTAAATTTTTTATTTTTTTTTTGATAGCTTTCGAAGCCATATCAGGATACCTTCAATGCACACCAGCCCCGCCACTCTTATTCGATACACATCCAAAACCATGCAACAACACTTTGGATTGCTTCCCTAATGTTTGTTGCCAAGAATCTGGCAAAAAACATTGTCGTCCACCTAAACGATCGCTTTTAGCTTTATTAACCAGTATGACTCAAGGTTTCGGCAACATTGGATTTATAAAACAGTGGACTGATAATTTAGTAATAAGATAGAATAACGTTTTAACTTTTTTATTTACCAGTTAACTTGAGGAATTTTATAATAAATTACATTAAGTATAAAAAAATATCAATTTTTTGCATTTCACTTTAACTCTCACTGTAATCAACTGGTATTTATTATAAGTATACAGTTTAATCAAGCTGGAAAGAAACAAGAAACACGGGAATTAGTTTGCATTGTACATTGAGGTTATGTTATTGGGCCACTTACTTTCTTGAATCCTATATCATTTGCGTATTCTCGGAAACACTGCCGACAAATATTTAAACCGTATTTGCGAATTAATCCGTGTCTGTTAGAACATGCCCGACTGAAAATATAAAAAAATAAGAAAATTAGATGCATCATCCATCCACGTGGGGATTGGCCTCAATCGTATTTTGCTTATTTACGGATCAAAAACACGTATTTTTATAGAATTACATAATTTTTGAACTTGGCAACAAAAATAGAACAAAATCTTACCAGCATCTTGAGCCTTGGCCGTATCTGCGTGGATGTGAATACCAAATATTTGCGAAACCCATCTTGACACTTCAAAATTTTCCACAAAAAAGAATTTAAAAATGGCGTGCTTCAAAATTTGTCGATGAAAAAAACTTAAATTCTTTTTAACGACGAGTAGCGTTATAAGTGGTAAAACCAATTACTAAAATTAAATAAAGTTTACGCGAGTGTGCGTTTTACAACCCGAGAGACAAAAATATGCGATCACAAAACTATTGGCTGAAATGCGGTAAAAGTGGTTGCAAATATTTTTTTCAATTTTCATACATGTATATGTATATACATTAACCCTTTAGACTAATGTATGATATCCTTTATCCCGCCCGCGATCACAATTGTGTACGAAAAGTACGCGTTGTTGTATTTTTTTAGTTGGTTTAGTTTAGTTGCGTTTTGGTTGTGACAAAGTAAGCTCGAATTTGTGACGCACTTATTAAATACAGAAAAAACTATTAATTTTATAAGTCAGTTAGAATAATTATGGTTTTGTATTTTCAATGGTATAATATATTACACATTGGTCTGAAGTACGTAAAAAATGTGGCATAAGTAAGTAAGATAAGTACTTTGGTAAGTTTACAACAACAATCGCATTTATTTATACCAAAGTAAAGTCCCTATTCCATGGAAATAATATATTTTCTCAATAAAAAGAACGAGAGAAATATATTGGTCGTCTATTGGGGAGAATGGTGTATTCGATTATATCTTGCTGAGCAAGTTGTTATTGGGTTACCATAATTTTTCATTAAAAATATTAAGTTTAGTATTTTACTAAACCAAAACAAAACAACCATCCCCACTGCTTTTTAATTTTATTTCAGGAATATTTTTATGGAGAAAACATTGAGCTCACGTATATTATCGTTTCGTATTACTTGTAAAAATTGATTCAAGTTAAAAAAATTTTTTTAGATAAAGAGATTTCTTAGATTCTTGCATGTAAGAAGATATTTTTTTTTATTCAAAATTATTTAATACACGATTGCACATGTTATTTTGTAGGTTATATATTTTGTAGCAGAGCACTTTTTGTTTATTTTCGAAAATTGAATATAGAAATGAAATAACCCGATTTTGCCAATTCCAAAAATAATATTTAATTTATTATTAATTTTAAGGATATACATTTCATTGTGTTACATTAAAAATGAAGATTTTGAATTTTACTAAATCATTTATAGGTTAAATTTTGTTGATGCTAAAATTTTTACCTCACATACCTATAATTTTACTTCTTATGTCTTTGTCACATTCTCAGCAGAAATTTTGTAAATTTTTTCTGTTTTCAGTAGGAATAGAACCAAAGATTAGGACTTTAAGTAGAGAGAGATTGCCTTCGTTAAAACCATGTTTATGCGTTAAAATGTCGGCTTTGTTTTGCGATTTTAATGCGCAGTTATGAAAGGTGTATATACATTTGTTTCTTTCTGTCGTTTATTACTCCTGCTGTTTTAGCCAAGTATAAAGATCGGAAATCGACACAATTAAAATATTATGTCACTTCGCAGCAAACGTGATTTCACTAGTTTTAATTTTATACAAAACATTGTCAATACACGCAACTATTTTCCATGTAATTTTATAAAAAGAATGAAACAAAACTAGTATTTTATAAAAAGTGAAGTTGCATCTCTTTCTATCATCTTTTTGGTAATGATAACTGTCATTCATGTTTCTATTACAATTGTTTTTGTGCGAGCAAATTTGGTCGCCATTTTCGATTTTTGAATATTTAAATTTTAAATTTGTGTTATTTGGTATATAATATTAACAAAAATAGTTATAATAGCCTAATATTAAAAGTGGTGTATGTATAAGCAGATGATTTATATATAAGCAGATTGTTTATACATACGGATACATTTGTAAAAAAATTATAATTTTTTCGGTCGCATAGTCCATAGGTCCAATTTGGAGGTGGTTCTATTAAAGAGGCATATTTTTGTGAAAAAACATTTACAATACTAGGAGTGGTCTGATTTGGAATTGGTCCGATTAAAGGGTGGTCTCATTAGGAGGTTAAACTGTACATTCTAACAAATATGTAATTAAAATATAATTTATTTAACAATTTTCTTGCGTTTTATTTAATGAAAGAACTAACCTTGTTTTTAAAAATACTCTAAAAATGCTTACGCATTAGTACTTTTAAACAACTATAAAAACCTACTTTTAAAGTAGTGTCTGACGAAGTAGTTTTAAAGTACTTTTTATATACGAAATAGGCGAAAAGAACAAAAGAGGCAGCATGATTTCTTAGGTAATAAGAGTAAAAGAGAAACAACTATAATTTTTTTTACAAAACTGATGAATTTCTTCCCGACGTCCTTTCTTTTTTCACACGAAAACAAGTACTTCTTCACTACTTTTGCGCTAGTTCTGGAAGTACTTCTACTTTAGCTGAGTTACTGTATAATATGCAAATAAACTAAAAATTCGTTTTTTCTCAAGTTTTTTTTTAATATTCGCTATGTATTAAGCAAGCTATTTCGTATTGAAATAAAGGAATATTTTATGATGATGATTTCCTTCTTGTTTTTATGCAAGATTGCAAGTATTTTATTATAAAGGAGAGTAGAAGAGGTGCATTTTGAAAGTATTATTGATAAAATTGTGCGAGTTTTTGAATTTTTAGCAAATGAAATATAACGAAAAAATGAAACCGAGGTACACAAAAACACAAACAAAACTATTAATTTATATGCATGGGTTTTATATAAGTTTTAGTGGTGCTGTTTTATAGTCCTAAATTGTAGCAAATTAATAGAGATAAAAATAAAACTAAATTGGGATTTTTCATTTACAATTTATTTTATTTTCAATTTGTTTACCTTCTTTGTTGTTGTTATGAAAGATTTTTATTGTCAGAAATTTGAGTAAAATGAGTGCGTTCATTGGCAAATTGAACGGTTGGGAATACCTACTTTAACATAACTAATTTTTTATATTAACTACGTACGTATATATTAGAGATTCAATCTGGATCGAATCAACTTAGAGTTAACTTTGGATTGAAACCGAGTTATCTTCTTTAGCGTATATATTGGCGACTTATGTTGGGATCGAATCGAAACCGAGTTAAGATAAACTTCAAAAAAGTTATTCTAAATACATTTTTCTAAATTTATTTAAATTCAAATAAAAATTAAAATATTTAAAAACAAAATATATATTCGAAAAAATGGCGTTGTTTTATTTTTAATATTTTTATAAAAAATTTGTTGTTGTTGTTTTTTGACTCGATTCTGTATATATTGGTTTTTTTAAGGATTGAGTTAACTCGATTCTTGGTGGATTGAATCAAGTTAACGCGAAGTTGACTCGATCCCGTATATATTGAAATTTCAATCCGGATATACGTAGTAATTGTGTGGTGTCATAAAACCATGACATCACAATAAAAACTTTATTATGTTAAAAAAATGTTATTAATTCTTGTCAGTTGAATGGAGTTTAAAGGGTTAATACTTTTATTATATTGATTTGTTAAATAAGCAATAAAATAATGATATAAAATTATGTCAGTGTTTAAATTATTTGAAGATGTTTTGTCAAAGAATGTATTTTACTGAAATACATGGTTGAGATGTATTGCCTTAATATTGGAAGAATTCCATTCAACGGATTTAAACTCAGCTATACAATTTTCAACATTTTATTGGTATCTAAAGTTAAATGGTGGATAAAGATTTATGGAGTCATAATTCTATAATAAGGAAAAATGTAAATAACTAAAAGATTTGGTATTTGTTTTGTTTTCGGGCATTGCACATTATGAGATTTATATTGGAGTTTCATTTTAATAACTGCAAAATGTTTTTAGCTGAGATAATTTGAAAACTGAAAATAAAAATTCATCTACAATATTGATAGAATATTTACTACTAACCGAAGTCTTAAAAGATTTACTTGGACCCCTGCCAAGCACTATTGCTTTGCTTTCTGTAATAAAATCAGAAATTTTATTACAGTAATCGACTTTTGTGAGTACTTTTTACGCTATTTGCCGTAGGCACTTGGCGAAACACACTTATACTTAATAAACACATTTTTATTAATCACTTGTTTTTGTTTCGCAGAATATTCTGCGAAACAAAAACAAGTGATTAATAAAAATGTGTTTATTAAGTATTTTGTGAGTACGGTAATTGTATTGCCACGTAATCTTTTCTTTATCGCACCAATCACTTTGAGGTTAGTATTAGAAGCAGCAGAAGAAGAATATGACGGAGAAGACATCATGTCTAATTGTACCAATATTTGTTTTGCTTTTTATAATAATAACACAATAAAGAAACTGATTTTTAACAATAAACCTAGAGTTGATCACCTTTCCAAATCTGGTGTTTATAGGATTAATTGCAATGATTGTAGTTTCTCCTATATTGGACAGACTGGGCGCAATTTTGGGGTTAGAGCTAAAGAACATTTATCTGGGGCGGTACGTTGTACCATCACTTCGAATCGAAAAAACTCGAATTCGAGAAAAGTCGAATAGAAAAAGTGAAAGTTGTATCATTTTTGCTTTTCGAAAATGATACAACATACCGCCATTCGACTTTTCTCGAATTTCGATTCGAAGTGATGGACCACCCCTGGTTGCAATCAATCAACTTTCCATAACCATTTAACTTTAGCAAATCATACAGCTAACTTGAACAATTTAGACATATTACATATACAACCGAGGGTTAGACACCTTAGAATCTTACGAAATTCGAAAATCAATATTTCGTAACCAAAATATCCTTAACGACCAGAGAGAAATCCATTTCTCACCAATAACAGACCTCGCCCTTTTCTATTCCCACGTTCGTAATAATTTGACCTATATGTCGGGTAATTAAATGTACTTCAATATATACCTTGAATTTTGCTACTAATCGCATACCTTAGAATAATTTTATTGCCTTTTTTTGTCCTTTCTTCTTTTATACATTTTTTTGCTATTTTCTTCTATATGTATAAAACAAATTTTTACTTTTTCGAATCAGTACTACTGATTCAGTAGATACTAATGACCTAACAGTAACAAGTCGAAATCGATCGAGTGATTTTTTAAACCTTTTGAACAAATATTTTAATTAAAATATTCAAAAAATCTAATTTTTGCGAAATAAAAAATACACTTATACACTTATAAAATGTGTTCGCTACGCGTGTTTTATTTATTTTTTATTAATTTACACTGTTCGCGTAAATTAAAAAAAGAGACATACAAATATATTGCTATTCATTTAATCGCATTAAAGAATTCACGAAAAAATGTAAATCGTCCACACAAATTCCCTCTCTTACGTTGCTAAGTACCATAAATGGGCTTTTATGTGGTAACCACTAATTTTGGCTTCTTGTGAACTTTTACGACAAACAGCGCCAAATGGTCGAGTGTCTCCTACCTAAAATAAAGTACACTTTCATAAAGTTTTGTTTTGAATAAATAACAGATTTAAACGTCAAAGAACGATAGGTGTTTTTTTACTGTGTTAATTGCTTTAATAATTTTTTTTATGAATTAACAAAAGTTTCAAAATCATCTTAAACGTGCACAACTTTATTTCCCATAAAATCATCGCTTTAAGTATTTTTAATTGTGTATATATCTTATTTTAGTGTAAGGTTGAGTGAAATAACTTTTCACCAGTAATCACGCACAATGGAAAATCTAGAAGAAACATTTAACCAGGCACTTCAAAAAATTGACGATTATGATAATGCCATACACTTGCTCTTCGAAAAAGCAAAACTATCAACTGAATTAAAGTCGCTGGAGGGAAAAACTGTAGCACTGCAATTGCTTGGCAATGAAATCAAGGGCGCGGTTGAGGTCGCGAGAGAGGAGCAAATTATTCGTTCAAAAATTGTTTTAAAAAAACTGCAAAAACAGCAGTTAATGTTTATTAAACTTCTCGAAATTGTGGAGAATCGGAAACCTGTTAAAGCGAAAGTTGAAAAGGAAAGAATTCCGTTGAGTAATCTGAACGTAGAGACATATTTGAATAAAATCAGTGTTGAAAAGCCGGTGAGTTTTTCTACTTCAATTTAAAGAATCCCAAATATGTACTATTTTACTTGTTTATTTTATCTTCTAGGAATTACCACGCATGTTCATATCAGACTTTCAAAATTCGCCTTTCGTCAGTAAAATAAAACCCGTTTCACTCAACTTTCTCGATTTCGTAGCACAAGTAACACAGAAGCAATTTGATTCGGTGCCAAAATATATGAAAGGACGCGAGAGCTTGGACGAAATAAATTTATTTTTTGAAACCGTAATAATCCAATGTTTCAACGAGAAGTATACGATGGTACATAAAAATCGGGAAGCGGTTAAAGCGGTCGACAAAAGTCTTTGGAATGTCTATCGACACCAAATGAATTATTTTCCCGGCAAAAAATTTATTACACAAGGTGATATAGCACGCTCAATCGGTCGCTTAATTGATAAAAAGATGAACATTCGCATACAAATTCTAAAACACTTGGGCTTCCTAAAAGAGGAACGAAAAGAATCCACGATATGCTACATATGGAATATTAACTGAAAACATTTTATTCTATTTATAAATAACAATAAAATTACGTAATTTATAATATTTTTAGCTCAAATCAATCGAGTCAATATCCCGGATCATCGGTTGAAACATGCTTTGGGGGAATGCTACATCACCAACGTACACAACTTTGTTTTGAGCATGGCTCGCAATCGGAAATTTTACCGCATTCGGTTTAACCATATTTTTGTTGAGGAATGCATAGTGGCGAGCCCGAATGTGTTTATCTTTATCGCCACGCTGTCGAAATGCTTTCGAGCAATACTCGCATGGATATGGTTTCTCGCCCGTATGAATTCGTATATGATTTTTTAGCGCGTCTGCTCTGTAAAACCGCTTGCCACACTGTTCGCATCCGTATCGACGTTCTCCTCGGTGTATAAGCCGATGTTGATAAAATACTGAGCCAGTCAGAAATCGTTTTCCGCACACTAGGCACTGATAAGGTCGTTCACCAGTGTGACATTTTCGAATATGATCATTTAAATCTGGTCGAATTGTAAATTTCCGGGTACATCCCTCGACACTACATGCAAATGGTTTAACACCTCGATGGAATCGCAAATGTTGCCACAAGTGACTCGATTGGGTATATGATTTACCACAAACATCACAAAGAAATTGTCGGCTTCTTACTATCGGTTCGGGTTTACTAACTTTCTTGTTATTTTTTTTTATGGTTACATGCTTCTGATTGTAATGATCAACCATTGATTTAGCCGTCTCGTACACGGTGCCGCAAATCTCACAAATAACTTTTAATTTTCCGGTAGCGTGGCAAACTCGCGGAAATAAATGAGAATTTGTGTATCTAGGTTGAATAAAATTAGGTATTAGCTTAGTGATTGGATGTATTTTCGATATACTCACCTATGGCAATAAAGTAGATCAATCGATTTAAAAGTCTCGAAACAAATATTGCACAGATAATACCGTTGAAGTTTGATGGAGCCATAAAACTGGTCGCTCTGATAAATACATTCGATTTGCCAGTGTAGGAGTATTCCTTTTAAGGTATCGACAAATATATCACACGCTCGGCATTCATAACCATTCAAAGGATCGTGCGATTTTTGATGAAGCATTAATTGCGCAATGTCGCCAAACAGATAATCGCAAAATTCACATTGAAAGACACAATTCAAAATTACAACATCGAACATTTTTACGGCTATTTCTTCGGTGGTTGGTTTTGCCAATTCTCTTTCAATCAGCTCGTTCATAAGAAGCAAATCCTCTGGATAGTCGTGAGGTACACTGCTGCATTCAGGCACAGCATCCTCATCATCAAAAGCTTCCAACTCAGAATAGTGAATTTCTTCACGATATTCGGCTTGGTGATCGAGTCTCATGTGGTCCAAAGCAGAATGATTATTTGCGAATATTCTCCCGCATATTCTACACTTTATTATTGGCTGATACGGTACATATTTTATATTCGAGTTCGGTATGTATTCACTGGTATGCTTTTCCATGTGACGATTTAAACCGGACGCGTGCACGAATACCCTTTCACACAGATTACATTCAAATGGCCCATCACCTTTCTTATTATGAATTTTTAGGTCAATTTTGGCGTGGTCTTTTAAAAACGTTTGCAGCTTAATATTATTGTCTTTAAGCTGTTTAAAACAAGGCGAACTAAGCATTTTCAATAGAGACTCTTCGTGATTTAATTTAAGCGTTTGTGCTAACTTTGTTTCTTGCGTCGGATTTTTATCGGGTTTTGAGACGTCAATGGCATTTGGAATGTTTTCGTTGTAATTTATTACCTCTATAATAATAGTTTGATCTGCAGAAAAGAAATGCATACTTTACCAAACTACAGGACATAAAAATTAATAACGTTACCCGATGGCAATTCTTTTCCCTCCATATTCAGAAGCGTGAATATATCACGATGATTATTATCATCGGGCATCAAGTACACATCATTCGTCCGATCTTGGGCCAATTGAATTATTTGATCCCAACTAATTTCGTCGGCAACTTCTACTACATTGTCCGGCGATTCGTTTGTAACTTTCACATTAGTCTCTCCTTGTGGCACTTGATTTTCAAGTTCGTCGTCTGTAGGCAGTGCCAAACTATTCAAATCGATTAAAATATTTTCATTTGGAGTGGTCATGATTGCTTGGCTAATACTTTTTTTGATGTGTCAATTTTATTTTAAACTACTTGGTAGAACAAAAAAAACAAAATTCCGAGCATCTTGGCCTGCTGACTCGCTTATAAATAAAAATTAACGGTAAAATGGAGGGTTCTTCAAGATGGTGTCTACCGGTACACTTTACCGGCTAGTTTAAAAATCAAAAAACCGTTATGTTTAATTTTTTTATTGAAGTTTCATTTTTTTTTCTGGTGGTGGTTTCATTTCACTTTTAATTTCGACTTTTACTTCTTTACTATCGACTGCTGCAGCACCATTATCGGAATTTGTACCATTGGTTAGGGGGTCGACAGGTTCCTGTTTAATTGCCTTTATATCAGGTTTTATATCAGGTGCATCTGCATTCGGATTGTTGGTACCATTTTGAGGTGTAACATTTTGGGGGGCAGGTTGATTTTGATTTGTATTTGATGTGGGAGAACCCGGAGAAGAGAACGGGTATTTACGCAACAGTTCACCTAGTAACATATCAACTCGTTGCTTCTGAAACAATGAGCTTGGTTCTTCTTTGGTTTTTTCGTTTTCTTTTTTACTCTGCGATTTTGATTTGTCAGTCACTAAAAAAATGATCGGACAAATTTTACTATTTGGATTATCATACATAACATTTAATGAATTTGTACTTTACTTACATGCTTTATTGGAACTAAAATCCCAGGAATATCCTCGACTTGGATGGTATCTTGAATATGAACTCGTTTCTTCAAAAGCACATTGCAAATGATGTACAGTCGAAAGCAATCGAGAATTTAAAACACTTGCTAAATCTGGCGCTTGATACACCGTACCAGCAATAATATAATAATCAGCCATGGGTGTTGCATCTGTTGGTGTATGCCGATGTTGTTTCCGTATAACGTACAAAATTGGATCCTGAACGTGGAGTAAAATATATTCAACACCGGTCATATTACTGGAATAAATAGTTCAATATAAATTTGTATGTGCCCAAGATGATTACAATTCGGTATCACGCCATACTTAAGTTGATCTATCGTTTGCCGTTGCATTCTAACCACTTCATTGTTGCAGGTTCGATCATAGAATGGGTTAGATTTCTCGGAAAAATAATCCATAACATTCGTAGGATTTAATATCGGTATCCAATTTGAGTCATGCCATGATATCCATAATAGATTTTCCTGTGCTAATGGCAATCCAATACGCTGCTGCATCATCTAATGGTTAGATATAAACAGGGTTACACTTAATGGTTAGCACACAATGCTTATCATTTCTTTTACCTATGCGCTCGTATCACACTACAATTTCCTAATAAATTTTATTTATTTATATGCAATAAATGATTATTCTGCGCACAATGCAGTACTTAGTAAATTACATAAACTTTTTAATTCAGTATCAAATCGAACTCCATTCACTCAATATTACTTATTTTAGTTTATAACTTCTTTTGTATGATTTCGTTCTTTTATAAACAACACACGAACTAATTTCTTTAATAAAATTGGGGTCAATGTTTTTAGTTCTGTCAGTATTTTTCAGTATCACATACAATACAATACAAAATAGGTTAGGTTGATAGGAGAGCGACCATCAACAATTCGCTGTAGTTTTTTACTCCCCTTTTATTATTTGCAATACACTTTTAAATGGTAAGAAAATCGTAATTTTATTATTTTCACATTAAAATAATATTCTTTAATCGTTTAACAAATGTGATTTTAATTAATTTTTTAATAAATTTTTTAATTTTAATAAAAATGTGGAAGTAAAAAATAACTTTCGTGTGACAGTAGTTTTTCTTGACGTTTATTATGTCAGTACAAAATTTGTTTATATGATCATTGAATTGGAATAGAAACCATTTATGGAAAAGAAAATTGTTGAATGGAAATTAAAAATTTTGATAAAAAATTAAATGAATGAAAAAATAATACATATACCTAATTAAGTGTTTTAAATTTAATAACAAAAACATAATATTTTAATTTAATTTAGAATTTGTCATCCTTATTTACATTTAAAAAACGGGCGGTAATAACAAAAACTTATAATTCTGTAAAGTAAAATATTTTTAATATCGCATGAATCTTCTTTTAAAAATAACTTTTAGATACTTAATTTGGCATGATTTTATTAAAAGATATGCCTTTTCTTAATTTATTGTATCCAATTTTAAACACCTAAAATATAAAAATAGTATAGATTTTATTTTATATCGAAATACATTTTACTTGGGCCACCTTGTAATATGCCTAGAAATAGAATAGAAATTTGACCATGCTTTTATTTATATACTCATTATTGAATGCTAAATGCGGATATATAAAATTGTGTTGTTAAATCTAGATAAATTTTTTAATCTACTTTTTTTTTTAAATTAAAATAAAACTGCACGAATTTATTGCACAGTTTATTGTTCAACTTCCAAAAATATATCGTGCCACATTTGTGTATTGAATGATTTGCATCAAATTCTACATCAATATAACGTTGCCGGTCAACAATTTAGATTCAACGAAATTGAAAAGGAATTTTCTATTAAAAATGTAAATTGAAAGATGATTGCTTCATTGTTTTTAATTAAAATATTAATACTTTTTGGTAAGTTAAATTTATCAAATTTGTTAAATACTAAATCAATCGCTTAAAACGTTTCGTTTCTGTTTAACACAAAAAATAATTACTGCAATTCAAAATTTTTGAACCTCATAACGATTGACCATGACAAACCATTGTACCTAATTCTACGTGAATCTTCTATTTTTCTTCTCTTATTTTGATGAAAATTTTTATTGTTTCCTTGTAAATAATCGTAAGAAGACAAAAAAAAAACGTGCATAATTTCACCTCCAATTTCGATATTTTGAAAGAAAATTTTCGATATTTAATTTATACCGTCTAATTTGGAACTGAAAATCTTCTACATGTATCTCCAAATCCACTTTTCCAAATGGAAAATCGATAAAATCAAATACACAAAAACTTTGTTTTATAAAAATTTGCCATAAAGGCCAGAAGGGCCTGTTGCATTGGAAAAATAAATATAAACAGAAGTAAAGCTGCATACAAAATTTTTTCATAGTAGAATATTGGGTCACGATCCCGTTTTATATTGCGTTTAAATTAGAATACACTTCTTTAAATGAAATGAAATACACGTATTCGATATAGGATGAGTTTTTCCGCAAGTTGTCTCTATTTCGTGGAAACGAATTTATTTATAATAAAAAGCATAAATGGTATAAAAATATATATTTAAGGGATAAGACAATCTAAATTGATCTTGGTGATTGTCTTTAATTATTAAAAATAGTTTTGAAAAAAATCCGTGCATTTCTCTTTCATTTTCTGTGTAAATTTCCTTAGACCAAGTCCCACAATATATTTTTTTAATGATCGTATTTAATTATATTAATTTTTATGAGATTTTTTAATTCTGATAAATCAACTACACAACAACTCGATATTTATAAATCACAATACGGTATCGCAAAAAATATTAAGCGAAATGTCAAAACGCAAATGTAAAAAAACGCACATGTGGTTTAACTGCGTTTCCGCTTGCGTATCCGCATGCGGAAATTCCGCACGCCTGTTTCATGCATAAGTCTACTATTTAAGTGTTGAAAATTATTTTCTCTATACATATTGTAAAATTAATGGTGGTTGGGAGAAGGGGTGTTCATATGATGCAACCGGTTAGTTCTTAAAATCTAAACAACATTTTATTTTAAAATAATTTTTAATTACAGTTTAATTATTTTGTTTGGTGGTGGTTTCATTTAATTTTATTTTCAGCTTTTACTTCTTTACTGTCGACTATAATAGCTGTGCCATTACCTTCTTTACTATCGACTGCCATTTCCATTAAATGGCCTTATTATATGAGCCCAGTATTTTATGTTAATCAAAGACAGGTTGAAACAATAAACTTGACTCTTCTTTCGTTTTTTCATTTTCGTTCTTACGCTGTGATTTAGATTGGTGGTTCGGTCTATATCAAGAATATAAAATGTTTCTAATCAAGCAATCAAGAATATAAAATGTTTCTAAATTTAATAATAATCTTCTGACTACTCCATTAGTTTATTAATTCCTCTTAATAATTATATATTTTGTTTTGCTTCGAATCCGCAACGTTGATCCTAGTTATAATTTATAATTAAAGTATTTTAATTAAAATAATGATGGAATAAATGAATAAGCCAACATCAAATTCCTAATCCCATATGTGGTTGCGATACTAGAAGTTCATCGTCATTGTTACACTCTTCCTAAAAATTAAACAATCAAATAATTTATTTATTTTTTAATGAATAAATAAAAAATAATTTTAGTATTTTTAATAAATTTTTAACTGATACACTAACGGCCGTTTTTTAAAAATTTTCAAAATATAAGTTTCTAAATAACAGAAAATTTTGTTGGGTGAACCAATTTCAGTTAAACTAAGGCTTAGACCAATCAATGCGTCGGCTGTAGAACAACTAAAAGAAAGTTATAGTCTCTAAACAATAAGAGTTACACAAACACAAAGATAGAGACTTTTTAGACTCATTTTCTATTTTAAACGGTATAGCTGGAAAAAAATGTAAAAAATTACAATATAAAAATACACTTTAAAAAAAATGGTTTGCACTAAAAGTTTTACGTTTGAATTGAAGCGTACAGCATTTATTTTTGCTAAATCTTGAACCCAACATTTCTATTAGTTCAAAACACTGTCCATCCCCACTAAAAACTGAATATTCTCCGTGTCTTAAGATCTACCTCAAATATAAAGAAGCATTTTATTGACAGCCAGAGAAGTTTAACGCTATGATTGAGTTTTTATAATCAAATTGAAAAAAATATATAGTATAGCGATTATAATATTGAATTGACTAAATGTTGTTGGTTACCTTGTACATGGTATGGTTGAATCATCAATGGTAATTTCAAAATAAATGAAAGCTTAATCTTAAGAGCAGAAGAGTTTTACGACATTTTTAATGATTTCTTGTTTTAGTTTAGTCAAACCATAAATTAAGATTTTTTATCATTGTAATTAGCTTTGAAATTCAGTCACTATGATTCTGGGAATATCATAAAGATGATGGAGAAAATGAAGCTCAATATGATATGTGTGAATTTTTGAGTTGAAGGTTGACCTCCAATACTTAAGTGTCTGCATTTTTAGTTGAAGATTGACAGGTTTTATAATATTCTACATTTCTTACTTTGTCAACTGAAATGTTAATCTTTCGGTGATTTACTAATTTTAACTGCGTTCCAGCCAGGGGGTCAATCAGCGTTTCGTGAAAAAATGAAAATGAAAAGTTTTTTTTTATTGGCAATCTTGCATCTGAAGCGTGAAATTAGTAATTTATTAGATTTTTGCGACCAAATATAGAGTAAAAATTCCGAATTTTCATCCATCGTATGAATACGACTTTAATCTTCATTTATGTAAAAAACATGAAATTCTTTCTCTTTTTGCTCCAGGTCTAAATATTCTTTTTTTTAACAATTTTCTTTATTTATTGAATCTTTCAAACATGAAAATAACAATAAGTGTTCAAATCTTAATAACTAAGGTTATTATATGTAAATCTACTGGAGCAGAATCTACTTCTTATCAACTCATCAAGTAAACTTAATAATTTGATAAATTATGTTATTACATCCATCGTTTTCTTCTTTAATTGCGAAGGCGTAGGTATATATATCTTTTAGGTTTCGCGCCAGCAAATTCGGATGAGATACAAGTTTCCCCGCATAGCAGATCCGCATCTTTTGTAATTCGTCTTTGACATTTAGGATGCTAAGGTCCTTATGTATATTTTTGTTTTTACGGGCCAGGGTGGTCCTGTAATCATTCTGAAAATTTTTGACTGTATTCGTTGGACAATGTCGATATTCGAATTTGAGGTTGATTGCCATAATTGACACCCATACGACCAAATTAGTTTAATCATTGCATTCATTATACAGAAAAGTTTGTATTCTAGGTCAATAGTTGAATAATTCCCCATCAACCAGTGCATTTTGTCAAATTTTAATTTGATATGGTATTGTTTTATTTAAATATGTTTTCGCCAAGTTAACTGTCGATCTAGATGGACGCCTAGATATTTTGCTCCATTTGATTGAGGGATTTGTATTTCGTTCATTGTGACAGGCGGACAAGTAAACTTATTTAAAGTGAATGTTACGTGGGTCGATTTCTCTTCATTGACCTTTATCTTCCATTTCTTTAGCAATATTTCGATGTCATTAATATGTTGTTGCAGAATTTCGGACGCTGTTTGTGTATTTTTATGCCTATATACGATTGCCGTATCATCTGCGAAAATAGACGTCAGAATTTCCGAAGACGTTAGTAGATCTGAAGTGAAAATTAATTATAACGTTAGGCCAAGCACAGAATGTTTTTCTCGTTTGATTTAGAGGTGTTGTATTTCACATAATATCTGCGATTTGACAAAAACTACTTCATAAGTTGGTAAATTTCTGGCAATTTAAGATTAATTTTATGAAGCGACCCTCGTGCCAAACTTTATCGAATGCTTGGGCAACATCCTAGAATACGGCGAAGCAGTATTTTTTCTCTTCGTATGCTGACCTTATTTCTGTAGCTACTCGGTGCACTTGCTCAATGGTTCCGTGTTCGGGTCTGAAACCAAATTGATGACTAGGGATGATATTTTGTATTTCCGGTTTAATATTTTCGATAAAAGTTTTTTGGAATACTTTCGAGACAATTGGTAGTAGGCACACTCAGGCAGTTGTTTAAGCATTTCACCTGTAATTCGATCATACCCAGGGGCTTTCTTTAATTGAATTTGATGTGCAATAATAAGCTTTACCAGTGATTTCTTTATCTTAAATTTCCTCACAGGTCTGATTGCTATATTTTCTGTTTGAACGACTGATAATCCAAAGTTTGGAGTGAATACATTTTCAAGGTGATCGGTATATAGACTTTAGCTTTTTCCTCGCCACTTCTAGCCCATTCACCGTTAGAAAGAAGAATTGGCGGATTTGTTTGCTGAAACCGTTTAAGGTATTTAGTGGCCTTCCATAATGAATAGTTTGTGTCCGAATGGGGAGATAATTCGTTAAGATAATTTTGCATATAATCCATCTTGTTTTTTTGTAGATTAAAGTTATGTTAATTTGCCATATGCGTCTTAAGCGACGTTTTTCTGTTAACATTTTTTCTATTTCAGCGGATGTTATGGTGTGTCTTGTATGTTTGTTCTTTGGTTTAGGCAAGGCCGCAATAGCTGCGTTCACTTGTACATCATTAAAGTTTTCCATAGCAATGTTAATATAGTTAGCAATCTGCAGTATAGACATCAGGTCGATATGTGAACTGATGTACATCTTCAATTTCAACCAGTTAGTGAAAGTGTTCGTTAGATAGTTATTCGTAGAACATGGCTTTTGGTCGGCCCAGTAATGTAGTAAGACCGGAGAGTGGTCAGAAGATAATTCTAAAAGTGGTTTAGCTTGGATTATTTCTCGGTTTATTTTACTTGTGACTGCAAAATCAAGGACGTCAGAGATTTTTCGACGATCAGTAGGCCAATAAGTTGGATGGCCACACGACGCAACATCGTAGTGGCTTTCTTGAATAACATTCATTAATTGACGTCCCCTTGGAGTAGTTAATCTTGAACCCCAGTAGGTATGTTTGGCATTTAAGTCGATTTATATATTGAAGCAATGACTAATTAAGCTTTCTTTGTCGAGGACTGCACATACAGAGGTTGCTTGAATTTCCTCAGTGCTATATTCATTTAGAACATAATGGCAAGTCCGCTTTTTTATAATAATAGCGCAGTTCCTCCTCGACTTATGCCCAAGGGATGTTTTGTATCATAAACTTCGTAACCATTAGTTCTGAAATTGTGTTTATCGGTTAAGTGGGTTTCAGAAACTAGCATAAGATCAATTTCGTGTTTAGCTAGGAAATGTTTTAATTCGAGTTTGTGTTGGTTTATACCATTTGCGTTCCAGTGGCATATCTTCAGATAATTTATCGGGGAAATTCTAGTTTCTGGATCATAGTAGTTTGATTTTGTAGCATATTTTGCATAGTTGTCATTAACTGTATCATCAGTTGCATGCATAGTTATTCAGGGTAGGTTCAACATTTGAGGATTCGCCTTGAAGAACGCTTGCCTATGTTGGTTTGCTGGTTGATGTTCTGGGCGAACGAGAGTCATTTGGCGTATGCGTAGGTATATTATTCTGCGCATCTGCTATAGTTTTATACTGCCTCCTCTGGGACGTGACAATTCACTAATATTTATGTAGACTAGGCATCCTCGGTAGTTTGCAGTGTGGTTTCCACCGCAGTTGCTGCATTTCCTTTCAGTTGAAGAGTCCCTCGGTTTTGGGCAGCTTTTGGTTTGGTGTTCTCAACTTGCAATATGTAATTGAATGATCATATTCTGGACAGTTTAAACATTGTATTGGTCCGAACTTTTTCTTTGGTTCTTCAACAGTTATGCGTCTGTGTATGAGGTACTTTAGTTTATAGATTGGAAGAACTTTTCCCTTTTTCAGAATGCTTTCGGATGGATCCAGTTCAACTTTGACCATTGAGGTTGTTTCAAGCGGTTCATGATCCTATATACATTCTGCATCTTAAACCCATCTTCAACAAGCGCAGCCTGGATTTCGGTTGTTTCAACATGGACATCGATGCCTTTAATAACGACATATAGACCCTCTGAAAACTTCAATCGGTATGCAGAATAGTTTCTGTTGTGAGCATCGTAATAATTAATATTAGTCGTTGACCTCATGTGATTGAATTTTTACTTCGTGTATTTTGTCTTGAAGTAAATTTGTTGCGTGAAATGTTTTCTCATTTGTTAGCACGCTTGATTTGAGTTCTTGCAGCACCTTGTGCGTATCGATTTCGCGTAAGTAGACTGGAGGTGGCTTGTATTTTCGAATAGCCTGTTCTTGCGTATTTGCATTTACAGCTTGGCTCTTTTCCGCATCATTTTCTATGAACGTTTCAAATCGGTTGTTTAGCGGTAAACTTTAAGGCTTGTGTCGCTACTGTGTTTTTCTGGGAGTTTACTCATCGGGTCGTCTAACACTTCTGGCTCCATATTCAACATTCAAGTTGAAAATGATCGTTTAACAGAACTTACGGTAGACCCTTTTATAGCTGATCTTGTTACCATACCACTTTTTAAGAAAGGATTGTTTAATTTTGTAAAGGTGTTTTTACTTCCGTCAGCCGTACTGGATGAACCACCACCAGACTGACGACTTCAGTGATATTGCTTGTAGCTGTTTTTTGGTGTAGTAACCAAGCTTTTAATCACTACATCATTGCGGTCGCTAGATCCCGACGACTGGGGGCCCGCTTGCTCACTCCCGAGAGCCGCCGGTACTGGGCATCCGATTCCCTTTTCCTTCTCGACTCCATTGAATATTTAGTTCTGGATTCCTTCCCTTAGCATTTTATACCTACTCCCAGGTTTTTTACAGCCACCCCTAACATGGAAAATAGACACTGAAAAAAGTCGCCCCTAACATGGAGAACAGACGCTTCAGGATTTGCCATAGGTATTTCCTCTTCAAGGCAAGTAGCTCGGGTTTTGCTGCGCCCGTACTCGCGGGGTTATACTTTTAGCATTACATGCAGCTCGAGGAGCTTGTATAACCGGCGCACCCCACCCAATATTCTGAATAAATATGTTCAATTCCTAGGAGCAATTATTTTTAATTCCACGATTAATGATAAACCCTCCCCAAAATTATAATTTACAGGTTTTTGAGTTTTGAAGAGTCCAAGAGTTTTGAAATTGTTTAAATACAGATTTAAGAAAAAACAGAAAATTTGACAAATCCGACTACTGGAAAATCGCTAACAATCCAACGTAGGAGTTATCAGAGGCATTACTTTCATCACATTAACAAATTAATCACAGAAAAAATTGTCTGTTCCACGTGATTGTTGTTCCAATGAATAACAGCATGAAGCTTTCGTTAGAATTATTACACATTATTTTTTCATATGTAATAATTCCAACGCACACACAGAAACTATTCAAAATGGATTCGACTAACCAAAGACAAAGTTCAAATATTCTTTGGGTGTTCCTTTGCGATGTTAATCTTAATTTTTTTGCTTCTAAAAAATTAGATCGCATTCATACGCTATAAATTTGCGACGTTGATTTTGTTTTGTAAGTATTTGTTTATACTTTGGTTAGTGTAACGAAAGTCGAGAATTACAAACACATTTTTACAAATTTTATCTCCACCACAAAATAAAAATGCATAGAAAAAAACGAAAGAATTGATGCAAAAGAATTACGGGGGTTGATTGGGCTATTTAGAAAATGTACCGAAAGACCTATTCTATAATTTTAAATTAATAATTGAACGAAATATTGATCATCAATATTGAATCTACTTTATAATGTTGCATGATTGCACTGCAACAATATAATTTCACAGAAACGTAACGTAATGAGAACCGAAGAACCCGATCGTATTCTCACAAATTATTAGCAAAATGATAATATGATAATGATAATCGCACAAAAGCACGCGATATTAGAAATTCTGCTAATTCATGGTTACTGTTTGATAAAAACCCCAAATTTTATGTTATGTATTAATAAATATTTATAAGTTGAATTATTTTGTTGAACGACTAACAAATTTTTAACTAATTTAATTTTATGCTTTAATTTTGTTTATGAAATTATTATGATTTATTTTAGATTAATTACTTTGATCTTCTACACACTACTGGCAACTAATCCTGCTTATCATAAATTAAATAATATTTATAAAAAAATGCCTACTAAGAAGAAAATAGTTATAAAGAAAATACGCCGTATTAAGCGACGTGTAGATGGCAAAAAACGGGTATGGGGTGTTGTTTGCTTGAAATATTTTGTAATGGTTTTGATATGAATTGAACAAAACTCATTTAGATAGAGATTAGCATTGTTTTAATTCATTTCTATAGATATCATGTTATATTTAAAGGTTTCTTATCTTGTATTATTATGTAGTAAGTATTTCAACTGCCATGGAATTCTGTATCACATTTTTTTACATAACACGCAACAAAAACAAAACTATCCAAAGCCAAACTAATAGTCAATTTTCTATATAAACACTACACAATTCATTTAAAAATTTATTTAAATCACAACTTCCTCTAAACTAGATGCAGTAATTTGTATATGTAATTTTAATTTTAAACCAAATTTGTGTAACTAATGTAAAATCCCTTAATTAATTAATACAGGGTTTACCCGAACCTGAGTTTCCAGGCCCACCAGTCTCCACCGATCCATATAATGTGGTACCAATACATGAACACCCCGAATTAAAAGAGAAATGTTGTAAACTAATAAATTCAGAATGGCCGCGGAGTGAAGTAGCCCGAATGCGCTCACTCGACTCATCAAAAGAACGTCTTCCAACCAATTTGGTATTAACAAAAGATGACAATAATCTAGTATTAGCACACGTTAAAATAACACCCGTACCGTCCGACAAAAAAAGTTGCTTCGTGGAATCGGTTGTTGTAGCGAAAGAATGCCGCGGCCAAGGCCTAGGTACACTTATAATGCGCTATACAGAATTTTATGTTGCAACCAATTTAAAAATTCGTCAAGTTTATCTTTCAACGATTGGCCAGGAACGATTTTATGAAAAATTGGGTTATTGCATTTGTGAACCAATTTCTATTTATGGTAATTATACATTTGGATTTTCGAATACAGTCACGGGGACTCGGAAAACGTACATGAAAAAAATTTTATACTAATCCTAAGAACGCTATGCAGCAGCAGCTATTAATATTAAGTAATAAAAAGTAAACTATTATGTATCTATATTTAATATATTACTGTACTAAAAATCGTTATTGATAAACATATCATTATATTTGAAAAAAATAAAATAAAAGCAATCGATCAACAATATGTGTAGGTTTTTTTTTCCTATACCGGGGGTTTAATATTTGCCAATCCAATTACTTTTCTCGAGTGTTCCGATTGCCCCAAGCAGTCGATTAAAAATTTACCTAAATCGAATTTAGAAATTGCACGGCCCGGTGATTTATCATATTCCACCTGGAACGGAGCAGATGGTTCACCTGAAATAATATTATAGAGAATTTCGAATCATAATTATATGTAATACTAATCCATACTTGAAATATGTGGTGGAAGTACGGCCCTGAAATCCAAATCGCTAGCCTTAATGACATCAAACATGCGTTGATGATCCGCGTTTAGATCGATAAATACTTTTGGAACCTTTGCCGGTTCATAGAATAGAAATGCAGATAAGCATACCGATACCGTTTTAACATTATGCTCTTTCATTGCAGTTGTGATATTTTGCATGCCGGTTGACATTTCTGTGGTTGGTGCAACACTGTTGCGTGTACCAAGAACCACAGTAACCGCATCTGTATTTTCCACTGTTTTCTTAACATCATCTAAATTTGTTACGTTTCCTTTTATTAGTTCAACCTTCCCCTTAAACGTTTCCGGTACTGTGGCCTCGTCACGTACTAACATTTTAACTTGTAGACCTATAAATAAATTTAATATATGTATTATTATTAAAATTGGAGCTACTTTACACTGATTCATATACCTTTCTCAAGTGCGTGATTAACTGCACATTGACCGGTCATTCCAGTACCACCAAATACAGCGATTTTATGCATTTTCTTACTTCCGTCTAAAAATAAAAATGCAGAACATTCAATTATTGAATTATCAGTCAACAGGCTTTATCTATAAAATGAATATGTAATTATTTACTTTAATATAATTTTATTAAGTCCACACTATTTATTCGATTGCAAAATGACAAATGCTCACAGAAAATGAAAAAAATTATTTTTTTTGAGCGGTGTCGCGTAATTCTGTTTACATTTCAGAAATACTATACGCTCCCGGCGAGAGAAAAGTTTATATAAAATGAAATTGATTACTTTTTCTTTTATGTATGTAAATTATTTATTCAAATTTAATTCATTTTGTAGATTATTTATTATCGTGATATTTAATTTTAAATTAGAATTTTTATATCTTAGGCCAGAATAGAGAGTTTAACGATAACGTGCCTCTCTTTAGCTAGTACTCTACGTCTAAATTTGCGTGTGCTTTACGGTTACGCGGAAAGAAAACACAAATTTTTGTCTGTATGATGATTCTCATCCGCTGTGCATCAATTCCATGTAGCACGTATGTATATCAAATGTTGTCAATATAAATCGATTGATGATAAGTAAAATTATCACTCAAGTCTAATGCCACCTATGTTTCGATATATTAATTGCCAGAATAAGTAGCCAAGTAATGAACATGTGAACCAGTTTTTTTAAATGATATATACACACCGAAATCTAGGGACTAACATTTATATTCTCAAGCTACCTAGCACGAAAAATTCACGGTTAATTAAAGGTGCCGAGACACGACATGTTTTCACTCATTCACTTATGTGTAGCATATTCTGTAGCATGTTCAAGGCCTACACAACCAATTTCGCAAATCGTAATGTTGACATCTATGAGTTAACATTTATACTATTACCAGTACAAAATATCAAATCTTACCTCACTTCATTACAATACAATTTGTCATTTCATCGCTGTTTGGTATTTTACAACATTATTATTTTGTGATTGAAAAATTTATTAAATACATACTATAAAAAAGTATAAAAATGTCTAGAGGAAGTTCAGCAGGTTTTGATAGACATATTACAATCTTTTCGCCAGAAGGACGATTGTATCAAGTTGGTAAGTTTGTTGTCGATTGATGAATACTTTCCGAATTTCATTTGTGTATGACTTGCATATTCATCTACAAATTATTTTTAACCTACAGAATATGCATTTAAATCTATTAATTTGGAGAATCGCACATCGGTTGCGGTAAAAGGGAATGATTGTGCTGTTGTGGCCACCCAAAAAAAGATTCCGGATGCTAAAATGACTGATGCCACTACCGTGACACATTTGTTCCGTATTACGAAAGCTATTGGCTGTGTCATGACCGGAAGATATGGTAAGCCCTACCGATATACGAATGCTAATTTTTCTTAGGACCTAATAAATAATTTCTTACAAAAATTTACATAACCTCACTCTTTTAGCCGATAGCAAATCGCAGGTTGATAAAGCACGATACGAAGCAGCTGCTTGGCGTTACAAATATGGGTATGAAATGCCCGTTGATATCTTGTGCAGACGTATTGCCGATATTAACCAAGTGTATACTCAAAATGCTGAAATGAGACCACTTGGTTGTATCATGATTTTAATATCGTTCGATCCCGAACTTGGTCCACTCGTATACAAAACTGATCCAGCTGGTTATTATAGTGGATACAAAGCCGTTTCAGCGGGTGTTAAACAAAATGAGGCGAATACCTATTTTGAAAAGGAGCTGAAAAATAACCCTGAGTTAACATACGATAAAACTGTGCAATTAGCCATTACGTGTTTACAAACTGTTTTGCACACGGATGTAAAAGCAGAAGATATTGAGATTGGGGTAGTTAAACGCGATAATCCATCTTTTGTACAATTAGACAACAAGGAAATTGAACTGCATTTGAATGGAATTTCGAACAGTGAATAGAATTATAAATAGTTCGATTATAACTGACATAAATTAAATAATTTTAAAAATAAATTTTTTCAAAAATCACAATCGATTTATTCTTAGATGGATGTATACAATTTTTTAAAATGTGGTAGGTAAGATTTCCCCTCAACCGCTGCAACCTGCAACTGCAACGATAACAAATGAACTGTTTACAAATAAATTACATGTGATTAAAATTTTCACAGATAAAGGTCTAGTGGATGGTATGAATGTGATTAAAATTTTCACAGATAAAGGTCTAGTGGATGGTGGGTGAAATAGTTTTCATGTAACAAAACAAATGAACAGAAACGTTATACAGTGGGAAGACTTCAAAGTTTATTATTATTAATCTAGCAATGAAAGTACTTTTCAATTTTAGTAAATTCGCGGCGCGTCCGGATTTTGCGCAAAAGGCAAGAATCGGTTTACATATTTCGATTTCACGCCTTCCGATAGTTCGCAAATAGACAAGTAGAAAGTGAGAAAATTGAGCAACTGTTAAAATTATCCTTGGCAGAATAATAAAAATATTGACAAAAAGGTATGTAAAATGTTTAGCCTATTTAATTTTGGTGATCAAAACAAATCTCCTTTGAATAAAACTGATTTAACAATAGGAAAATACCTAAATATAAAATTAAATCTTTCTTATAAATCTAAAAACATTAATATTTTTCTTGGTAGGTCTGTACGGCTTTATACCGAAGCTAAAATAGCAACGCTACGTCGCTACATGTCAATATTATTTAGCTTGCGTTCATACCGTGTTGCTATGTCCAGCCGTACACATACGTCGGATAAAAATCTGGGATTTTTCTATCCCATCGTTTTAACCAATTAAATCACGCAAATTATACAACAGACACGCCTCTTTTCATACAAAAGAGTTGAAAAAAATCTCGGATGTAAAAATCCTGGATTTTCATCCGACGTATGTATACGGCTTCATGTTGAGTTCACGGAACGGGATTATTTTTTATCCAACTCTTCAGTCAATCAAATCTTTCATATTCAACTAAACCCCGCCCTATTTAATCCAGCTTTAGTTAAAATATTTCCATCTTTTGAGCAATAATCTAATTCCCAAGTATAACAAAATTCGACTTTTTTGTCATTTCTCGAAGTAAAAACTTATATTTAGTTTCGACTTTGACTTAGTTTTGCTTTCGACTTAAAATAAGATCCTGTATGAAAAGTGTCGCGATTATTCGAAACTGGACGAAACTCGATACAATAAAATTGTGCTTATGTATGTGTGTAAATAAAAATTGGGGGAACAATTTGGTGTAAGTATGTGTGTGAAACGTCACAACCGAAACTATTAGGGGACGAGATGCTGGCGGAATTAAAAAACTACTACATATTTTGATTTCAGAATTTTATTAAAATTCACATGAAAATTGACCATATGACTAACATAAATCTGTTGATTGAAAAATATTATCTATTTGAATTTTTCCCATAATTTTTGTTTTGATATTTTATAACACGGCGTATACACTTTATGTGCTGTATTATACACAATTCATTTTCATTCCTGATAACAATTTCATTATTTTCACAATATGAAAGTTTAATTTACAGGCCCACCTATTGAATTAAGTTTTGTGCTGAAATTTTGATGAACATAATTTAAACCATTAATATCCAGACAATTAATTACTTAGTAAGTATTTAATTTTGTAATACTTACATTTTAAATTAAAATGTTAAACCTGCACGTCGCCTTTCACATCACTTATAATTGTTATGACGTCTTCATTCTTAGTTTACAATAAAATTTCTTTCTTTATACTTAGGACAGTATACATATACGCACCAATACTAAAGCATTGATTCTTCGACTTTTTTCTAATATTTCGAAGGCAAATACGATAGCTCAATTTTGAGTTTCGTCTTGTTATACTTGGGTTCGTACCAACATAGTAACAAAAATAATCGGAAGTACGAGCAAAAAAGTTGCTCAAATATTTGTTGTTGTTGTTTATTTTCGACATTTTTTGAATGTATTTGTTAGTTTATATCGCCTTAAATAACTTTCTGAGCAAAAGTTGGTAAAAAAAAGCCAGATTTTTTTTTATCTCGTTCCGTGACCACACAGTAAAGAACAAAAAATTTAAATCATTTTCAGCTACAAAATATGTAAATTTATTCAAACTTTTTTGTAAACAATACAATAAAAACTTCCATTTTGACATGTGTAGCAATGTTGCTTGTTTATACCGTTGCTAGCAATGCTACGTAGCAATGCTAAATAGCAGTGCTATTTTAGCTAGCTATGTGTCTCTCGTATTTATACCGTTGCTACAGTTGTTATTTGCATTTAGCATTTCTATTTTAGCTGTGGTATAAACGCAGCATTAGAAATTCGAACAAATTGTTTGAGTCAAAACCATGATTTATAGATGCATTTGTTTTCTCATATGTTAAATTTCAGTTAGTAGCTCAGTTAGTAGTTTCTTCACTTGAATATTATAAAAAATCGAAGAAGTGTCAACTAGCATATCTCTTTTGTGATTTACTAACACAATTGTGTGGGTACGGCAAAAGTACCATGTCAATAATTTATTTTTGTATGTGTTTTGAATCAACTTACATATTTGTGTATTCCTATCAAACTTATTTTTGTTCGAAAAAAAGCGATGTAATTATATATACATTTGTGTTTGTTGTACTTCAAATCAAGTGAAAGTTTTTATGAAAAACGCCATTACATACTATGAGTTTTTACTCACAAATTTGTGTAGTTTGGACTTTAATTGAGATATTACTTTTTTTTGTTTTGTTGAAAAAGGGATATACATAGTGCAAAATTACTTTTCTAGCTTTTAGTTAAGTCGCTCAAAAGAGACAACTCGATGTGTGCAAAATCCCAGTGCAGATTATGCGCGTTGGATATATATGCCCCAAATCCGCCATTCCACACTTTGATTCTTTCGACGTGATTCGTTCCTCGTTTCCTTCCCCTTCATCGACAAACTAACAACAATTTATTTGTGAAGGGGAAGGGAACGAAGAAGTATCATGACGAAAGAATCAATGTGTGGAACGGCAGAATGTATGTAACCCCCCGATTCTGACGATAAGACTACTAAGACTATCTTAGCTAAGACTTTCTTGTTAAGACTTTATTTTTTAAGACTAACGTCTTCATTGAAATTCTGAAGACAGTAGTCTTAAATAATATATTAGAAACTCTCCAAAGACTTTTGTAGAGCTGTCGAAATCAAATTTTTGCCATATTGTTTCAAATTTATAAACGAAAAGCGACAGTTCAATTCGTAATTGTTAAAAAAAACTCAAATTTATGCTATATAAGCAAATTTATGCTATATATAATTTATGCTATATTATATGCTGAGAGAGTACATAATATTGTATTTTGAATAATTTTTCCGGTTTTTATAGTCAAATACATATAATTATTGTTTTTGTTTAAATGTCAAAATTATGATTCCTAAGACCACCTATTTCGCTGATATTAACGAAGACAATTTTTTAAGACTACTGACAGATAAGACTAAGTGCAGAATACGAATTTAAAGTATCTAGTCTTCGTTAAGACAAAAGTTTTCGCTAAGACTGAAAATACGTCTGTGACTATACGTTAGAATCGGGGGGTAAATTTATCAAATTTAATCCGGTAAACTTTACGGTTCAATTCCAGCCATGCTTAAACGTTACTCTCATAATCGCATTTTGACATAAGACTTGTCATTTTTATAGTAATTTTTTTTTCGGCGAAAAATATTCTGTCAATGAAAACGAGAAAATATATAGTTTAAATCTAAATTTGTTATTATTATTTATAAAAAATGGTAGTGGGAGCATTCCCAGCGGCAAAATTAGGTGTATTACTTTTAAAACAAATTAGTAAACCAATTGCTAATGTAATAAAGTCGAAAGCAAAACAAAGTCAATTTTTTCGACAGTACGTCTGTATGCCACCTGCTCAGTGTAAGTTTTTTATTTTTTTTGGATATAAAGTAGTGTACAGAGATTATGGAATAAATTGCACAATATAGCTTATCCACTATCCTATTTTTAGTTTACAACTGGTGTGAAGTGCAAGCAAAAATGTGGTCAATGAACTTAGGGAAACCGATCAACGTACCACAATTGAACGAGGCCATGGCCATTGAATTGGGGGCTAATCTACTAGGTGAAGCTATTATATTCACAATTGGTGCCGGCCTTCTTATATACGAATATGTACGCAGTGCAAAAAAAGATACGTTGAAAGAACAGAACCTCATTACAGAAAAATTAGAATTAGAATTAATGTTAAATGAATTATCATTTCAAGTTGAACGACAAGAGACACAAATGCGTGAAATGCAACACATAATGGCAGAATTAGGTAGGCTAACGTATTATAAATCATATGCTAAAGGGTCCTCTTTAAAATGAAATGTTTTTATTCTAGAGTCTAAATCGTGGCTGCCAAAAAAACCTAAACTAATTGTAGATGCAATAAATACCGTTGAAACACATTTTACAACAGAAAATAATTATGGAAATTTTAATCCCAAAGATGGAATTCTATTTAATGCTCTGTATTATATTGAACAGCAATTTTTTGGACGAGAGGATGAATATCTCGACGAACAGTACATATTAGCTCGCAGTCCCACAGGGGCTATTGCCCAAGCGTTAGATTATCTAAATACGGATGTAATTCCTTAATAGTAGAAATTTATAAATAATTATAGATGATTACTGTGTAACGGGAGCTACATCCTGTGGTATATTTAACCAGTTGTGTATCCTAGAACCAAATTAGTAAATCTTGTTATATATGCTGGAAATATACTAACCAAATTATGTTTTGTCGATAATGTTAAGTTAATAAATAAATTCTGAATCAATTTTGTCTCGAATCATTCCAATCACGTCGCTTGAAGTTGTACATAGTTTAGTAAATTTAATTATTAGGTAATTGTTATTAGACTATTTTAATTGATGGGAAATTGGAAGTCAATTTTGCGACGCATAAATTTCAACGGACTGTTCTAATAATCTAAAATTTAGTTTTAGAAAGTTTAGCAACAATACGTTGAAGGTCAACTTTGTTCTTAAAATAAATATCGATTTTGTCTATAGCTTTAATTATGTAGTGTAGAATTGTAAAGATAGTGGTGATGTGCCCAAAATTTGTGCATTTTCCGTGATTTCTCAGATGCAAATAAAAATATATACAATACTTGAATATCTAAAATTTTATTAAATTGCGAATTTAACAGGGTTGTTCATTAAATAAGCACGATCTTCGATTATTAAAAAATCACCCACATTTTCAAATATAACAATGGTAATGAAATTGCTACTAACTAGAAAAAGTACTAGTTTATGAACGAGAAATATAGACTGGCTAAATTATTTAGTAAGCAACATTTCCTGCTAAATGCCGAAAAGAGAAAGTTTACCCAAAATCAAGAAAATTAAAAAATGATTCCAACTTTAACAACAAACAACAAAAAATATATTTAAACAACGATTCAACAAAATTTAGAAGACCGTTCCATCCAACATCATCCAGAAATTTGTCCAATTTGCTTATACATAATTACCATTTAAATCAAATTAAGGCAAATTGCGAAATTGGATAACATTCTTGCAGATAGTATCAACTATTTAACAGTTAGTGCTAGTGAAAAATGGCTAGTAAATCTCTACCATATTATAATCTTCCAATTCAAGTTAAATTTGTTTTAAGTTTAGGCAACAAGTTTTGTTCATCAAAAGTTGGTAATTATGTACCTTATTTCAAAATTATATTTTGTAATCAGTTTGTTATTATTTAACAAATTTTAAAAATAGTTAATCGTTGTTGCGGAGCCATTCACCTATTGAAAAACGTATTTTGTCTTACCTTAAACAAGCAAAAACGTTTTTGAAAAAAAACAATGCGAACATTATGGTAACTCGCGCAAATAAAGGCAATGTAATAGTATTAACTACACGTAACGATTTTGTTGATAAAATAAATTGTCTATTAAATGACGACACAACTTATAGACAACTAATGAAAAATAATTCTACTTCAATTCAAACTATGATAACCGCTTTAGTAAAAAATTGGTAAAAAACTGTAATACGATGAACAACAAGGAAAAAATAACAAGTTATATTAAGTGGCCCTATTCTGGCTTTCCCGGGTAATTGAGAAAATATTTGCTGTAATTACAAATCCGAGGAAAATATAACTAATTCCTAAATATGTATTTCCCGTTCGAAAATGTATATTCTGGCCGACTGGGAATAATTTATCGCAAACAAATTTTTTATGTAGATTTCTAAAAATTAAAGCATACATTGCGACCTTATTACAAAAATGTTCGCAATTCCCCCAAAGAATAATGGCGAAAAATTAACGTTAACACTGCTATAAAATTGAATTATTTTTTCCTTGTAAAAAAATTCCCGAATGCCAGAAGAACAAAAAATCCCAACTGCTAGAAAAACGTCACTAATTTAATATTCCCGGGGAAACCCAGAATCGGGCCATATAGTTCTTAAATTACAGATAACCTCCCTATAACACGGTACTCTTATAACGGGTTTTCATATTACGCGATTTCATGTCACTCGAATAACTTGTGTTTTCCCCCATGCCTCTTTTCCTTCCTGCAATTATGATTGTGCAAGTAACAAAAAAGAATCGTCAAGAATTTATTTGTGTATGTATTTTGGACCAACATACACATTTGTGTATTTCTCTTAAATCGTTTTCGTCCGAAAAATAACACTAGCTAATATAATAATAGTAAAATAATTAATATGTTATCAAAAACAAATAAGTAATTAATATGTTGTATAATTTATATGTTGTCCTGTCATTTTTTCACACACCTTTGTGTGGGTTGGACTTAAATAGAAGCAAAAATATTTTTGTCTTGCAGCAAAAGGGATATAACGCGGGGATTCCCCACGTTATATTTCTGCACTTTGAAATTTATAACGATTTGTACAGTTCATAATCAATTTCGAGTATGTTTGCACAAAATTCGATTTAAAACCCCTTTAACGAGTTAAACGTGAATCACTTGTACACGGGCGTTATACGGGGTCCTACGAGTGCGTTGTACGAGCATTCTCGTACAACGCGTTTTCTTAAAACGCGGAACTAATGTACCGTATTATAGGGGGATTACTGTATATTGTTAAATTTAGTTGTTTAGAAAAACTAATTCTTTTGTTCTAAATTACGAAGACTTTAAACAAAAATTTCGAAACTTCATAGCATGATACAATAATTTTCTCTTCTTATAGATAAACCCACCATGAAACGTTCAAAAAATGAACTAAAACGGTGACCTAAAATAATTATCTTCTTATATAATATTCATAGGCTGATGGCATACTAGGGTATCTTTTGTCTGGTATTTTTTTCGTTTCTTTCCCATTTACTTTAATAAAATCAAAAAATTGCGGCGCAGATAAAACCGATTTTATTGGTAAAGGGGAAAGAAACGAAAAAAATACCAGATTAAAGTTACCCTAGTGTGGACTGTGGACAAAACAAACGAAAATGAAAAAATATTATAAGGTCACCAGTCACCACAATTCGTATACTAGCAACAATATATTTCTAGTGAGTTTATTTGATAAAGAGAAAATTATTGTATCATGCTTCATAGTATCCCAACATTTGTTATTCATTTCGTTACACGTGATCTCGTTATTTACTAATGTAGATAGTCATATAGTTTTGGACCGCGCCCACACCAAACTAGTTGAATACTACAATCTTGGGCAACTCTATCATTACAATATTTCTAGATGATAGCGATGTAACCCTGCAACGTGGTCTCTCTGACAATGGGGAGTACAATAATGATGATTAAGGAAGGTGATTTAGCTGTGATATCGCAAAAATTGCAGAATGACTCGCAAGATGAAACGGCGAAATCGTCAGATGGAAAACGCGCTATCGCTAAGATGCATCATGATGACAACAATGTCGTGTACTCTTTAAGTGATAATGGTAAAGCACTAGAATTTTTAAAATTTTTATACATTTTTTAGAAATTGAAATGAGTTAACTCGTGAATTCGATGATAGCACGACGAATAGCAGAAAACGGACATATGAACATAATCAATATGGTTTAAAAGACGTTGAACCCGCTGGTAGTGTTGAGGAAATCGCTGTTAGCGAGACCGAGTTTTACTCCCTTTATCTAATAATAAATTTGTTTTTTAGTCATTTCCGTTGAGTTTGCTGTTTTTAATTCTGCTTCAGACAGTTAGAAACAATTTGCATACTACCTATTTTATTTAATCAATTTGACCATGTACATTAGAAAGAATAAGTACCTAAACTTATTCGTATAAAAAGGAGATAAACTCGCCACTCGCATGTTTTGCGAAATTCGGACCAAGATCCCCTATCATGATTATAGTAAAATCATTGCCAATTTGATTTGAAAATTTCATAGTGCTAATTTTTATAGCGTTCGCTATGATTTTACTCAACATGTTCCCAACTGTTGGATTAACTAAAGCACCCACTAATTCCATAATAAAATGATTTGATGATCAAGGTCAGTATGTTGTTTTAACTGTGGATCAAACCGTTATCTGTCAAATATGTAAGTGTTCCGTCATTACTCTCATGAGCATGGTCACTTGTCTCGAAAATGAAGAAAAGCAACATCAGGTCAGTTTTAATAGGATTTGCTAAGACCCAAGTTGAAAGTTATAAAGCGTTTTCAATGCCTGTTGATTACGAATATTAAATATTGTGTCACGTACTGTCAACATCATGGCAAAAAATCTGTTGACAGTTAAGATTTTTTTGGGTGAGGCGGGTTTCATCACAAATCGTGGAATGTCACATGGAAATGCTCAAGGCGATTATATCGCTTTTAGACAGTTTGTGAACAAGATAATTTAGAAAACTACCTGCTTATCATCAAAACTTGAAATGCTGGTCCAGCTTTTAGAGAAAACCACAATAGAAGAGGGAACCAGGATGCGAAACCATCCGAAGCTGTCGAGCTAATTTACTAATCAACTGAAATGAGGACAAATATTCGAAGTATATTCGATTTCGAAAGTGAAGTATCGATTTCGTTTTTAGTGGACTGCGAAAGAGGTGAAATGGTTGCACTAAGGAATCATTCGACCCAGTATTTCAAACTACACCCGAGCCCATTATTATTAGTGAGCAAAAAGAGAGGAAGTAAATGGCTATGCTTGAACTTCCGTAGAGTCAAATAAAAAAAATTAGAAAATCGTTTCCCACTGCAATTACAAAAATTGGATAACCTGACCAAGATATGCTCAAGTATTTAAGTATGGTATAATGCATACAGAGGGAAATTCTAGTCAACAAATTCATTTGGATTTTGTAATTCAAGATCTATGTTTCTGAGATAAATAAACAAAAATTTCCGACAGCTGATCGCTGTTAAAACGTAGCCCACCGAGGAAACGCCACGAATCTTGATAGTGGTTTGAACTGGTTCGAGCATTCCAAGAATGTTATGTTCTTCGATGTAAATATGACACTGATTTCTATACTGACCATGCAGCACCTTTGTAAAAACGGAAGAGGAACTAGCACATATCAGTTTCGCAAACCACTAAGACTTTGGGTTGCAGCTGCAGACGTAAAACAATCTAAGCATAGCCACTCATTTTTTACGGGACGTTTTACTTCTCGATACACCATCGCTTAATGGTCTGGGCGATCAACAACGCTTAGGTGTACTTCTAAGGGGATTTATTCTTCTTTAACGACTCCACCTTCTCTCCGAGAAATCACAATATAATTCACCACATCGTGACAACGGGTCATTTGCCATTTGAAAGAACACGGAGAATTGATACAATTCGCCTTAAGGCAGCATTCTTTTAGAAATTTGTGGTATGTGCATTTAGTTTGATACGGTGGCTGCATAAACAAAGCGCTTTGTCGCCTTATAGAATAAGTTTTTACTAAGTGCACACCCACATGAAATTTACTAACCCACAACGCTGAATTTCAATTTTTTTTATTCCACTTTACACAAATTAAAATATAATTATTTCGAATTCATAAAAACTATATTGACTTTTTGGTTATGTAAAACACGATGTGTACATGGAGAGAAAAGCGACAAACAGGAATTTTTGTTTTTTATTCAATGTATTTTTCTTGCGTGTCGCCTTCTCTTTTTTTCGATGTTATTTTTTACTGACATCTCGCGGCAAGATAGAGAGGCGCCCACTTCTCGTACTGATGTTAAATGTCTCTACTAGCGGATTTTTTAATCGGTTTTACCAGTAACTTGTAAACACCTCAAATTCAACATATGGTCGAACTAGGAATCTGCCAACCTTTGTTCTTCATTAGTAGCATGCCATTACATCTGGTAAGGAAAAGGGACCGGTATCCAACTCCGTGAGAGCATACTATCTCATCCTAGCCGTGAACGAGGATGTTGATAAAGCTATCTGTGACTTGCTCAGTCACAAGATTATCCCTATTGGTATTCTGCCATCAGAAGAAAGAATTAACCCAAAACTCGCAGAGATACTTGCCCCGATTCACACACATGTGACAAAAAACCGAAAGAATCCGAAACCACTTAATAACATTTTATAGCTATAAGAAAAGTTTAGATAGCATAGCCCTTTTTTCACATCCGCGAAATGACATAAAATCCAGCATTGCAACTGATGCAGCAACCATGTCTGTATGCGCGGTATTGCAGCAGTTGCAACGGAATTTTACAATCCTTGATGAAAAAACCTAATCTGTAAAACCTAACAGTTTACTTATCGATAAAACATTTTCGCTATATTTTCTATACAGACTGAAATCAGGAATTCTCAGCTCAGGTCAAATACTGGGATTGAAAGAAGAAATCTGTCCGCATAATCGGTTAACATTTTCGAATCGAATACTTATAATTTGTAGAGACATACACCCCGATTGTGAAACACAGTCACTGACTGAAAAATGGTCTTAGGCAAGACTTTTTGTCTTTGTTTTGTCTTAATTATGACATTTTTCGAATTCTGCGCATAGTCTTAGTTGGTATTGGCCTTAAAAAAAATCTTGTCTAAGCCATATACATTTGGTGCTCTTATTGATCACAGACTACGCGCAGAATACGAAAAGTCCCATAATAAAGAGTAAACTCAAAACAAAGAGAAAAAGGTTTGCCTAAGACCATTTTTTAGTCAGTGGCTGTACTTCAGAATCGGGGTGATACTTATTCTAGTATGTTCGCGAAGCTAGTACCTATTCTCGACAAAAAATGTTTGTAAATGTTTGGTCGTAAATCTAGTAGTACACAACCAACGGACAAAAAAATATTTTTTTCCATAAGGAACGATTCTTATAGTTTTGACATGTCCCAGTAAATATGTATGCAAAATCAATTTGAATAATTTTGCATCCTTATTTAATATGGCGGTAAATAAGTATAATATATAACCGTTTCGAAAACGGCCACGAAGGCCCTTTTGTGGCCGTTTTTCAAATGGCTAATTATTTGTGGACACCGACTTACTTAAATAAGGCACCTCGCGGGAAAGCTTCGAGAACTAGAGAAAGTGTGGCAACGTGAACAACGTACTGAACCAAAATTTAATGTAAGGTTATTCACTAAACCACAACTGACGATAGGTGAATACAAATTTTGTTTTTAAATGAGTTATTTGAAATTTCCTACAATATCAAAGAAATATTGGGGATTGCTTTGTACTTCCAGCCAAAATTATGCTGGTGTACAAAGATTTTCTTTTAATTAGCAAATATTTGAGGACAGATGAAAAGTTGTGATTGAGCATTAAAGGTGTAAGTTTCATCAGGCTCGAATGAAAATATTAAAGTTATAGTACCCTCGCAAATGCGAATTTTAAGAAGTAAGATACATATTTTACAGTTTTTCTCTGGTTTGCAACCATCAATAAAATTTTGTCCACCCCAAATGCTTTGATAAAATTTATAAACTTCGAGTCAGCACCCCAAATGCGAATTTAAAGAAGTAATTTATGCCATAATTTTGACCATATTTTCCCAGGTTTGCACGTATGTGAAGTTATCCCAGAATTCTATCCTAGAATTTTTTTTTAATCAGGCAACACTAACATATTAATAACCAATTTGCTCTTGTGTGAAGTCACCCCAGCCCAGGGGGTTACTTAATATGGGCGGAATGTTGTACCATCACTTCGAATCGAAATAAGAAAAAAGTAAAATGGCGGTATGTTGTATCATTTTCGAAAAACAGAAATGATACAACTTTCACCTTTTCAATTCGGCCTTTTTCGAATTTCGACTTTTTTCGATTCGAAGTGATGGTACAACATACCGCCCTATGAAACTTCGACATCGTAAATTTTCGACGCTGTCGACCAGTTCGACAACGTCGAATATAACTATTATGAGATATTCTACAACGTCGAAAATAACACCAATCACAAATAACATTGAAACGCCATTTTGTTTAAGTTGTCATAGGGAAAATATAATTTTAAGTGAATTTTTTTATTGTCATTAAAGTGTTTCTATAAATTAAATTTAAAAAAAAATTCTATATTTTATTAATTGTTTATTTTCTTATTAAATTTCGATTTACGATTTATTAAGTTAGATCGTTTATTTGTGACACCTCAATAGCAGTGGAATAATTTTCGTTTTCATCTAAAATGATGCGCGTCGCGATCAGGACGAAAAAAAAGCGCGCGTCGAAAATTTCATAATAGAGCCCAGGTTTTGATTCATTTCATTCAAATATACTATATTTGTGAAGTTAGCCCAGCCCAGAATTTTTATCAATTTCAATGAAAAATCGAAAAAATATCAAATTTATTAAATTTGATTTGTTTTTCATATAATAAAAGAAATTAAAATCTAACGTATAAAAAACTGTACAATTTTGAGTTTCATAAGGTAATGGAAAATTACAGGCAATGTAAGAAAAAATTTGTTCCGTGACAAGCTCCCGAAAATGAACTCTGGGCTGGCGATTTCATTGATTTTTATATAACCGCTCGATAAATTTAAAATTATTTCGCCAAAAATAAAAATGTTTCGGATCAGGGCTACATGATTTTGAAATGTATACACTAGTAGCTATAAATTTAAGCTAAATTAGAAAAAACCGTTCCGATGTAGCCCTAATCTGAGACATTTTTAACGGGATGAAAAATTATATAAATATCAATGAAATCCTCAGTCCAGAGTTCATTTTCGGGAGCTTGTTACGGAATAAATTTTTTCTTACATTGCCTGTAATTTTCCATTACCATATGAAACTCAAAATTGTACAGTTTTTTATACGTTAGATTTTAATTTCTTTTATTATATGAAACCCAAATCAAATTTAATAAATTTGATATTTTTTCGGTTTTTCATTGAAATTGATAAAAATTCTGGGCTGGGCTAACTTCGCAAATGTAGTATACTTAAACGAAATGAATCAAAACCTGGGCTGGGATAACTTCACACAAAGAGCAAATTGGTTATTGATAAGTAATAGCGTTGCCTGATTAAAAAATTTATTTTCTGGGATAGAATTCTGGGATAACTTCACATACGGCAGGTTTGCCCAGTCTGAAGCATTAAAAAAATGTGAATGATATGTGAGCCAACATTCCCTTAAATTAGAAATGAATTATGGTGTTAAATATTTGAAGCAATTTCAAAAGTCATTTTAAATAAATTAGTTATATTTTTGAATTGTACACTTGAACTTTGCCCTCCCTTTCAACAAACCTAATAATAAAATTTCTAGGTAAACCTTACGAGTTAAACTATACGAAAAAATTTATTGCCTTATTTGATTCCCTAAACCATATGTTTCCATAACACGGAATATTAAAATGTCTACGAAACTTTTGAGTTAAATTATGAGAAAGCTCACCCAATAATAAATTATGCCTTTCAAGCTATTTACGGAATTTTAAAATTTCCTTAAGCTTTTAAGTTATTTTGCAAAATATTTAATCTTGCACAATTACTGCAAGTTTAGCAGAACAGTTACTTTAATGGCATAAAGTGGTGTCTCGTGACTGACATGATGATTCCAACTCCATTTGTGGTTATTATACTTATTAAGGTGAATATAGAGGTGGAAATGTCTCACACAAGAGGAAGATTTTCTTGGAAAAACCAACATCGACTACTATTGAAGTTTAGATATTTTTAAGTGCTGTCAACGTAGGGAACTTAAAATTGATGACCTTTTACTTTGTTGGAATACTATATCTTTATAATGATTTTGTGTCACAAAATTTTATGTAGTAGACAAACATAGTTTTTGAACCACTGATCTTAACATGCCTCTTAAACGAAATCCCTTCAAATCAGAAACAGGTCTGAATGGCTATTCAAAAAATTGTAATTTCCTGAGAATTGTAGCTCTCTCAACGAAATAGTAGCTGAAAAAAAACACAAGGTTCAATAGAGAGGTGTATTTGTCCTAGTTTATTAAATTTGATGTCAGTTGACAACTGTACTAAAATTACTCTGGTATTTTTATCACAGATTTTTAACAGAGTTCAAGAGAATAAGATTCTGCCAAATCGTTACGATTTGTGCATTACGTTTTAGATGTTGTAAATAGACAATTTAAGTATGTTAAGTATAATAGTTCCCTATATACAAACATTATAACAAGAATAATACATTTTTGAAATGTAAATTAGTCAAAAGGTTATCAGTTGTCTTGATTGTGTTTCTCAATTTTCATTATTGAATGACCCACATATAGATCATAAATGACATAATCTCTATAAGATTTATTCTATCAATCCCACATTACATCTACATAGGCCTTAGAGTTAAAATGCTTTTGCAAAATTTTAGCATAGATTATTATTGCAACAAATTAAGTGATGACGCCAATTCTCAGTACATAATTCTGTTTGGTTTGATAACATTAAACGTATCTATACATAGAACTCTGGGATTTTGCGTATGATGTATAGAGTTTATTTCGATTTTTAATATTTCGAGGAACCATATTTGGCATTTGTCTAATATTTTTTTTGAATTATATTTTGGAATTTCCCAGACGAGAATATAGAATGTAAATTATTCAGAAAATAATCAAGCGAAGATAAGATTACTTTTACATTACCAAGGTTTTCTTTACATTTTTGTATACGTGTTGCTTATTAGCATACGATATTTTCGCTACTGGTCCACTTTGACACATGAATGACTTAATAAAGATAAACTTCTTCCTTTTTTTCGGGTGTGTAACAAAATCCCGGGTTTCAAAATCCCGGTCTTCAAAATCCCCGTTTTGTATAAAAAAAATCCCTAGGAAATCCCGGTTTGAATTTTTAAAATTTGACATGTGGGACTCAAATGATTTTTTGACAAAATTCAAAAATAAGTTTTGCAAAATGGCTAATAGGGATGGAATTTGGCCATTTCTTAACAGATTTTGTTGAAATCCAATACGTGCGATGAAAATGGGATTCTAAAATGATTTTCGATAAAGTGGTCAATAGAGATGGAACTTGGCTATTTTTAAACCGATTTCGTTGAAATTCTACACGAGCAATGGAAATGGATTTATAAAATGATTTTTCGATAAAGTTCTGAAATATGGCCATCGCATGGAACTAGGCCATTTCTAAATCGATTATGTTGAAATTTGTTGAAATGGGCTTTTTAAATGGTTTTTTGATAAAGCTGTGGCATAGGGTCAATAGAGATGGAATTTGTCCATTTGTTGACCGATTATGTTTAATCGCTTTTTGTAAAGCTCTGTGTATCCGGACAAAAAGGGCGATATATTTCAAAACTTAGTCAAAAAATCATTTTATAATCTTATTTCCATCACACATGTTGAATTTTATCATAATCTGTCAAGAAATAACCAAGTTCTGTCGCTAATGGCCATATTCTAGAGCTTTAGTGTTAAAGTAAAGTTAAAAGCATAAATGGTTTATTGGTCATCAGCCGCAACAAACACATCATTCTATCTATTGGGATAATTACTGAAATGTCAAATTTATAGTTTTAATAACCTTTCTTCAGTGACTGTGCCTCAACTGAGAAACACGTTGTTTTAATTCATCCTGCTCGGATTCTGGAAAAGCATAATTAAATACTTTCAACAGATATTAATAATTTTAAAATATAAAATTAAAGGAAACCTAGTGGTTTTTTTGTAAATCAAAACTGAAGTTTTTTGAGATTAAAAAACAAGAGCATCTGTAGTAAAGCAGCATCTTGGAAAAACAGAAAACAAATAAATTAAAATGAAAAACATGATATTGAATTCGACGGGAGCATCGCCGTCAAATTTAAAATTGGAAGGGTTGTCAAATTGGTCCACGTGGAAATTCCAAATTAAAGTAATTTTGAAAGCGTTGGAAATATACGACATAACGGATGGCACGATAGTTAAGCCAGAATCAAATGTGGAAAATGCCCCAGAGACAACAGCATGGTTAAAAAAGATGCAAAAGCGCAAAGTGGTTTAGTTACTCGATTGTCAAATAAGGTTATGTTACAAGTAATGCGAAACATTAAAATCAATTTGGGAAAAATTACACACATATTACGAACAAACATCAGAGACATCGCTTCATTTAGTACAACAAAAATTTTTCTCAATGACTTTACATCCAAGAACGATATTGCGATTTTTTTTTATCTAAAGTAGAAGAAAATGTAAGCCAAATAAAAAAAAAATAGGTGGGGAAATTCCGGATAAAATGGTTGTAACAAAAATAGTGACCTCTTTGCCTGATACATTCAATCATTTTATTTCTGCTTGGGATTCAGTATAAAGAAAATTTGTCTGAATTGACAGCAAGATTATTGACTGAGGAACAAAGGATGACAAATAGAGAGGAAGCTCAGCAATAATGTCCGAATCGTTCATAGTGGTCCATCAGAACATATGTGCAATGACAAAAATTTATTTTGCGAAATGGAGATGTTGTCGGAGCCTAAAAACATAGTCATTGGTGACAGAAATTTGATAAAAGCTGATGGTAAAGGAAAAATAATGGTTACCTAAATTGACAGTCAACTTATTTTCTGTTAGCGCAGCCGTGGATAAGGGATATACAGTAAATGTAAGCGGTGAAAAATTTAATTTTATAAAAAATAATAATGTTGAAGCAATCGCGGTAAGGAAACAAAAAATTTATACAGTGGTGTTCGAAGTAATTAAAAAAAGGCCTAAGTAAAGTGAATGAAAATTTGCTGGAGTGGCACAAAAGATTAGCCCATCAAGATATAAACAAAATTAAAAGCATGTTAAAAACAAATGGGCTTGAGTATAAAAACGGAGAAATTTTGTATTCCTGTATATCCTGTATTAAAGGAAAACAACATGAAATGAAAAATAAAATTTGATTCAGAGCTGAAAAACCTTACCAATTAATACACATGAATTTATGTGGCCCTATGGAGGTAAATTCATTAGGCGATCCGAGATATTTTCTAGTCATGAAACAAAGCTTAAAATAAAAGAATTTATAAAATATCCGAAAATAAATCCATGTTACAGTATTGGAAAAATTTGAACGGATAATGGAACAGAATTTTTAAATAATGTGGTAAAAGAAATTTCAATTGAAAACGGAATCCAACACGAAACGAATATATCCCTGACCAAAACGGATGTGTTGAGCGTGAAATGCGAACGATTGTAGAGCAGCAAGAACATTGTTACTGGAAAATAATTTAGAAAAAAATTTTGGGCAGAAGCTGTAAACACTGCGACTTATGTAATAAATATCCCTTTTTCCCACACAAAGGTGTGAGTAAAAAATCATAGTATGTAATGGCGTTTTTGATAAAAAATTTCACTTGATTTGAAGTACAACCAACACAATTGTGTGTATAGTTATAGTGTTTTTTTCCGAACGAAAATAAGTTTGAATGGAATACACAAATATGTATGTTGGTGCAAAACACATACAAAAATAAATTTTTGACATGGTACTTTTGCCGTACTCGCACAATTGTGTTAGTAAATCACAAAAGGGATATAACCGGTCCGAGTAGAGTTAAAGACAGAACTCCATATGAAATATATTGTAAAAAGGACAAATACGACATAAACAAATTAAAATGGTTTGGTTCAAAAGTCGCGCTTCATATTCCTGATCAAAAACGACCAAAGTGGGACCGAAATCTGAAATAGGAATTTTTCTAGACTACTGAGAAAATATAATTGGGTATAGAATATACTTACCAGAAAGCAATATCATTTCAGTAAAAAGAGATGTGATATTCTTACAAAATTCAAAAGAACCAGAAAATAGTAATCCAGAAAACATGAAAGTAGAGCAGGTAAACCAAATAGAAGAAGTAATTCATCAACAAAATCCGACAAATGTAGAAGTCGGAAATATGAATGATGAAAATATACTACAAGGAAAATTAATTGAAGAGTTTGAAATAAACGAAAATGAAACAACCACAGAAAGTGTCGAAGAAATTACTAAAAACAAGAAAAGGAACAACTTGGTTGAATGATTATGAAGTTAATTTTGTGAGCATCTATAAGGAACTATTATCATACCGTGAACCTATATCAAAACATGGACCGAGATAGAAGAACTTTCGGTAAAGCAAAAATTAAAAATTGGTTTGGGTTTTTAGAAAAGAGAAGTATTCATGAACTTGGCAGATGGAATATTGTGTAAACTAAATCGTTCGATTTATGAACTTAAGAACTCTCCAAATTATTGGAACGAAAAATTTGACGACTTTATGAACAAAGAAAATTTTTCAAGATCCAAAAATGGTTTGTGTTTATATAAAAGGTGTATAGATGCTAATTTATGTTGATGACATTTAAATTTTAGGAAATAATAACCAGGAAATTAATAATTTTAAAATACTATTGAACAATAACTTTAAAACGAAAGATTTGGGTTTGGCAAGCAATGTTTTGGGTATAAAATTGAGAAAAAACAAAAGAAAATTCCGTGACCTTTCTGTTTTGATTGTAGTTAACGCGTATATGCTATATTGCCTTGCAAATGTATGCGCTCATTTTAGAATTTAGAAGAAATATCGCGAGAACCTATACCTTCCAACAACATCATTGTCCAACCGAAAGAACTCAGGGAGACCTTCTCTACAAAAAATTAGCAATCAAGCGCGTCACGGAATCTGTAAGAAAAAACCCATTAGACCATTATCTCTCGAAACGAACAACCGAAGAAAATCTAAAAAAATTAATTTGGCAGTTAGTGGGTTAATAAAAAATATTTTTTTCTAAATCAAGACTTTACAACTAGAAGAAAAGAAAACCGGGATTTTGAAAACGTGGATTTTGAAAACGGGGATTTTGAAAACCGGGTTTTTGAAACCGGGATTTTGAAACCGGATTTTGAATACCGGGATTTTGAAACCGGGATTTCGAAAAACCGGGATTTCGTAGTACACCCAATTTGTTCATCTCACAGATGTTATTTTAAATTTCTTATTCCTTTTCCTATATACCTGCAGTATATCTGGACACCCAAATCATGAAATGCTTTTTTGTATTCTATGCCCATTCACGCTTGTTCTTTATATTTCAGTTGTGTTGTGAAATTATTGTAAACAAAAAATTATGAAGACATGCAAATTCAATTCAAATTGTCATTCACTATTATAATTATGTCCGTAAAATTAGAACACAATGTTTGATTTTCCAGTTAGGCAAATGCAAGTAATTTATTGAGTAAGGACCGCAAATTAAATAAACAACGAATTAAGGCCAAACGTTATTGAATATCAAGTTACACATTATGCGATTTTTCATTACCGTCCTATAAGTTGTTAACATTTTGTATAACTCCAGCTTTAACATCATTTTACTAACTAATCGAATGACAAATACGGAAGTAAATTAGAAATAAACAAAAATACGAAAAAAAATTATCCATGAAAATGTTTTGAATTTAATAATTACGAGTATTATTAAAAACTAAAATATAAATATTATTACACAAATAATCTAATTTTGTAATTCAACAATTAATTTTTTGTTATTAGTTCTATTTATTTATAAAGTTAAATAATGGTCACAAAAACTCGGTTACGAAGGTTAACTAAACACCAACAAAGTGTGAATGTTTATTCATAATTGCACAGTAAACTAAAACTATCGGAAGAACAAATTTTTGTATAATAAGTATTGTATTCGTTATAGGTTAACTTACTTTAAACGGATTGATAGTAGACTAGACATGTTTATAGATCTAATATTTCGTCATACAATAATGACGAATGCAACTGGAATTTAGGAAGTTTGGTAACGAAATCTTGGATGTATTATACCCATTTACATATAAAATTATTTAGGTCATATTGAAATTTTAGCTCGGCCAGAACTAGAATGAAACAGCTCATATTAGCATTCCCATATTAGCTTAAGGCTCCTGACTCAATGAATATCTGGAAAACGACTATAAACAAAAAATGCTAAATTAAATTTGCATCAAAATTAGTCCACGTGAGTTTTCTAAAATTTTTGCGAAAATACGTATTATGCGTTTTTCCTCAAAATTTCGATCACTCTACTAATTGCAGACAGTCCAGACTAAACACAATGAAACATTTTTAACACTTTCCGTTCTATCCGAAAATTGAGAGAAACCAGTGAAATGGAGGAAATAGCGGAAGTGTCGTTCGGAAGTGACAGTATATTTTTCGTTTTTTACATATATTTTGATAAAAATGAAGGGGCAACAACCTGAATTGGTAGAGTATGTAGACAATTTGAAGACAAGATAGTTTATTGCTTTTTCCGTTATTGTTTCAATTTTTTTTCAAATACGAAGTCGTCATCTTATAGTTTTCCAGTTTACCTATATTTTGGAGTTTAAAATTAAGTTTTTCCAAAACAAATACAGTGACTCACAGTGAACATGGCCCACTGTTAAAAATATTCTGTTCAGTAAAAAATGTCTAAAAAATCAATTAACATTAAAACAAAAAATGAATATATATTTTCAAAATTTTATTCTATCCTTGTTTCAACAATAAAAAAATTAACAAATAACAAATAAATAAAAGGAGAAAAAAATGCAACTCACAATGAAAATGGCGCATCGAAGGTTAGATTCTAAACAATTGTTACAAAACCGCCTTGAAGTTATCCCATACTTTCATCCCACGATTTTTTAAAAAATACCACTAGCAGCACAAGTGTTAAAAACTCATCCCATACTTTTAACATTTTATATACATAATACGAACGTCTCATCCCACGATTTTTTTTCATATTGTAGAAAAACAACTTTTTACAATACAAATATTAACAAATTTATTTTTAAAAACTATTTTTTAAAAAACAATCATTAATTTTTATTTTTAGTATAAGTATTCTACGTCGTCCTTATATAGTGAAATTATAATTTTTTTATATATTAAATTTCGATTTCGATAGACACAGCTATCATCATCAGTTTAAAAATTACTTATGATTTTTGAAATGTATCGGTTCCGTTGAAAAGTAAAAAAATTTTCCAGTCTTAGAGTTTTAAAGGTCCGCCAATTTGTTAATTTAGAAACGTTCTTGACTCCTATTGCTATCTACCGAGCGAGTATGGCGTCCCGCTGATCGTGGAAATTCCCGCTATTTAAATTTGAGTGCGCGTGACATCATATTTTACGAGTTTGAGCAACGAAAATTAGTCTGGGATGAGTACTTCTATTAAAAGGTCCACCGATAATAGCGGGAATCCCGACGATCAGCGGAACTTTATGTTCCGTCATAAATTGACCAACAGGGTATAGACGCCATACTCGCTCGGTAGATAGCAATAGGAGTCCAGAACATATCAAAATTAACAAATTGGCGGACCTTTTAATAGAAGTACTCATCCCAGACTAATTTTCGTTGCTCAAATTCGTAAAATATGATAACACGCGCACACACATTTAAATAGCGGGAATTCCCACGATCAGCGGGACGCCATTCTCGCTCGGTAGATAGCAATAGGAGTCCAGAACATATCTAAATTAACAAATTTGTGGACCTTTTAAACCCTAAGACTGGAGAATTTTTTTACTCTTCAACGGCACCGATACATTTCCCGTGTTACGTATATTCGAATAGCGGGAATTCCCACGATCGGCCGAACTTTATGTCCGTCATAAATTGGCTAACAAGGTACAGAAACTATCGGCATTGACAAATCGGTGGACCTTTTTATAGAAGTACTCATCCCAGACTAATTTTTTTTTGTTAAATTCGTAGAATATCGAAGACCGCTCAGTAAAAAAACATTACATACTTTAAATAATAACAAAAAGTATGGGATGAGAAAATCAAAAAAAAAAAAATCGCGGGATGAAAGTATGGGATAACTTCAATGCGGTGTTACAAACAATATTTCAAAACTAACTTACTATTTTGTTGAAAATCCTTTTTGTTTAATAACCAATTTTATGCGATTAGGAATTGATTCAATAAGCTTCTTGGCATAATTAGGGCTTAATCTTATTCCACTCCTCCAATATTACTGTTTTCAGCTCATTTTTATTTGAAATGTTATGTTTTCGAATTTCAATCTCAAGTTTTTGCCAGTAGTTTAACTACTATAGTTTTAATTATATTTAAATCCGGCATTTGTAATGGTGTCTTGATCTCTCTCTCTCTTTCTAGCATTTACATCCCATGAAGGGATTTTGCCGCCCGCACTATGGTCTTCCATCCGTCTCGGTCCATCGCTCTCGTCCTCCAATTTCGACATCTTAATGCGAGTAGGTCTTGTTCGACGTCGTCACGCCAGCGCAGTCGGGGTCTTCCTCTACGAGGCTGGGTGTTGATGGAACACTTTGTAAATCATTCGTTGTGGTGGAGACCTTGCAACGTGGCCGAGCCATCTAACTCGATTAGATTTGATGAAGCCGATAATATCACTACCTCCGAGAAGTTGCTTTCACTAACTTGGTTTTTTAATTTTACAAACCAAAATTTTTCTCAGTGATAGTTGATGTATTCGTTATGTTTGTCCACCGGGCATTTGATTCGTATGTGGCACTCGTCAATGGCACCTAAAATATTATCAAATCTACAACATTTTTCACGCCTACAAAACTTATCTCTAATTTCGTGTCGGTCTTCGTAAGATGGTGGTTTTAGTAAATGCCGCTTGTTTATCATTCATGTTCGTGCCGCATCATACTCAAATTTCCAGCCATTGATTTTTTTGAAGCATTAATTTTAAAATTTTCTTAAAACTTTCAGAGATGTAATGCGCAGTTATTCTTGACTTGACAATACTCTAACCGCTAAAATAATGAAAATGCTTCAACAATATTATATTTTAATGAGTATTAAAGTGCGTACGTATACCTCTCTTAATTTTTTTGTAGTTGTTCTTAACTCACTTGATATCTCTATATTGCTGACTCTTAATCCTGTCGTCGGCAGTGACGGTATACTACGGGTCGGAGGCAAGCTCTGGGAATCGAATTTGCTATACACGAGAAAGCTCGATTATTCTTCCCAAAGACAACCAGCTTACCAAGATACTTATTTCACAAGCACAACATATAGCGCTGCAAGTTGGTTCTCAGCTGATGTTGGCTTACCTACGAAAACACTATTGGATTCTAAGCATCAAAACCTTGTTGTGGTCGTATGTCCATAAATATGTCGTATGCTCCCGCCATCGCTCAACGACATGTCAGCAATTGATGTCCAATCTTTTATTTCATCGTATTTAGTTTTTCGGATGGCAATGAACAAAGCTGATAGGAATATGCAATCAGAAATGCCAACTTCATTGGTTTCTAGATCACTTTAGGTCAGAAAACCGTTAACTCAATGGTTTTTGTTGTTCAATGGAATTGGGTCAATTCTGGATTAGCACAAATCCAGCCACTATGTTTTGCGGATCGCAACGAACATACCTGACAGGAATATGCTATCTGAATTGTTTGTTCTTGGATTTTATAATATATTATTTCTATTTTTTAATTTGTTGTTCAACAAAAACATTATTGAATGGTATACCTCTGTATTTTGTTTTTTTAATATAGTAGGGGATAGTTTGTGTTTTTTCAATTTATGAATGGAAAATTTTGAATATTATTTGTCTATGATAAGCACAAATTAGTCGCCTTGAAAAAGTTTTAAAATTACGCTTAAATCATTTCTGTTTTTTTCCAGAAATCAGGTTATATTTATTTCCTCTTTCAGGCGAAATTTGAAATTTTCTTTTCCCGTTTTTTGGGCTCCTGGACTAGCATTAATTTTTTCTCGTGAGCACTAATTAGCACAAGTTGGGCTCAAGTTAGGTATGCAATGAGAATTTGATTTTGAAATTCGAAAGTTTCCCTGCTGCAGTTACCCACTACACACAAAATCTGTATTATTTTAATCAACGTTCTCCTTTTCCGCCTTTTGTTATGTGCTTCAATTAGACTAGTTGCTTTAGAAGTTTCGCGGACCTTGCATTACATTTACAAGCTTATTTTATTCGTGCAATAAACAATATATGGGCGCCCAACATGGGGTACCATATTATTTAAACCACGTGCTCCGCTAACTTTTACGTGTTTTCAGGCGACTGTACATTTTTATTCAACACATTCATAACCATACATAAAAACATTTTTGTAATGAAAACGTACAAAGCAGCAAATAAAAATAAAAATTAAAAGCAACGAAAAACTTTACAAACAGCAACCTTCGGAAATCCAAAGTGGCGGAGAGACGAAAACTTAAAATTGAATACACATACGTAAAGAAAATTATTATTAAATAAATTTTTTTGTTTTATTATTATTATAAAATAAATAAATTTGATACGATCAATGAATAAAAATAAAAAACAAAAGAAAACGTATAAAAAATAAAACAAGAAACAAAATCCAAAGTAATATAAAAAAAAAAATAGTTATGTACTACAAAATAAATATCGAAAAAAAACTTGTTTAGTCTCAAATTGGCTGTGGTGTGGTAAACTCGATTTAAGAAAATTTAAAATAAAAAATTTGTTCAAGTAATTTAAATTGTACAATAATAAGTTTAATTTATAACTTATAAAATTGCATTCGGTAATTTTGTAAATTTTAGTGTATTGTTTGTTAATTAATTACAACAAAAAATCAAAAGTTTTGCGAATAATTTCGATTTGGTGCATTAATAATATTATTAAAGTGGGAAAACTTGATATTTTCGTTAATTAAATTTCGTCAAAAAAAAATATGTTTAAATAGCCGCAGTTATAATTATTTCGTGTTTACGTAAAATAAATTAAAAGATAAATTTGAAAAAAAAGCAAAGTAAAAATACAAATTGTGATTTGAAAATTGTTTGGTGTATTTTAAAATTATTAAATCAGTGAGTTATAAAATATTGTGTTTCACCAGTGTTTTTTTTTTTAAATTTCGTAAGAAATAATTAAAGCAAAAATAGTTTATTTTTTGGTTAAATCAATTTTGTTTGGAATATCTTCGTTTTCATTTTTTGGTAACCGGAGTAAATTGGATTATCATTTGTTTATCAGGTACTTTACAATTACATATTTGAAATGCATTTCAGAAACCTTTTAAGTTTTAAAATCAATATTTTTTATAGTTTTTTAATTGTTGATGTAGGTTATTTCTTAAATGATAATGTTTAAACATTTTATGTAAGAAACAAGTTTACTTGCATAATGGTTTTGTTAGTTTGAGTAACTACTTACTTTCGTATTACGTATATATTACATACCCTTCTTAAATAAGGTATAAAAGCCTTAACTGCCTGAATTTTAAATTTTTATGTCCAGGCATGTGCATAAATGAAGTCTCTCAAATATAACAAGTGATTTCATGATCTAAGCTCATTCATATGTTTTATGGGTAAAAAACCTACAAAAACCACCAAATTGAATTCAGCTTGAATAAATTTGTGGTTAAGCAGTTAAAAGCATCATTTTCCAGAAATAGGATTATCCAAATATATTTCGTTACCTCTTTAATCTTTAGTCATGGTCGTTCTTAAGTTGAGTTTGATCTTTGTGCGATACTGTAATTAAAGAAAACGTTACAACTGTCAGTGTAACGTAACATGTTACTGATTAGTGTGAGTACAATTTTGTTGCTAAATCTTTAAGGACAGGGTATTTTAAGGATTTACAAATTGTCAATGTCATGGTGTGTTTGGGAAAAATGTCTTTAATTGGGTGTTTTAAATTTTCTTCTCCCTACCGAAGTTCAGAAGAATGATACTTTGTCATATAGAAAAGGAAAGTATAGGCTATCTGGGACCTGATCATATTGGATTGGAAGGTTATAGAAAATAAAAGTTCAAACTAAATAAAGCAGGCATATTTTTTATAATGAAAACTAGTTTCAACTACGTACAATTTTAGTATGCATACCGAAAATTTTTCAAAGAAAATTTACTACAACTAAAATCGAAAAAATCGAGATTTTGATTAGTCTCGCGAAGCATTCTAGTTGAAGGTTTATATTGTCCATATAGTCAATTTTGTGGTATTCGTTTCTAGCCGAGTCCTACTCCGAAAGGCGTATCGATTGTAATCTAAAGTGTGCCTTGTGATAATATAAAATATTTTTATTACCTTGAAATCATATGGTGGCATTCCTGGCAAATTTTTAAAACAAATACATTCGGTTTTAAAACGTTGGCCAATCCTATATTTTCATATATCTAACGTTGGAAATCACTTGGTCATTTCTCAATGACGAATTGGTTGCTAATTGTTTTCGTTTGGTAATCCCAACGATTTATTTAACTCTCATAATTTCTTACGTGAGAATTACCAAACGAAATCAACAATAGTGACCAATCCTCAATGACAGATGACCAAACGATTCCGATCGTTAGATTTTCTTCGCATAATGTTTTAAATAACGTTTTGCAATAAAAAGTTAGCAAGTTATAACAACCAAAGAATGGGATTTAATTCACCTTTTTTATCAAAATGTTATATTGCAATTGGATTTCTTGTTACTTATTTTTTGCAAAAAGAAACTTCTATAAATACGCGACGAATCTGTTCTCATTACATGAATGCAATTTTGATAATGTTTTTTCGCAATAACAAAACATAAGTGATGAAACTACGATAACTAGTGACCAATCCTAACCAAACGAGTCCAACTAGTGTGTCCAATTTCTCGATGTTTTTCGATGATTTATTTTCTCCTACTTCAATATGGATATTCAGGTATTTTAAAAGCGAAACCAATGGTTTATGTCTTCGTGTCAATATTTCTATATTAATTGCGTTAGGAAGCTCATAACTTACATAGTAAGGAGTTAATTGTTTCGAGGCTATTAAATACAAATTTTAGGGCCCTTTCAGCAGTTAACATCGTCGAATCTTCTCGACTTATATTTTCCACTGTGATGCGTATCGGCGTTAGCACCTTTTGGTGTTTTTTAGCCGGCCTGTTGTATTCTTCTTCTACATGTGAGCCTTCCGCATGTGTTAAGTCTAAAAAAGAGCTCTATCATGCTTTCTACGGTATTCCACCAGGTTTTACAATCCTGAATCAGCTGTAGATTTTTCCCCTCAATAGGCTCGACATATTTTTGCAAAATATCGTTTTTAATTGGGGATCGTCTGAACACCTTCACAATCTCCCTAATAGATTTTATAACCGTGTCGTATGATAGCCTTGGCTACAAGTTTCTGATTTCTAAGTTTACTTCAACGGATTAGCAACTAAGCTGGTATCAAGAGCTTCTTCTATCACTCTGCGTACTCGAGTGACTGACTTGTGGATTTTTTTTTGGCACATAAAGTGTTTTTAAAATAACTAAATGTAATCCATGATTGTAGCATAACTGCTGGGGTGCTGGAGACAACTTTCAAAAACTCTGCATGGTAGTTGTCGCTCATGATAGCAACAATATCTCTTTGCATTAATAAAATAAAAATACTAATTTTATCATATCAATTCTAAAGCTTTATCGGCTGGGCAGCTTCCATTTATGGCTATTAAACCAAAGTTATCCGAATCGGTGGCATTGTAATACAAATGTACATCCGTGTATCGCTTGTTGTTGATACTCGTCCACTCATCGATAGATACACTAAACTTTTTTCGAGATGACTTGAAAGTATTAATTTTATTTATAATTTCCTGCACATTCTCATCGTAAAATCTAATAAACAGTTTTTTATCTGTGTAGGACTCCGTGGAAAATTAAAGCCTTTTGCACACATAGCTTCTCTAACTACGCTTTGTAACTTGACGGAAACTAAAACCATCAATAGCAATCATTTCTGCAATATATTCCTGCATACTAGGCCGTTTCATAAATTTCTCAATTTTTGGGATAGCAACGTTGTATTTTATTCGCTTCATGTTTCTAGAATCACTGCTGCTAATATCAACACTTGTGCTTGGTTGCAAAATACAATCTTCTCTTTTTGCCATACAACTTTTCTCGTTTGTATGTCCCCGAGTGATCTTATTTTCGTTTGAATATACCCATAAATTGTGAAGAGGAACAAATTAGAAAAGAAAATTATAAATGTACTCTTTTTGCATGTTACAATGAGAAATGTGAAATATTAGCATTGCAATTTTTTCAAGAAATATTTCTCGACAGAAAACTTTAATTCCAACCGTCATTTTATTAAAATATGTGGATTCCGCCATCGTCTATTGGAGGAGTTAGATAGATTGATGTATAGCGCTTTGGGCGTCGCAGTGAGAAATGTTGTTAATCTAAAGTGCATCTGATACCAATGCTCACTCTTCGATCACAGTACAGAAGTTACGTTAATAATTTATAATTTTATGGGAAGCTCTGTTAAGGCGGCCGCATGAAATTTGCTCGATTCTCTAGCCGAGCCAACAAAGTAAAAAAATGTGTGATATATAATGCACATTGTTGTTGTAATGCAATTGTTGTTGTACCGCCGTTTTGAGATCACACATTTTCAACTTTGTTGGCTCCGCTCGAGAGTCGAGACACATTTTATGCGGCCGCCGTTAAATGCTTTGTTAAAGTCTGTGGTAAAAGTATCTATTTCACTGATATCTATATCTGCAATTTAAAATTGCAGCTTCTTAAGTTTATGTTGCGTACCTCAGAAAATCTATATCTTTGTATTTGCTTTTAAGAGTGTTCCTTACAAGGGTAAGTTGTGCAGATTTGACAAGCATCCATGGGAACAATTTCTTCTAGAGTTTTTTGGTATTCGATAGTTATTATGAAAAACTCGTGCTTAGTTTTTTCCTTTTCTCGAAATTTTCTTTTAATGTTTTGTTATTAGTTCTCAAACTCGGAGAAGTTGCGCGAGCTCGATTCGAGTATACAACAACAATTTTTTTTCTCAATAATAAATTTAAATCCATAATCTAGTGTCTAGTTTTGTTTGTTTTTAATTATTTTAGTTTTATATTATAGAAAAAATTTAAATAAAAACAGGTTAACTTAGAAAATTACCGACAAAGGAGTCGGGTGCCCAGACGTACCTCTTTCTGCAATTTGCAAAATACCTTAATTCAAAAATATGAAATGCAGTACGGAAAAAATCCCCAAACGACCAATTTTCATAGTTTTATGCTACGTAAGGTTATGACATAAGCTTGACCTTTCTTCTAGTTGAACGGCAATAAAATTTCCAAAAAGGCAAAACGTATGTTATGTCGCTTAGTAAAACCAATTGTTGATTGATGTTGTGGCCAACATCCAACCCTCCCCTACCACGAATATACGCAAGCAGTTTTTTATAAAAAATCTTCACTTTCGACGAAATTCCAGAAAAATGTCCTGGATCAATTTAGATGCCAAAACACTAGCAAACAATTAGATAGTTCTTAAAGTTTCACAACAAATACCGTCACATCCGTCCAACCAATAGAAATTCAACAGGGACTATTCGACTTCCAAATCCAATCCAGAACATTCCAGCGCCTACCAGGCCTTTTGCAATACCTATATTTTTCAAAACATCTGCAAACAAGATAAAGCTCCCACAAAAAGCGGTTTCTATCAAAATTAGTCACTCGCGGAAAATGATCAGGACCAGCCTTGATACAACTTTAATCTAGAATCAACTCCCTTGCAAATGCAAAATCTATACCAAAATCGAAAAAGCTCCAATGGAAGTAGCCACCTCCCTCAACCTAACAGAAACCTCCAAGTATGAAATTATATCCTAATCAGTCAACCCACCTGGGACGCAGAGCGGCTGAACTATGATAGTTTACTATCAAAATCGTCACTTCTGCATAAATTTTTGTAAATTATCGGATGCTACATGCTACCCTCCTGATACCTTTTCAAATATCTGAAAAACATCAAAACACGATAAAGCTTAAGAAAAGTTAAGATAAGATACGCTGCATCTGGTGGGCCGACCTCTGCCAAAACTCCACTTGGACCTCTGAACACATGCAAAATGCCGAAGTATGAAGCTTCAACAAAATTAATCAATCCACAATAGGTAGCATCGAGTGGTATAGAAAATGTGGGTGCCTGTACCACGTATACGGACATATGAGGTGAATATGTACTATGTTTCGGAAAGGAAATGACACACGCGATATATCGAGACTTCTGGCGAGCGTAAGAAGAAAGATTGAACTCACTTAGCATGAAGTGTGTTAGCGTTCGTCGGGTGTAGAAAAGAAATCAAACAAAATAAATAATTACGGCTAAGGAATGTTGAATGGATGGAAATGGGATTCTTAAATGATTTTTGGAAGAAGTTCTGGAATATGGCTATCTGCGGGGTGGAACTGGTTGTCTAAATTTCCAGCTAGCTAAAATGATGGTTCATTCTTGCAATCTTCCAAAAATTTCTAATCGAAGATTGATCACTTTAGTGCAAAGTTTGCAGTTTAGAACTAAATAACTGGTATGAAGTAACCCTTAAACGTGAAAATTTAGACAAAAAAATCATCCGTGTCTGGAGCACGTTATTAGTAGATTAAGATCACACTATGCTAGAACAAATTTGTGTCGTTGTTCGATTACTTGAACCCATAATTTTTAGGAACACTTTATACTTTTTCAGGACATAATTATACCTGAAAAGAATCAAGCACAGAATGCTTCCAAAACTACCAAGCGCGGACTAAACTCGCTAGGATCCAAAGGCATAATTTTGAATCATTACAATTTAACAAATTATCCAAATTATTATAACAAATAATCATTAATTAAATGAAAGTTTAGACCTGTTCGAACTACATTTTCCCACATTAAGTGGTTTTGGCCGGCTCCCATGAGGTTACAATAAATCAGTAAAAAGTTTTTACTTCGCATTAATGATTAATGCAGGATGAGTCATACTGGTATGCTGTAGTGTTTCCATATCATTCCCTTTTGCATATTCTTCTTGGCGCTGTTATGCGGTCATCCAAATTTGTATTAATGTAGCAATGGTTGCTTCATGCGGCGATGAAGTGGTGCACTTCTCTTTGTGTTTTTGACTGTTGTAAGTTTTTTTTTTGTTATTTTCGCTGCTCTTCAGTGCAGTTGAGTATAGTAATTGGTAAATCCGATGGTATTTTAACGATAGTAATTTTGCGATTTGTCAAATTCGTTTCGCTAATTATTTCTATAAATAGCGCGGCGATCTCTGGAGAAAGCATATTAAGTAATTATGAGATTCTATAAAGAAGTTTCACGGATTGGGTAGTATTGATGCATGCGTCTACGCCAATGATGCGGCTTAGTAAAGTTTTGCCATGAAAGTGATGTAAGTATATGGAGTTTAAGTTTCTCATAAAATTTAAATATAGCCCCGCGCGCAGTAATTTATCTTATAAGTTATGATCAACCAATTAACAATAGAAAGTTAATCAATCACAAAGTTATGTATACAAAATTCGGTGAAAAATGCTTGTTATTGACATTTAAATTGCATCCAACTATACTCTTAATTATTATGATATTTTTGACAGTTATTTTGCCTTGTAAAAAAACTTGTAAATGATTATGAACTTTTGTTTGACCACGGCATATCGTTTTACCCTTCAGGGTGGCAAATTATTCACTTTCGTAAGCTTGAATTAAAGGAACACTTTTAAAATTTAAATTTTTGTAGTTATGATCGAGTTAATTGAAATGGTACGGCTGAATGTAGCTTTAGTAAAAACCACATGTGCATGAACTGATTTAGGAAATCCAGTATTGTTTGAAGCAATTCCAATTGTTGTTCTTCCTGCAATTTCACTAGAAAGTTTCAATAATTCCATTAATACAAGATAACATTTTAAGTACTTTTGGAACCAACATTTCGAGATAAAAACTCGGAACTAGCTTGCTATTAACACCAAAATATTTTGCCGCACAAAAAATCTAACTGGGTTAAATTTCTTGACAGTTGCACTTGACCTAGTCAAAATGTGAAATAGCAGATAAGTGTTTATGCAGACCTATAGAGATCTTATAGAAAGGCTGTATCTGTGAGTCGATCATCTCGATGACTTAAATGTCTTTTCACTGGTACATAGGTGGCAAAGTAATTTGATGGTCAATTACGGTTTTCAGCCAATTTGGCTAATTGAGTCAGAGGACTCACACACTTGCTCCAACCTCTTTGTATGTGCCTTTTTGCTAGTTCCATTTTTGCCGAGACGTTTTTGTTTTGTTCATTTTCACCATAAGCAATCGAGCAAAACGTGACGTTTGGCATAAAATAGGTTGGACTGGAAGCTATGGCTTCTCAAACATTTAAGTATTTGAAATGGAGCAGGTCCCAGGAAACCAATTTTTTTAGTGTAAGAATAATAAATATGACAAATTGATTCGAAATGTCGAGTGAAAATTGTTCTCATAAAATTTATGTTTCGCCCAGGGCCCAATTATGATCGAAAACGTAACCTTTGTTTCCCATAGTAGTTATTAATTAATATTAAATTTTTCGCTGTTTGTTTCAAAACAATATTACGAATAAATGTTTTACATCTAGTTCATACATAAAATGACAGTGAAAATTCCCAGGTGAAGGTGAACTTCCCACAATAGCATATAGTCAAAAATTCTAAAGTCTTAGATGCGTAAAGCAGTCTGTTTGGTTACTATTATGTCACCCCTGTAGTTTTATAAGAAGCTCGTCAATGACTCCAGCACAGAGAAGTGTGCTCTGACCTGTAGACAACCACTGATTTATTTAACGAATACTGCAAACCCATCCAACTAATTCGATTTATGGAATGGTGTTATCAATATCAAAATTGAATCAGGTATTAGTGATTGTAGTAAAGAACTTGCTATCGTAGGCTTCAGTCCGGAAAAGTGCTCATGAGGATGATCTCTCGTTATCTATCCATAATTCTAAAGATTTTAAAAAATTGAGGATCAACTGATAAGGTGATAGTTCTTCGGGATAGGAAACCCAGGCTGTAATTTTGCAGAAAATCTCTCTCTAATATATATGGCGCAAATGAAAACAAACTTCAACGTTAGTGTATCGGCAATTATTTAATTGGCAGTTAAATCAATATTCGGTTGTACGAATGCTACCAAATTAATTCTTCCAGAAAAGTGAACTGAACGAGAAGCAGTCCCTTTCGGAATGGTCAGCTATTACTATTAGGCATAGACCAAGTATTTTAAGGCTATACAATTATAATTTACCCAGCGATCTGTTGATTCCAACAACATCATCAGAAAGCTATTAATAATTTCTGTGAAAAAAAAATTTAACCGTGAAGATATCTGGTTGTTTTTCTAGCTAGATTTCACAACTCCACAGCAGTTCTTAACCTTTTAAACTCAGCGCACTGAAAAGCGTCTGCTGAATTCTTTGTATAGGTGGGATAGGAATTTTCGAAAGAAGTCGAAATTGCATTAGTTAGCGAGGATCCCGCAAAGTCAAAGTCATTTGTGTCATGCGCTTTGACTTTTCCCGGTGCATAAAGTGAACCCGAAAGCTCCGAGACGAAAAGCTTCAAATCGGTTAATTTTTACCGATATTGTTTGATCTTTGCGGGCTCTTAAAACTGAGCTTGAATAAAATACACAAATATGAGCAGTGCTCAGAATGTCATTTCATTCTACAACCTTCAATTGAGATTTATATCGACACAGGAAACAAAAACCATCAAGCATCTTCAATAACTGTAAGATAATTTATAAATTTGTGCTTTAATTTATACGGCCAAGTAATTCGTGTGACGGAAGAAGTACATAGGAGTCGTAAGGCAAATAAACTGAGGACTCTAAAATCTGCTTGGTGCAACATTTCTAAGAGTTAAGGGTCACAATTATTTCTATGTTACAATCCCTGGATTAGACATAAATCAGTTTGTAATACAGCTATTTCTTAAGGTCAAGAGAACCAGACTTGTTGTGTTGTAAGTTTAGTTGTTTAGTATTGAGCATGATATTCATATTAGGTACCAGGAATAAGGATTATGTTACAAAATATGTTTATGGTCCACAGATAATCCGATATGATATCCATTTCAAAATCACAAATGGTTCCAAACGATTTATAGCGAAGACTATTTCGGTTCAATACCGACGTATACTCTCAATAAACAATTTAATAAGATCTAAGAATTAAAATCACCGGAGGCACATCACCTGGCGCTTAAGCAGAAGTCAAGCATTTTGCTACTCGATAAATAGAAAGTACCACCAACTTGGGATTTCAAATGAATTCGTAAGTCCACAAATTTATAAATTTAAAACAACATTACAACATTGCTGACATTGAACGACCCAAGCTATCCTGGAAAGCAGATCTACATTGTAGTGCAAAATACCACACCGGCTCTTAGCTAATTGTCCTTCGGGTCCCTTAAACTGCGTTAATCATTTCCCGCATGATCTATCGATCGCAGCTAACGTAGTTCTCTTTGGGTTACATACTAGTTCATCCCATCTTTTCTTCTCCTACCTGCGAGTTTCCTAAAATTGAAGAATGCATAACTACTTTTTCAGTTCCTTGAAAGGCCTTATGATAGTAAGAAAAGTTTTCTTATAATATCTGCAAAATTTCATATTCAAATCCGTGTTCTCTATTCGATAGAATTAGCTTTTAAGATCCAATGTACTGAAGATTTTTGCTCTTATTGAAGGTATTATCAATGCGCGGGTAGGGAATTTCTTTTTCTGGTCGTCTGGGTCTTCCGAATTCGAGCGGTAAAACATTGTTTCAATTTCATGTTGCACGCAATATTAGTTCCCCATTCATTTTCATTGAAAAAAATATCGGCTAATCCTTCTAATACACCATCTTCGATATTTAATTTTTCAACTTTTAGATGGCTATGCAACAACCGAATGAGCTATGAGTATTTTTGTTCATGGTATGGTGATGTCAGTCATTTTCTCTGCCTGCCTTATACAGTTTACTATACCTTAGCTTTGTATTTGTTTGTATTGCAATTCCAAATATTTCGATGAGAATAGTGGGCCTTATGACTTTTCTCCTTTGATAGACTTCGCTCCGCCAAATTGAAAGAAATTAGTTTTCCGCAACCGCATTTAGTAATAAGCGAGCCAGATGTTCTTTATCCTCGTGTCGTGCGTGTCTAATTGTCCTGCATCTTTAGGTCTCTTTATGGATTGGTGTCTGGTTTTTTTCGATATTATATACAATGTTCAGTTTTTTGACATTTATTGGTTTGTTCGAAAAGTATTATTGGTTTGTTCGAAAAGTAACTTCGATTTTTCCCAACGACTAAAATGTAATGTTTCATAGACAACTTCAAACTTAAGCCGCAGTTTTATTATATATTTTTACAGCTGATAAAACAGGGCTTATTTGTGCAAACATTTGTTTGATTCTGTATAATAGTTTGTGTTTGGTGCCATATATTAAATATGGAAAATCGAAAGCAGCATTATCGGCATATTTTATTTTTTTATTTTCGAAAAGGCAAAAATGCTGTTCAAGCAAGAAAATATCGTATGATGTGTATGGAGAAGATGTATAGACAGAACGTCAGTGTCAAAGCTGTTTTTCTAACTTTCGTTCTGGCAATTTTGATGTTGAAGGCGCAACAGTTGAATCCGATGAATACCAAATAAAGGCATTGATTAATGCAAACCACTGAATAACAACTCGGTAGATTGCTGGCAGATTAAATTTATCGAATGCAGCCGTTTATGATGACATAAAATACTTTGGCTTAGTTTCAAAATACCACGACATATGGCCTCCACATATACGTGTAAGAACATTGCTCCGTCACATTGACGTCTGTGATTTGCTTCTGAAACGTCTAGAAAATGATCCATTTTTGAAGCGAATTATTACTGGGGACGAGAAATGGGAATTGGCGCAAAGAACTTCGATGCTGATATTCAACGAAAAAAGGATACGCTGTCTGTTTGGTGGGATTTCAAGGGAATCGTTTTTTGAGCTCCTACTGGACAATACCACGATAAATTCTGAAGTGTACTGTCATGAACTGGTCAAATAGAATGATTCACTCAAACAGAATAGGCCAGAATTTATCAATAGAAAAGGTATAATGTTCCACCAAGATAATGCTAGACCTCATACTAGTTTGGTAACACTCCAGAAGCTATTGCAGCTTGGATGGGATGTACTACAAATATAATGTACAACAAATATGTACAACATTTTTCGGGCGACAAAACCTTTTCTTCAAAAGAGAAAAATGCATTGGATGCGTTTTTGGCCAGCATAGATTAGGAGTTTTATAAGCGTGGAATTATGCTACTGCCAGAAAAATGGCTAAAAATTTGGCTGCTTTATATTGTAGTGCCAAAGTCAACTTTTTTTTATGTATTGCGAATTCGAACAGTAATTTGAACTTCTTGAATGTTATCTCGTCTTCTATATCCACAGTTTTAATTCCTTATCGAGTTCCCGAAAACAGCAACGCGTGTTTCTTTTTTACGTTTTGAACCCGCTTCATAAGTGAGGTTCTTCGCAGGCCATTCCTTTACATTAATTTCGGTCTGTAGGACCACGTTATTGAAATCCTGGAAAAAATGATTAGGTCTGAAACTTATGGCTAAAAATAAAACGGCAAAAAAGGTTGCCCGTCTGATGATGAATATTTCCCTTCTATAATTCCTATGGAGATTCCTGGTAGGAACGTGGATCTTGCGGAATTTAAAACCCAAATTGTTCAAAATGAACACAGTATATTTTTCAAAGTCGTTTGGTGTCAATTTTTAAGTGGAAGTTTTTCTTTCTCCCGCATTTTCCTGATACTCTTGGATTTTTCGGGTTAATGCAAAATTTAATTTTATTTTTAGAAATTTTTTTCATATGAATTAATTTATAAGGCAACAGATATAACATATAGGTATTCCCACAAAATTTCAAGCAATTCAGGACACTTTTAATTTTCATTCTCTTGATCTGATTTTCCCGATGACGAAAAACTAATTTTTACAAAAAAAAATAAATTTGTACAACATCAGTAGTGATCAGCACATTTTCCTAAGTCATTTTGAGACAAATTTTCCTGCGCTTGTGTAGGCCGAAGTGTTTGTTCTTCTTTTGAGACAGTCATTCATTGTTATTTTCAATGTTTCTGAAGGTATTTGCAAAATCGAACTTCTGACATAAATGGATATTCGAAATTCGAGCGTACGAATGGATTCGCTATAAAAGTGTTTTTGCAATTAAAACCACTTTCAGGGATTATTTTTCTAAGTTGTGGTATTATACTACTATAATACCACAACTTAGAAAAACTACATACTTATTTCACTATTTGCAACTACTAACACTTTAACACTAATTGAACTGGGCACGGTTTTTATTGTAAACTTAGTCAATAATTTGCATGAGTACAGATTGTTGTGTATGAATTGAAGTTGTAAGCAATCTCAGTATATGTATTCGCGAATATTTTAAGTCATCAACTTTTCATCCCTCTATTTTGATTACCGTTGTTATTGTTCCGTTATATTTTTATTTTTTTATTTATATTTAGAATAACGGAAATGTGTATCCATGTTCTTCGAAATCGTGTTGTTCAAATACCGTGTTCTTAGAGGGTTACCTGTATTGCATATATATTAGAAATAGTTTTATTAACGACTTGTTTGCGACTTTCTGTTATACATTTTTTGCCACTTTTACAATACATACACAATTATGCAATTTGTTTTTTGATCTTTTGCCGCCACACTTCACTTATATTGTAGTATACTTATCACTTAGAGCTTACTTTATAGAGACTGCTTCCAAAATTATTGACTTTATTCTCGGAAGGCAGGAATGTTCTTGTGAAATAATAATATAATTTTATTCGTTACAAAACCCCAGTTTGATTATATTTCTACTTTTTGTATTAAAATCAAAAATTGAATGTTTGATGATTAAATCAGATTACCCAAAGTCATTCAAAAATTACTGATAAGCCGTTTTCAATACACATAACATTGTACAAGTGATCAAATATTTGTTTGTTTCTAAAAAATCCATCTTAAAATAATGTTTTTAACCTGTATACTGATTGATAAGAATTTAAATAGCGGTTACGACATCGCGGTGTTTCTTTAAACCCAACTTTTGTTTTAGCGGTTTTGTTTTATAAACAAGTACCTCATATTTCGAAACGTTATGTGGAATAAATATAAACTAACTGTAATATTGTATTTAAAAATAAGGTCGTCGAGATAATTCCAGAAGAAAAATATTATCTATTTTTGGTTGTAAAAATAATTTTCTATTTTTAACACAAAATTCCCGTGTGTTGTTTACCGGATTTCGTTTTTGTTACCTTAATAAATTTTAATAATATGTTCTTAAATCAACGTTGCATCAAATCTTTCAACATCATAGAATTTTATTACGTACATGCGATATCAAGGAATGCGGGAGCTATAAACAGAACGAGTGTCGACGATGTACTTGACACATTGTCGTGTGCGCTGTTGTGCTATGCGTCATATCGAGCAATGTAAGTAATTGTTATTATTCATTTTACAAGAGGTGATCGTGAGTTCCTTTCTAATAACAAAAGCAATATAGTTAAATTTAAGGGATCGTATAATTAATTTATTAAGTCGTGATGTTCGTGTTTTATACGAGTATTAGTTACTTGTTATTCATTGAACCTGACACGAAAAAATCGTGATAGTTGAATGCAGTATGTCATTGTACTAATATTCACCTATTGCGTTAAAAATGTTGTTCTACTCAAATCTACAAATATTTAAGAACTGAAACGCTAATCATACAACTAATTAAAAATATTTATGAATAAAATTAGCACACTTTACACAACGCATAGAATAAAGAATGAATTAAAATTTATCTCTATACACATTATGACTTAAGAAATTATAAACGGCAAGTCCAAACCGAAGGTCGCAATTTTTTTTAAAAATTTCGCGCGTGGAGTTCAAGGTAGATTAGTTAACAGAAAAGCATTTCATTTTATTCTATTTATAATATTATTAGTTTTTAAGCATCATCCATGCCAAATACATATTTGCACATAAATATTTTACTAAGTTGATAACTGAAGATAATTAAAATGACTACGACCGAAAAACGAGTGCTGCAAGAAATAAACCGCGTCAATCATATAAATCATCGATAAGACTATGTGCACGAAATTTTTTTTTTGCGCTGTGTTTTGCAATTCTTAATTATAATTTTATTACCTTACTTACTACAATTTGCAACTTTATCGCTATATAAGAAATACAAGAATACCTTGAAACAATTGAATGAAATATGACATTAAGATTTTGTACTCATCTGTAGATCAAATACCGAGTGGTTGTTTGAACAATTTCTACCCGAAGTTTCTCTAAATTATGTTCCAAATAAAGTGTATGGTTTTGTGAGAGCAAGAGAATACATATAGAATTATGAAAATAATGAGAAGTTACTTTTACACTCGAATTCGTATTCCGGTTTAATAATAAATGAGTGAAAAACAACTTATTTTTTTCGATTAGTCAGTTCTCAGACTGATAAATTTTCTAGTGATCAATTGAAATCCAGTTTGCTGAGAAACGGCTTTGATGACCATTAAAATGGAAATTGGTATAAAAACTTAGTCATCGCGATTCCCGCTTGGTGATTGAGAAATAGAAATGCATAACGCAGGCGTAAAAGTTAACAAATGTGAGAATTAATTTATTTAACAAAAACTGAACATTTATTAAGTTTTAAACAATTATTCTATGTAATACAGAATTGTTGAATGAACGAACGTGAAAATTTTCTCAATTTTTTTTTGATTAGGTATTAAGAAGACACTTAAATATAGGAAGGGGCTTAATATCATGGTTTAACATATATCTTAGTTAAACATCGAGGTGGCTTTAAAGGTATTTTTAAAATTTTAACTTTGCTGAAATTTTGGGTATCTGGTGATAGCCAGTTCGATGTTTAACTGAACTATATATTAAACCAGGATTTAGAGTCCCCTCCCTATATTTGATTTTCTTCTTAATAATTAAAGAACATTTCGTTGACTTAACTTTTTAACTAAACATGTAAAGTACTTTATTCATAATTAAACAAAAACTTTTGACTATAATTTATCTGTACTGGATGTTGATATTAAAGCTCATAGAGTGTGAAGCACAGAACCTGAAATTCAAACTGTATGTAAAATTAAGGTAAAACCTACAACAATTTTAATAAAAGTTGTTTTAATATTAAACTTGTAATTATAGACTGATGCTCTACTCGTATATGCTACTTTTGTGAGTTCATGGTTCGAGCGAGCTACGAGTGCAACGACATTAGCCACTAAGGCTTAAAAAGCCTTTAGTTTTTTGTATATGTTTAGTAATCTTCCTAATTCTGTAATATTCTTCCAAGATTTACTTGCATTGTATGCAAGTTTGTTGGGTCATTAGTTAATATAAAAAAAATTTATAACAAGTTGAAAATCGTTTGAAAGACCAGACTCAAACATTTTGGGAGAATGAGAACTGAACTGACTGTTATAAGAACTGTTATATAAATTTGTAAAGTAATAGTGTTTTCTTGGTTTCCATGGATATTTAAAAAAATAAATTTTCAACGTTGTTGCAAACTATATAACATCATATTTTATTTGTTTCCATGTGTATGTTGTGTTGTTGCAAAAATAATTTTAAACTTTGCATGATTTAATCCGAAATCCCTATATCATTTCAAAATTTTTACATGAAATTTTCGAAAAACGAAATGTTAGACATGTGCGATAAGCAAATTTAAGTCTTTTTATTCGTTAAATTCAGCTTAATAACAGAAATACTAACGAATAAATAACTATAGGAAGTAAGTGGTGATAGATTTGGTGCGGTTACAAACATCTATTCAAGTCAATAAATAGTTAATATGTATTAACTAATCCTACCCGTATCAAAAATAAAAAATGAAATAAAATTAATAGAATCCAAATACAATCCATCAAATAATATCATAGTAAAAAATGAAACAAAAACGATCAAAAGGCCAGATAGGGCTTTCTGTTGACTTTTAACTGCATTAATTTTAAGAAAAATTATTAGTAAAAAAATTGTTAACTATCACTGCGATCTTCTAAAGAATCGATCGTAAACCCTGTATAAAAGTGTATAAAAGCTGTGTAATTTATTTTAATTTAATTTATTTATTTAAGTATTTGTTTAATTATAATTCACAATGACAATTTTAAGATAGAAATTTTTAATATATAGTATGTTGCTTCTGCACATATTCTTTTGAATAATATTCTTTGTGTATCTTGTTTTTCTTATTTATTCCTAAAATACATCATCCTCTGATGCTCTTGTGAACGGGTTGTAACTTCGCTGTGACGCCTTTTAAACAGTGGCCTTTTAATCGTTATGTCAGCGATAGAATGTTTTATTTTGTGCATTTAGATTTTCCTCGAGAATGCTTACATTGTCAATTCCAATTTACAATTTAAAAAAATTTGGAAATCAAAAAAAAAAAAGAAATCGATAAAATATAAACCGCATGACTCGAAAGTCGAAGGCAACTCGTAAATACCAAGTAAAATATCCTAAATGTATACCAACAGTAATTGAGTGATAAACCCAAGCCTATTATTTGTGATTCTATATTCTAGACTAATTACACTGAAAGTAGCCCCTAAGTCCTGGAATTATTAGTTCATAAAAATTATGATCTGAAGAAATGTGTTATACCATCTTCTTCCGTTCTTCGGATAATTTCTAAAATTTTGGTGAAATGAAATGCTAATCAGTCCAGTTTCAGCTTGTTAAGCAGTTATTACTTTACTCTGTTGGCCTTGGTTCTTTAATAAATTACTCGCTCCGATGTACTAAATTCAATAAAAAATAAAAGCTACCAGTAGGCTGCTAAAGGACCATGACCTCCTCCACTTATATAGATACAGAACCTATAGTTACTAAGTAGATTGAGTCAATTTTATGTGCTCCTTTATGCATGCGGGGAGTCACCATCAACATTATTATTATCTTTAATAAAAAATGTATTTAAAGAGCTATGCTTAGGAAAATGAAAAGGCTGAATCTATATGTGCTAAATTTAGGAGAATGACACCCTGCCGCAAAAAAGGAGAGACTTACCGCTGGTCTTCTTAGAGCAAGCAAATTTAAAAAAAAGAAATAAAAAAAATAAAGTTAGGAGTGAGCAGATAAAAGATAAATAGATAAAAGAAAGAAAACAATTAATCTAAAAATAAAACAAGGATTGCTTTATCGATTGGTAGCAAATAATAATTTCTTAATAGCGAATTTACTAATTTGGTAGTCAAAAAGTTCGAAATATTTATTAGTCTCGCGCAGCATTCTTGTAATACGCTCGTTCTGGTAGTAGGTCTTTCTGTGAGGAACAATTCTAAAGGCTTGTATCATTCTCAAAGCACGAGCATTCACATTCAGATTTACCTTTTCGAGTAGAGCTGAAGAAACTACACCGCCAGATAAAAGTTGATGAATGAAAACGATGTCTGCAACAGATCGTCATTTACTTTGTGGTTAATAAGCTCCAAGCGGTCGAGATAAGGAGGCAAATTTTATACGTCCACCTAAAGTAATCCGCGCAGAGCAAAGCGCAAAAATCTACGTTGTACCGCTTTAATTCTTCGTATGTGCAGTTCATAAAATGGGGACCAAACCTGACTAGCAAACTCGAGCAGGAGGCGGACAATATGAGCACTAGTAACATAAGGTTCAAACATTCCTTAGACCAGCGTCACAAATCCAAGCGAAGAGTTTGCTCTGTTGACAATAAAATCGATGTGATCTCTAAAGTTAAGTTCGCGGTCACAAATTACCCCTAAGTCCCGTATGGTTAAAATGTTTACAACACAGCGCTGTTGAATGTTGATGTACTCTCGACCATTTTTAGTACACCAAGTTATGAAGTTATTGAGGTCATTCTGCAATAGGTTAACATCGATTGAACTTGAAATTTGTCTGTAAATTTTCATATTGTCATATTATTATTACTATTATTTTTTATTTTTAATTTTGAGATCCATAACAGATTTATATTTTGTTCTTGATGTGAGACACTTAAAGACTGCATGAAACGCTTTCATTGCTAAGTTACTAACTTAACAAAGTTGCCTTTAAGGCCATGCAGGTTAATGCCGCGATAAGTTCTTTGCACAGTTTATTACAACACGCTTTGTAGATTATCAATCTGATAGGACCAGCGTAGTCTATTCCACGGTTGGTAAACGGAGATGATGACGAGGCTTTTTCTATAAAGAGTTAAGATTTTGACGTTTAATATCCAATAATTTTGCCTTCCGATCTAAAAGCGAAGTTTCGAAATCATTGTCGAAATTTCCAAAAAATGGTACAACTCGGGACATGACTCGGGTAATATCATAATTAAATGTTTCTGGACACCAAATATGGAATCTCCTGATACTAATTTCACGTATCCTTTCTTTTGGGCTAGTTGTTCAAAAATGTTATAACTGAATTTTAAGTCTGTATAAATTTCGCTACCGCCCGGCCACTTGATGTCCCTATATTTCATAAAATTTGTTGTTAAATAGAATTCCGTCTTTGTACTGTTCATTTTTGAATCTTCTGATCGTTTTCCATAGTGTTATTCGTCTTTAATTTCTTTAGTTTACAAATGGGTGTAGTCCCCATGATTTCCAATATGGCCTTATATGCTTATCTATAGCATCGTGTTTGACCAGGCTTTTAAGTCGAGAGTATTGTTATAGTTTGTAGGGCGGACATTTGGGATGAGGAGCTTGCTGTATGCCTTTTGATAGATCTAATAAAATGTGAATAGGTCCTAGAGGTTCAAAATTTGGATCGTCCAAAATCACTCCATTCTGTATTTTGATGTTCAAGCCGGGACCGGGAACAGAATTTTTGTACATCAAAATCTATAGCAGGTAGAATAAACATGAAAAAATCAAATGATCGAAACCAAATTATAACAGGTACAGAAAGTGACAACTATAACAGATTTTTAGTTTTTTGCAAATATCTTCAAAAAATATATCATTTATGAGAAAAATGTCTAAATAAAATAAAAGATTCTAGTCAGATGGGTTCAGGCTGAAAATTCATACTTACCATAAAATTTTTCCATAAATTTAATGGTCCTAGTAATATGTGAAAGAAATCTGTGTACCGGAAGTGGCAGCTCATAAGAAATGCTTTATCATTTTTAATAGTTTGGGAACCAAATATTTTAAAAAACCATTGTTGCTATGAAATTGGTTTAAAATTTAAGCGGGAATGTTTTTCAGGCGAATTGACTATTTGGCATTAAATTAAACTTTATACGTCTGTTCTTAATTTGAGAAATCCTAGTGAAAGTGTACTGAAAACAGCGTGTGCCTGTATCTGGCTGTATCATTAAAGGTTTTTTAATTAAAAAAAAAACACACTCTACACGTAGAGCTAATGCGACAACAACTAAATTGTTGATGTCAAGCAACTATTGCTTGCGTTAGTATAAATTTGTGCGGCCGCACGGACATTGGTCCTTTTACATGATGGAGACAGATATTTGTTCTCCATCATGATGGACTGCCAACCTGGAAGCACTTGCAAGATACTTTTTATGTTTTTTATATTAAAAGATTCGTATTTATATCAAGCTGTATGATAGAAGTGATTTGATAAGAGACGTACAGGTCAGCCATAGTGGTGATCTCAGATATGTATAGCACATTCCTGGAGTAAGCGTAATCTAATATCAAAAGCATATTTGAAAAACGAATTTTATGCAGACACAGGCCCTGTATTCTGTATTAATTAACCGTATGCTGAATTAATTAGTTGATTCATAGGGTGGTATTGAAATTTTGAATTCCAACAAATTTTAATAAAAAAAATTTTAAGAATGGTAATTTGCAATACACTTTCAATTGTGTATTGAACTGTAATCCTGAATCATTAACATTAAATTTATAAGAACATAATCAGATATATCAAAGAGTACATACATAAAATCTAGTAAAACTGTTAAACTTAATAATTTTATTACCATAATTTTTTCGCGGTCATAACTGCAGCCCTATAAAGGACAAGCAAATGAAGAGGTAGAAGGGAATTCTGTGTTATCTTTATAACAAATTTCAAATTAAAGAAAATATTACTAATTATAACTAAACAATGGAAGAACTGCGGCATCAATCATTGAGCAATGATATCTTCCACATCCACATCGAACATTCTTGTCGTAACTCAAATGAAACTATTAAATAGTTTTTTATATTTTAATGCTACACATTTCCAGAGAGTTCGCACTCCCATACATCTCTCCCAGCATAGAAACCATTCATAATCCAAAGTATCTCATTTTTTGACACTTTCCAACAGTCAATAGAAGTTTTATTTCAGTTGCTCCATCTGATAACAAATGAGTTAGCCTGAAGATTGCAAAATTCTATTTGGCATTCAGTAAACACGGATGCAATATTGATGTTGAATAGAGAAAATCCTTAAGTTCCCTGAACCTAGCAAAAATCACACAGCTCCTCTCGATGCTTTACACATTGTGACACACTCGAAAATTTACCACTACTTAAAGTCCCTGATCAAAATACTTTTCAAAGAAAATCGTGCCACCAAAAATTTTTTAAATTTTAGGAACTTGAACTGTCGTTCCTCAATTGTTCTAACCCAACGCATTCCATCAACCTAGGTATACAATAGAAAAACCTGCCGTCTTATATAATGTTATAAATTGACAGTAAAGCAAAACAAAATTTATCAAAACCTTCCAATCAGAAACATTCCCTTTTATTTTGTATAAAAATTCATTATGCTTATTTCAAAAACAAAAAAACGTTGGACAGCACTGGTTAAAGACCTTCGAAAGTTCTATGACATAGCGTTAGTAGTGCTAAAATAGTATATTTTAGAAATATAAATACAACTAAAAACAAAAAAAATCACCGAAATATAATATTCCAATTGGAATTTTGAACATTTCTGTTACACTGTTAAAACCTTTAATTTATTGAGACAAATATATAATATTAGAAGTAATTTATTTGAAAAAATTCAAATTTGGAAATGGTATTTATTCAATCAAATGGAATTGAATAAAATGAAGTTGAGAGGTTTAACACATTTTGAGAATTTATCTGTTTCTTTCAATATTTGGTGTTTTGATTAATGTAATTGTATTATTAAAAATTTAAATTCAAGATAAATTTTAGTTATAACTTAAATTTGAATAATTGTTCTAAAATAGAGTAATAAGAAAGAAATTGTTGGATATGCGGGCAAGATTGAGTTATAAACCACTTCCGAACGGAGTGCCGGAATGCTTTTAAGTAGTTTAATGTTTGAACGATAACCAAAATTTGAGGAATTTTGGTACGATGACGATATGTTAAAGAAACGATCGATATATTGAGCCATATGCCGATTTCGAGCAAAGGGACACCTTGCTTTTTATTTCTTGCAGAAATAAATACATCTTCTTATTATTGGATGAAACGCCCATTCTAACTGGAGCGCAGCTTTTCCTAAGTTTTTTTTTATAATAAACCACCAATTTTGACCTGTTTGAGTAGTTTTAATATTTAATTTTAACAAAAAATTGTGGCCATAAATAGACTACACTATTTGGTTAGACGTTTTACAACAACCTTTGATATTTTTGTTAAAATATAACTAATAAAACTACTCAAACAAGTCAAATTCGATGTTTATTAAAAAAAAACAAATATATAGGAAATCCGTTGTCCTCAATTTAGAATAAGCCTCTGGCCCATTTGATTAAAAAGACATATGGCCACCACTTCATAGAGAGGCATTTTAGTACAAACTCTGAGATTTTGTTATAACTTAATATTAAAACTACTCAAACAAGTCAAATTGAAAGTTTTCTGGAAAAGGTGCTGGGATTCTCCTGCCTTTCGTTAAGGAAGGGCGTTGGGACCAATTTGTTAGGCAGACATATGGCCTCCAGTTCCATTGAGAAAGCATTTTAGAATAATCTCTGAGATTTTTGTTTTAACTAAATCTTAAAACCACTCAAACAGCTCAAATTCGAAATTTATTAAAAAAATTGTAGTAAATCCCCTGCCCTCCGGTTAGAAACGATGTACTCGATTATTTCTTTCACATAGCATCATCCTTAGAAAAATTTCTCAAATTTTTAGTGCTTTCGCAAAATTATAACAACAATTGCATTGTATAAAGCCGAATTGGCTTTAATGTAAGCCAAAAAGTTTTTAGTTTTAAGGGAAATAAAACCATTTTATGGTTATGGTGTTTACCACAAGGCGGTTATTTTTACTTTTTTTGTCATCTTGTTATAAAAGAAGACAGTTTGCGTTTGTTTTGTCAGAAAAACACCCAATTTAATTTGTTCTATTTCGTAAAAAAAATAACATAGCTAAATGAACCAAACCGAAGAATCTAAAATACGTTTAAAAAAATTAAAGCCAAAAGTTCTTGCTTTCAGATTCAAAAGCTAAGCTAAGCGGGATTTGCGAAAGCAACACAGCTTTTGTTATCGCCCAAGCAATGAACTACTTAACAAGAAAAACTTTTTAATTGGTGTTGTTCAAAAGTATCCCACTCTCCGTTCGGAATTTAATTCAATAAATACTCTTCAAAAATTGAATTTTAGCTCAAATAAAAACCTACATTAATAAACAGACAAATTTTATTGTTAGCGGTAAATTTCAAATACTTTACCAACTCTTTATAATTGTATATAATTATCACACTCAAATTTGCATTTTAACAGTGTAACTAAAATTTCACAGAAAAGTACTTAACTCCCAATTTGAGTATTAAATTTGAGTGTTATTTTGTGTTACATATTTACAAACTAAAACTATTGCTTTGAACAAATGTAATGGACATATTTCGGGTGGAACTTTTCAAATGGGCACACTGTATTTTTTATTTTAATTTTAACTAGATTTTTATTTTAACTAGACTTAATGTCACTAATTACTAGCTAAAGTGTGCTATTCATTATGTACATACACTGATTATGTTATTTATGGGCAGCAATCTGAAATCCCTGTTATTTGCATGCGATACGCAAACGCAATAATTAATCAATTCGAGTAAGAAATAATTGTCTACTTATTAGTAGGGAGACATATTAATTAGTGTTGAAAGTGATTGTGTGCATTTTGCTTTATGCAACGGACTTTAGTAATCGACATTTTGATATATGTATCATTCCATACAAAAAGAAACGTTTTAAATCTAAAATGGAAATGGAATTTCATTAAACAAAACATTTTGAGTGGCTCAGGTATTTGGTATTTCATACGTATATGAATCAACATATAAAGTTTAAAATTGAATTTTATGGAAGGCTGTTTAAAATACAGGTTCTTTATAAATAATTTCAGTATATGCTACACAAGATACTGCAATCTCAGTTTTGTTTAAACGCACAACCTCGACAATTTTAAGTAATTGGTAAAAAATCTTAAAATACTTGTTGATAACTATAAAATTTTTTAAGGGTTAGGTTAAAATGTTTATGTTTCTATATTCATACAATTTTAACTAACCAATCTTTAAAATTAGTCAACAGAGTCATCAACAGTTTTAAATTATTGTTACAAAAAATAATTAATTGTGTTACGTAGCGTGACATTCGAACATAAATTTATAATCATGTTTATATCATACAATGTTTTATGTACATATGTACATCTTTTATAATATGTTGTTGTCAGTTATGTTTACTATCATGTGACTAAATAGGTGATTACTGTTATGAGATGTAAACCAACCCTGTTTATTTAATTATAATTAGGAAATTTATAAGCATGTTTGCATGCATCCTGAATTTCTATTTTTGTTAAAAGTACCTGTACCATTCCGAGAATCAGTAGCATTAATGGAATATAACTAGTTGTTTCTTTCTTGAATACTGGTTTAATGTGGTGCACTCTTCGTTGTTTAACTTCTCTATGGGGCTGAACACGTAATATATAGGTTTTGGTTGTAATTGATGATTGACTGCTGATTGTGTTTTTATGTGGTCAATCTCCTCCTATTTGCGACACCCTTTTGATTTGTGAGGTCGCATATTGCATTCATGAAGTGTTCCCTTTGCACTTGTTAGATTAAAATGCACATAAACGTTTTTATTTCCCTTGCCGTAGGTGTTGTTTTCTCTTCAATTGGTCCTTTTCGACATTTATTAATGAACCTCATTACGTACAGCACAATTCGTTTTTTGGTGTTAAAATCTAAACATTTCAGATACTGTCGTTCGAATATCTGTTGAACTTTCACCATTGTAGTTCCCATACTCATGCCTTTTGTTCTAACCGGATACATGTGTCTTTTTATATTAAGGGTGTAAAACATGTGGCATCCTTCAAAACAGAATTTGGGCCGCTCCACCATATACCGTGTGTGATTAGTTGATTTACATTGATGCTTCTGAAAGCACAATCTGCTGGCTTATCAAGGGATTTGATGTAGAACCACTGCGATGGCGTACTCACCTTTTGAATATCTGAGATTCGATTTGCCACAATTGTTTTAAATCTGTGGGGCTTGTTTTTCACCCAACTTAGTAGTATCATTGATTCTGACCAAAAATATGTTGGAATTTTGTTAATCTTCATGTCTCGTTGTACTGTATACATTAATATCGCTATAGTAGAGTGGCACCACAGAGCTCTAATTTTGGTAAGGTTAACTTGGTGGATATCGGTTGCTTTTGATGTCAACAATGTTGTCTTATTTTTTGACCTGTCATAGAAGTATATTACTGCTGCGTAAGCTATTTCGGAAGCATCACAAAATCCGTGCAGTTCTTCCTGTATCCTTGGATCAAAATTAATCCATCTTGGAATTTTTATCTCATCTAGTTCCGGGAGGGACACATAATGTTGCTGACATTTGCTTTCGATGTCTCTCGATCACTCCAAATTAAGCCTAATGTTTTTACTGCTCCATCGTTAAACATTATTGGCTCAAATGCGCTTAATTCTGGATCGACATACCTTCTACGAGTAGGGAATAATTAGAAGCCCATTTTTAAGGGTCAAACCTCTGGTTCGTAGTAAGGTGATCAATTGGATTTGCGCTTAATGAGCTTCCTCTGAGTTGTTACTGCCCGATAATATTTCATCTACGTAGAAATCACTCAAAATTAATTTTGTCGCAATTGGGAAGTTTTTCCGTTCATCAGTCGCCAGCTACTGTAATGTATTGATGGCTAGATAAGGTCTAGATGCCATTCCAAACGTTACGGTTGTTAACTTGTATTATTTTGTAAGTATGTATGCTACCTTACATTTTCTCAATCGTAAAAGAATCGACATCAGACCCTCTTGCAATTTGGGACCTACGAGTTGTATTTGATTTAAGCTGATATTATTACTCGTCCTTGCGGTAGCGTCGAAAACTACTCTTAGTTTTGTTGTAGTACTAGTTGTCTTTAACGCTGCGTGATGAGGAATGTAATATTCCTTTTTGGTTTGTTCCGTACTCTCAATCAAATGTCTCTGATTGCAGTACCGTTCTATACACTAACGATATTCTTTCGAAAATCCACTGTTCATTGAAAACGACGTTCAAATTTAATGGATTTATCCAAGGCCCTTTGCTTAGACGATCCGATTGTTGGTCCATTTTGGTTAAAAGGAATTTGCACGGCCGGTTGTATTTCTTCTATTTCTCAAAATTTCTTTAACTGATAATTGATGCAAATGGCTTGATCATAGATGATTGGTTGACTGCAGTATTTCCAAATATAATCCATCTTAGCTCGATCTGTTGTGCGATTGGTTCTCCTTGGTTGCGTTTTACAACCTGGATCATCAAAATATTTGGATAGTAATCGGCACCCAATAAGATGTCGTTTTTGGTTGGTTGGTTGGTTATAATTGAATCGGCCCACATCAGATTGTTTAGATGATTCCATTGTCTACCGTTAAAATTTTGTTCAGGCACGGACCACGTTATACGCGGCAATACTAAGGCTTCTATTTCCATGAAGAATTTTGACGACAATCCAGCTTTTACGCGAAAGTTGACCAATTTTTTGGCAGTACTGATCTCGTTCTCGATATGCCACCAATCTCCACATATGTTTTGTTTGTTGGTTGCTTGATCTGCTTGGACGCTTCCTATATGATAAATAAAATTTGTGAGCCAGGATTCGTAGCAGTTTTGTTTGTTGGTTTCCAATTGGTACCTGGACAATCTCCGTAGCCTATAATGTGCCTGGTTGCTCATATTTATTCACTAGATGAGTGGTCATTATGGACCTTTCGGCTGCCTCAAATTTTGGACGGTTCTCAATCTTCGTGGTGAGCATCGTGCGTTGTTGTTGATTATTCGAGGGTAGTGATGAAACTTTGTGCAGTCCGTTAAATCGTGTGCCCATTTACACAACGAGCAGTTTCTTAAAAGTTGTGTGTGCATGTGTTGACTCTTGTTGCCTGCGGAGGAGGTACCGTAGCACTGCGAACTATGGATTTTGAGTTGGTGAAATTTACGCTCTAAGGAGGCCAGGAGTTATCGCCAGTTGTCTCTTATTTTGGTACTTGTTCACCAACAGCTTCCAGCTACCTCGGTAATTTTTTCCCGTTGCCTCAAGGTGACTTATGAGTCTTTCCGCATTCTCGCGCCGTAGTTTTTAATTGATGCTTCTTAATGGATTCATTGTTGTGGAGAGGTTCTCCATAAAATTGTGGGATTTCAATTCGTTTTAATTTAATTGAGGTGTCTGCACTTGGTTTCGGGACGTTCAACATTTTTGGCTATTTTGACTCAGGGTTTCGCTACTCTTTATTACCTCTGAATAATACTTTGTCTATCTAGCACATCGATCGCTTCAGCTATCAGCTTGTAGCATACCCGCGTTTTCATCTCTTGCGTCTTTTATCTACGCATTTGTTCAGGGTCTAATGAATAGCCATCATCCTTATTTGATGACGGCAAATCTGTTAGATTTCCAGGTGTTTGTGTCTGTGGCAGACTAAGAGCTGCAGTATGGATGGATAAATAGAGAGGTATTTGTCGCTCTGCGCCGTCATGGACATTACTGTTTTATATTTAACACTATTTCCTTAATTTCAGCACAGCAATGAGAACTCAAACCACAAGATTTTGCCTTTAAAATCAGGTTTATATGGGAAAGAGAGACACAGTAAAGAAATTCATCTAAGTAAACAAAATAGTAATATTAATCGACTTGCTCTACTTTAGTTTTATGCAATAATTTTACTACCTTGACCGCATTTTTGGATTATCAGTCTTTCTTTATTACTTTCGATGTCAATAAAAATCTGCGTTACCAATTTTAAAACAATATGCAATTAACACGTCTTGTTTGTCACCTTTCTCAATCTTAATAATTAGTTCAATTATCATCGTTGTTACAACATTTGTTTTTATTATCGTTTTTGGTGATTGGGCGAATTCCAAACAATTATTTTTTTTAGTAAAGGCACTAATTGGATATTTATTTGAATAATTTTGTTGATATAGTGTACTACCAAACAAATTTAGTTAACGTTTTAGAGTTTTTCTCTAGCTATCGAAAGATATCTTTCATAGTGGGTTGTAAAAAATTATTGATGCTGCACTTTAAAGTGTTAAAGTCCATTTTATTAAACACTTGTTTTTTATTTCGCAAAATTACTTTTGAATATTTTAATAAAAAAATTTGTTCAAAAAGTTTAAGAACTCAGCCGATCGATTTCGACTTGTTAGGTTACCATAGTTAGGTCAAACATTATTGTCAGTCAATATGAGTTGAGAAAACCATAATTCATTTAACTCCTCCCCCATTAATTCAATACTAGTAAAGCTAGTTTACACTATATTCGTCCTCACACTGCAGTTGAGTGCTGGTTGTGGTGCGTTTTTATCTACTACTGTTCGTTGAGATGCGGGTACATGAACCTGTCTATTTTGAGAACTGGTATTCTGTTTTGTTTGTAGCACTCAAATTCGTAGAAACTTGTAGCTGATGAGGACTCCTTAGTCTGTGGGCTGTATCGTTCTCGAATTACATCTGTGTGTCTTCGTTTGACAGTTTGATCCGGAAAAGTAACACTGTATGACCATTTGTTGTCTTGTTGTGCGATTGCTCCCGCGCTCCATCTCGAATCATTGTCTATTTGAACCCATCCTGGAATAAAATGTCTTTCTTTGAAGTTACATCGATGTTGCGTTACTTTGATATTACGTTCTACCGATGGCTTAATGTTATCAAACCTCATTTTGGTAGTTGTGCCCCAAAAATAATTCAGCATTGTAGCGCATGTGGTCTGTCCGATAACTACCCCGTAACGTACTGCAGCCCCATACTGAAAGCGTATCTACGATACGATGCAAATTCGTTCCCATATTCGTGCTTCTTGTTTGCAGTTTCGATTTTCCTGATAACTGTGATATTGTTTGACGGATTCTTCGATTTCCGCTTCAAGTTTTGGCCACCAAACATAAAAACGAGCCGTTGCGCACTTACCAACAATACCCGGATGGGCAATTGTCTTTGTTATACTCGAACGAAATGCTCTCTTTCCAGAAATGGTGGCCATTCATCTTTACTTTGTTTATGTAGTTAACGTCATCTTCCATCTCAAGGCTATCGAGTTTTAGTTCATCGGTTGTAGGTGTTCAACGTCATCACAGTATGAATTTAACAGCAACGCCGATAGGATTATTAACGAGTTTTAATAAATTACGTTTTTTCAACAATATACTCGTATGCGAGTCAGAAAGACCTACTAGCTATATCAATAGGTCAAACTTCTCCATTCCAAAAACAATTGCAAGTGTGTTAAATCCCATGATATCACTGAATAAATCGTTGAAATTCTCAAACATATTTGGCAGCTCTACTTGCGTCTGTCATGAGGCTTGTATCTCTGTTCCGAATAAACAATAATGACTGAATGTTCCTGACAACCACTGGTAAGTTGGATGTGCCATTTTTGTAGGCTATATGTACGTCTGCTTAACCTAACCTTGGTAACTTTTATGATAGAAGGCAATCATAAAAGTGATGACATCAATATGTGCCTGTATTAGAGCTGGTTTACTGATTTGTGTCCATAGTTGTTCGTCAATTATGGAATGTGACGCACAAGAATCGTAATTTAATGTAGTTTTGATTCCATTGACGTGAATGTCAATGCTCTTGCTTGCTTTAACCATGTGATTTATGATGTAGATAAAAACATTTGTAGCATTTTTGTTGTCGTGAGATTCGGATGTCGTAAACACTTTCCTATCATTTTTTTCTGTGTATTTTGTTAACATGTATTAGGTGTGCAAGTAGAAACTCTGTTTTTTTAAGAAGATTAATTATCGAAATATTCGACTTTACTATCTAAGATCTTTTGCTATTTATCAGGTAGATGATAAATGCTATCGCGATAGAAACGTATGCATTATATTTCCTACAAAATTAAATTACTTATGTTCTTTTTAATAAAAAAATATGATATAAGATTGTATTGTACTTTTTCTTCCTACAGTTCATTCCACAATTCAAGTGTACAAAACACTGGACATTACCAAATAAGACATAACTTACTTTATGTTATCCAATTGTGTCAAGTAAGAATTCGCGCAACTGGACTTTTTACAAAATTTCCTTTCTTTTAAGGCATTTATTTTGATTAAAATGCCTGTAACAAACAAATAATATTAAATTAAATAATTATATTTTCACCATACCAATCGAGTGTTATTTAATGATTACTTATATCTGTTTATTTACCATATTATCGAAATAAGATATGCAAACACATAAACACAATCTTGTATTGTAAATTCCCAAAATAAATAAGTGGCATAAGTATACATTTTAGATTTATAGACTAAAGTATCTAATGGTGGTTAACCATCAAGGTGCAAAAGGTCATATGATATACAAACGAACAGAAAAGTCACTTAAATTATGTACATTAATGTACTTCAAAATTCTAAAATTTTAAAATGTCAACTAAATCACAGAACAACTTATTTATAAAACAATATCAAAACCAACTAAACAAACAAACAAACAAATCAAACAATCGAAACTACCGAAACAATTTCGCTTAATGTTTGGCGTTGACTTGAGTTAAATCATTTGTTGATTAGTGAAATTGTTGTGTTTGACTTTTTATGACATTTTAATAACTTTATTAAATGGTTTAGTATTTGTTTAAAATCTGTACCGAACAATTAAAACATTCTATATAAATAAAAAGACTAAATCTAGCCGCAGATAGACAATTTGAACCGCAAAAAAGAGAAATCACCCATTTATTTATTGTTCATTCATTTGATTTATGCACGATAGATTTTTTACGAAATAGAAATGTGAGAAGTTTGACATAATAGCTTTTGACAATTTTAAAAGTGAGATTCCGTAATATAAAATTTCATACCTATCATTGTTTCTTAAATCGCTCATTTACTGCAACAGTGTCACAACTCAAAATTCACTCATTTCTAAGATATTGGAATCAAACGATACACAACAATTCATATTTTTATTATTTTGTATCAAAACATACTCTCTTATGTAGTTATTTCTAGTAATCTAAGTAAAATACCTTATGAAAATGACCAATTCGCGAAAGAAATTATTATTTTAAGATATTGGAAACTATTCGAAGAAAATTTCAAAAATATTAAAGAATTATAAAAATTTAGATCCGGTTGAGGATGTAGGAATAAAAAAAAAATTATTTTAATAAGTATTTTTATTTACTTCGGAAAAACGTCCTTTTACGTACAATTTTGAGTGATATTTTCAAATCGCTCTACTGAAAAATTAAAAATTGTCAATTGTATCAGTCTTGCAGCAAATGGGTGAAATGTTTGGTCTTAGCTAAAATTATTTTTAAAAATTTACAACACAACATGGTATCTTTTTTGAACGTTTTGCCATCACAAAACACAAATGAAAATTTAAATTTAGTTGAAATGATTTAATGTGTTGATGGCTTTCTTAGGTCAAGTTCGGTTAAGGAAGTTTTAGCAACAAATACTTTCGATTTTTTTTTTAAATTTGGAAGGAAATCATCAAATTTCCAGATTTAGAAGAAGCAAAGGCTCAAAAATCATCGATAGATGCTATATTTATATAAGCAAGCCTGTACATAAGATTCGTTCAACTTATGTTAATCGTCATGGACTAATCGCGATTACACAAGGAATTTGTGACGCAATTAAGAAAATCATGGATGTATCTATTGGTACACCCAACAAAATCCACGATTCTGGAGTGTATAAATTATCTTTAATTTCCAAGGATCTTCCAGATATATATATGGAGAAAAGTATCAGCTGTTAGGAGATGCAGCCTACCCATTAGGAAAATATTTGTTAACAACATTCAAGGTTATGGTAATATGATGGATAGAAAGAAACTTTATAAAAAAAAGCATTGCCAAAGTAGAGTAAAAATCAAAAACTCGTTCGGTTTATTAAAACAAAGATTTAGGCAGTTAGTTCGGTTAGACTCTTTTACTGTTCGGAGAATGTGCAAATTTTTTCTTCTTGGGATGATACAGAAGAAGCATATGAAATCACACAAAGAGAACGATTAATAAGTATCAAATTCAGAAGAAAATACAAACACTGTGTCTGAATCTATACTTAGACATCTAGGTGAATTGGCGAACACGAATTGTGAATGATTTTTAATTTTAAATAAAAGAAATAAATTTATTATGTCTTTTTATATTATTTTCTATATTTCCTAACTTAAAACTAAAAATTAAAACTATACTTAAATTATAATGTTTTATTTAATTCCGAGAAATCTTTTAACAGTTGCATTTTATCCAAATGACGTTGTTGCTTTTATTCATCTTTCAGCTTCCCACGCAGATCCTTTCCCTTTTTTCGTTCTTCCTTCTCCAGAAGTTTATTTTCTTTATTTTTATGTTTTTTGAAATTTCCTTGTTCCGTTCTCTTTGCAACAAGATAAACTTCTCTAAAGGAGTACCGCAGGCTCGAGAAGTGGATGGTACGGGAGTTGAAATATGGAAGGGTGATGGCGAGGATGAGGCAGATTGAGGTTAATGGTGTGTGAAAGATCGGTGGTAATGTGATGTTGGTGACTTTGATGAGGATGTTCATGAGGGTAATCGAATTTGTGAGAATGATGGTAATGGTAAGGATGACGGTGTGGTTTGTAAGGATGAAAACTTTCCTGAAGGAGATGGTCTGGGTCTCGTTGCGGTATGATTTATAATCGGTTGTGATGGTGGAGGGGACATCAAATTGAACTTACAAACCACGCTGCGTGGTGATATTGTGCCGTCAGATGATAACGAGTCATCTAATGCGATTATACCTGGTGCTTCCACATCGTAATCGGTTTTGGCGAACACTACACTTGTTGAGTTGTTATCGATACCTGTTTCATTAGTATCCACTAGTTTTTAATTATAATAATTCTACCTCGCTGTACTTCATCACAATTATGCGGCACCTGCTACAATAAAAAATTTAAATTTTATAACTAAAAAATTATAGAAGGTAAAAATTATTTCTCACTGATTATATTCTTTAGATAGAGAGAATCATCTTTATACACAATACCGTTACTCTGGTCTAATAAAAGTTGAAATTCACTTAAATTAAATTCCATTTTAATATTTAAGTAAATGAAAGTTTTTTCTTTTAAATTTATAATCCAAACTAACAGAATTTTGGAATGTCAAAATTTTCAAAAAAAAAAAAAATAAACAATTTTTTCAACGAGCACTACAACAAATGTCGATTTTTTTTATGTTCTTTCTTTAGTTTAGGAAAATTCAATCAAGTACTCTGGGAAACAAAATTCAACTCAGTTCAACACACCACAAAAAATTCAAAAATATTCTAACAAATTCGAGTTTTTCATAGGCTACTTAATTGAATTTTGCTAAACCAAATTAAATAATCTACAGTTTGTTCAGACTATTTTATGTAAAAAAATCAATTTCCATGGGCGGCATGTTGTACCATCATTATTTTCGACTTTTGATTTAGTTTATGTCTCATTTTTCACGAGTAAAATGGCAGCCTATTTCACTTCGAAAATCACGCATTTTCTAATGTGTTCTCAGCTTGCTCAATTAAAACGTCACTCTATTACTTTTCTACGATTTCTAAGACTATACTAGATTAATCGACTCTATTTATCATCAAATAATTTTTTCGTGATACGTTTATCGAAATGTAGAAAAGAGAGAAAGCTTACAATTATATCAAGAGGTTGAAATCGCGAAATCGAATGCTAATTGATTCCTGAAAATTGAGACATAAACTATTTCGAAAGTTGAAAATAGTGATGGTACAACATGCCGCCCCAATATGGTTCATAATTAATTTTTAAATCATAATCTGACCCTAAAAACCAAATTTATTTGGTTAAGAAATAACTGGATTTCAATCACCAAGCTAAAATTTAAAAAAATTATCTTCACATATCTCTTTTCTGGCCTGTGATCACAATTGTATACGTTACGAAAGAGAAACATGAAAAAAAAACATAAACCATTACAAACTATTGTTTTTTATACATATACACATTTGTGTACGGTGCACATAAATTTAAGAAAAAAAAAATTGGCCCGAAAAGGGATATAAGAATCTCAATTGCCTTCGTCTCATATAACTTCAAATCGGTTAATAAACTGCCAAGATAAATTCAGCATGTCCTTATTCGAGAATTTCATTCAAAATTCACGATACCAATCCCATAAATAAAAATGTTAACCTTAGTCGGTTATGCTTAGCCATATTTTAGGACTTTATACGATATTCACAAAACGAAGTGGAAAATACAAGAGTGATAGCAATATTCAAAACTGGAACACTGAATGATATTTCATGTTACAAAGTATAACGTCAATTTCATTAATTCCGAAGTTACTCTATTCGAGCTGGTAATGTGCGTTTCATTCAGGAAGTCAACATGGTTTATGCCAAAACGATCAACTGTAACGACGCTTAAGTAGTTTACCATTAGCATGATAAAAGAAATTGAAAATCACAAGCAGGTTGATGTGGTATGCACAGAATTTACCAATGCATTAGAATGCTTGTGCAAAATTGCTTTATGCAGTCGTGTCTAACATGGTTTAAAGCATACTTGAGCAACCGCTCGCTATATATCGAATGGGGAACAAAAGGTTTGCATAAATTTCACCCACCCTTCATAAAGAAATGGGGAAGGAAAGGTCTAATTTAACTTCAGACACTTTTGGCATGTCTCTAGACTTCCATATTGGCCCTTGGATCTTTACTATTTTGATTAATGGAATCTAAAGTAAGAAAGTATGCAGATAACTTTAACATTTTAAGACCTATAAACCTAGTGATTTAGTGTGATTCCTACCTGCTTTAAGAACTAATCACAAAGAGCAGTACATAACCAGAGTACATGACAGTACATGACATAAGGACAATAAAACACAGACAGTATCCAAAAGAAGATTGTACGTTACTTGCCTTGGAAGTATGGCGGGAAATATGACAAAGGGTTACCGTATCACGTCAACCTGCAAAAACTACCGCCATACTTTACAGGATGCAACAATTTGACTCTACAACCCTGGAGTATCTTCAAGTAAATAAATGGTGGTAAATAAAGTAAATAAAAATGGTTACAACAAACCGGTGAATATGAAGTGTTCGAATTCTAACAAAATTGACCATGACATTTGTCTAAGCAACGACAGTTTTTAACGCAAATTGAAACAATTTTATGCGTCGACTATTTAAATAATTTTTAAGAAATATATTTTCACTTTATTTAATTTTTTCAATATACAGATGTGGCCAAATTATTATCACATTTAGATATTTGGAAGATTATTGCTTTATAAAAAGTAAACTTTTCAAATAAAAATTAAACATTTTTATGATAACTATATTTATTAAGACTTGGTGAACATTCCTTATTCATTTTTTAATAATTGTATCCTACGGGGCATTCCACTTATTGCATTTTTGGCTTTGGTGAGTATTGGACTGCGTCATTCTCCCAGACTTCCTTCACCACTTCGATCAATTCTGATTTTGAGCGCGGGCACTTTTCTGTTACTTTTTCTTTAAGAATAGCCCAGATATTTTCGATGGTACTCATATCTGGGCTATTCACTGGCCAATCAAGGATGTTACGCCGTTGGTCCTTAAATATTCGGTGACTTTTTTCACCGTATGGCACGGATCCTTCTCATGCATAAAAACTCCGTCCCCATTGATTTTTTCATTCATAGTCGGTACCAGTTGTGGTTGCAGAACTCGTGTTTTTATCCCGTTTACTACATAAAGTGGGAAGAGTCTTTTTGATGACATTGCTAACCACATCTTAATTTTAACTGGTTGTTTGACCTGCTGTTGGACACAGGAAGGTAAATATCAAGAAATAGAAAAAGATAAAGTTGAAAGAGACATTTATTGAAAAGTGTAAATTTAAAATATTATTAAAAGAAGGACTTTTATTGTTTGTACCTTTTCCCAGTCCTCTCTAGACCATGTTAAAGGCCATTTGCCCATGTTTTTCTTTGTTGCATCATCCTAGCATTTAACCTTTGCTTCTTGCGACCGTACCCACGTTACGCATCGTACTTCCGCTTTCCGCGTTAAAAATCTGCCCTAGATGACTGTTGTTTTACGATTACGACCACATTTTCCTCTTCTTCTGAGACTTGTTGAAAACTGAGATGTTAATTTTTTGCGAAAATTTGCTGACAAATGATCGGCTCACTCCGGTTTTCTGGGCTATTGGCGCATGCGTATACTGGCCTACTTTCAAATATTTCGAAATTTTGGCTCTGGTTACAGCACTGATGTCCTTTGCTTTACCCATAGTCAATTTCAATAATATTATAAAACCACTTTCACTTTTCAAAGTCACCAACGAGACTGAAATTCTTCAGTAAAATATTTATTCTTTAATATTACCTAGTTGTCATAAAATCAAAAAAAATCGGAGGTCAAACTAATTAACAGGACTATAAATACTCAGAATTCATATTCTGTCGAAAAGGATTCTCAGGTGTTAATGACTCTTAAAAGGCGTATTTTCAGGGTATATTAAATTTTTATTCCACGGATTCATCGGATTGGTCAATATCTTCCTTAATCACGTGTCAACTATAAAAAAGGTTGCAATTCGGACTTCGAAAATCATATTACCATGAATTTCGTATGAGGTGATGATAATTTGTAAACATTTCTAAATAAATGAATCTTGCACCAAACTTCAAATTAGACCTAATTCGAATTGAACTATAATCGAGTTTCAATCATTCAGACCAAATTTCTGGAATTTATTACAATTGAATGTTAATTGTCAAATTGCATAATAGTTTCAAAATTTGTCCAAAAATCGATTAAGAATCGCCATTCAACATTTATGAATGCTTAAAACTAAATTCTAAATTCAAGGTAGAATCGCCGATCGATTTGGCCATAGTAATTTATGAAATAGACGGGTTCTATCATAATAGCGAAATTCCAAAATAACGTTTAATATTCTTAAGAGCATATCATTCCCTACAAATTACGTTTGAGTTTAATTTATTCTGAAATTAAATAAGAATTTTTTCTTCAGAAATAGGAATTTGACTAACCAAGGCGTATTTGAATACCAAAATTCGTTCTCTTTTAAAATCGATTTAACAATGACATTGACTAGTATGAACGATGCCGACAAAATTAATTTTAATTACCCATTGGTTAACAGATATTGTTCAAATTGTGTGTAATGGAGGTGCTTTTTACGCTAGCTAGAATATTACTTATATGCGTCTGTATTTGAAATTTGCCGATATTTAATGACAAAATCAAATTGGTCGTTTATTGTGATCAAATAAAATTTGACTTAATAAGGCAATTAGATCAATAAAATTCGAATTTCAAGCTCACTCTTAAATTGCTTAGATTTTTACTATCAAAACCTATTTAAATTTTCTAAACATTATGAAATATTTTCGATTAATTTTAAACGATTAAAAATTATGCAACATATCTTAGTATTTCATTTCGTTTAGAGAAGAAATCATATTACATACTTTAAGATAACCGACCGAAAAAAAAATATTTTGAAATATTGTAAATTGTGATTATTAATCAAATGTGTGATAATAAAAGAACAGAAGTTACCAGCATATCCAATTACAGCTGTTTTTGAACATATTTCGTAATGAACATACTTAATAATTTATATATTGTAGTAAATAAAATCTAATTGAAGTATAATTTGATCAATTGAAGAAACATAATATGTACTGTATTTTCTTATCACATTTAATAACAAGTGTAATAAATATATACAGAATTTCATTGTATTTCAATTATTTTATTTATTAATTTATTATTGTTGAAAGTGATTCCATTATTATTTAATTATTTAATGGATCACACCACAGAAACATATACTTACACAAATCCGTTTGTAAATAAGATAATTTCATAGTGTAATGTAACTCAGCTATAACGAATATCACAGTATGCAAATATTGGAATGGTTCATCCGAAAATAGATGAATATCGAAACTTTTATTTAACGGACTTCATTTATTATTTTGTTCAAATAAAGGGTCCCTGACAATTTATTGGGAAATTTATTTCAAAATAAATTACTAATATAAATTCATTCACATATTCATATATATCTGCAGTTCTAATTGTTATTACAACTAGGTTACTCGTTTGACGTTTCTGAGGAATACCGTGCTATATGATTTATCCTAAATACGTATTAAAAGTGCAATGATGCAAACAATCAACATTTTAAATGATTATCATTTCAAAACATACATTGGCAATAGAAATTTCAAATTTTAACAAAATATTCTTAAATGGAATCCAAAATAAAAATCTGAACTAGTAAAAATCCGACAAAAGTAATAAAATTTAATTTAATTTAATTTTCTAATGGGCTTACAGCAGAAAATAAATATCTTCAGGACGTTTCGGAAAATTTATTTCCTTCTGCTGACTAATGTAGAGTACGGAGCTTCCCAAAGCAATAACAAGATGGCCCAAGGGTGTCTATTATGTTTTAAGGCTTTGTACCTCAAAATCAAGGTTCATTTTTAAAAGGTCTGATGCCTTGAATATCCGGTAAAATTGGGCAAGAACCAAGAACACAATAATGTTCTATAATTTTACGAATGACTTAGAAATTAATGCCGATTTGCTATCTAAATATCCGATTAGATAACATGAGATAAACAGTGTCATGCTTAAGATAAATTTGCTATTTAAACTAAGGTTTGTGGATTGCTGAAATATTTATAATCGGTGATTGATAAATTTCTTCAATAGCGAAATCGAAAAATTAGAATAATTGGAATTTATCTTCTAAACGGACATACAACGACCAATAAATCTATTGAGGATTAAAATCTCGTTAACATTAAATAATAGAAAAATTTGCAGAATTGCCTTTCAACATATCGAAAATCTTTGGAAGACAAATTCTTATTTATGAAAAGAGGACTCGCACTTCCTTAATTCTTCTTCTGAAACCAAACTATATACTACATTTTCGATGACAGGCTTTTTCCAAAGAATACGGAAATATATCTTTTCAAGCACAGTTTATTGGCCCGACCAGATCGTTTCGGTTCTCATGGTCAATTTTTTTATATTATACGTGCGATTAGAGTTCACGATTCGTAACGGAACCAAAGTAGTTGTAAACTTTGATTCCGTTGAGGGTCTTATTAGCGCATTTCATGTATCCAATTTCGTTTGTACGTGATATTTGGAGATGTGGAAAGTAGCTTGAATTACGTAATAAAAAGGTGACCGCCGCCAATTTGATGATTGATTTGTCTAGTCCCTTGAGGAGAGCTCTTGGTTCATACACAGACACATAGACGAGAAGATTTTTACCTTCGTGTCATCTAAAAATCACCTTGCATTCCTGCGAAAAGGTAAGGAGAAGGCCGCAACCGTCAAAATTGTTGCTCGCCCCTATTTAATCAGACCAGTTTAGATTTTTTTATCATCACTAATTGTAATCTAAAGGCGCTTTTTTTAGATTTAAAACCAATTTATCTCCCTCGAGAGTATTAAGACTCTTCAGCTAAATTTATATTAGAAGCCTGTACTCCATTTGGAGATTATAACCTCATTTTTATATGAGATATAAAATCTGAAAAATTTCCAGATTTTAAAGCTTATGAAGAATATATTAATTATTGACCGAAACCATAACTTGAGACATCCCCAACTCGTTTATGTTCGAAAATCGTTTGTTACGAAAAATTCTTCAAACCCGCGAACCCGAGCATATACAAACCCCGAACTCTGATTTTCTATTAAGCAGGCCCAACTGAGAGTTCTTACAGCATTTACAAAATAAAAATAAACATTTAAAATATTACCCTATTAAAGTTAGCCGACTCCAGCCAAAAAATCAAACGAACCAATCAAACGAAAATAACAGCCGATTTTTGTCGATAACATGTCTATTGAAAATCCCAGACGAAAAAGTAACGATATTGCAAATACAAATTTTAGGTCGGAATGTAATTATTTATATTAGAAATTTTTATTTTGCTCTCCCTAAAAACCAACTAAAAAATTTAAAATAAGAATTTTTCATTCCAACCAATTAACACTAATATACCAAACCAAATTTCTCTAAGTGCTGTATTAGATGTTTGGGGAGGTAAAACGTGAAATGCATCTAAATTGCCTTTAATGATTATCATTTAAAAAACGTCAGGTCAATTTTCTTATGGGGAGTCCGGGAAAATTCGTTTGAATATATCGCACACGCAAAATTTAAAAATTTCTAAAAATTGACTGTTTAAAGTGCCATGGCTGGAAATAGATTCAAATAAAGGTCTTAGTGATGGCCACACCTGGAACAAATTTCAGATCAATTTTTATGTAGGGAGTTCGAAAAAACTCGATTAAATATATCGCACTCACAAAATTTGAGAATTTCTGAAAATTGACCGTTTAAAATGTCGTGGCTGGAAATAGATTCAAATGAAAGGTCTTAATCTTAAATTTTCCGTGTGTGATATATTGAATTGAGTTTTCCCGGACTCCCCACATGAAAATTTACTCGAATTTTTGTGTGCGGTATATTCAATTAAAAAGGTTAATTTTTAAAAATTTTCAAGTTTTGCTTGATATATTCCAACAAGTTTTCTCAGAAATAAAATAGTTTTGTATTATATAGATTTAATGAATTTAATAAAAAAAAAAATTGTGAATAATATACGTTAATGCACAAAATAAACATTTTTGGTTTAAAAAGAAATTATTGTTTTACACCACAATTATTTATCTGCTTTATCGACTTTTTTCGGCTGTATATTTAGGTGAATCTGCCTGACCGACGTTTACCCGCTGACAATCCATGTGAATGAATCTCCATTATAGACATTTTTTTGTCTGGAGCGAGTCGGCTAAATTTAACGGTATTAAAATATTTTGTAAAACTAAAGCATCTATAGTCGCAGCGAAAACTACTACATGCTTACGTATGCGAAAACAGTATATTCCAAAATAAATGAACAACTGCCATGCGTGACCAGCGCCGATTTGTGAAATGATTATATCGGAATGAGAGACAAATTACCTCCAAACACTCTGTAAAACCTTTTCAGTGTTATAGAAACGATAGATTTATGAACTAAAGGAGTATTACCCAAATTGTTGCACTATCCAAGGCCTTACAAACGATAGACCACTTGAATATATGTATGGGCATAAAAAAATGTAGCTGTCCAGTGCCTCGAGATTAGTTGAACAATAATCTCGTGACACTGGAAACGCAGCTACATTTTTTTGTAATAAGATGTTCCGGCTTAATCTGTGGCATTCTTCAAAACCCTTTCAATGATGAGGGCCACGTTTATATCATATTCAGCAGCACTGCAAGTAAGACAGCAGCGCCAGAACAATAAATTGGTGAAATAAAGTGGTACTGTCCAAATTTTTGCTTGATTCAACCATTTCATTCGATATACAACATATTTGTGTGGTAATAATAAAAAAAAATTAAAAAAAATAAAAACCCACGTTTTTGAATACAACTAAAATATTTCTGGAACTTTTATGCGATTTGAAAAACGAAAGACATTAATCCTTATACATAAAATGAAAAGGCGACAAACCTGATATTACAAATATAATGAAAAATTTATTTTTTCAAAATGTGGTCAAATTCTGTACACAGCGTACTAGGAATGTTGCATTGCCATCGAGTACTAAATTATTCTGTAAGTTTGAGTGGGCAGATCCATAAACACGGAAGCGAACTAGGGAAAGAGTGATAAAATCGTAATACTATTCATGGTCTTACGAGAAAGACGAGTTTTTATCTCTCCGTAAGGTAGATAAGTAATTTATTTTGAATGTGGTTTTGGTGAGTTGCATCAGTGCCTTAGTAGTAGTATATGTGGTACACATGCATTTTTCGCTGATGACGTAGATTGACGTCTTGAGGGCGACATCTAGAGGGCAACATAATTATGTTTATGTAATAATTGTGTATTATGTTTACAATACACCTTGCCTCCGTATTACGGCGGCAATAAATTTCGCAAAGTTAACAAAAATCTAAACTATTATACATGATAAATTAATAAATTATGAACAATTTAAGTGTAATTGATTTTCTTAATTAATAAATTGAATTTTTCGTGTATATTCAAGAAGTTAGTGAGAATTTAAAAAATGCGCCTTTTTTAGATAACGTAATACGAAGTTTTAGTGTATTCCACTACAAAAACATAAATACAACCGTTAGAGAGCAGAGAATATTACGTGATCATTTTGTTTATATTTTTTCATTTCATTTGTGTATTTTATATTTACATTTTTCTTTTTAGTGTCACACAATTAATCGAAGTTGTACGACGCATTTTTTCTGTACTTTTTATGACATTCATTTATATGTAGTTTTTTTGTTATTTTTATTGGGATGTCACCCAAAATCCAAAAAAACAAAATACAAAAAGGAAAAAGTCCAAATTTTTTTAAAAATTCAAAAAATAAAACCCAAATAGGACAAAATCCAAATGTGAAAAATCGAAAAGGGACAAAATCTAAAAATTATATATTGTAAATATTTAAAACTCTTTCAACTCGATCTTTTTTATGCCATTTCTTAGCAGATTTTTTTTGAAATTCGACTTCAATAGGGATTGAAGTAGGATTGAAGTATCTTTATTAAAGATAAAGATCCCTTCACCTATTAAGGATAGATTTTAAACAATAAATCTAAAAAAATTGGATTTTTTTGGATTTTGTTCTTTTCGATTTTGTCCCTTTAGGTTTTGTAAGTTTGGACTTTGCCTCGTTCAAATTTTGGTTTTTGGATTATGTCTTTTGAATTTTGGTTTTTTGGATTCCGATATTCATCCTTTTTATTGAACCTACGTACCAATTACAACAATTTCGAATTGAGTGATATTACAAATCGACTTATGTTGGATAAAAATTACAAAAAAATGCCAAAACCTAAAATAAAAATGTACATAAATTACTATGAAAAATTAAAAGAGAGAAATAATATTTTTATTGTTTTGTAATTTTGTATGACTGAATTTGTTTTGGTTTTAAAAGAACGAGAATAAAAAACGAAAAACCTTCTACTAATAATTACAACTAAATATATTTTGTAATGTAATTTTCCTTTTTAAAATTTATCTGCCATCTGGATAATATACGTTGAACCGTCGACTTAGCGTGTCGTATCAGTTGGTGTAAGCGACCAGTAGTTTAGAAGGCATTGATTGCATTGGCTAATGGATGAATGATGTACGAGCATATGTGGGATAATGATGGCAATGGTAATTTGTGTAATTTTGGACATGGAAGTGAAGGGTTGTACATATTGTATGTATAGCGTCGCGCTAGGTGTGTGTTTTTCATTGTTTTAATGTTTTAATGTTTGGTGCGTTCCTCGAGTACTGTTTGGGTGAGATGGGGTTTTTTCAGTTCTGTTGTTTTGTTTTGCTGCACTGGTTAGCAATTTTTGTTGTTACTTTTTACTGGGGAGAATGAGGCATGTTTTGGTGATCGACGATTGTTTTTCCTTTTTGCTGATACTTGTGGTTTCGCAAAATCGCAACCCTTTGCGTGTGTGGGATTGTGTCTCGTTTCAGTTGAATTGGATCGTATGATGTGTATGGTGTTGTTGGGGACGTGAAATGTTTAGATGTATTTGGTTTCTTTTGAGTAGCCTTGGCTTTCGGAAGATATACTTGACACTTCGGTAGTCCTGAATAAGGTTTACATTGAGTGACAGGAAAGTCTGTATACTCATTTTTGTAATTTGTAACTTGATGTTTGATTTGGTTTTCAGGAGATCGAGCGTATTCGAAGCTATCTGATTTTGTCTACCACAGATCTTATTGTAATCGAAGCACTGTTGGGGTGATTTTTGTTGGATGCAGTAAAGCCGTGGGTTGTTCTTGTAATCGCGATTGCATTGGTTTGGCGCCAACTAGGTTGGTATTAGTTTAGTTTACTTTCGTTATGTTGATTCGAATTTCTTGTAGGTAGGTTACAGGAAATTATTAACCAACTGTTGAATTCTAGAAGGTACCTAATTTGGCGAATGTTTATGTTTTCAAGGTTCAAAATATTTTTTTTATTTTTACCGTGATATTAATTGAGGTTCGGTTGAGCTGCTGATGAGTTTGAGTCCGTGTAAACCTAATCCAAGGGTCCTTCAAGGTGGAAATGTAATGGTCCAGATTGTGAGGTTCCTATATATAAATGACGACTTCGGATCGTGGTTATATGATGGTATTGGGAAGGCGGTTTCCATCTGTAGAAGTATGATGCGCTTCTGTTGCTTGTGGTCTGGATATTATATTGATTTGTGACAGTTTGAATTGATAATGCGAAGTCCTTTCAAGTAGGGTTGTGTAGGGAGCGCTTAGTAATAACGGTGATTCGGAAATTTTGCGGCTTGGACATTATTAGCCACTTGTCATTTATCGTCGGAGTAAAATTGATTGTTACTGGACTCAACAATCGAGACTACTCTGACAATTTCGTTCATGTGGCTCCTCTGCTTGGCCTTACAGTAAGACTATTTCACGAATAACTTCCATTTTGCACTATCCGCATAACATCTATGCTTAACGAAACTTCATAGCGAAAAGTCCAACGGCGTCAAAAGTCCAAACGGCTGATTATTTGGTTGTCAAAATTGGCGCTGAAGAGATTGATTGTCTGTCGGTTTGTATGGCATGTGCTACCATATTTTTGAAACCAAACGTTGTTCACATTCATAGCATCGATTTAAGGTCATAAAAAGTTGGCGAGTATTGCTCTGTAATGGTTGCCACCGACGATAACGGCGTTTCTAGTAGCGTTTTTGAACAAATATGGACCAATTATGCCACCATTCCAAAATCCACACTAAACAGTCACTATTGGTGGATGCATATAGGTTTCGAGTCCCAAGTCCAGCAGTTCTGCTTGTTTACATAGCCCCCGAGATGAAAATGCAATTCGTTTGAAAAGAAGATCATCATTCTATGCGATCTCGGGCGAGCTACTTCTGTCATCCGATATCAAGCCTTTCTCATGAACTTACTTTATTAAGGAATACGAACTACAGCGGTTCCGCTTTGCGCTCTTTCATGATCTATATTTCTTTCCAAAATTCACCCGATTTCGACTACACATAGCACTAACTTTGAAAATAAGTGTTTAATATTTCGAAAGTATCAGACTGCCGGGGTGTCAAAATTTCATTTGCTTGATTTAACAACAAACCAATAGATAGGACAGGCGCCGTCCGGAACACACGTTTAAGCATACATTCCGATCAATTATTTTGTTTTGGGCTTAAGGATCTTAAAACAGCGAGAGAAGTGATTGTTGAGTTTAGTAATAGGTTAGTTTTTGTCAGGATTTCAATAACTTGCTCTGATGGGTCGAAAATAATTTTTTTTGGGCACCCTGTGCAACAAAAATAGCTTATTTTACAAAGATTCCCCAAATGATTTTGTTATATTGAATTAATCCAATAACAATCAGATCAACTCAAAAAATTTAAATCGATAACCAATAATATTTTCCGGTTTTGTTTGCGTATTCCATAGCAAATCACCTTAGTGTGTATGCCAATTGTTGACGTCAAATGTTGAACTTTTCATAAATAATTAACGAGTTAATAAAAATACAACAAGTTTATTTGAAGATTGTGTAATATTAGTCACAATAAACCTTCACACCTTCAATAGTAATTATTTTACACGATAAATTCGTTGGCCGAAAGAAAAAGTTTGCCAAAACTAAAAAAAAATATAAAGTTGATCTTGAAAATTTTTTCATTTCCAGTCACCCCAAATCACAAACTTACAATACACTCAAAACACATCTAACATTATATGTAAAATGAAAAGTGATATTTGATTATAAGCAACATTACGTCAATTAATTTCTATATACGTTATGTATTGTAGTTTGGTCAATACTATTATTATTGTACCGTGTATTATTACTTGGTGTTAAGACAGATTTTATTTTATAGTTTTTGTATACAAAACTTTCAATTTCTCGTCAACAAGCATTTGCGTTCAACGGCGTTATAAGCAAAAAGGTAAAAACTCATATCTTATACCATATTAAGGTCATTAAAAGTTTTGCATTGAATTGAATATTTTGTACTTACGACTATACTACAGTAAAAAGCCGAGGCTTACCTAAAATTAATAAGATAACCATCGGCGTGGTATTATGAAAGAGAAGTTAATATGTAATTTTATTTAAGACATATACACGACACTCTTCAATATATCGATTATTGTTTTCAAGTTTTTGAATATATACAAATAAAATTTTAGCCAAATAACATTTTTATAATACACAACTAAGTATTATGCTTAATTATTTAGGAACAAGTTGTCGTCGCAAATTTCATCTTTTATAAAATGCGGATTAATAAAATTTACCAAATATATACAAATTTGTTAGTCTGAATATGAGAAACGAAAACAAGTTTCCCGCCAGTTCTTTGGCGAAGTTATCGTAGAAAATATTTTGACTAATAATTAAATTTTAAAGTTAACCACATATTAAGGTTGTATAATTGTGTTTAGCTTTGTACTGAAATTAAAACTGGTTTTAAATTATGTTCAAGTAATTTATTGAATTGAATAATTACTAATATGTTTAGAGGTATGGCTTTCTAATTATGTATATCAAATTTCTTAAATAGATTATATTCGATTACGTTGATATCGTAAAAGGTAAATGTTCATTATAAATCGTGTTTTATGAAATTGGGATTGTATAGCATAACTACTTATGTTTTCAAATTGTATACACATTTAATTATGTAATTTTTATCGTAATTTATAATTAACTATCTGAATTACCCGGTGTTGCACGGGAGAAATTAAAATTACTTTGAACTGCGGAAATTTTGATGGCAACCTCTCGACGTCACTTGTAGTCACATTTCAGAATCGGAAATATTACCGCACGCGTCAAAAGTTGATTTTTTAGACCCAGACGACATGCCGAATTTTAGCAACTCAGAAACCTTCGTGGGCTTGCTCGCAACCCCTCAAACGTTTGTACGGAGCCCTAAACCCGAGTGTTTTTCAAACGCAGACACCTTCGCGGGCGTGCACGCAACAACTCACAAAAATTTCATCGCAATCGGAGGAATATATTTTTCAGGAGATTGTTTACAGACCAGACTTTACTGCATATTTTGTTATAAATGTTTTGATTTAAGAATGCCAATTAATCCCGTGACTTTAAATAACCCTTCGGAAAGGAATCGAGAGTTGTCAAATCTCACGACCTCAGCAGTCATTTAATAATGCCTTCATCACAACGCTTAGTGACGAACGATATTTTTTGCCTTTCTGTCTGGAGCGAAAATGAATAGCGCTGATGGTTTACTGACTTTCGAGCCCGCCACGTACAACTGCCTATGGGAAAAACACGGCAACTCAAGGTTTATTCCAGACACTTCCAACGATGGGCTTTGCGATTTATTAATCGTCATTGCTAATGCAAGGCGACTTATGGAAACTGAACACGCCTAAATTGAAACGGCAGGTCTGTTGGAGTCAGAATATCCTCGCCTTTGTCTTTTGTGCCTAAATCACGTTAACAGCTAGTCTTGTTCCATTGCATAGTTTTGGTTGCTTCAGGTTACGTAATATAATTATCATCGAACCGACTTTGAGCTGCAAATTGTGCGTCGGCATTCTTGGCTAATCCAATGAACGACTTCTGAATCTGTAATGCGATTGATCGAATTAAACGAATGTAATTGGTCAGCGATTTCATTTTGCATTTTTATATTCAAATCGCCTACGTCCTTATTTTTCACTGCCAAAATGACTCGTTCGCTCAACCAAACATGGCTTTTGTAATTTGCACTAATATTCGGGAACACTTTCGCGATCAATTGTTCTTTAGAGATTATAAATTGGCAAAAATTAGGTGGAGACAAAATAAGGCCAGTGCGAGAAGCGTCAACCTGAATTTGTCATTGCCAATGTCTAATGTCGTGCTTGGAAAACACGTCAATACATCGATTGAATATACATTCACCTATCCAGGAACAGACTGTCCATGTTTCCGATGTTTGAATTTTTTGATGATGCGTTTCGTGTGAATAGCTTGGCATCTCCGAGTCAAGCAGTTTTCTTGCAAATGGATCACTTGTGGATATAGCGAAGAAGCTTGTTAGCGTTTTCGCGGGTGGTCGTTAAGCTCTCTGCTCTGCGTTTGCTGCCGAGAAATAAACTCGTTGTCCATTCTCCAAATGCACAACTATATGAACTGCAATGGAATGACGTTCGTGTATGGAAAATAAAAAGATTCTCCGAACTGCATCATTACTCCTGACATATCTTCCCATCTGATATTGCGAACAATACCAAATACAGCGATCGCTACACGGTTTATGAATATTCTTCATATTGATGGCAACTGCATAAAGTAAGGACGTGAAAAGCGAACTGCAAAAGAGTTAGGAGTGCTTCGGCCTCAGAACAAATTGCAAAGATTACATAACAAAAACAAAAAAAAATTTTGAGTGCCTTGAGTTTCTACTTGAATACTCGTGTTGTGATGTCGTAACGATCGCTAGATAATTGACCGGGTAATAACAACTGCGTGATTTCGATCCATTTTGTTTTGCAAATAAAAGTGATGAGTAAGTTTGATCAACCATATTGGCGTACGTAGGTCATTGCATCTTACGCGTATCCGTATATGGGGATACAATTTCATTGATCTGAACTTTTTGTTCTTGATCAAAAAAATTATATACATCCCCTAGGCAAAATATCAGCGGGTATTGTAATGCATCTTACGAACGACGGGGTTCTGCGGATACGGTGAAGGTTACCACCATCACGATGTCGAACCATAATGTCGCGAGACTCCAAATTTTCGCCAACAACCACAATGGCAATATCATTCAATGTCAGTGCATTAAAGCGTCCTTCATGTTCGCCTGCCCGTCTTTTGTCTGCTCTGATCACTATATTGTGATCATTTGAATCTGTAAAATTGAAGACCAATTCTTAATTTATGAGCCTCGGAGGTCTACATTATTCCCTATGTGTCTGTGTATGTGATGTGTGTTATAATCGGAAAAGAATTTACCTTTAAAGTTGGGTTAAAATCTTGTGCTTTGATAATATTTGCCCTTAATGATGTCATTTGGAAGGAACTGTTGTACTTTTGTATATTGCGGTTCTTGGCCAGAAAGCAATGATGCCAGTGGCTCTGGAAGCGGTGTCAATTGTGTGTAAATTGCCCGTTCCGTTCGCACAGCATAATCCTGACGGTTCGTGTTGAAACCTCAAAGCATTGCAATGTTGACAAATAGAGCTCATTGTTCCGAAGTCGACCGACTATATTGGATCGAATCTGAACACCAAACATTCACACATTCACTTCGAATTGTCACGTTTAGCCGTCTGTTCTGTTGACGGTCCAAAGCAATTTTTCTTAAGAAATAATCCACGAACTAATATCAATTCAATGTTTGCAACACACTAAATTAAATAAATTCAAATTGATGAATTTTGAATGCACCGATAACACACGGAACTATCGCTTTTAATTTAAACCTTTTTCGCAAAATATCAATATTTAATGCGGAATTTGTTGTTGTTATGAAAACATGCGACAGCAGAACTATCAAACTGAACGCCATTTTTTCATACAAAAATGTTATTCAAATTTCCGAATTTTCCGATAGATTTTCTCAAAATTTTCTTTCATACAAACCTTATCCTGACAATTACGTAAATAATAAAATCAGCTAAATCGGTCGAGCTGTTCTCAAGTGAAGATCTTTCACACATGAAGAAGATTCACAAATTTATTCCAACGAGTGTGCTATCCGGGGTTTTTTCTACAAGGCTTATCTAGATTTGTTGTGACTATATAACATACGGTATATCTAAACTTCACCTACGCATTAATAAATTAAATAACTAGCACCTAACACGTAGTAGCACGCTAGGGAAGAAAATAGCTGCAAGTACTATCCCCTTCCTAAAGCATGTTTAATGAGTTTAGTCATTTCTTATCAACAGAAATTTATACTTCCATATGTAATCAATATAAATGGTTTTGGAAGCTAAGATCATAACGCATCAATATGTGCAATCCTTAGGATTGTGGCTACTCTATAAAAGCGTATAGGTTATATTTGACAGTTTTAAAGCACTTGCCAAGAAACTGAAATAACTTAGAGTGAAAATGATGTCCGAATGGTATCTTTCCTACTGGAATACAGTCTGGGTTTCCTCTCATTCAGGATCACGTACTACTCTTCCAAGCAAGCATTGCTTTTCAACCTGTTCCACAATCTTGGGACAGGAGTATAGAGTTGTTTTTATTCCGAAAGCTAGTAAGTCTGATTATACCGACCTCCGGACGATTCTTCCTATTAGCCTTTCTTCAACTTTCCTTAAAACTTTGGAAGTAATTGTTGCCAGATATATTAGATAAAGTCATTTATCTATCTTCCCACTTTGGAAAATCGTATGCAACTGCTCTGCATGAACTTGTTACAAGTATTGTAAGATCTTAATAAACACATTTTTATTAATCACTTGTTTTTGTTTCGCAGAATATTTTTCCCGATTTATTTTTTTACCCGAGTAGATACTCCTGATGATGACCTAACAAGTCGAAATCGATCGAGTGATTTTTTAAACTTTTTGAAAAATATTCTGCGAAACAAAAACAAGTGATTAATAAAAATGTGTTTATTAAGTATAAGTGTGTTTCGCCAAGTGCCTACGGCAAATAGCGTAAAAAGTATTGTAAGATCGCTTAGTATTAAAGAGTTTCTTGTGGTCATTTTTCTGGTTATTACGGATGCCTTTAACAGTGCATTTTTCCTGCCTGTACAAATTTTGACATAGACCACTTGTTAAACGGCACCTGTTTCGAGCTGCGCTGATAGCTTAGTCGTTTTGGTTGCGTGTAAAACTTATCTTCTAGTCTTTACTAGACGTAGTAGTTTTGGCCAACTGTCTGGTTCTTCTCTTTTTGGGGAGACAATCGCCAGATGTGACACAGTAAAACATCTTGGTGTAGTTTTAGACAGTATAGGCTTTCCTAAAAAATTGAACTTGAAAGCTGACTTTAAAAAGCTACTGCCATTTTTTTGGCAATGTAAGAGGTGTTTCTTAAACCCGATAGAACTTGAAATTGTAAAAAGTAACACAAACAATTAAATGGCAATCAAAAATTTATTTTTATTCGAAAGATCAATACATGGCATTAATATTTGAAAATGATTTCGGGCATATGAGCACCGCGGCTGTTCTTCGCGGCGAAACGCTGGCCTCCAAGGCGTCAATTGTTGCTGGTTTATCAGCATAAACCAGTGACTTCACGTAGCCCCACAGGAAATAATCGAGAGGTGTCAAATCGCATGTTCTTTGAGGCCAATTGACAGGTCCATTTCTCGAAATCAAGTTATCGCTAAATTTTATTTTAATAAGTCGATGGTTGCGGTCGCCGCATGACACGTGGCGCCATCCTGTTGAAACCGAGATGTGGTATCCGGATCAATGTCATCCAAATTTTCAAACAAAAAACCATTGATCAGGGTGCGGTAACGATCTCTATTGATCTTAACGCGATCTCCAGCCTCAGGTCCAATGATGTCACCAGCGTTTAAACCGCAACCAATATAAGTTGCACGAATCGACGACTGATTTTCAAAGTAAATTTTAATAATTTCGTAGCGTTGTTCAAGCGTGAGTCTATTCATGATGATTTGCCAGAGTGTACTGAGATCTGCCAGAATATATTTTTCATAAAAATTTAATTTTTTCTTTTTTTTTTGGGTTGACGCCCAATATGCTGATGTTCATCTACAAATCTCTGGTTCTTGCCATGCTATCTTACGCTTCTGCTGCTTGATGGCCTGTGGTTAAATCAACCAACTTACATTACAGACAATCTTTTTTCTGCCTCCACTCCACTCGTTCATCCTAGGCACGGCTTGCTTCACTGCCTTTCGACTGCGGTGCATTGGCGCATGGAATACTATAGATTTTATTGCAGGTCATAGATAAATCTTCAATCTGTATAGTTCATCTATACTAGAAAGCATTTTGGTTAATGACAAATTACTACCAGAATTCTCTTTCCATAATTCTTTCTCGGTAGTGTATCCATCAAAAGACTCTTGCATGTCTCAAAACTTCAATAATTGGGTTCTTAAGTTGCTAGGGTGGTTTAGTTAAAGTAGGCTCTCTTCTGGAATTCATTAGATCTGAGCCGGCAGCACTCTTAATCTTTAAATATGGTTATAACGTCTATTACAAACTATTTTAATTACCAGGCTTAGCGTAATTAGTTTGCATTCACTACTAGTAGAGTGGCAAAGCACTTCATTTGGGAACCTAATCTTAGGTTCACAAAGTACCTTTTATCTTTGAAGAAAGAATTGTAAACTCTACTTACGGGGCTTGTTCCTCTCGGATTAATCCTCCAATTTTTCTTGGAAAGACCATTTCAGACTCCTATTAGCATCACTAAAATGATCGGTTAATAAACAAACAGCATAGCTTCGTTGCAGTTAGCCATATTCCTGTCCCATGGGGCAGGTACATTTGGTGTGCATTTTTTGGCTTAGGGTTCCAATGTTTTTTGTAATTTTTTCAGGATTTCAATAATTAGGTCCTACAAACCGAAGTTTCAGAAACAAACAATTTCTGATGCCTAAATACAATTCTGGCCTGAGTATCTGCTCAAAACTAAAAATAAACATTTTAACCATAAAAATTCAAGTTACGGTTTTTGTTCCAATTTTTACGTTATATTTGTTCAGATCCGGTTTTCGGTTCAATAAAATTAGTGTTTAGTTCTGGTTTCACACTATGCAATTTTGCATCAAATTTTTGTTGTACAATATTTTTTTAATTAGAAATCGTGACATAGTTAGACGCGTCCACCTATAAATACTTTTCAAGAAGATGTCGAAGCAGTTTCTGTCTCCATTAATCTAATGCCCTATTTAAGCATTTATTTCTATTTCAATCTAATGTATTTGTTAGATCGTGACTACTTAAAATATGGGCTGTTCCTCTTCAATTTCAAATTGGGACTAAGCAAATTCAAATTGGGAATTAGCAATTTCAATTTGAGAAATAACAATTTCAAAATGGGAACAATTAAACAATTACAAATCTCACTGAAATTGTAAATTCTCATTTTGAAATTGTTAGTTCTCAAATTGAAATTGTAAATTCTCAAATTAAAATTCTTTAGTCAACATTTGAAGTTGAAAAGATATATATTTGTCTCGATTATATTTCAATTTTTCTTGAAAAGATCATTACACTTTTAGCATCACTTTAATGATCGTTACGTAAACGAACAGCTTAGTTTCGTTGCCGAAACTACTTCCAAAATCAGTTAAGAATTTCATTTTTATCCATCATACTCAATTACAAAATGATCAGTATGGAAAAGAAATAGTTCTGTCCCAGTTGGCCATACATATTACAGAACTACTAAAATTAATTTTGAAACACAATTCTACTCACGCTATTTACGAATATAACACATCGCCTGAAAAGTTCGCGGTCCATCAAAGAAAACAGATTTTTTTGCGAAAATACATTTTATTGATCAACGTTATTTCTTTCTAGAGTGATACAATCAGTCCAACGCCTCCCTAATATTTCGATGCCTTTATCTTTGTCTTCAAAATAAGCTTCAGTTTAGGCAATCACTTCTTCATTGGAGTCAAATATTTCCCTGGAGCTTTTTTTTTAGGTCTGCAAACCAGTAATAATCGCTGGGAGCCAAATCTGGCGAATGGCAGAAGCCATTGTGAAAAACCATTGTGAAAAGCCACTGTTTTTCCAAAAATTCGACGAACGACACATGACGTTTTCGTATACGTATAAGAAGTATAGCATACAATTTTAAATTAGTGTGTGTAATTTTTCTGTGGTTATATTTGTTTGTTTTCTGCGAATGTAAGCATCAAAAATTATGAATCGGTACAAATCGGTTCAGTTTTTTGGTGCTTATGTCGTCTTCGTCATCTCGCTTTTTGATATCTCGCCAAGTATTTGAGTGGTGAGTTAACACGTTCGCGGAAATGACTGCTATAACGGTCAAACAACGTTTTCGTTTTTAACACGTTTGCGCAAATAACATTCATTTTTTAAGTAATAATTCGACATTTATTTTTCAATTCTCACAATACTTTTCTTTCTGCGACGAAATATCATTACAATTATAAAAGTTATCAAATGTGTTTTTGAGTAGCACACACATTTAAAAAGTGTGCCTCAATGTGTTAAGAAAAAAAAATTTAACTACACATATTTTATTTTTTTTTTCAATGCGATGTCGAATAAATGTTTTGTTTTCACAGAAACGCAGAATTATAAATTATTTTAAAACTAAAATTAAATAAATTTAAGTTTATTTAAAGCATATTTGCATTGCATTAACAAATTTTAAATTATAAATGAAATGAATCTAGAAATTTCATATTCAAGAAAATTATTTCGTTTCAACTTGTCGAATTTTGGACAAAATCGACCCCCGGATAACACTTATCAAATCATTACTTTGCATGAACGGTATATTTTTCCCAATCAACAAACGGTGTTTAATCATCGCATCATCACATGAAATTCCATTGTTTTGAAATTAACAAAAGTAGCGTCACTAAAAAAACTGTAACTTGTAAACTTAACCATCGAAATGTCATGAAATTATAACAGGTATCGTTTCAAGGTTGGCAGAATTTAAAAATCGTATGGGGTTTGAATTTGTGGCACCATCTATGTGTCAGACCGGAGGAAAATTTTTTCCTGATTTAGGTAAGGAGAAATGAGTACTACATTGGTTTGTTGTGTTGCCAAGGTAACATTCATGAGTGAATGCTCAATGCCATGAATAAATTTTGGCCATGAAATACCAAGATGCCATTTACATAAACATTTTTTAACAAAATATTTTAACATTATTCGTCTAGACTTGTTTATCAAATTGGACATAGAATGTAAACTGAGCTTTATATTCCAATTAGTATTGTGTTGCAAAATATACCCTAGGGGCAGTTCCATACTAAACACATAATTATAATTCAGTTGACAGTAATTAGAGAAAAACATGCGTGAAGTTCGTTACATTGGTAATTAATCTTAAATTCGCATGAAAACGTACAAGATAAACCCAATAATTTGTTGACCGCGATTTAGCAAAAATCGCGTAACTTTTGGAATTTGTGCTTATTATTGTGTTTGTATGTGTGTATATATAAACTGCGTATAAACGAGTAAATGAATGTTAAAAAAATATTACAACATAATTTATTTTGAACCAATATTGAAACTGGTTTTTTTTTATTTCTTTATTATTTATTAACAACAAAGTGTGTAGAAAAGTAAAAACGATTTTATTGGTGTATATAAGAAAGTGCAAGAATATTTATCTACGAGTTAAATGAAAATAAAAGTGTTGTGTCTTATTGGTTTTGGAATATATAAATTACATTGTAAGTTTAATAAACTTTTGGGCGGTATTTGATTAAACAATAAATGCCGTTATTTGTACAACAAATAATTATATTTTATTTACATATTGTACAAAATGACGGTTTTATTCTTAAAAAGGTTTACCTTAAAAATTCAAATCGAAATCTTAGAAATAACACAAACAATAATATTTCATTGTCAAGTTTATGGTCGCACACGCTACATGCTGCTTTATCATGTGTGGTGATATGATGTAAGACGTATTTCATGTTGATATGCTATTTGAATCCTCAATCTATGTATGTAGGTTGCTATAGCTATACTATAACGTGTGACTTTGTTTTATTGTATACATTTTAGTATACGAAACTAATAATGAACTATTCTTTATGGTTCGCTGAATGTAAGCGGCACGGCGCGTTGAACTTATTGTATTTATTATTCTCACTTTTTCAAATAGTTTTACACCACGCATTTCCATTATTGTTTATAAATGTTTTTAAACTAAACAATGCACACACGTGATTACAGTTAGTATTTTTAATGAATAAATTAGTTATATGTAAGACGAAACTATGAGCTAAGCCCAGAAGCTACTTAGTCTGACATGAATTACCCAATTATATGAAAATATCTGTTTCTCTACTTCTGTCCGATTGGGTCATTGAGTAAATAGACCGGGTGGTCCGCTGAATGTTAACATCAATAGTTTGAATAATTTGACTAATACTTATGTTTTTTAAATGACCACACGGTTTAGTTGAATACTTAAATAATTATTATTAATAAGGGTGTTTATTTCGTCATTCGTTTATATAACTTTTTATGACGCATACATTTTATTGCCACCTTTACTTCCGGTTATAATTGTATTTGCAGTAAAACGAATTAATCTGATTAGTTTTCTAAGCTCATTTTATAGTTTGGTTGGATTTAATCGTAAAAGGGTTAGAAATTTATGTTTGCGACATTTTAATATATACGTATATGTATACGGAAATAATCGTCGTTTAAGGTAACCTGTATTGTTTATTTATTTTATGTACGTGGAGTTGAGTTGAGGTGTAAGTTAAGAACAACAATTTGAGTGTAGGTTTTAATGTTATTAACATTAAAACCTTTATTTAGAATTTAGATAAGAAGTTCTTAATCGTATAATTCGAATATAGTCAAATTAATAAGATTTTTGCTAATTATAAAATATGAAATTTGTAAAGTTTTAATCGGGGGGTTAAAGATAATGAAATGTTTTGAGTCACCATACAAAATCATAAACTTGTATAAATGAAATAAACAAACAAGCTTTTTACCAAAATATAATTATTAGGTTTGCTAAAAAAATTTTTAAATTACTTTTTTTTTCATTCTCCTGCTAAAAATATACACTTTGTACACAAAGTAAGAAAATAAATATGTTATGCTACTTAATTCAAAAGTTTTATTTTTGCACCGATTTTAATGCTTAAACTATCTAGTCACTTTTTCATCGCAAATTATTACTATTGGCTGTCGTTGTCAGCGTGCTCAAAATTACTTTACGTTCGCAAACAGCAAATACTTATTTTCCCTCTATAACAAGTTAACACTACATTAAACGCTTTCCGCACACAACTGATTGATAAATTCGCTTCGATTAGCAAACTATCATTTTCGTACGAGAAACACGCAATTTATGTATTATTTTTGCAACTAGAGCATAAACGACCCATTTTTTGCATGAGATTGGCAGTATGCTAAACGATCAATTTTAATTTTTATTATATAGGGCCATGTAAAAAGTCTCTGCGGTTTTTTGGTACATTTTTGAACAAAAATTTGCTTCATTGAAAATAAATTTTAATCAAGTAGATATTGACCATTATTATCTGTGACCTTTTGCCCTTTTTCGGATAGCTTCATAATTCCATCGGTGTGGAACTTCTGTGGTTTATCGTCGAAAAACTTGGCCAAGTGATTTTCAGCGGCGCTTGGTCGGCCAATTTTTTTTACCATCAAGAGGGTTTTGCAGAGACCGAAACAAATGGTAGTCAGACGGTACAATGTCCGAGCTATTCGGTGAATGCGTCAAAACTTTCTAATCAAGTTCCGTCAATTTGTTCCGAGTCATCTAAGATGTGTGTGGCCGAGCATTGTCATGATGGAACACAACTCTCTTTCTGTTGTTCATTTCTGGGTGCTCTTTCTGAATAGCTTCGTTCAAACGATCGAATTGTGTTGAGGACCGAATTCGCCTCGTTGCAGCAGCTCATAATGGACAACTCCCCTCCAATCCCACCAAACACTCAACATAACCTTGTTTGCTTTCAATCCAGGGGCGGCATTTTGTAACATCACATTTTCGATAATTTATCGAAGTTTATGTCTCGCTTCTCTGTAATAAAATGGGATACCATTTCATAATTTATATCATTTTCAAGCCGGGTAGATTAAAAAAATTTGATATTCTACTCGATTTCTATCACCAAATAATTTGTTTCCTATACTTCAACGAAATCAAAGAAAGTGATATTGTCACATTTATTCATGTTGTGATAGCAATAAAAAAGAAATATTTTATAAAACAGTCGCCAACTTCAGATTAGGAGAAAGAGACATAAATTTCGATAAAGTATCGGAAATGTGATGTTACAAAATGCCGCCCCAGGCTTTGAAGTCGTTTGTGGAGGATCACCAGTCTTTGATCATAAGCGTTTGCGTTTGATATTCTCGTATTTCACCCATTTTTCATCGCTTGTGTTCGCTTCAAAAATGGTTCGATTTCGTTGCTGCTGAACATTTCATTGATGGAAATTCGGTCACTCAAATTTCTTTGCGTTAATTCATGTGGCACCCAAACATCGAGCTTCTTTTTGCAGCCTGCTCTTTTCAAATAATTCCAAGCTATCATGTGGTTGATATTTAGTGCCTCCGCTATTTCCTGGCAGCTTGCGTGCCGATCTTGATACACCAGTTGTAAAATTCCATCGACTATTTCAGTGATTGGTCGACCAGAGCGAGATGCATCTTTGACATACAAGTTTCCGGAACGAAATCGAGCAAACCACTCCTGGGTCCCTGGTTCACTCACAACATTCTCACCTTCACAAATTTATCGGCATGTTTTTCTAACGTTTTTACCTTTTTTATAGTAAAAAAGCATCACATTACACACAATATTATACTAATTTTCAAATCAATATAACTTTTTACACAAACAACAAATTAGAAAACTATCTTCACAAAAAATGTAAGCTGAATTATTTCCTTCGAGTGAGTGTTGCCCGATATATATATAGGCATCAACACTACTTAGTGGCAAAAAACGGCGGATACTTTCTCTATGACCTATTATTTTCGATCTAGTATGTTGTTTGCTTGTAGCCCTATAGCATAAGACACTTTTAAATAATCTGCCAATGGCAACCAATATAAAGAAATTTCAAGCCAAGAAACGCATGCCTTCTTACAATCTGTTTAAAAATAACTGTTTTATTGAAGGTTGCAGAAAAATAACTTTTGTTATCAACAATTTTGGGGTTTCTTGTACGCAATGTTTGTATGAATGTTTTAGAATCTATAGACAACTCATTTCAGATAATTTTCATGCGTGAAGGGCTTCCAACAAGATTATTATTACGATCCTAGTTGGGCTAATTACAAAAGCTCCGACGCACCCCTTGCTCATTTTTATAATTTTTAAGCATTTTTTAAAACTGCTTCATGTGAAAAAAGTTTGAACGCTGAAAGAGGAGAACTTGAGAACTAATTTTATAAGTTTACCCTATTAAGTTGAACGTTATCAGGTTTAGAGTTCTCTCAATCTGGGAACTATACAAAGAACTCTTGTGGTGGGGAAAAGAGGTATGAAAAGGCGGAGGAGTAGGAGTTTTTTCTAATTTGGCCTTTTTAGAAAAATGGAGTTTCATGAAACTCTCTTCGAGGATTTGTTGACGATGTTTTCTTTCTCGCATTTAAATTTGCAGCCAATTTTTCTTGATGTGTCGCGATTTTATTCTGTGCTGCTGATATTGCTGTACTGCTGAAAATATTGCAGAGAAAGTTAGCTCATTTTGTAGAAGTTCAATTTGTTATATATTGTCGATTTTTATACCTTTCATCATTTGCAATGAAAGCATTTCTTTGAATTTCTCCTCTTGCGAGGTTGGTTGTATAATAGCAGGTAGAGCTTCTATTGTTGATTTCTCCTTTAAGATGAAAATCATGTTGTTGTTCGGTAAGCTCATGTTGCTGAATGTTAATAAATATACGCTGCGGTTCACTTAATTAGAGGCACTTGCAATTTTACTTTTAAATCTAAATTTTACTGTAATTTCTCGCGGACGCACGAAAATATTTTTATTGAGAAAAGGGAGAGAGATAGAGAGAAATTATAGTACTCAGTGAAACAGTAATGAATAAAAATTTAAACAACAAACGCATTTTATCGGTTCACTTGAATAGACCCATTGTTCGGTGTAAGTTACTAAATTTTATTCAAGATTTTCAAAATAAGTATTCAGTAAATGGCTAGAAAAAATATTTTAAATGCGGCAGAAAGGGCAAAAATCGATGCCACCACTTTGAGGGATTTTCCGCCCGCACTATAGCTCGTAAAATCGAGAAAAGTGAGCATGCTGTGCGAAATTATTTAAAGACAATGCATCATATAGAAGCAACTACCATGGTAGGTTGGCAAAAGTTCTAACGCCGCAAGATCAATTCATGTGCCATGCAGAATATTCAGAAACCGTAAGTTTTTTTTAGCACTAGAACACCATTCTACAAACTATGGAGAAAACAACCCCATTAATAGGATGTCTAAATCATTCAACATCATCGAAGACCGATTCGACTTTAGTTTATCAAAGGACAACTTCAAAAATATCCTGAAGAATTATTTTTTAAATTTTTAAATGTTAAATCAAAATTTTTTTGTTTAAGTTTTTTGGCTAAATTTTTTTATTTTTTGTTTTAATAAATTTTTGTTTTAAAGTAAATAATCTGAAATCATACATGTGAAGAATAAATTTCTTTGAATAAATAAATAAATAAGATACAAGAAAAACTCATAGACTAACGTTTTAGCCGTTTCCACCAACAAAATCAGAACGGCAGCTGGACTCAATGCCAGCTAATCAACAGGTCGTAGAGCAATTTTGTGTGCTTTATTTTTTAAATTAAAAAACACCACTAGTACGCAAGCAGTAAAGCTTGGAATTCGCCAAGCAACACATGACTTGGGATTTGTATTTGCAAACAATGAATAATAATTTAAAAAGTTGTTTTTTCGGCTGCTGGAAAACAGTTTAACTTAGATGGACCAGTGGCACTATTCTGGTAATTTCCCGGGAATAGGGAATTGGGGAAAGATTTTATATGTAGTTTCTGTTCAAATATATTTTTTCCGGCCTACTGACGAAAAAAGTTCCATGTAAATATTTATAAATTGGGAATAATTTTTCCATACCTAAATTTGTAGGGAAAATTATTCCCAATTTAAATTTGTTTTGAAAAAAATTAACACTAGGTTTCTACCTCAGTAAGCCAGAAAAAAAATATTTGAACTGAAATTACATATAAAATCTTTCCCCAATTCTCTATTCCCGGGTAATTGCCAGAATAGTGCCACATGGATATAATTATTATTTTCATGAAATTGGCAAAGAAGAACAATTTTTATCTCGCCATCGTGCTAGAAAAGAAGGAGTAATGGTATTTCATATTGGGGCGCTATTAAATTGAATTTTGTTTCCAATGAAATGGCTGGAAATTCATATAAGGATATGTGCAATCAGTTTTTCCACAAATTCGGGCCCTATTTGGGACTCTTCAGTGGATTTTCCAACAGGGTAGGGGGATTCCAACGGGGATCCAACTTGCGATAGTCCAATTGAGCTGAAATTTTGTATGCAGGCTTTACTCCGATGACAATACAAGATTATAACATTTTCTTCAAAAAGTAGAAAATAAAATATATTAAAAAGCAACTTTTTAAAAAACCACGCTTATATTTAAAGGCTCTAAAAAGTAGATAATTAAAGGCTTTGAAAAGTAGGAAATACAATTTTTCTTCCTTACTCCTATCAAGGTATATTTATAACAAGTAGAAATTTAAAATTAATATGACTAAAAATACAGGCGTGGGGCGCTCCTTCTGAATGTATATACTATCTCTCAATATATCATTTTTACGTTAATACGGAAAGGCTCCAGCAAAAAATGTATTCTTATGATACATCAGAATAGACTGTTCCATTAGTGTTACTAAAAGACTTTTCTTCATGTGTCTTGTAGTCTTAAATTACTAATGCCGTACAGGAGCGCCCCACGCTTATATTTTTAGTCATATTAATTTTAAATTTCTACTTGTTATAAATATACCTTGATAGGAGTAAGAAAGAAAAATTTTATTTTCTACTTTTCAAAGCCTTTTATTATCTACTGCTTAGAGCCTTTAAATATAAGCGTGGTTTTTTAAAAAACAGTTTTTAAATATATTTTTTACTATTTCTTTTAACACGTTTTATTAATCAGTTGTCATAAAGTTCAAATTTCAGTTCATTTTCTTGGTTCAGTTATTATTCTTGTAGTTTTAACTTCTTAAACTGTCTCGGCTTTATATCATAAATTATTTTAACCCTAATGTTTTGCCGTGTCTTAATTAGATGATTTGGCGCGGTTGGTAACATTTTATGTATTTTCTTTTTTGTTGTGAAATTCCAGACCTTTTTCCTGTTTTAGTGTTAGTTTTTGAATGAACCTACATTAGGGATCCTATCATTTCTGTGTTGGAATGAAGTGATCGGGTGTACTCATTCACAGATCTCACGAGTAATTCTTTGAAGGTTCTTTCTACGCCATCTGATTTTAAGCATTTCATATTTTGACATAGAGTTCATTGGAATCTTTGTATCTGTATGATTAGATCGTTTTTATTGTACGGCAGAATCTTGAACACTTTCAGTTTGAGACTGCCCTCCATCATTGAGGATATAGAGTTAGAAGTTAAAGATATGTATTTCCTTGTCAATTTCGACAACCTCTGGTACGCTAAAGAAGAATGTTATATCTCGTAGGAGTTTTTTAATAAACTCTAGTGATTTTTGCAAGTGGAAGCCTCACACCACATTATTTGATGATTGTTTTCTCAGTCGATCCGTTGCAGGTTTACGCAACACATTTTCTGCAATTCATCGTGTTGCTGCTGTTAGAGTAATTCCCTCGTATCGGGAAGGGAGACAAGAAAACGCCGAGTTCTGTTGATGGTTTTTAAATATAACGAGATATACATGGTGTTTATCTTTAATGTCTCAAATGTTGGTGAAGAGGTTTCACGGTCCGTAAATAAAAAAGGGAGTTTTGGCCTACGACAACAATATTTTAGCTGAACTACGATAATAAAACTCGATATAACAATTTTGAAAACCATATTGACGACGCAACAAACAATGAATTATTAACTGAATAAAGTTACTTTGTCGGGTTACGACATTGCATTGGATGCAAGAAACCCTTCTTACTAATTCGAGGAGCGTATAACATTTCTGGATGGAACACAGAAAAAAGATTTTTAAATAAATTAATCCCGATAAAAATTTATGCAGGTGGGCGAATGTGACATTCCGAGCTTCAATTGCCATTCAATATATATATAGCTGATTATGATATATATCACAACGCACAATGGCCCACAGACATGAACAACTGAATGTTGCGCTCCAAGATTTATGAAACAACACGAGTGTGATAAGCGGGGCCTTGGTAGGTGCGGTTTTCGTTAAACGCTGCTTGTCATACCGAGAAAAAACCTAGCCAATGGAATCAACACTTACTTCAAACACACGAGTCACGACCATCTGGCAAAAATAAATCAAATTGACATATTGGTTATTTTACATTGTTGAAAGAGCCGAACAACTCATTCGCAAAGTATACCCACACTTCTTCATTTGAATTATAATATTTTTTTAAATCAGCTTTTATGTTAGCATGATTTGACCCCTGTATGTGAAACATCCACATAAAAGTGCATACCTGCGTATACTGAACTTCTTATATACTGGTAGAAATGTCATCCATTTGTTACTCCTAATAATCATGGCGATCAAATTTTATTAAAAAAACATAATTTCAAAAAAATCACAGACATAACCATGATAACCTTAGCAGCTGAAAGATTATCAGAAAATCACGTTCGTGCGTTCGAATTTATTTCTTAGACGTCAAAATTGATCTTCTGTCTCTCACTATGTATAATCTTATTGTACTATTTCTTAATGCATTTATAATTTTAAATTATATACAATAATTGTTGTAAATAACATATCATTTGAAATATCACGTGCTTCCGCTTCTCCATTGTTGTACTTTAATTTAATTTGTATTGTAATAATTCAACGTTTAGTTTTCGTTTTAATTATAAATCATTTAGAATGGGAATGAAGTTACTCAGAATTCAATTGGTTCATGGTAGAATTTAAAACGGATTAACATAAAGAGATTTTTGAGCGATAATGATTCATTCATTATTTCTGTTTTGTGTGCACTAATGCTAGAACAGCTAGGTACTTATATGTTTTTGATTAAAAATTGAATGCACGTACATTTTATAATCAGTTGGGTGAATTTACAATTAATTTTTTATATATATACATAAATGAAATACTAATTAGAATCTCATAATTGGCATGGGAACCAATAAGATATCTGGTTCGTTCGTCTCATACTCAACCATGCCGACCAATTCGGTTCAAACAATTGAGGGTCTAATTTATATAGCATGGTAATTTACACACACAAACCAAAAGAAACCTTAAATTTATGTTTCCATGTGCTTCAATGATATATTTACAAATTGCTTATAATTCGAAAATTATGAAAGTTGTAAAAATATTTACGAGTTTACAGGAAACCGTATAAGATACATTTTCCGATTACGACATAAATTAATTTTTTTAAATAAATAGGTTGTTTTAGTAAAATATTAGTCAATTGCAATTCAAGTGTGGGACCACCCACCTTATAAAGTGAATTGAATAGCGGTAATTGAAAATTTCATACGATTTGCAAAATGCTAGGCTGTATCTTCGAAAATGGGCAACAATAAATTAAATTGTTAATGTTAAACCTAAGCTCTGGAACTCGATGAATCACAGGTTTTGTTGCTATTACCAAATTCAGTGTTTGTTCATCATGTTAGTTCATGGCGAACTTTCCCCTGCCTTATCAATTTGTTTTGAAGGCGAACATTTACTTTTTCTCTGCGCCTGTTCATCGGATATGGCATATCAATTATGAAACAATAGTCCTGGAGAAATTAGCTCTTTAGAATGCTAGATACCTTCCAAAAACTAGATTAAGTAACCTATTCGTGAGTGTATCCCATTCAGTTGTTTCTATGTTTGGCATTAAAAGGCATTGTCTTAATGCTTGTGTGGGAACAACTTATTTACAAAAAATCCAATATTTGTTGTAAAGGTGGTCAGTGTCGATACATTTTACACGACCATATTGATCTTTTAATGTTATTAAAAAGTGAAGATACGCATTTTAACGAAAAGTATAAATGCAAAAGTAACAAAAAGTGTAGCTATATACAAACTAAAAATTGGAGTCTCGGAACAAAAATTATTAAAAAATTTGTTCGGTTGTGTTATTTAGTTCTATAAATCTCTGAGAAATGCTGGATGCTGCGGGTATGTACAGCAAAGAGAAGAGTCGTTAATTCAGATCCGGCCGTGGTATATGAATCTAGCCCACTGAAAAGTCGATAATGTGGTTTAAGATGTGAAATCTGTCGATAACATAGATTATAATTATATCAGAAAATTTTAATAAAGAAGATCGGGTTCAATAGTCCCTGTCAGTCGAGAAATTTCGGCAATATAGATTTGGTTCCAATAAGTTACCAACATATCAATTTACCAACCGAAAAATATTGATAAATGACATCAGCTATTGCTATGGCCAGTCGAAAAATGACGATAATCTACACACCCAGAAAAATAATCCTTAGAAATTATGAATTTATACATTAATCTTAAGATATTATTGTTATAAGTTTTGTGCAAAGGAATTTATTCGTTATTTTTTTGTAACATAAATCATTGTTTCAAAATATTTAAAATTCTTAAATTTAAATTTTATTTACTTTAAATTTAAGAAAATAAATTTTAAAACAAATATAATTTCCTTAACATGAAAGGACCAAAAATCTTAAAAGCTCAATTAGATCGACTGCCATGTGGTAAAATTGTGAATTAAAATCTAAATGATCGAGAATAGCACAGCAATTATCAGCATTAGGAGGTGAAAACCTTCCAGCTAGACACTTTCGGCAAAATTAGCATTGTACTGGAGCTCGAGTGCTTCGTTTTCCATGGTATTCAGCCTTTGTAACATATTTTTCTATACAATTCGCACATTGCGATTTGTAGTATTGGGCTTTACGTAGAAGTTATTTGCGAAATTCGCTTACTTCTGTTATTAATTCCAAGCTTCCAAGTGCAGTCACAATTTTGTTGACTTTTAAAAAATTCACTCTAATTTTTGCCATAGCTTTATTATTCAGGACAAACGGAAGCTGTAAGTAGTGTTTAGTGGATGAATTTAAAAGGGCATCAAATCCATTGACTAAACAATACTTTTTTAATAGCATTTGACGCTATTGGAATGTTTCTTTAACTCTTCTTCCATCTGCAATTCTCACCTATATAGTTATTCTGCTGTTAATTTTTGGGAAATTTGCTACGTTGGCTGAATGAAATGATTAATTCTATACTTTTCAATAGTGTTTAGTGTTCTTGAACAAATTGAGGAAATTTTTTTACATATTCCGAAGAAAAACAAGCTATTCATAACATTAGAAATGAATAAATACGCCGAGTGAGATTTAATTCGAGACTGAAAACCCTTCAACAGGCGAACCTCGTGAATTAGTACTAAAATTCCGTGGATCATACGTAGTATCCAAAGTTCGATTGAAGTCCTTAAAGGAGAGTAAATCAATTTTCGGAAGTTCAGTTCAGTTTGTCCGTCCGACAAAATGAAACTTCTGTACAGTTCATCGCCTTTATGAGATGAAATGGAAGATGACGATGAATCCAACAGTGACGGTGGATTGTGGACTATCCAACATTAGGTACGGCTGAACTGTCACTAACTGAACGCCTCGAAGTTTATTGAGGTTATGGGGGTGAAAGTTTTAATTTTTCGGTATTTATAGAGTACAAATTGATTTTATTAAGTGAACGCACAAACGGCTAATTGATGAATGAGAGAATATTTACGAGCCAGATAGTGATGTTTCCACTGTAGCCGTATTGACACAAGAATTGGAATAATGAAGTGACCGTCGGAATTAGTCATCTTGGCAAGATGGTTTACCGGTTTCTCGGTTACCGGTATTGCAATCACTAGTTACGGAGGTCAAATTTTGAATTGCCGATGCTTATCTTATAAAAAGTTTTATACTTCAAAATATTGCCAACTAACCTAGTCAGACCGATGAACTATGACTCTAGTTAAATTTTGATTAAAGGTCTCGAATAAGTTTATTGAGGTTATGGGGGTGAAAGTTTTAATTTTTCGGCGTTGAATGAACATTAATTTTATTAATAGCAATTTCTTTCAAAAAAAAAAAGTGATTTATAAATCAAAAAAAATTGATTTGAGATCAAAAAATTTTAATCGAAATACCGTGGCACGTTCTTTCCAAGTAAAACAATTGATTTTTTTTGATCGTAATCAATTTTGAAAAATCTCAACATTTCTTTATAGCAAGTTCTTTCCAAAAATCAAAAATAAAGTGATTTTTTTGTGTGTCAAAGAACACGATGCGCGATTGATTTTTTTTTTGCTAGTATATTTGTGAAAAATTGAATTAGATTTTCAAAAATTTTATATTGACAGTTTATTGTCAACAAATTATCAACACATTTTTTGTCAACATAATTATTTCATCACCGTGACAACGAAACAATTATTTTAATGTGAGTCATAAAATTATTTCGTCTGTCAAATTCGCACAGCCAACTAGTCAAAAAGTTATAATGTTTATGTTTATACTTTTTGAAATATTTATGTTTATATTTTTGACGTAAACAGATTCATGTGTTTGTAAACGTCAAAAAAAATCTTATAGCAATTTCTTTCCAAAAAAAAATTGTTTTTTTTTTTTGATAAGTGAATTCAATGGAATATCACGCTTGTTTGTAATCTATGTGAATGTGCCAGATGGACACCAATCTGGCTATGCCAATTCAATGGACCAAGTCTCTAGAAAGAAATTGATATTTTTGGGTAGGTTTCATGGGGGTTTGAGTGTGAATTTTTTATTTTTTGATGTTTTGTCGATATATCGTTTGCAATTCGAGATTTGGCCAGATGAAGACCGAGTTCATTATGTCAATTCTACTGATCAGCAAGTCCACAAATTTTTAAGTGTAAGAAAGCAAGGGCGTAATTCTTAATGCTATTCTTAATTTCTCAAGATATCAGCAATATATCTTTCTAAATCCAGTCCGATATTTAAACTGAACTTAGTAGAAGTATCCCGAGGGTCATGGCCGACAAAATATTGGAGTACCTAAAATTTTAGGGGCAAAACATTGCAAAAACCAAAATTGTACCACCATAACCTCACCAAACTTTCAATTCAATGGTGTGTGGCTGGCAAAATCTTTAAAACTATTTTATAGGCACAATCACACAACATTGGGAAAATCAAAACATCAAAACGGTTCCCCAGCATCTCATTAAACCCACACAAAACCGCGAATCAACTTCTACTTACAATTTTGAGACATTAGAATAGTCAGGTTGCTGTTCATCAACCAAACCTAGTAAAAATCATTATTTCACACACAAAACCTCATGAAACCCATCCCGAATCGTGAATCAATTTCTACCTAAGGTAGTGCTCATCTGCCAATTTGATGAGCTATATTGTTCGTCGATGTCGATCTGGCAAAATGGTGAATTACAAACTACGGCGATGTTCCATTGAATTGATTAAATGAAATCGACGCCATCCGACAAAATCTGGAATGAAAAATCGCGTTCTCTCTAAACATAAAAAAAAACAAAATTTCTCCCCCATAACCTCATTAAACTTATTCGAAACCTATAATTAAATTTACATAGATGCTTGGTCTATCGAACTAGGTAGCACAATCAGATCGACTGCCATATGGTAAAATTGTGAATTAAAATCTAAATTATCGAGAATTTTTATTTTCATGGCATATCACAGAAATTATCGGAATTATCGTTTTCACCTTTCAGCTAAACACTTTCGGCAAACTTTAATAGGGCTCTAGGCTTCGTTTTTCATGTTATTCAGCCTTTGTAACAAAATCTTTTAAACCATTCGCACATTGTGATTAGAAATATTGGCCTTTACGTAGAAGTTATTTGCAAAATTCACTTACTTCTGTTATTAATTCCAAGCTTCCAAGTGCAGTCACAATTTTGTTGACTTTAAAAAATTCAATTTTATTTTTACCATGGCATTTCTATTCAGGACAAGTGGAAGCTGCATTTGTTCAGTGGATGAATTTAAAAGGACATCAACTCCATTGACTAAACAATACTGTTTTAATAACGTTTGTCGTTATTTGAAGTCTTTCTTTAACTCTCCATTTGCAATTTTTATCTATATATAGTTATTCTGCTGTTAATTTTGGAGCAATTTGCTATAGTTATATTGTTGACGATATATTACTGTTTTGATACTTTGGCTGAATGAAATGCTTGATTCTATAATTTTCAATAGTGTGTAGTGTTGAACAAATTCCGGTTAAATTGAGTAGTAATGAAATTACGAGTTAAATTTTATGGAACTTAACTTCTAATGCAAGTTTCGATAATCGTGGATTCGGAGATTGAATTCTCAAGAATCCTTTCTAGTGTATTTTTTTTGCTAGAAGTAAGTACGTTTAAAGAAGTATGGACTGATTTCCTGCAGGGTCATCCATCAATTTGGGCATCATTACGAAACTCGAATTTTGAGAAACTTGTATATTAGTCAAAAATGCGCTAAGCACGCATTTTTCATTATGTACAAATTCATAATAAAACATAACACCTATTTAGATTGAAATAGTTCCAATTACGACTATACGTCAATACCTGCGAGAAATTTGCGGCAATTTTAACCTATTGTATATTTTCTATTGTTAATGTTACACAAAGGTTATAAAACTAAGTATTATATTAATAGTTTTTACTTCATAATAACAATAATATTTAATAAAAGCAATAATATCATTGCGGTATAGTGAATGTTTGTTATTCATAAACGTTAAATATATTACGCTCCATTTGTCTTTGTAAGGCGATTATATTATGTAAATTAGATGAAGTTGTAATACTTTTTATTGTATATTTTACTGAAATGATGGATCGTAATATAATTCGTAGTTTTAATAAAATTCAAAATACGTAAAACTCTTGGTCTTGAAATCTTGCGTTCAGCCTAAAGTTCACTGAACCTAATTTATCAATTTTATAGAAAAATACTCAATTATTAAATTGCTTTACTTGAACATTCCTTTATTTTCCATGTATGCTGCCTATATGATAGAAAAACGAAATTCATTCAAATTACGTGTAAAATGTAAGCACTTGTAAAATTTTACATGTATATTACAAAAACGACTAAAACTGTTTTCAACAAAAATTCGCCCTGATTAGAATGAAACTTCATACCTAAGCTTTTTTCACAAATTAGGAAATCCCTGTAATTTGTCATCGAAATCGGTCCACCGGAAGTGGTGCCAAAAAACGGAAAAGCTCCTACGAAAGCTTGTAATGTCACACACTTGTCATGGAAATTTCGACATCATACGCGTTGCAATACACTTGGTATTTCGTAAGATAGGCACGCGAAAATATTTAATAGTGTGAGAAATTCCATGAAATTTTGTGGCATTACAAGCTTTCATACGAGCTTTCCGTTTTTTGAAAATATTTTGAAAAGTAGATAGCGTTTCTGAAAAAAAACGATTAAAACTAACAGATTGTAAATTAAATTTCAAACAAAATTTGTGCAGATCATTCTTTTTACTTTACCGTAAATGACGAGTTTAAAAAAAAATCATCAAAATTCCAGGTGTATTATAATTTTTAAAAGATTAAAAGCACATATGGAAGCATTATTAATTAACCAAGAAAAAACTAATAATTCCATTCGAGATTTTTTCAAAAAATAAATCCACTTCCTGCAAGTTTCCACCAAATTGAGCTCAAGCTAATTTATAATAATAAATTAAATAAATTTAAATTATAATAAAATTTCAAAGGAAATTGCAGATGTTCACAGTCAGGTAAAACAAACTTGGAGGAAATTGGTAAAAGCGAAAAACAAACCTAAATGAACCAAGGTTCTGTTTGGATTTTTATTTGAAATATTAAATGCATCCGGGAATCGCCTTCAGAAGTTTCTAGTGATAATAGCATTGGTTCATCTGATCGAACACAGATGCGTTTAGTAATCAGTAACGAGGAATAAAGTTGCTAGAAATAATTCATAAATATTTTTGTTAAATTTAATATTTTCAAAATTTCAGAATGCTGTGGATTATGTAGTAATTCAATTTTGCACTGTTCACTGGAATATTACAAGCTTTTCTCAACTTATGCAATTTTTGAGGGTTCTCTAGCATATTATTACGAATTCTACTCTACACATTTATTCACTTGGTGACCTGGCCTAGTTATTATGGCGTACAGTGTACACAACCAAGTTTTATAATCAAAACGGTTGCGGGTTCGAATCCAGTCAGAGTCCATAGTTTTATTGGGCGATTTATATTCTTAACATTCATGCTGTTATCGCACGAAGTATTCCTCCAATAACCGATTGGGGAATTGGACTTAAGAATGACATTCCATTTGGAGGGGAATATGGAATTACCGAAGTACCACATTTTGTTAATAAAAAGTGTGCTCCTTAAAAAGTTTAAATTCGGAAATTAGCTAAAAGCATAGCGATACACAACAAAAAAAATAAAATATTTATAATAATTAACTAAAATTCATTATTTAAGCAAAAAACAATTAAAATACCTACCCTAATTCAAAATCAAATAAATGAAAAACACAAACGATGAAAATTTAGTTCTATTGTTATAGAAAATTTTAAAAGCTCCATTTCATCTGAATATTTAGCATGGAGATCTTCTCATTTATCGGCTATATTCCACAGAAAGGGGATACATTAGGCTTTTTCGTGGTATATGTGTCATTTCAAAAAACGCTCGAACATGTCAAAAAAATTGGTTGAAATACGATAGAAATGCAAAGATACTCAATAACAAGTAAGATTTATCACGAATCTCAGAGATGTCTCAAATATTGTCTATATTCAAAGAAAAGGGAATTCACCAGGTTTCCTTTTGTGGTTTGTGCCATTTCATAAAACAGGGTAGCGACATGAAAAAAAGTTCAAACTACAATAGAAGTTCAAAAAGACGCATTAAGGAATATGAGAACATCCCCGAGCTTCGTAATAATAAGCCATGTGTAGAAGCACTTTTTAATGATTTTCTATGAATTTTTTTTGGCATGTACAAACTCTTTTTTAGAAATGACACATACATGAAAAAGCCTAATATATTCCCTTTCCTTGGATAGCCGATTTATGATAACTTCTCTGAGATCCATGCCAATTACCTATTGGTGGAGCTTTTACCAATTTCTGTGATTAAAGATCGAAATTTTGATCTTTTGTGTCATTCTTTTGTTTGATTTTGAATTAAGTTAGCTATTCTAAGTTTCTTTTTGCTTACATAATGAATTGCAATTCATTGTTATTAACATTTTTTTGGAATTTTATATTTTTATTTTTAATATTTTTGTTGAGTACGGATACACTTTTATTTAACGTTAAAAACTTTGGTCGTTTCGTAAGACTTTTGCCACGCTAATCTCTTAATATATAAGGGAACGGTATAACGAAAATTTAAGCCAAAGTGTTGTAAAGAAAATTAAGATGTTTGTTGCAAGGCTTCTCAAGCGATATTCCACATAATTATATATATAGTTGCAGCACCAAAGGGAAAATGTTTAATAGTGCCAAAATGGTGAATTTCTGAAATAAAGCGCTGATAACAAAATTATTGGTTTTTTCAACGATATATTTTTGAATGATGTCCAACATGATTATAATAGAATCACAAAAAATGTAGTTGCTTTCAGCGCCACACAATGGAAGTTTCCGTTATTTCTAGTACCAAGATGCTTCAGCTAAACTTGTGACATTCTTTAAACCCATTTCAATGTTATACGACATGCATCTCTACATTTTCTATATATTCTACATATTCTTATTTCGTGGCACTATTCAGGCTTTCCCTGGGAATAAGGAATTGTGAAGAATATGTTCATAGTAGTTTTGTCTAAATTGGGGCTTTCTGGCCCATTGAGGAAATAAGTTTGTTGTAAATATTTTCAAAACAATGTTAATTGGGAAACTTTTGTTCTACAAATTTAACTTTGTTTCGAAAATATTTACACCAAACTTATTTCATCAGTAGGCCAGAAAAATACAATTTAGACAAAACTACTATGAAAATAATTTTCCCAATTCTCTATTCACAGGGAAAAGCAGAATAGTGCCACAGAAGGATGGATTTATGTTTTAAATTTCTGATAATAAAATTTACGATTAGTTGAAATGAAAGCCATATCTCAGTATTGGTTTTTTTCTGTGATTTCCTATAAGACGAGTACCGGAGCCCTTTAACGTACAGATCCCGAAGGCTTTTCAATTCTCCTCAAGTCAGACTACAGACGGACGGTAATTTTTTTTTTGAATTTTGGAGTCAGGGATCTTGAAGACGTCGAGAAAAACACCTTGTTAAAGTTAGCCGAAAGTTGCCAGCCGAAAATAACAAAAATGATAATGCAGATTGTGTCTTTGGTTTGATAGCAGAAAAGAAAAATTCAGCAATGTTGATCAATATATTTCGGCCTAAAGTTAGGTATTTCAAAAATATTACTTAATAATATAATTAATTTCTTTAAGTTGATATTAAAATAAATTTTTTTTCAATTTTGAAGGAATTCTGATGAGGATGATTTCAATAGTTCAATTTCTGAAAAAAATCAATGAATGACGACTCGGCGCTCTTGTTTAACTTTAATTCGCATTGATGCCACTATAGCCATTTGATAGGCCCTAATGCCTGCTAACAACAGTACAATTTTGAAGAAATTCTGATGGGGGGGGGGGGAAATCTTATCAAATTACACCCCTGTATCCCCATCAGAATTTCTTCAAAATTGTACTGTTGTTAGCAGGTATTAGGGCCTATCAAATGGCCATAGTGGCATCAATGCGAATTAAGGTTAAGCAAGAGCGCCGGGCCATTCAATTAATTTTTCAGAAATTGAACTATTGAAATCTTATCAAATTACACCCCTGTATCCCCATCAGAATTTCTTCAAAATTGTACTGTTGTTAGCAGGCATTAGGGCCTATCAAATGGCTATAGTGGCATCAATGCGAATTAAGGTTAAGCAAGAGCGCCGGGCCATTCAATGAATTTTTCAGAAATTGCCTTATGGAAATTTTTTCAAATTACACCCCTGTATCCCCATCAGGATTTCTTCAAAATTGTACTGTTGTTAGCAGGCATTAGGGCCTATCAAATGGCCATAGTGGCATCAATGCGAATTAAGGTTAAGCAAGAGCGCCGGGCCATTCAATGAATTTTTCAGAAATTGAACTATTGAAATCTTATCAAATTACACCCCTGTGTCCCCATCAGAATTTTTTCAAAATTGGACTGTTATTAACAGGCATTAGGGCCTATCAAATGGCCATAGTGGCATCAATGCGAATTAAGGTTAAGCAAGAGCGCCGGGCCATTCAATGAATTTTTCAGAAATTGAACTATTGAAATCTTATCAAATTACACCCCTGTATCCCCATCAGAATTTTTTCAAATTTGTACTGTTGTTAGCAGGCATTAGGGCCTATCCAATGGCCATAGTGGCATCAATGCGAATTAAGGTTAAGCAAGAGCACCGGGCCATTCAATTAATTTTTCAGAAATTGCCTTATGGAAATTTTTTCAAATTACACCTCTGTATCCCCATCAGAATTTCTTCAAAATTGTACTGTTGTTAGCAGGCATTAGGGCCTATCAAACGGCCATAGTGGCATCAATGCGAATTAAGGTTAAGCAAGAGCGCCGGGCCATTCAATTAATTTTTCAGAAATTGAACTATTGAAATCTTATCAAATTACACCCCTGTATCCCCATCAGAATTTCTTCAAAATTGTACTGTTGTTAGCAGGCATTAGGGCCTATCAAATGGCTATAGTGGCATCAATGCGAATTAAGGTTAAGCAAGAGCGCCGGGCCATTCAATGAATTTTTCAGAAATTGCCTTATGGAAATTTTTTCAAATTACACCCCTGTATCCCCATCAGGATTTCTTCAAAATTGTACTGTTGTTAGCAGGCATTAGGGCCTATCAAATGGCCATAGTGGCATCAATGCGAATTAAGGTTAAGCAAGAGCGCCGGGCCATTCAATGAATTTTTCAGAAATTGAACTATTGAAATCTTATCAAATTACACCCCAGTATCCCCATCAGAATTTCTTCACAATTGGACTGTTGTTAGCAGGCATTAGGCCCTATCAAATGGCAACACTGGCATCAATGCGGATTTAGGTTTAAACAGAGCGCTATGCCATTCAATGAAATTTTCAGAAATTAAACTATGGAAATTTTGTAAAATTGGACCCCCCTATCCCCATCAGAATTTCGTTAACAGGTTTCATTAACCGGTTAATTTCGTTTCGTATATGGGGGGGGGGGGCAACTTTTGTTTAATCTAATATTTCTCCACAGTTAGGCCGATGTTGACCAGCATGATGGTCTATCAAGTGACCATAGTGGCATCAATGACGAGGTATGCAAACCTAGAACGACAGACTATTCAATGCATTTTCGATATATTGAATTAGTGGAATTTTGATAAATTACACCTCTTTATCCCCTTCAGAATTTCTACATAATTAGGCCAAAGTTGACCAACAATTCCCATCCCCAGATGGCATCCCCATCTTATTTTATGTTCATTTGGAGCTAGGTTAATGTAAACATTTGTTTTTCTCCAGTTTAAATAGAATTAGGTTTTACAACAAACTTCGCATACTAAAACCTTCAAATTGGTTTCTGTTGATGTATTGTGGAAATAATTATTCGGCTGATAACTTTCGGTTGAAGAATGTTGATCAACGGTGACGTATTTATATACTTTCGGCTGATAAAGCGAAGACACTATCTGCATTATCGATTTTTTTGATCTTTCGGCTGGAAACTTTCGGCTAACTTTAATAGTATGAGAAAAACATTTATGAACTTAGGTAAATTTATTTGTGGGTGTTGTTGCTATACTCTATCAAAACTGTTGATTTCTTTCACAACCCAAAACCATATTCACTGAGTATATTGGCAAATATCATTCTTGCTATTCTGAAAAATTGAGCAACTTCAAACGTGTAATACCGTGGATAGATTCAAAAATTGTAGCGATTTTCTTTGAGATTCCAGTGATTTTTGAACAAAATCGATGCACCGGAAGTTTCACGGTTCACCTTTTCGATTTTTACAAAAATTTGATTATGACCTGAATGATTCTAAACTAATTTTGAAACAAACGCGGTCTAGATCAATTTTCCAAAATTTAAGCGGAAATGACGTTTTTTGACAAAAATAAATGTTTTTCAACAAAAATTCAGCCCTTGTACAGCACAACAGGTCGATTCTGGTTTTGCTATAGAAAATGAATTAGGAAAAGTATCACACTTAGAAATCTTGCTGCGATTTATGATGCAACCCTTGCATTAAAGCTTTTATACGATGCAATGGTGTATCACATTCTGATGCAAAGCATGCATTAACAATAGTTACGATGCAGTTGTGTCTAAAATTACTGAAGTAGTGTATTAAAAGAAAATTTCTATAATATAATCTGGGGGTTGACTATTTTTTAGCAAATTTATTATAATTCGCTAAGGCATTGTGTATATTTTTAATATAAAAGCTTAAAATATTTTTCATATATTTGCTTGTGTAAGGTAAGGACGCCGTCAATTGGTTTATATCAATCCAGTTGGAAGTAAAAAATTTGAAATTTATGGAATTTGCCTTATAGCTTTAGTTTTAATACAAAATAATATAAGTGTAATACAGTTATTTGGGGATTTCTAATGTAGTGTGCTTTTTATACTGTTTAAAGTACTGGGCTATACAATTGCTGTAACATTTTAATATAACTTGTATCAATTTTTACCAAATATTCCGTTAAAGTTAAATGTAAACTATACAATAAAAATTAATACAATTAGCATTAATATCTGATATAACGCAACTTGTGCATTAGTTTGTAATGCAAACTTGCGCTGGACCTGTAAAGCAATTTGCATTACATAGGGCATATTTTTCCAACTGTGTATACATAGCGTTTTTGTCAAAAATATCATTTTCTGGCCTACTGAGAAATCATGTTTGATCTAAACTTTTATAATGTAGGAAATATTTTTTTCGAATCGAAATTAGATAGGAAAATTATTCCCGATTTAATTTTGTTTTTGAAAAAATTGAAAAAAATTGTTTTGAAACTGTTTACCATAGTATGCCAGAAAAAAAAATTTTGTGACAAAATTACTAATTCCTTTTTCCTATATAGGAAAGCCAGAATCGACCTGCAGATAAATTGATTGATCGGGATGAAACTCCGTACTTAAGCTTTTTCCATAAATTAGGAAATCCCAGTGATTTTTGCCCGGGATCGGTCTACTCGAAGTGGTAGCTTCCATAGGAGCTTTTTCGTGTTTTGCAAATATTTTGAAAATAATATAGCATTTACGAATAAACGATTAAAACAAAAAGATTGTAAATGAAATGTGAAACAAAATTAGTTCAGATTATATTTTAAATTTTACCGGGAATGAAGAGTTTTGAAAAAAAAAACTTTTTTACAACAAAATTTAGCATTTATACAGACCAGGCGGATTGACTATTCGGAATAAAACTTCATTCTAAAGTTTTTCCATAAATTGGGAAGATCCTTGTGAATTATGGCGGACGTCTGTATACCAGAAGTGGCTACAGCTTCCGTATGAGTTTTAAATTTTTGCTATGAAGAATAAATTTTCAACAATGGTTGACCTTGCATTATATAAGAAAACTTATCACAAATCCGGTAGTTTCAATTGTTCGTTTTAGAAATTAAGTCGTAAAAGAAAGTCGTCTGTTGGTCCAAACAATTACACCCGTCCATATTTTTATTATAAATTCATTTGAAATTACTGCATATTTTTTTGCAGATTTACCATTAGCTATATCGACGAAGACAGAAAATGAGCTTTTAAAAATTTCTCTGTGTGTTTCGGTGGTGCCGTGCTGAGTTATTTTGAAAAGTATTTCATTTACGAGGAAAACAACCATTACCTAGAAAATTCTTAATTAATTTTGCAACATTTATGAACCGAAGGCCAGTTTTCCAAAGTTTTACCGGAAATGACGATTTTTGATAAAAAAAACTGGTTTTCAACAAAAAAAAACGGTCTCTTTACAGCCCAGGCGCATTGATTGATCGGGACGAAACGTGATACTTAAGGGTTTTACACAAATTAAGAGATCCCAGTGATATTAGGCCTAATTTGGTCCATCGGAGGTAGCAGCTTAAATCGGAGATTTTTCGTTTTTTGTAAATATAGTGGAAACTGTGTAAGTTGGACACTCACGGTACCGTAAAAAATGGCCAACTTATAAAGGTGACCAACTTGAAAAGTTTTTAAATAAAAATCAAAATTAACAGCTTTAGGGCGTCCACGCAATAAATTTTTTGTTGAAGAATAATTAAAAACGCAAGACAAAATCGTCCAACTTAGCCAGTTGATCAACTTAAAAATGTGTCCAACTCAACAGGTTTCACTGTATTTCGAAAAGCATATAGCATTAAAAAAAACAATTAAAACATAATAAATTGTAAATTAAACTTCAAACAAAATTAGTTCAGATCTTTGTTATTAAATTTTACCAAAAATGATGAGTTTTGATATAAGCAAATTTATTTCACCAAAATTCGGCAATTCTACAGTAAAGGCAGATTGACTGTTTGGAATGAAACTTTATACTTAAGCTTTTTCTATATAAATTTGTGTTCCGGATGGAGCAGCTTCCGTATTATTGGCATTTTTAATTTTTGCAATTATGTTGAAAAGTTCAGCATTTACAAAAACAACAAAGAATTAAATGATACAAATAAATATAAAACTTAAATTTTTAACATGGTTTGGACTTGTTGGCTTTCTTTTTACCAAAAGTCTGGTAATTTTATTTTTTCGCTTCAGAAATGAAGGGTGAATTATTCCAGTAATACATTATGTACACATTCGTGTTAAAAGAATGTCAAGTGTCAGCCACAACGTACCAAGCCCTCCATATTTGTTTTGCTGTTGTAGCAATGTGGAAGCCAAGTCACTTATAAGTCTCACCAGGATAATTCCATCCTATATTGCTTCCACCTTACATTGAATATTTTGAACTCGTTTTTTCTGTTTGACATTAAACTTTAAAACTGGCTACCTTTTAAATTCGACAGTTTTGAACAGCAGTCTGATTATCATTTATCGTTTCGTGGACTACAACTGAACGACTAAACATAACGCCATGCATGCCATTTTATGCTTAAAATGTCTTAATAAAAAACTAAATAAAAAAAATATACCTGTCTCTTTCTGCCTCTTTCGCGTGTGTAATAGTTTGCCCTCGTATTCGTTGCCGATATACTCTTTGTAGAAATCATTATGAAACATTTGCATATAATTCCTTCAAACAGTGAACTTTCGGCGTTTTCTTTTTACAAAAAACTGGCAAAAAATGTTGATGTACATCAAAATTTTTTGATGTAAATCACATTTTTGCGTACTTTTAGCGGAAAAAAAGCAAAAAAATTTGATGTACATCAAAAAATGGAAATGTAATTTTTTTCTTGCATTTTAACTACCAAATACCTATATTTAAATACATATACTTAATATGCCAATCGTAAATATTGTCGAATACGTCAAACGCGTCATTTGATTTTTTTTTCAAAATGCTTTGTTATTGTTTTCGGCATCCCTTTCGCGTTTACGGACACTACGATAAAAACACATTAAATGTTTTTCGTATTCTTTTTAACTGTCGGAAATTTGATTTAGATCAAAATGTAATAGAATTCGCTATTACATTTACTTAATTTTACTTCTGCTAAGAAACCACATCGAACATTTGTCGGATTGAATATTTGATTGATTATATTAAACACAAATTTGATGGAATTAAGAGTTTCAAAAATTTGGAAATTTGGAATTTTTTAAATTTTCTCGATTTCAGAGCCCATTAGAACACTGCATAGACGCAATTTCCTCTTACATAAAAACGGAACTGTTTCTTGCGGTTAAAAACATACAAATTGATAATTTCAATTTATTTAAATTACTAACCACTTTTCAATTTCGAAGTTATAATAACTGATTTAGATCCTTGTAGTATTTTAGATTTTTATGTGAAATTTTAATGCTAAACTGCAATAAAAATAACGAATATTAAAAAAAAAAATATTTCTGGGTGTTCTATTCGAACAAAGCTCCTAGGTGCATTATTTGTTTAAAACGCATATGCTTTATTTACGGGGGAAGACTGTAGCAGAAAAGAAGTCGAAGATCGCTTCAAGAAATTTATTGCATATTATTCCGCCTTAATTATCCGGTGATCTTTCAACCCACATACCGGTGTGATAGAAACTACTTAATGGGAAACTACTTTATTAATAAATAATTTGACCACAACCAAGACGTACAACATATTTGGTTTTTGGGTTTCAAATTGAGTAGATTGTGCATATATTCTAAAATATCAACATTTGTAATTTTTATGTCTGGATGAACTTTAAATTGTTTTTCAATTTATTTAATTTTGTAATAAATTTATTTACACCAATTTTTTTTTTTATTATAAATCGAAAGTTAATGAATAGAAATAAAATATTGTTGCCCTTCTCCCACCGAGTCTCGAAACATAATTATTATTTAAAACAAAATAATAGCAAACTAATATTGTTTAATATTGTTGAATATGGAATATAACTAGGTTGAATATTGTATTGTATTATTTTATATTTAGATTACAAAATATGAAATGCGATTATTACAAAAAAAAAAACAATTTAACACAATTTGTTCTAGCGCTTTTCTTATTTACTCGTAACATAGATTATTGGATTTTTGCACAAATTTCAAATTAATAAAATATTAAGCAATATTTCATATTATTGTATCTATTGCCAAAAGGTTATATGGTTCATGTTTAGTACAAATAAATATGTCGATATGGTTAGGCACACCCTAATGAAAATGATTGGCCTAACAAACAATGTGTCATAATATAGAAGGTACGTTTGAAAGGCAGTAATTACTTTCTGGCCAAAAGCCAAATAACAAAAACGGAACTTAAACTTCAGCACGTCCAACTTAGGTAAATTAACTACACACCTATATACATATATTTAATGTTGTGTTAGGAAATAGTTTTTAAAACAATTATTATTATTAAATAATATGCTATGAATTAATTAAATTTTATTTAACACACATATGTAATGAAACATAATGTAAGCCTCATACGAGTAAAACAAAAAGAGAAATTATCAACTTTTAACCTTAACATCAAAACAATGAAATAGTTTTTTTTGTACAACTCAACAAAACAGACGTTGGAATAAGATATGAAAAATTGAATGAAACATATAGGTTTAATTATAAAAGTCCAAGCCTAGATAACAATCTAATTATTTTTATTTTTATTCTATTCATTTTCAGGTGGAATATGAGCCAGGGTGGATTTTTCATCATAACTGGATACATTGCGTGATTGTAAACCATAGTAAATTTAGTATGTTTTCAAAATATAAACTAACGCATTAATCAACAAAAATGTGAGTACTTATTTTATGCATAATTTATAATAATGTCGGTATAAATATTAGAGACAGATTTGACCATTTTGATTGACTGTTTACATAAAATGTATTTCAAATTTTTTTTTTTATTCCAACTCAGCATGTTGAGTACGATATATTGTTTTGCTACACCGCGTATTTACGCGACTCGTTTCAAGGTCGCATATAACGCGAATTTATATGGTGTACTTTGGGTGATTTAATATTTGCCCGAGGCAAACATTTATCACAAAGAATATTACGTTTGAAAATGTCTTGTTTGGTATATAATGTTTCGCATACCTACAGTTTGTTCCGAAAAGTAATTAACATTTCATCATACTGATTCCTTTAAGTTGTTGGATTAAATTTATAGATCGAGTTTCGGATTGGGAAGTTAAAAGTTTATTTTTTCCCCTGAATAACATCTTACTTTTTGTAATCCGGAGATGTTACTTTGGTACGTTAATTTTAATTGTATGGTATTTTGACAAGCAAATTAAACACATTTTTAACCAGTAGTTAGCCGCCAGTAGTCTAAAGCTCTCGATGGCTTTACATAGGTGTATTATTTGACTTCCATATTTCTGGTACGCGTCAGACCAAGTCCTGGATAAGTGTCCCTGCAGCCTGTTTTCACATAACAATTGGAAGGATAGGGAAGGATTTTTTTGGGGATGAAACGACCCGGTTGCAGACACCTAGCGATCGTACACAATCCAATCTACTTCTAATCTACTAGAGGAAGAATAAAGGCTTAATAGGTTTTATGGATAACGATGGTATTGATCTTCAACAATTGCTTCTCTAATTCAGCAACCTGAGAAAAAACAGGTAAATGTGGAAAATTCCTGAAATTTAATTCTAAATTAATATTTTCCGGTTTCCGTAACAAAATTGATTAATTGAATCAGCCCATTTACAGACTCCTAGATAAAGTCGATGGTTAGTAACACAATGACAACACAATTCTAAACTACACAATCCACAATTAATATTTCAAGAAAATATCAGCCGTATCTCCCGACTTTCGATCCGATCCGGTCCAGGTCAAACTTCAAGAAACAGCCATATGACGCTTAATAGATTTCATTACAAAATTTTTGATCCAAGACATAATTTGACTCATATTTTCCATATAAAATTTGAACCAATTCGGATCAACGACCGCCACGAAATTCAGCTATCATTTCACAAGCATCTGTAGATTTAATTCTAAATTAATATTTTTCGGCTTCCTAAATAATAAAAACATTTATTAATTTAAACCTCCTGCAATTCCACAACTTACGATATTCATGAATTCCTGAAACCATAGTTATTTAAATTATATTAAAAATTACTCAAAAATCTAACAAAAAATATGTGAGGCATCCTAAAGGCAATGGTTCCCGGAAAATTATCAATGTTATTCAATGCCACATTAACTACCGGGTTGGATATTTCAAATAAATTTAGCTTATTTCGCAAATTTTAAAATATTTGATTAATTTTGGCGGCCAAAAAAATCGTTTAATTACCTAGTTATACAGGACATATTATGCCATGCTCAATGGAGCTTTACCACTCCTCAAACAATTACTCTCAGTCTCAAATATGGTACACTGAATTGGATTGACACTCTAACATAATGCTCAATGGAACTAGGCCATCTCTCAACGAATGATGGTCAAAATTTGAGGAAATTTTGGGATTCGTCTATAATGAATAGAAACGGGCCGTTTCCTAACCGATAACTTTCCAATTTAGTTCGTAGAGCTGGGCTAGGATTCTAATAAAAAAGGTCAACTTGTATTGAGATTTTAACGTGTTATTTTGCACAATTTCTACAATTCGATTTGGGTGGAGATTAAAATATGAATTTTAGATAAGCTTTGAAATTCGGCCGTGCTAGGCCATTTCTTAACTAATAATGCTCGAATCTGGTATGTTGAACTGAATCGAGATTCCGACATAAATCCTGGATGATGTTCCGGATTTTTTACAAAATAAACATGAAAATAATCGGCCAAGGAATTAAGCAGTTCCTCCATTCACCATAGCTGAACCAAACTTGGCCTTAATCCACTAAGAGATAACTCAGTCAAATCCAGCTTCCCCAAAACTAAAATTTGCTAGAATTCCAATTCAAAAATTATTTTCAGCATACTGTCTAGAAACAGATTACTGATGAGGCTATTCTTCTCGATCAATCAAAAAAATCAAGGTTTACGTGAGGTAACGGTACGAACGGAAGATTGGACCACGCGGAATTCTTCTTCCATAATTGGTGTATGAGCAAGTCGTTGAATAAGATTTAAAACTCAAATCAAATGAAATTCATGTCTGACGTTCCCATGTAATTGTGAACCTGTTTCGAAATATTGTTGAGTCAGATAAATTCTGTCATAGAAAATAGTGCCAGCACTAAACAATCTAAAAAATAGTCAACATTAAAAGTCCGAGTGATATCACATCAGAGATTTACCTATCGTTACAAACGAAAATAAAAAATAAAAACCATTTTCCCTTTGCCTTAACAGATATGCCTTAACAGATATGAATGAGGTAACCAGTCTATAAAAAACCAGTCTATAAAAAAATTATATTATTTGAATTTGGTAATTAAGTCCAAATTTTCACAGTGCGTTAAAATTAATTAGAGAGAAAATTAATTTAATTAAATAAATTATAAATTAATTAATTATTGGTTAATAATAAATAATAATAACGCCTATTACATATTATACATTTACAATGCAATACATAAATTGCATGGGTGACACAAGGACTCATTTGAGACCAGTTTCTCATTTTAATTTCTTTAATAATATATTTACCTCTAAATATTAAGCTACTTAAACATATTTATATAAATAAATAAATATAAAATTTATATGGAAAATATAATCAAATATGAATTAAAATAAAAAAACACTTATCTTATGAATCCTTTAGAATCCCTCACAATAAATATACTCGAACATAAAAATAATGCATTTGCTCGCACTACACACAATTTCCAACTATTGCTGCGCACACATTATTTTAATTTTATTTATAATTACATATATTAATTATTCTTTACGCTCTTTAGGTATGGAAAAAAAAAAACATAAGCATATTTTTAAGCAGAAAACGAACGGCATTTCAACAAAATTTTAGAAAAAATGATATGAGCTATTTTTAATTTAAAATCGTTTTGGCTTCCCTAGTTTTTTCATAAATCCTATAGAATACAAAATATTTGCAAAAACCGTAAAAGTGTTTTACCATAATCCGTCAGTTCCGCTTAAATTTTTGGAATATGATCTAATTTTGTCCCAAATTTAATTTAATATCTGCTACTTCCGGTACACCGATTTCAGCCAATTTTTTCACCCAAGATTCCAATTTTCCTCATATAATCTGAGTTATATCCCCTTCGATTGTGAAACGATAAAGCATAACGGTTAAATCGGAGCACCCACAATCATGATCCATCGCAATTATTTCCTGACGCACGAAAATATCGTCTCTCAAATACTTTGTCAACATCGTTCGAGCCCATTTATTTTTTAAATACGGACCCGGCTCCCATCTGAGTACCGTAAGTACCTGGCGCGGAGGTGGGTTAATTGTATTTGCATTGTTTCTATGGTCTCATGTTATCATAATCGGATGCTTGACTAGCCTTTTTCTAATTCGTCAGCCGTGGGGGATTCTTCGTTCTTCGACATCTGTTGATAAATCTTACCACATTGGTGAATTGTTGTTCGTCATTTCTGTCCTGGCTGATCCGAACTTGGCCGTTACTTCTGTTCGGTGGTTCGCGCATAAGGATTTGACCAATTCCCGCTTGTTTTAATTAAATTTATTATTTGGTTAATATAGCGTTTATTCAGAGTCTTATTAGTTTCAATGATTACTTGAAAAGGTTTATACTGTCTTAGTATTCTTAAGGTGGATTCAGTGTTTAAATTACGTTCTTAAGGTTAAAAATACGTTCTTTTTCTTTTGAATTTTTTTCAGTAACTTTGATTGATTTAAAAAAAAAAATTAAGAAGAAAGGAAGGAACGAACGAACCCAACACTGAATCTGACTTTGATCATAGCCGGTTGAACGAAGGTTGTTTTCTGAATTGAGCAAAAATGTGTACCTAGATATGTTCACTATTTCTGAATTCCGACCGACATCAGTGGTATTCAAAATAACTATTGTAAAGGGGTTTGTCCTAAGTTGTAATGAAAATAAGTTTGTCCACACTTGCCTTAAAAACAAAACTTCTTTAGAAAATTAATTTAACATTGTGAACAATTATTAGATTTACTATATTATCAGTTAAATTTAGAACAATTTGATTTAACTTGCACATTTTAAATTAAATAACATAAAAATTTTAAATGTTAATTTTTTTCAGAACACTGCGATCCAAAACCACTTTTATATATTTGCCACAAATACTTCAAATTTTTTTTAGGACAACACAGGGTATATTCAAAAGTTTTATACCTCAAAATCGCTTTAAAACGTAAAACGCCCATTCCAACCGTAAAGGAACCTCTTAGAAATATTTTGGAAGAAAACACATTCAATGCAATTTTGAGTTTCGTTATGACATTAAAAATATTGCTGTTGTAATAAATTAGTGGTCATATCGGGTACCGGAAGGCAGTTCAATGCATTATATTCGATTTATGAGAGCTGTTGTGAAACTACTCGATTCATCAGAGATGGATGTATGTTCGAAAGGGCAATTAGACTAGACGTATAGGAATTTGCTGCTGGATAAAATTGCCATTCATTACGATGGTGGATGGGTACTAAATGTCCCCATGTTAAAGAAATTAGATACATGTTTCTGCATTTTATTTTTAATTTTTTTAAAGTAATTGCCTTATCAAATTTTTAAATAGGTTTCGATCGAGACTATATTTTACTTTGAAATAGAGTTGAATTTTTCCCACGGGACAGGTTTTCGAGTCGGAGAACAAAAAGCATTTGCAATCCGAATCCGGGCTTTTACAGTAGATACGGCAGCAACTCTTAGCAAAATTCTATGAGACGTAGCTTTGATGCTTACGGGCGATGAGACGAAAAGTGTATTTCTGTCAGTTAGTTTTTGGCATGGATACAGGTTTAAACTACCGGACCGATACAATTTTCATGCACAAGTTTTTGTCCAAAATGTTTGTTGTCGCTTCATACAACAATACGCCACTGCTTCTGATACTTCGCGCACTTTCGTCGACGATCAAACGGGAATAATATCATGGGCCTTTTAGAAGATTTCTTCAGTAATCGCACATCTGCTGAGCCGCCTGGATGTTCATAATCAATAGCAGATGTACGGTTAAATTAAAATTCGTTGAACCAATGGGCGCTTTCAGGCCAACCAACAGTTTGACAACATATTGAGTAAAATCGCAGCCATTATTCGAATATTTTAATTTTTATGAAATTTTTAAATCAATTTGGCGTTGTATTTTTTAATCATAATACAAACAGTTGGTGGATCTGAAATCGAGTGAAGGGTCCCTCTAAACAATATAACCTATAAATCGATCTGAAATTTTGTATGATGCAGTTTAAAAATGGCGCTACACGAGGGTAACAATTTTTCTCATCAACGTCACCTGTGTTTAAACACATTTTTGATATAAAATTGTACTTGTCTTTACGTAGTAAAATTTTGTTTTACAACGTTTAAAAAATCTATGTAAATCTGCATATGTTGTAGCTCCTCCACTAGTTGTCTGTTTTCTCTCTATACAGCCCAAACGGATTGACTGGGAGATCCCTATCATTCTAACTTCAAATCGGTTCACCGAAAATTGCAGCCTTCGTAGTTTATGCAAAAATTTTAAAAAGTATGTCATTTACGAGAATATAAACTGAAGATTATAGAAGAATTTTATACACGCCCGTGAATTTAAATTGTTTAAGAATTTTTTCGGCTTTTCGGACAAAATATTATTTTAATGGACATCCATACAATGTTTACGACTGTTCTAGTCGCATAAAACAAAGAGGCCAATTATTAACAATATTTGCACTACCCTCCCCAAAACCTTTAATCCCAGGGCACTTGTGTACACAAAGATACACAAACTGTGTGGTTTCTGATTTAATGATATATAATTCGCTAAATCGATATGTTCTTGTTTTGTATTATCGGTACAAAGCAAGAGTTGAATTTTTGCAGCTTGGTCGTTGCAACCTGATGAGTAGACCAATTTTTTATCAGTACGAAACCAAGCTGCCAAGAAGCTACCTAAGGGAGTTCTCATTTTTGTAAGGGTTTGTGTATCTTTGTGTACACACGTGCCCTGAGGTTAAAGGTTTGGGGGAAGGGAGTGCATTTTTTCTACTTTTGTGGTAGAAATATTGTTAATAAATGGTCTCTTTCTTTTATGCGACTAAAACAGTCGTAAACATTGTATGGCTGTCCATTAAAATAATATTTTGTCCGAAAAGACGAAAAAATTCTTAACAACTTAAGATTATAGTTAAATTTGCAACAATACCGGTTTAAATCAGTTTCCAAAGTTTTTCCGGAAATGACGTATTTTGTCAAAAAAAAATTATTTTCGATAAAAATTCGGCCCCTGTAGAGCCCAGATGAACAGGATAAAACTTCATACCTAAGCTTTTTCCCAAATTCAGTGTTCACCCGTGAATCTTGACTGAAACCCGTCTACCGAAAGTTACAGCTTCCTTAGGAGCTTTTTCGTTTTTCAACCGAAAGTTACAGCTTTAATTGGAGCTTTTTTTACATGTATTTTGAAAAGTATATCATTTACAATTAAATTCGTTTTTATTTAGAATCTTTAACTTAAAGATTCTAAATGAATTTTGCAATAATACCGATCCAGATCAGTTTTCCAAAATTTAAGCGAAAATGACGATTTTTGACAAAATACTGAATTACGGTTCACTGAAAGTGGCAGGTTCCATAGAAGCTTTTTCATTTTTTGCAAATATTCTGAAAATTATGCACCATTTATGAAAAAACTATAGACAACGACAATAAGTGGATCTGACGGCAAAATTTAAACGTGTCGGGTATATTTTTGTATGCTAATTTTTATTTTCATAAAGAATGCCTTGCTAAAATTTCGTGGAAAAAAACACTCAATGAGCTTATTTTTAATCCACTAGATGTTACATTCCCAACTTCAACAGTCGTCAATTAAAAACAAAAAGATTGTAAATAAAATTTCCACTAAAATTTATTTAAATAACTTTTTCAAATTTTACCGAAAACTACGAGTTTTTAAAAAACGACTTTGTTTCACTAAAATTCGGGTTCTCTACAGTCCAGGGGGTAGAGGGTCCTCTACAGTCGATTCGATTCGAAGTGATGGTACAACATGCCACTCCCAGGTGGATTAATTTTTCGGAATCAAACTCCATACTTAACCTTTTACATTAATTAAGAGATCCTTGCGAAATTTAGTGGAAATCCGTGTACCAGAAGTAGCACCTTCAATGAGAGCTTTTTCAATTTTAGCTTTGATATTATTAAATTGAGCTTATCCAGAAATGACAAAAAATTAAAAGATCTATTAAGATAATTTAAACAGGGATAATGGTTTGATTATGTGTACTCGTAGAATAGTTTTATCAAAAATCCGATTAATTTAATTTTTCGCTTTAGAAATCAAGAGAGGTATTCGAGATCTAGGTATACGTTCAAATTAAAAGAAAGTCGGGTGTTGGCCACAACATATTCACCCCAACATTATTTTTTGATTTTCGCTTGACTATACCAAAGATGTTTGGTATCGCAGAATTTCTTCATAGTCAAATTGGCTTATTTTTTTGGCTTAGCTTCTATTATGCTTTTGTTGACGACTTGATCATAATAATTGAAATTTTTTCCATTACCAACTGAAAACCCGTCTTTTTTCTATCGATTTCATGCTCGTTATGCTTTAATATCATCGAGGACCTTGTTTGTCTACTTTGTTTTCAGCTCGACTTCTTAACCAATTATTCTTTCGAAAGAGGATGGCTCTAGAAGTGAGCTGCTTTTCCTCGTCTTGCGAATATGAACCACATTTTAACAGGATATTTTAGATCAGAGTTCTCGTTCATATTTCTAAAAACTATTTGCATAGGGCTTCGAAGGCTTTTATAAAAAAATCCCGAAAACAAAATCTCGAAAAATTAAATCATGGAAAGTATTAATAAGCACCTGTAGCAACTCAATTATTCGCAAAATAATTGATTCAATTGACGACATAGTGCGACAGTTGATTTTCTCGATTTTTAAGTACTAAAAAATCGAGAAAATCAACTTTCTCCAACGACCACTGTCACGTGGTCAATTCATGAGTGTCGTGCGCAGTTGATTATGGAAGTTGATTATTAAATGTCGTAATAATAGAATTAATTGATTGTCGCACGGTATTAATATGTCGTATTCGTCAATGCTTGTAGAGCCAATTATTTTGCGAATAATTTAGTCAACCGCGCACGAGCGTACGACACGCATTGGTGAAATCCACTGAAAATCAGCTTCAGTGGATTTCGCCAATGCCAGTGTACGTGGCCAATTCATGAGTGTCGTGCGCGGTTGAAACTGAAAATCTTAAACTTAAAGAGGGTCTTTCAAAAGTTGCGCCTAGATGTTTTTTTAAAATAAAACATGGAAATACTTCTGGTGTATCTGGATTTTTCTGGATTTTTTCTGGTGTTTTGTATTTTTTGTAAACATATGGTTTTTAACAATTATATGTGAAAAATGACATCATTTAAATAATCACCACGGGCACGTCTACAGGCTTCTATACGAAAATTAAAATTTTCAAGAACTCGCTCACACATTACCGTACTAAGTTCATCAATTTTGGTCCGAATGTTGTTTTTCAGCTGTGCAATTCTTGTTGGGTTGTTCACATAAGCTTTATTTAAAGAAGAAGAACCCTCAAAGAAAGTAATCTAGATGACCAGTTTATGTCACCATTACGTGAAATTAATCGACCTAGAAACTAAGTCTGCAATAGATGGATGTTTTGTACCTCCACCTTGTTGAAAATAACAATACTCTGTGTCTATTTGTTGAACTAAGTTGAGGCCACAAAAAATCTTCAATCATTTGTCTATAGCGCTCTCCATTGACAGTAACAGTTCTTTCATTTGCATCTTCGAAGAAAAATGGACCAATGATTGCGCCAGCCCAAAAACCACACCAAACAGTACATTTTTGTAGATGTAATGATTTTTCCGAAATTATTCGAGGATTTTCTGTGAAAAACCAGCACCATGTTCTAACAAACAATTGACCAAAGTTCTGCGTTGATAATGGTCTGTTTGTTTTAATTTTTGGGTTAATTGAGTTTTGTAAGGGTGCAAATACAAATCCTTATGGAAAATTCGCCAAACAGTCGATAGATGAATGCCTAATTCCTGAGAACGTCGTGGTATCGATGTTGAAGGTTCATAGCAGCAATGTTTTCACTAGAACGTCCGCTTTTTCGTCTGACAGACCTTATTCAATCCTCGACAGGACCAGTTTCTTCAAATTTTTTCACTAACCTTTGTGAATTGTTGACTCATTTGGATGATTATTTACACCAAGAAACTGGATGATTATTTACACCACTGACTTATTGGAACATTTTCTTGTGTTTGAATTGGGCCACTCGGTCTTCATCTTTCAGATGTCCTGCTCTTTCAAAACAACTGGTTAATTCGCGTTGTCTTGTGTTTGTACCGTATGCTACTTCATTTAGAAATTAGAAACCTTCTAATGTTATGACACACGTTTGTTAACGCTTATCCGGTTAATATGACGTTGAAATTTGAAATGGTAGTGTACGATTTTTCCACTATCCTATTTGGGTTGCATTAAAACTCATAATGAAATTTTACTGTGACATTTTGGATTTCGTAAGGAAATAAAATTATATTTACTTTCGTAAACGGGCTTACAGCTAAAACCGTCCATCGCATAACTAGTTACAACCGAAATTCATACACCCGGAAAATATAACTTGACGTCAAAATGTTAGCATTTTAAAGAGGATCTCCTAGCGCCAATTATATATAGAAGTATAAACCTAGAAATCAAATCAATCCGCATACCACAAGTTGATCAACCACATTTCAAACGATAAATTACGAATACCAAAAATAATTTTGACAATAATAAAATAATGATTGCGTTAACCTTAACATCTTCTCAAAAATTGTTTGTGTATCCCCCAACCAAAAAAAAAAAAAAAACTGCTAACCAATATTTAATTTTTATCAATGTCGGCAAGATTGTCAATTGGATGGTATTTAAAATTGGACGATTTCAAAAACAAACTTTAGCTTTACCTATATACACCAAACAAGTTGATGGATGATTAAAGTTTAAAATTTAACCTTCGCCTTATACATGCGCGCTTTGCTTAATGACCATATCACAAAATTTGTACACTAACTTACTATTTATATACGAAATCGTTGAGATGTTATGCAATGCCGTAAGAGACACAATATATTTAAAACATTATGTTCAAATTTGAATATATAATTATAAAGCCAAGCCTAATAATCCCGGTGTGTATATGATATTGACATTAGATCTTTGATTCTATTAAAATAAGCGCTTAAAATTTAATTTGGCCAACATTTTTTAATGTTTATGTGTACCACAAATCTAAAGGTCATCGCCATTATACGTTGATTACTAATTTGAATTCAACTATAATATTTGACAGTGTAGCAGACAGATTTTATTCCAAATGTCATTTATATGATGATTTTGGATACGGAGCTTTAATTGTGCGAAAACTAGTTTTAGATAAATGGGCAATGAATGTTGGTTTATTTGCTTAAATAGAGGGCAAACATTGTCTGTGTATTTTTAAACACGTTCTTAATCATTACAGCTAAGACCCACCGATGACAATTTTAAATTTTCCATTCACCTAACTTTCAAAATTAAAGGTATAATTTAAACAATTATATTTCATTGAATTTTTAGAATTGAGAAGTGTTTTAATTAAATGTTAAAAGGAAATAAAAGTAAAAAGTTCATTAGAAAAGAATTGGCCCTCAACAACCGGATACCAATACAGCCAACTGTTTCTGTAGATATTTATTTTAAGTTGTAATTGTCGCAATTCAGTTTGATTTTGTAACTTTATGAAATTGATTGTACATATGCCACTGATTTATAGCAGGCTAAGTGCACATCACTAAATACATACAGTAAACATATTTAACCTTTGGGTCAACTGTATGTCAAACGTCAATTATGCATTTGTGTCATGGTTATCAAAATAAAATAATTACGATTTAATTACCAATGCTGTCAAAATTTATAAATTTATTTGTTATCTGACGTGACCCGTAATATTGCCCTATGCAAAAGATGTCAACATACAACTCTTATTTAACCTTTTCATCATGGACATTCTCAGAAAGTAGTTAATCTTGTTTTTGGTTTTACGAATTGTAATCGTCGAATTGTATGTTTGAACCGCGTAAAATTACTTAACATAAACATATAATTTACTACTGGTTAGTACTTTTTAATGGTAGCTAGGTTATTAGTTGTAAATACATATAAATGATGACCTTGTACTATGTTTACCGCAGGTTGAGAAGGACAAGACTGTTTGTCATGCTGACTGATGACTTCTTTTTATTTGTGGAAATCGGGATTTTAAATGACAGCAATCGATTTCGATGTATGCTAACTGGATCCTTTTTAAATTCTCTTTCAGGTGAAACAAATTTGATAAAAATTACAGTGATATGGGTTTTTTAATGCCAGGGTTTGTTTACTTAATTTTGGAAAAATCCATTTAGCGGGTCTTCCAGCGAGAGCCTGGGTTCCATTTTATGGGAAAAAAAAGTTTAGCTTGAAGTATTTCGATAAATATTGGTTAGAAGGTTTTCGAGGATCTTTTATTGATTCTGATGGGCCGTTATTCTAATGTTATATTTTTAACATTTTAACAGTGCAAGGAGTTCTGATTTCCGGAATATCAATTTAGGAGTCTCTCGAAGAAGCCGCCATTTTAAATGGCAGGAGTCAATTCCGATTTGTCCTGATTTCGAGAAAATTCGTTCAGGTGGTCATACGATGAGCCCGGATCCTTTTCTTAAATTAATTTTGGCTTGCACCGGGGGAGGGGGGGGGGGGGGTGGGTGGAGGGGCGGAGGAAGGGGGGAGGGGTTGTGGAGTACCACGCCGATTGTATTGAATGGTAATTTTGGGGTGGTAATCCGTTTAGAGGATCGACCAGTGGAGACCAGGTTCCATTATCTAATTTTTTCAGCTCGCACGATTTTGAAAAAGAAAATTTAAGGGGAATTTCAAATTTCCAGAATCGAGTTTGGTTAGTGCTGACCTTCGAAAACTCATTTAGTAAGTCATTCGATGGCATTTCGGGATCCTTTTTAAGTGTTGTTCCAGCTGAAACAAATTTGATAAAAATTTCAGTGATAAGGGTTTTTGAATGATACTTAGGGTTTGATTACAATAAGGCCTTATTTCAAGAACATCCATTTAGGAAGCCTGCCGACGACCTTATTCTAATGTTATATTTTTAACATTTTATTTGGTTTGAACGAGTTCATAAAACTTGGCGAGGACGATTGCAAGGTAATGATTACAAGAAGTTCTGATTTCCGGAAAATTAATTTAGGAGTCTCACAAAGAGGCCGTCATGTTGAATGCCAGGAGTCAATTCCGATTTGTCCTGATTTCGGGAAAATGCGTGCAGGGGGTTGTATGCCTCTAGAAAATTGATTTTCGAGTACCAGGCCGATTGCGCTGAGTGTTAATTTCGGGAAAATCCGCTTAGAGGATCGACAAGTGGAGACGGGGTTCCATTATCTAATTTTTTTCGCCTCGCATGATTTTGAAAAAAAATTTAATGGGGGATTTCAAATTTACGGAATCGAGTTCGATGAGTGCTATCCTGGAAATTCGTTCATTTGGTGGCGTCGGGATCCTTTTTTAAATTATTTGCGGCTTAAACGATTTTGGTAAAAATTACAGTGGTGAGGAAATGGTTGTCAGGAATGCCAGGAATAAACTACGATTAATTCTCATTTCTCCGAGTCCCACTTTTTTTTTATTTTTGCCTCGGACGATTTTCACAAAAATTTGTGAGCGGTAGTTTTCGAGCTTCAAGAATCGATTACGATAAGCCTTGTTTTTGGGAGCTCTTGATTGGGCGTGCAGCCTTTTATCATTTTATTTGGTTTAAACGATTTTGGCAAAATTTGGTTAGAAAAGATTACAAGTAGTAGGGGACCTGCGAAGAGAACGTCATGTTGCGTAATCTTGCGTCATAATGTTTAATGCTGCATCTTGTTGTGGGATGTTCTGTGATGTCCCACTATGTTGCGTCATATTGCACAATGTTGGAGCATGTTGTGGAAAAGTATTAAAATTGCTAAAAGCGGATTTTCTAGTACCAAAAATCTGTTGCGATGTGTCCGGGTTAGAATTTTACATTTTTTTCAGTTTAAGCAACTTTGATAGGCATTGCTGGAAAGGGGTACCAGGTACCAGGTATCGATTGCGACGAAACCATATTTCGCGTAAATTCGCTTAGATAGTTAGTTCTTCGGTCAAGACCTAGTTCAGTTTTTGAATTCTTTCGGTTCGAATAGTTTAGTTCAAAATTCATGAGGACTACGGTGACTTTGTTGAAAATTCATCTTGCATCATGTCGAGTGATGTTGTACGATGTTGCGTAATTTACTACATGCTACTGGATGTTGTACCAGCATGTTGCACCATGACTGTCTAATGTTGATGAGTTTCCTCTGTTTTATTCTCGAAAATTAGCATCTGTAGTCTGTTATATTTTTTTTTAATTTGCAATATTAATTTTTGTCAAGTCTAACGAAAAATTTACTCGTAAATTTCTATTCACTTAACGCTCAAGCAGATTTTCTCCATGTATTTTCGACTCACCAAATTGATAATACATAACGTTGTTGTTAAAAAGAACCAACCAGATAAAAATTTAAAAAATTCTAGTAAATTCACTGTATGCGTCGCCTTTAATCAATGCGACGTATGCCTTACTTGGAGCAAAGATTTTCGAACTCAGGTTGATCTTGTTTACAATTCCAACAAAGGTAACGGGAGAGCAAATGGAAAATAAATGGCGTTAAAAGTCGTTGACGATCCTCCAGTTATGTTATTCTGGGATGAGCTTCTCGGAATTATCATTGTTGATCGAATTGGTAGCGTCGAAGATGTGGTCAAACGCGTTTGTGGATAAATGCGGAGTACTTTACCACCCACCAACTCGAAGTTATAGTTTTTTTCAATGAAACAAGATCAGAACAACGAAATTTGCACAAATGATTCGCTGGTGCTGAGTCTTTGGTTGGTTGAAAAAAAAACGGTGCTGCCTCGCACTGACTGATGGCAGTTGCATTAAGCTGCCAAACTGTCAAGTGTTTATACCACCAAAGAGCACCGCGTTTTTCTTTCGGGTACATCTGGGAGAGTGATTTGGCGGTTTCATTTCTGAGAGTAGTCAGTTTATATTCTGATTAATGATTAACTACTCCATATAGAGTCTTAACCATGCCGAGAAGGGGAACGGGTATGGCTTCTTTGCTTGCGTATTTTGACTATTTCAACACTGCGCTGTTCCAAAGCAGACGCCTAAATTTGTACTAAACAATGCAATTGATGTTGATGATGAAGTTGTAGACACATTATCTCTCCCTTTTACGCGCCCCCATTTCGGCTCATTAGAACCATAGAAATCATGTTGTTGATAAGAAACTCCATGTTGTTCCATTGAAGTCGCAACTGATTCAAGTAAATGCCGGTGAGATTTTAACTCTCTCAGATTTCCATCGCGATTTGTCGGCATATGAATGTAATGAAATTGTAAAACGGTCCCGACCATATGAACAGCTCGCTCATAGCAGAAGTCCTCTACATGGCGTAGCTTCGCAAGTTCTTGGATCTGGATCTTGAATCTTTTCCCACGATCCATTGTTGAAAGCAATTCAGCAGTGAGCTCGTGGCCGGTCGAATTACTCTGTATTCCATGCGGAAAGAAATGATAACACACAGACTTATCCACTTTCAGCTGCCGATCGTTCAAGATGTATTGGTCGTCATACTGTTTGTCATACCTTGAAAGTCTAACGAACTCGAGTTTTCCTGCAGCTGATGCGTATCAATCGGAGCCATAACCGAAGTTTGCACTGTGTTTAGTCTTTTTAATTAGCTGATGTCATATTCTTCTAGCCTGTGTCGCGCATGGAGGTGCGGACAAATTCGTTGAATGTGCGACACTTGGTCACACACGCCCGACTGATTCGATAAAGTTGAAATCTCACCGTGAAAGCATTGCGTTACCACGAATAATCGTCGAGAACACATTTGATTGAAATTCAATTCGATTGAAAGAGGAGCCGGAGGTGGCTGAACTCTGATGGCATCGCCCACATCAGGCTGAGTCTTGTCGTGAACTTTTGCACGTTGATTTACAGCTAGTTGTTTTTCTTCAACCACTCGATTGTAGGCCTCACATTATTGCGTGGAATTTTGAACTCGCGTTTAATCTTTACCACCAAACCGATGTTTTGTGCAAAAAGAATTGCTTCTGCTTTGAAGTCTTACTGAGCGAAGATGCCATCGTACTTTACGATTTACAGAAAGAAAATGATGTGCCCCAGAAATCTATTCTGTTCTTCAGTGAAAAATGCAATTTCACAAAGAATCATTTCAGGATCGAGATCGTACACCAGAGTACATAGGGTACACCTCCGGCCCTATCTGTTGAAATAGTCCAATATACAAGAACTAACCTATTGCACCATATTCTAATATGAAATGATTCCGAACATCCATGACAATTTGCTCGAATATTAGACTTGACATACTACTTAATCACATTTTTGACAAACACTACCGACTGTTTACGTATTTGTTTGCTTTTATGAGTCTTTTGTCAATTCTGAGGTAGTTTCAGTTGTTTATGGAAGTTTTTCATAAGCTCCACTACATCTATAATAATTTCATCGGCATCCCGCAATAGTTACACTCCAGGTTTCGATAAAATTTTTAATAAACATGCAATAAAACGCTCTCGACTATCGATTTTTGTAACAATAACCCTCCTTGACCATCATTGCCTGTATCGGTATCCAAAATAAATTTCACGGTGGGTATAGAGTACACCAATACAGGCGCTGTGCATACCCTCTTTCGTAATTCGATGAACTATTCCTTTTCTTCCTCCTTCCACTAACATGGCTTCACGCGAGAACTTTTTGCAGCATTGGTGAATCCTGACGCTAATAGTTTATAAATAGAAGGTACACAATTCAAAATGCGGTATATGGATGAATTTCATTGGTGGTTACCTTGTGACCCAAATATTTCATCTCTGTTCTGAAGAGTGAACAGACTTAACTTTAAGCCGACGGTTTATATTCGTTCAACAATTTCTGCTTAATTCTTTACGTTCTCTTCGAAAATTTCTCCCATTACGATAATGTCGCAAAATATATACAAAACTTGGTCTCGAATTTAGAAGTAGCGTCCTTATGCGTTCAAAAATCACAAATTAAATTAAAATGCCATAATCCATTGCCTACACTGATTGCCATTTCTCACGATCTTCCTTTTGAACTTCTGCCAATAGTCGGTTTGTAAATCCAATGTGGACATTATTCCAGCTCTAAGTTTTTGTTTATATACGCAGAATGTCATGTTACCGTCCTATTCCTTCGACCAACACTATCGCTAAGGTCGTTAGCAGTCCACTGCGGTAGATACCTCCACATATTTTCAGATGATTATCTCTTTCTTGATTGTTATGGATCTGTCAGACAGATTAAGTGCCCTAATACTCTGTCGTCATCATTTAGTATTACGAAGTTTTTTCCGATCATTACTTACTCTGGGTTCATCTTATTTTCATCGGCTTCTACAAGCAACAAACTGCCTCAACTTCATTCCACTTTTCATCAAATAAGTGCTAACGCATTTGATCGCATCTTCTCTCGACGATTAACTATTGCTCGCCTACTGTTTACTATATTTTTACCACTAAGTTGCAGTTAAATCTTGACATTGTCGTAGCTCAGGACACCTTGCCCATCATTCAAAATGACCTTATCCACAAAATTGTGAAAGATACTTCGGGTGATGCTGTATTCCCACAAGACGTAACTTACTGAATCTGAATAACGAGAAATCGATATTGCTCTTGGTGTCTATCTCAACCCTACGTGTCTTAATTTGATGATATGGTTTTGCGGTCTCATTATACTCGCAATAGTTTCAGCGAAAGTTGCTCTCGTAATCAAAATTACGACGTGAAAACAAATCTAAAATCCTGGATTTTGTTTTCGCGTTTTATTTCTTATTCTTTGTAGCTCCTTAACTATCTCACATTCTCGGTAGTTTGCGGGATGTAGCTTCTTGCAATTAACACATTTTGCAGAAATCTCTTTACTAACCGGTCATATTTGGGCGTGACAGTTTCCGGCACATTTCACGTATCTATAGCTCTCTTTGCCTATATTTCTGCGTATGATTACAACCTTGACATTTTTTATACTGCGGTATTAGACCGCTATTTTTTTCAATGGCGCTATTTTAACTCTCATGTTAAGTATTGTCTTGTATGTTATTAAAAGTGAGGATAAGTGAAAGGACGGCTACATGAATTAAAAAAGTTTGAATTAAAAAAGTTTTTTTTTCTGAATTAAAATAAGTGTTTTTAATTCATTTTAAAAATGAATTAAAATCAGAGTTGAAAAAGAAATAAAAATGTTCGATAAAATGAATTTAAAAAGGCATTTCTTAATTCAGTTTTAAAATGAATTAACATAAGTGTTTATAAAATGAAATAATATAAGCCTCTTTATAAAATGAAAAAAATGCTATTTTCATGAATGAAAATTTTTTGGAATTTAAATTTGAATTTTGCACGTAAAAATTTGGCAATGCAAAATACGGCGTTTTACTTTACGTATACATCGAAAAAATCAGGTAAAGAATATAAATTTTGGAAATTTTTAAATGAAGGATTGTTTACTATCAGTTTTTAGGGGGAAGGGATGCTACATTTTTCCGGATAATTTGTTGATTTTCCGGAAAAATTTTTACTTTTTTTATTTTTTCAATATTATTTTTTATTTTTATTAATAATAATTGCTTCGTCAACCTTGCAGACACAGATCAAAGAGTTTCTCTCGCTCTTATCGCTTCTTCTGATAGTGCCACAAATGTTAAAAGACTCAACTTTCGTATATAAAAATTTTTTTTAATGTAATTTTAATTCGTCTATACCTTAGAGGATAAGGGCTGCCCCCACCCCCAAACCCCCGCTTTTTCACAATTTGTACAATTCTTTAAGTGTCAAACTAAGTAAAAAAAAATTGAAAAAATTTCAAAATTCTCCTGGAAAAATTGAAAAATTTTCCCGGAAAAATTATTTGTACTGTTGAAAAACTGTTAAGATACAATCCTAATATCCAAATTTTTATAAAGATTACACATTTGTACGTATTTTGAATAGAATTAGACACATTTTTTTTTTAAGTGAAAATTTTCCCTGAAAATGGGACAATTTTCCTGAAAAATTTAGCTTCCCCCTCCTAAAAGCTGTTGATAAACAATCCTGCATTTAAAAATTCTAAAAATTTATACTCCTTACCTAATTTTCCCGATGTATACGTAAAGTAAACTTTAGCCCAAAATAATGCACATTTCTGAATATTTGTTAAAAGTCGAATTAAGATTTTTTAATTTTTAAAATGAAATAAAATGTGCCTTTTTTAATTCATTTTGAAAATGAATTAAGGTAGGTGTTTTAAAAATGAAATAGTGTAAGCCTTTGTTAATTCATTTTTGAGTTTTCTCATTTTTCTAAATCGCTTTTTTTAATTCATAATTTTAAGTTAAAAATATGAATTAAAATAAGTAGCAGATGTTCATACAAAAATCAACTTTTGTAATTCATTTTTAAAGAACTTTTTTAATTCGGTACCCCGTGAAAGGACCTTTTTTCTTCTCATGTTTTTTTTTCTGTTCACAAAAAACTCAACAGGGGTTTTCCCGTTACATGCATAACAGTTATTTTAGTATATATTGGCCTTTTAATCACCGCCTAGTTAGCGCCACTTCCTATGCGAGCGAAAGATGATATTTGTCTATACGAGAAAAAGCCTCATCCTTTTTATTAATATTTCTTCATTTGTTACATTAATTGTAAACTAATTGAACATTTAACATATCCAGTTGAATTATAGTCATCTATGAAGTTTATATTACATTAAAACTAGTTTTTTGAGAAATCGACCACCTTTCGCTCTAGTTCCAAAATATTCCGTCAGATGCCAGCCACTTTACGTTAAAAGGCGAATACCTAGTATATATACAATTATTGTGGTGTTTTGTCAAGGGATACAAGGCCTGCAACATTCATTTTCCAGACGCCATTGCTTAGAAATACGAGTTTGTACTCGGCTACTGTAATCGATTTCATAATCGATTGTATAGTGGAGAAACTTGATATCTCGACGACATTTATTGGTGGAGGAGATTTCTATTTTGGTTTAACTGGTTGTTGTTCTAGAGCTAGTTGTTTCTTGATGTTTAACTGATAAGTTTCTGCCATTTCTGGTGAATGTTGAGCGTTCCTTTCTTACTTGGTTTTCTATTCCGGTTCAACCCTCAATTTGTTTCTTTTTTCCAATCCTTCTTCATCCGTATGGCATAGATTAATGCTATCTCCGATTGTAGGGTTAGGTGCGGCATGTAAGTGCGGCACGTATTTCAACTGCTGTTTTGAGTTCTTCATACTCTTTCTTTAAAATTGTAAATTGCTCTTACAATTTAGTTGTAAATCCCTTTATTTGTTTTAATTTTCGGCATTTTCCTTCTCGTACTGAAAAATATTTTTAGTTGAAGATTGCTTGCTGATCTTGATATTTTGGAGCTTCATCCAAATAGATTAAACAATGATTGGCTCACCCCAGAATCCGTTGGGCCTGCCTCCGTAGAGTATGTATTTGGCAGCATCTCCATTGCTGTACCACCTGGGGTATTACATTCCGTATTTGTTGTACTTATTGTTTGTTTTGGCCAAGTTTCCCTCATTTGTTCCCCGGTAGCACTTTGATACTACCGAAGCAGTATAGTAGGTGAACACATAGACAGCCGAAACCAGCTGGATACCTTAGGCTGAGGGGCGAAATAAAAGCTGCTGTTGCAATCTCAATTAGCACAAACGAAAATGAGTTTCATATGCAGTTTTAATTTTCTTTACATACCGCTAAGGCAAGGTAAACAAGCGAATCTTATAATTATTTAATTAATATTTATTCACTTTGTTATCTAACTAACACACGTTTTATCATCTTTGATAATAATCTACTGTAAATATCTAAGTATATTATTATAAATAATTAAAACGTCGTTTGTATGTTCAAGCACATGCTGACAACAAAAGGGTTAATTACTTTTTAATGGGAACGCGTCAAGCTAATTAATAAATTCAGAAGACTGTGACAAATGCACGAAATTAAATTAAAAAAAGCACACAAGTGAGACGATTATCTAAGTGGTTTGCATAATACTTTGGTTGTAAGCTATTCAATTGATTCTGTTCGATTCAGATTCCGGTATAAATGTTTTTATAAGCTAAGCAAAAATAATACAAGAGCTTTCAATATGCGGGCCAATTTCAATGCTGAACTTGAACATTTATATGTATATATAAAATTTTAATTTATGTACATTACGCGACTCAAGTGTGCTTATATATGCATATAATCGAGTTTGGTGTAATGTCAGGGATAAACCATTTAATATTATTTTTACATTAAAAAAACTTGCAGTCGCTTATATTGGGTTTAGATTTGTGTGCTTGCCGAATACATAATCACACCAAAATTTACATACCTTACATACTAACAAATTTTGTTTATTATATGGTTTAATTAAAATGTCTGCGCGGTAACTATTTGTTGTGATTTTTATTTATAAATTTGATTGTTGGGCTGTTACTTAACAAATTTAACGCGTTATTTGTTTTGAGAAAGTGTGTAAAGATCGCGTATGTCTCGCGTACACCGATAAAAGTGAAAACCAAATTTTTAGACATAAATCATGTCTACCTTGTATGCCAACTCTAACATATCATAATTTCAAAGTTTAAAATTCACCTCTTAGCAAGACGTGTGCGTCTATATACGATATAATTAAAGCATAACAAGCTAACCCTAGTGGAAAAATTGAAATTTTTTATACTAAAAATAAACTTACGATTTCATAGAAATTTAATGATAATTTTTGTATAATTTTAGTAGGTTATGGCAATATAATTTTAGTATAATTTTTGAAATTAAACAGAAATTATACTTTCGCAAATTATTTAGTTAAAAGTATAATTTTTGTATATTGTGTTATAAAATTAATACCAATATCAGTGGATTTTATGTATTAATTAAGATAACACAAGAACCAGAATAAGGATCTTTTAAGTATAATTTTAGTAGGTTATGGCAATATAATTTTAGTATAATTTTTAAAATTAAACACAAATTATACTTTCGAACATTATCTTACTAAAAGTATAATTTTTATATATTTTGTGTTATAAAAATTATACCAAAATAGGTGCATTTAAGGTATTAATTATGATAAAAAAACAACCAAATTAAAAATTATTTAAGTTTAATTTTAGTGGGTTATGGCAATATAATTTTAGTATAATTTTTAAATTTAAACAAAAATTATACTTGATGAGATAGAATATAATGAAAATATTCCATGTATTGTGACTTTCGGATGTATGCGTATGGTAATTTTAAATCATTTCCATGTAGTTGTTTGTATTCGCGGACATGCCAACGTCATCATTCCCCTGCATTAATTATTTCACGCCGTTGTTATTATAATTCTAGAATTTTCCTAATTAGAATAATAATCGCTTATAATTTTGGATTTCGACTGGACCCGAACCGGCGACTTTCCGGATGATAACACTTAGCGGTGTACACCTTAACCACTGCACCACCAAAGCAATAACTATGTAAAGTTTAATTCCTAACAATATAAATCAATATATTTAAATACACAATTAAACTTAAAATATACTTAATTTGGTTTATTTCATTTGCTGCGAACTACACCAGCACAGCAACATACAAAATACCGCGAAATACGACTACAACTAAATATATTTTTTCAGCACGATAGTATTGATCAGTGTTGCCAGGTCGTGGGACATTTTTCCTTCGGAAATTTCTTCCCTCGTGCGGGATGAAAAGTGATGATTATAAAAAATTATTTTTCTAAAATGTGTAATACAATTTTCGATTCGAATTATTGCGCTATAAATAATTTTTTAAATTTATGTTTAATTCTGACTAAATTTAAAAATTTATATATACAAAATTAAAATTTAAATGTTTATAAAATATTTAACCATAATTAAACTCTAAAACCGCTGTATTAAGTTTTATCCCAAACATACTTAATTTATACTTAATAAACACATTTTTATTAATCACTTGTTTTTGTTTCGCAGAATATTTTTCAAAAAGTTTAAAAAATCACTCGATCGATTTCGACTTGTTAGGTCATCATCAGGAGTATCTACTGCAATCTACTGCATCTACTTTTTAAACTTTTTGAAAAATATTCTGCGAAACAAAAACAAGTGATTAATAAAAATGTGTTTATTAAGTATAAGTGTGTTTCGCCAAGTGCCTACGGCAAATAGCGTAAAAAGTATATACTTAATTTAGTTTAAAATTTGAATTTAAGAGTTAATTTTAGGTTAAAATATTTTATGTATATTTATGTTTAATTTTGACTAAATTTAAATATTTTTATATACAAAATTCATATTTAAATTGGTATAATTTTTGAGATGTATAATTTAAGCAGAATTTTGGTCTATAAATATATTAAATTTTAACCAATTTAAAGTATATTTTCTATTTAAACTAATCATTTATACAAAAATAAATTGATTTTGGTATTCTTCAGTATATTTTTTTGGTATAAATATTCGATTTTTTCCACTAGGGAAATTATAACTCTTAACTATATCGCGTGTGTTACGTCATACAGCATTATAATGATGTTGATGATCACCTGGTGACCTTTCGAGCAATAAATTAATCATAATGGTAGTAAAACATACTTTTCGGTATTAATTTTATAATTAACAATTTACATTTCTATATATCAACACGTTATTCAAGAAGCCGGTTCGATGAGTTTCACTTCAAGGGTGTTGAATCTGTTTGAAAAATTTGTCGATCTGAAATGGAGCGCAAGGTGTTAAAAGATATAGTCGAACTACGAATATGTGATGGTTCACTATACTTTTAAAATTATCAACAATTTTAAATCAGTAACGTACTTGCATTACGGTAAAACGTTTGTTTTATAACATTTCGTGCTAATGATTAATTACCAACAATAAACATTTATGGCAAAACTATTTTATAATAAAAACGTGCAATAATAAGATTATGGCAAAATTATCATTTACCTTGAAATTATTTTTGCGTAAATTTTGAAATCGAATGACAATTTAGTTTTGCGATATTGATGTAATAAAAATTGCATGTACCGGTCACAGTCAGCATAACGGATAATATGGAATTATAGTTTTTATCTCCGCCCGTCGAAATTTCGTATCACTAATATTTGGCACAATATCGTTAGACTTGCGATCATGCGTGAGGAGAGAGTAATACTATATCTTTAAAATTACTCAGCATTTTGATTAACTAATCTGATACCAAAAGCATTGAAATTGACAACTTGCTGTGTCATATATCTCGGGCGGTTTTAACTTTTAAAACAGGATTTCTGTTTATCATGAATGTTAACCAGCTGATGAAAAAAATTGTGTTTTTTGGGCTATATTTGGGGCAAACATTTGAAATATGCAAGAAGAAGATATATCGGGTCCCGGGTTAAGGCTCCTCAAGATGTTCCGAATTCGAAACAAATTGCCACAGAAAATGAAAAACATTAAAATAGAATTAATTAAAATTGATTCATTATTCAGATTTTATAATATTGAAGTACAGTCTTTGGTTTTACAAATATCTTAAAGTTTTTAAGATTTTAAGTCTTCCGGTGAAAATCTGAAAAGTAATTTCTATCACGATTAAGACATAAATGGACTTTGCACTTTTCACAATAAAAATGGGATTTATATTTACACCCGTACTGTTTACAACTATTTCTCTCTGGATTTTGGTCATATTTCGTTTCAAATCATCGACATGATCAAACTTTAAATCATTTAATTTTATCATTTATTGGCTGGAAAATCTCCTCGCCACGTCGTACTTGTGGCTCTTAGTGTACGTTTTAATGAGAGCTCGGGCCAAACATATTCTAAAATTTAGTAAACCCATAATTTTGTTTGCATGGACATTATTTAGTTTTCATTGATTCTGATATTTTATCCAACCTATTAATAACGACGGCCAAATTACAAAATGAAATATTATTCTCAATGATAATTTCTTCGACTTCAAAAAAATGCGATAATAACTCATTAGCTGATCTACTAGATCCACTCTTTCCATATTTTTGTTGTAAAGACTGACTATTTCAGGCTGATCTAACATGTGGGATTTATTTGATTTATCAAACCGGTTATTTTGTGTACCAATACCCATAAAATTCGATGTCATATGAACCAGCTTATTATATCCACCACCTTGTCGTCTACACGCCTCACAAAATCCTCTGGGCTGTTTTTTTATTTCTTTGTTTTCAATAAACGGCAGATTTTCAAATCGGTTGACTCGAGCTGTTTCAACGGCGTTTATCGTGTTTTGTTGAAGAATTTCGAACAACGCATATGACGAAAAAACGAACAGGACTCAAGCTCCACCTGAACCTCAAAGGTTTGGTAAAACATAAGGTCAAAAATTAAAAATCATATGTCATCGCTAATTACTAGAAGTCGATTGTTATCCAAACACTGCAGTTTCTTGAGGAGTTCGTGCATTTTGGGAGTGTGACTTTGGAGGCGATTGAAAATTTTTATTTTTTTTAGCGATATACAGTAAAACCTCGATTTAACGGCCCCGATTTAACAGACGCTCGATTTAACGGATGCTCGATTTAAAAGGACCATTTTTTATATTCCATTTTTCGGTTACCGATTACGATGGATGGATTCAGGGATCTTAAATGATTTCGAAAGAAATTCTGAAATATGGCAAAGGTGGACGGAACTCGATCAATTCATAATCGATTATGGAAATCGATTGGAATGGATTGGATGGAAATGGGATTCTTAAACTAATTTTGAAAGAAATTTTGGAATATGGCCACCTATGGAACGGAATACCAATTTTTAACCGATTATGATGGGATTGGATATGCTGGATGGAAATCGGACTATTAAATGATTTTTGGAAAAGTTCTGGAATATAGCCATCTGGGGTTTGTTGGATGGAAATGAGATTCTTAATTGATTTATGAAAAAAGTATTGGAATATGGTCACCTTGGACGGAACAGGTAACTCAACAAATTGGATTTGTTTAATGGAAATGAGATTCATTAATGGTTTCTAGAAGAAGTTTTGTAATACGGTCACCGGGAACGGAACACGGCTATTACTTATCCGATAATGATGAAATTCAGCACGTTGGATAAATATGGAATTATAACATGATAAAGACTGTACTCGCCAGATAATGGTAAACCGAATCATAATTTTTCCTCTTTCCTGATTATTGCTGTAGTGGAGAATGTAATTATTGGTTGATTTGTGAAATTAACGTCCCGACCATTTATGCTTTTATATTGCAAGTACGTCAAAATGTATAAATTTCCGCTTGGTCCGAAAGATTCTGGAAATCTCAAGGTCTTAGAAGACCTCATATTCCATGTTCCTGTGAACAGTTTTCGAGCTCGTTGTTGATAAAAATACTATAAATTTATCTGAGCCTTTTGTGTAGGGTTCATAACGTGATTTTTTGTGAGAATAGGTAGTTGGCCTGCCACTCAACCTACTAATATCATGAGTGGGTCATGTACTGGTGATAGATATGTTAAGGCATCCATCCTTATGAAAACAATGTTAACGTGTTAGTTTAAATTAGCGAGTTCCGCCCCAGGTGGCAATATTCCAGTACTTCTTCCAAAAGTTATTGAATAATCTTATTCCCATCCACAATATTCAATTTCAGCAAAATCGGTTAAGAAATCATCGAATTCCATTCCAGGTGGCGATATTCCAGAACTTTTACAAAAATCATTTAAGAATCCCATTTCCATCCACCATACCCAATCCAAACATAATTGGCTAAGAAATGTCTGAATTTCGTCTCAGATTAAATTCGATCGAATAGATTAAATTTAAAAACATTCGAATTTAACGGATAATCGGATTTAATGGACTTCCCAATTTGTCTGTTAATCGAGTTTTTCTGTATACCATTTTACGTTAAAATGTCACGTAATCAACGCAACAATTTAACGCAACAAAACTAGTCCAATAGTGCCCAACATTTGTAATACGGTTACATAAAACAACACAATTGCGGCGCCGTATCCAAAAAATTTAATATTAGTTTCTGGGAGACCGGTCGATGTTCCTTAATGGGAACGCGTCAATATGATTATGGAATCATATGGGAGGCCACTTTTTACACACAACATATACATTTTTATACCCCAAGGGCACGGTTTCCCTTTGACGTATTGTTTAATAGCTAATCTACCTTTAAAATATACAATTTGTTCGTCGATACACAAATATTCTCCCATCTCATGTTGTCAGCATTTGTCAACGGATTTGACTTTGCTGAAATCCATTACATCAACGAAATATAGTACGTGCCTGAGTTGAGAGAAGCTGGCATAATCGCTCTTAGAACCAGCTGTACATCCAAGTAGTTTTTCTTGTACAAGCGTGAGCGAGGCAAACGAAGAGAATCCATTCGAGTATGTAACCCGAACAGTTTTGTACTCCCGAATAGACTGTTGTTCGGCGTAAATATTTGTAAAAAACGCTGCATTTGTGAAGAAATCATCTGGGTATGTTTTTAGGTTTCAGTGGTTGACACTTAGGCCATTTTAGGTCCATTGTGATACCACGCATTCACGCCACATCATTAACCCATTCACCTATTCACCTACTCACGCAACTACAATATACCACCTGCACATTTCAAGCTCTATGTCTCCATCACAGGGTCTTAGTTGTGTTTATTAACAAAACCGATTGTAATCGATGGTGAAAATTCGATTTGCATCTAGCCTCTGATGGGATACGCACCCAGTACCTCCCGGTCAAAGTGCCGAAGCTTTAACCACTACACCACTTGTCCGGTAATCATCTCGGTAATATTTACTAAAACACATCCATCTTCCATTTGTGTTTCACTTTTTTCGAATTCATTTGAACATCACTGCGTTGTTATAAACAATTTAAATTTAACACAAAATTTGAGATAATTTGGCATATACCTTTTCTAGAATGTTACATCCAAGGAAATTGAATATCATCTAAATTCGTTTGAGTGACCAAATTGGGATCCTGAACTTGTGCATCGCGTGAAAAGTCAAATTGCGGGTCGGAGCCATTCGAAATTTCCGCCAAATCGTCCAACGTGAATAGTTTAGGTTTTTCTTCACTCGGATTCATTTTTGAAGTTACCTTTGAATAATATTGGATAAAGCAGAAATTTTTAACAGCAAATATGAAATACTAGTTGCTTATAAGTACTTATGAGTAGTTAAATGTGTCTTAGCTAAACTGACGACTGGAAGAGCCAAAAACAAGTTTTATGAGTAAAACAAAAGTTAATTTTTTTCAAAATACCGAAATGTATTGCTCGTGCAATATTTAAAAAAAAGGAGGAAAGCCGGTTACAACGGCACATTGAAGTTGTCGATACCGTTGAAAATAAAAATGTTGACACCATTTTATTTTAATTATTTTTATTTATTTATGTACATTCAAATTTTTATTAAAAATGAAATAGTGAATTAAATTATAAAGTTTTATTAAATGATATCGGGAAACATTTGTTGCCGCAACAACTGTCGATTCTATGTCTCCTTCTATTTACAATAATCGAACCAATCGTGTTTATATTGTGGAGCACATAAGCAGCTATGGTGCAATTTACAAAAAAATCGATTAAAATGTTTTCAAATTTATTTAATCTTCTAAGACGAATTTTTAGTAGATCAAATGCGTGCTCAACAACTACTCTGGTAGAGGAATCTTTTTTATTCAATTCTTTGAATCTTTGAGAGGAATTTAAATTTGGTTTAGGTATTTGTATATAACTACCATCAATGCATCCTAGCACGTTAGGAAATCCTCTTACTTGTTGGAACTGTTGTGAGACGACTTGTTGCTGTCACTCTTTTCTCGGCCAGTTTATATGATGATGAGCGCTTGTAACCCACCAATGAGTAAAACGTACCACGCATCTATGTGCCGAACTTAAACTGTATTGAAAAGGTTGGATAATTCCCGTAACGTATTTGTGTTTGCCAAATACTACAATGCAACAAGCGCCCGTTTTTCCGCTGAAATTCCTTGTGATCCACCTTTGTTACCTCTTACAATATCATTTTTATAATTTTCTAAAAAAAAAAAATTACTTTATAATAAATCTGTTAAATATATTCACAAATTTGGAAGTTACCAATTCCTGAATAAATGATGGTCCTTTTTAATTGAAAATGGCTTATAAATTCTTCAATCCGAAACCTTTTGAATAGTCCATATGAAACTTTCAATGCGTACTTTTTTGGATCTCGGTAATTCTTCATCCGATGAGCTATAGGCGATGATGATCCAAATATCTCCACGATTTTTTCTATGCTTGAGTCGGACGAATCATGGAACTGTAAATAAAAAAATATTGATGTTATTTGCACTTAAAACTTCCCCAATTAACTTTACTTCATTCATGATTTAATTAAATATTTTAATTTCGCGAAACACGAAAACACACAATTAAATTCAAAATTAAATTGTATTTTGACAGAATGCCATAACGCACGAATTCAAAATGTAAAATCAAACGCTATTGACAGAAGAACAAAAAAAATTTCACCGGTTCACGGACACATTCAGCGTAATTACTTCTAATGGCCCAATCCATACACGGCTTCAGCTTCTGGCTTCAAACTAAGTCGTAATAGATTTTTAACATATGTATTGCTAATTTAAACCCTTATTTTATACTACACCAAATTTTTTTATATTGTTTTATTCTGTTCTTTCGAAAATCAAATTTAAACAAAATTCTACATCTCAAAAATATGGCCTTAAATTTTTTATTTCCGTTTCTATTTGTGTATGGAACGGGCCAACTACTCATGTCAAAACGGCAAGAGCAGTTGCGAGTAGTTGATTTAGAAAAGAAATTTTAGTACTCTCTAGTACTTGCGGTTGGTCGACTGAAGCAATAAATAATACAATATTCCAAAATCGGAAAATGGCTGTTGTGAACGTATGTTCCAATTTCGAAACATGCATATTCTTTATAATATTATTTAATTTCTATAAGATGTAGTACACAATTTTTTATTAAAAAATGATGATTGCCACTATTTTAAAATTGACGTACCACAAATTTTAGCAAATATACTTAAAAAATAGCACTAAACCGACATCGTATTTTGCACTGTCAAAATGTTGCTTACCAAACCAAATATTTCGTTTTAAACTGCATGCGCAGTAGGATGCTAAATAGAAGAGAGACAGTAGAGCTAAAATATAAAAGTGTAACGAAAAAAATTGAACTTTATTTTTATATGGAAAAATTAGTCAAAAACTTTGTTCCGAAATGAGAATATTATGACGCAAAGGGTTAAAATCTTCATGTCACCAGCAAAAAATGAAATATCCGTATGTGCTAATGCTCTATGTCATTAATGCACAGAACGCAAATTAAAGGTCTGAGATGACTGCTCTGTGGTATACCGTTTTGCTGTAAAAGGCTGAGATGTTGTTGATCTGAACCTAACTTGATAAGTCTGGTATAGATGTTGATCTTCCTCTTAAAAACCCATGTTGCTTGAATGAGAACAGCGGTGATGTCATAAAAGAATGCTTCCTAAAAACTTTTAAATATAGGAAAGCTTTGCAATATTTCTGTAATTTGACATTATTATTTGAAAAAATGTATTGGCTTTGAAAAAAGGAGGAACCTTTTTAACCCATCCATTATTCATTCTTTGTCAGAAGAGTGTTTCCGGCTTCAATAAATGATTCGGTTCGTTGCACGATTACGAGCATTTCAACGCCCAATATGAACCGAATTTCTAGTATGGGTCCTGTAAAAACTCTCGGCTAATGAATTGATGAAGAACGATTCGAATTATAATCCAGACATTCTTTATTATCTCGTCACGAATAATTTGATCAGGTAGCTCCTGTTACTTCATCATGGCACGGCGCCACTAATTCTATCCTTGCAGAATACACAAGTACATTTACAATACATTCCCATTTTCCGGTTTATTAATCGCTGCATCAAACGTTTTCGGTTTTTCTAATTTTGACTGATCCGCAAAAATCATTGTTTACAATATTTTCTCCAAACTGCTGGATCTTTTAGCTAACAAAATTCATTTTTTCTTTTAACAAAATTCATTTTTTCTTTTCGATTTGATAGACGCATATGTAAGTCGGTTTCGTCCACTTAGCTAGGAACAGCTTTCTTTAATAATATTTAAAATCTCTGTGACCGATTCGCTATATCATTTTCCATTCCCACGTTTACTTTACTTTATTCCAATGGTGGTGTTGTCTCGGATAAATCTAACCTAGATAACATTCGTTACATCTGACTGCATTGCAACACAGCAAGACGTCGCTCAATACTGTCTATGGTGTTTGATATACGGAAATTAACTTCGGTCTAAATTAACTTCGGTCTGCGTAAGACCAAGTGATTATAATCCTGATAAAAGTGATGAAAAATGACCATGGTCCAAAAACACTTTTCTCGATATTGTTCTTTTTAAAATGTAAAAAAGTTTGTCCATTTGTCTGGATGTATGGATGATATCTCATGAACGGTTGACGCGCATTTTTTTTAGTCAATCTTTAGGTTTTAATTCGGTGAATTGAAAAGTTTTTGGAGCTTTTTATCTCTACCTCAATGAGGTCAGGTACCTGCCATAGTAAATCACTCAGAAACAACATCTATTACTGTACGTTATTCTAATAGACTGGTGTAGTATATCGTTTGAAAAATCTTGAATCAAATAACAATTTTGGTGCCACTGTTTGGTGTGTATCGTTGGAAATATCTTGAAAAATACCGTAAACTTTGCTGAAGCACCTTTATACTTAAAACTATCAAAGTAGCGCTGGAAGCAGTGACAACTTGTCTCATTCTCAATAATCATGTGGCATATCATTTGAAAAGTTCTGGAAAAAGATTTTGTGGTCAGTTGTTTAGTACACAAATCCACCGTTTCGGTGCTGATAGCTAGGTCGTGAAGAATGTCATAAATTGACTTCGGTCTGTAAGACAAAGTCCAAAACCACTTTTCTCGAAATTTAGAGATCCCTGATAACAAAAATGAAAAAAAAAATGCCCATCTGTCTTGATGGATCTGTACCGATGTTGATATCTCAAGAACGGTCGGGTGATTGCCATAGGAAATTACCGAAAATACCTCCCACTGCCACGATATTGCTTTTCATTTTTCCCATATTCGCGTGTAATAGATCGTTTGAACGGTTCTGTTTATTATAAAATAACTACTTATCATAAACATCTTAATACTCAAAACTGCCGTTGTGGCGCTGGAAGCAGTTACAGATTTTATTATTCCCCTATGAGCGTGTGACATATCATTCCAAAAGGCCTTGGAACAAGCAACACTTTTGTAATCAGCACTTTAGTTCACAAATCTAACATTTTGGCGCTGGTAACTAATTATTCAATTATCATATAATATCATTGCCGTAAGGTCTTGAAGAATGCCGTAAATTTTTCTGGCCCACTATAGTATTCAAAACTACCGTTCTAGAGCTGGAAACAGTTAAAGCTCTGTTAAAGACAGTTAAAGATCTAGCAGAAAGCAACAATTTTATTATTTGTGATTTAGTTGATAAATCTACCGTGTTGGCGCTGGTAGCTAACTATTAATTTAGTATAGAATATATAAGTGTAACATGTCAATGAAAAGTCTTGAAGAATGTCACACATTAAGCCGAGGCATATTAGTATTCCAAATTACCATTGTGGCGCTGATTACAGATCTAGTTTCCGAAATAAAACAACTTAACATTTATTATTTTAAGATTACGACGATTAACAACCAGTTTGTCTTTTAATTAAAAAGTAAACTTTTAATAATACAAAATGGAACTAATGCATGAAATATTTAAATTTTAAATTCAATTATTATTACTATACAACGAGAACTGACTTTTTTCTAAATCGACTGAAGAATGTATTATGTCGATTAAATTTTAATATTTTCTAGAATCATACCAGTGGCCCTATTCATTCGGGAATAGGGAATTGGAAAAATATTTTTCATAGCATTTTTGTGTAAATTGTATTTTTCTGGCCTACTTAGGGAATAAGTTTGGTGTAAATATTTTGAAAACAAAGTCAAATGGGAAAATATTTTACCCTGGGTCAATTTTTTAATCCCGGGTAGTGTACACTGAGCAAAGGTTGTACTGGGTAAAATTATCCGGTGTGCATAGAGTAATAAATTGTTTCTTATTTTACACACTCTTCGTACACTGACATTAATTTCAGAGTAAAATTTGAAGAACCGAGTATGCACTGTGTAAGCACAGTTCACAAATAAAAACGCAGTGTACCGAGTAAAATTATACAGGTTGAATAAAAAAATATGAAGTATTTTTTGACAGCGGACTGCCTGCTCGGGATGAATTAAAAAATAGGCCCCCTATAAAAGTTTCCCAATTTACTTTGTTTTAAAAATTTTTACACTAAACTTTTTTCTTCAGTAGGCCTGAAAAATTCAATTTAGACAATAATGCTATGAAAATGTTTTTCTGAATTCCCTATTCTCAGGGAAAGTACGAATAAGGCCAGAGCTCAAATTGGAACCCACTTTCGGCTTAGTTCTCTGTGTCTGCTACTTTCAGAAGAGGATCCAATTAGATACAAGGCAAACGTAAAAAACTCAATTTTAATCGTATAACCAAAGTTTCGTCCCATTCGGCTGCTAATGATTATAGTTCTATTTGAACAGCCAATGGCTTGAGCCACATTTTGAAGCCATATTAGAATCAGTTGTATAATTCATCTCAATCGGTTGAGCAATGGATTGATGGTTTAATTCAAATATGCTATTTTGTAGAAGTCATGCCTTGTCCCGTTTATATTGGCAATTTTTAGCTTGGAAACTAAAGAGTTTTCCAATAAGAGGTTTCATTTTGAATAACCTGCTGTTTGGGCAGCTGTTAATTTTGAAGCTGTCATCTTTCGACATTTCACAAGTGAAAACTACGCCATTACTAAAAATGGTACGATACACGCTTCAACAACGCATTTAAATTGTTAAAATTCACCACAAAAATGGTGAAAATTTTGCAGTCACAGTTTGCAAAACTAAAGCACTTTTAAGTCGACATGAAGCACCTTCTCGGCTGGCAATAGTAAAACTGGTGGAAAATTTTGAGCTGTTGGGACAAGTTAGTGATGTGAAGAATTGGAACCGTGTGCGTCGTTTATGAACCACTGAGAATATTGCTACTGTATCCCGTAGTGTTGACGAAAACCCAGATTTGTCGACTCCTCGTCGATCTTTGGAGTTAGACATTCCACGAACGACATTACACCTTATTTTGCATAAAGACTTAGGTCTTAAGGCTTTTAAAGTTCAGTTAACACAAGAACTCAAAAACGTCGTATCTTTGCTAATTGGGTCCTTCAAAATGCATCAAAATGATCCGGATTTTCATCAAAAAATCATCTTCAGTGATGAGGCCCATTTTCACCTCGAAGGCTACGGTAATAAGCAGAATTATCACATTTTGGGCTCAGAAAATCCAAGAATGATTGTTGAAAGCCTCTCCATTCTCAATGTGTCACTGTTTGGTGCGGTTTTTGAGCTGGCGGTGTGATTGGACCTTACTTATTCGAAAATGAGGCTGGTGCAACTGTTATGTTGAATGGGTTGCGCTGCCAAGCTATGATTAATGATTTTTTATGGCCGGAATTGGAAGATATTGATGTGGACGACGTTTATTTTCAGCAAGACACAAGCAATGAAACAATCGCAATTTTGCAAGAAAAGTTTCCTGACTGTGTTATTTCTCGACGAGGTGATCACAATTGGACACCGAGATCTTGTGATTTAACACCTTTAGACTTTTTTCTTTGGGGCCAGGTGAAAGATAAGTTCTATGCCAATACTCTACAATCGATCCAAGACCTTAAAGATGGAGAAAATTTCATGAAAAGGATATGGTGCTGCAAGCGTAGCCGTTGCGGCCATTTGGCTGATATCGTTTTCAAATGTTAATGGCATACCTTCCTCTTTACAATGAAATAAACATTCATTGCTTTCTCTTAAAAAATACTCGTTTTCTTCGTAAATAATCGATGTACATATCTTAAATCAATATATTGAATTAAGTAATTTTGTCCAGAATTTCCAGAATTTCGTTTTCCGGAATTTTGATAATCCATGATTTTGAAATCCGGGATTACAAGCCACTCACTATAGGGGATGAACCACAAGAATTGACAGCGTCAAATTAGCACTAGCGGTTATGTTGTGAAACTAATAATACTTATCTTTTACTACCTGCCCCTTCCGTATGCATCTCAGAGGGTTGGCGTTATTTGCCCGCTTTTCAAAATCCCGAAATCAAAATCCCGCTTTTCAAAAGCACGAATTTCATAATCCCGCTTTTCAATCTTTTCAAAATTCCGAATTAATCCCGCTTTTTAAAACTCTTTTTTTCAAATCCCGATTATCAAAATGCCGTTTTTCCTTTTGATAATCTGTTACTAGTCGCAGTACAAAGAAATAAATTTGTAAAATAATTGTTGGTTCTTCCGAATAGCTGTATTAGAATTCTACATTGTAAGAGATTTTGAATTGCCAAGCCAGGTTAAACTAGGCCCTTTTATAACAATTTTTATTTCATATTTCATCAAAAAGCAAGCAGACCTTTTCCAGTCGTCCTAAAAATAAACTTTATTAAAATCTATAATTAAAAACAATGATAACAATCAAAACTATCTTTGTTAAATTCCTAAATCAAATCTGCGTACTAAATTTGACAATAATATGTTGAGAAATGACTTAGTACCAAAAACTAGCTCTGCATCTGAAATGTATGCGAAAATCCGATTCGAAATACTCCAAATTCTTGTACATAATAAATTTGACCATAAGAGAGGGCAAAAAAATTTGGAATTTTAATCAATACGAAGATGAAATGGACTAGTTTAACTAAACAACCCATAATTCCTTAAATCTGAATTCCAATCTAGATCGTTATATCAAATATGACCACTATTAGTTAAGAAATGACAAAGATCCATTCAACATGTCCAAATACCAAAACTTCAGCCAAAATTGATGTAAGAATCCCAATCCAGCTCTATAATCTAAATTTGACCATCATCGGTTAAGAAATGGCCTAATTACATTCAAGAAGGCCGAATTCCGGTACTTCGTTCAAAATTCAAGTAAGAATTCAAATCCAATTCTGCTTACCAAATTTGTCAATTATTCATTAAGGAATAGCCAAGTCCCTTTGAGCAGATCCAAATTCCAAAAATTCTTGAAAAATTCATTTTGAAATGCAAATCCTTACCCATAATTTGGCCAAGATTTTTTAAAATTTTAACAAAATCGGAAATTTAAGCAGTATAAAAAGCAGTATATTGAAAAGCGGGATATTGAAAAGCGGGATATCGAATAGCGAGATTTTGAAAAGCGGGATTTTTCAAGTCGGGATTTAATAATTCGGAATTTTGTAATACGGGCATTCGTTCCGATCCCAAGCGAAACAAATATATTTTTGATGTAATATATTAATATGTTTAATTTTGTATAGGTTCAAAATTCGAATTAGGCCTGGAGTTGGAACGCGAAATACAGAGCTCCTAGTTACAACGATTGAGTACCGTGACACAAAGTCATTCAAACCAAATCTAATTCATGGCCACAACAATCACTTACAATTAAATATTATTTTCCACACATTAAATCGTCTGTCATTACAAATTTTTAATCCATATACTCATAAATGTCACACTCTGGTAATTTAAATGATTACAAATCTGTGTTTTACTTCGGTTTGAACATTAAAAATAAAAATGTCTAGTCGAATAGTGGCCTTTGAAACTTTTTTCTCTTCTTTAGTGGTCTGGTAAATTCACAATTACGAAACCAAAAATTGAAGTCGGCTGAAGAACAAATATTTATGACTTTATTCTAATGACGCGCAATGTATAAATTGTTAGTGACTTCATTATGCTTATCAGCATCATCAAGCTTTTCCTAATTTGCGAAACGAATTATTTTTGATAGTGTGCAAAAACCGTCTCAAAATTGCAAATTAAACAAAATGTTATTTATAATAATTTCTAGTAACAATGATTTTATTGTTTTGTTTTTAAAAATTACCTAAACATATTAGGTTCGTCAACAAAATATAAAAATAAACAAAATTTTTAATTCGATGCGCGATTTCAGTAAAATACGGAAGTAAACCAAATTTTCTAAGCACACAAATTTCTATAACGAAATTATGATTAGTGATCAAATTTCTTTGTATTATGCAAATTTCTAAATATTTAGTAATTATTCAATGTTTTTTGTAGTTTATAAAACAATTGGATTACAAACAATGAGTAATTTAATTAATAAATCGTTTGGTTTAACCGATTAACCTTAAATTTCTACTTTTTTATTACAAAGTTCTGGGTCATTGGCCAAAACCTTTGCGCAAAGTGTTTAATTAAATAATTGTTTTTCAAAGAAATTAATGTGTCAATTGCATGGAAATATACGACTATATTACTAAATACTAAACACACTGTAGCTGATTTAATTTTTCATTGACTTTGAAAAAAAAAAATTTATCGTTATTTAAATTAGTTGGTTTTGAATATATTTGAAAGTAAATTTATTAGATAAACAATTTAATGTGTATTGTATGAGCTGAATATATATTGAATGTTGAATGAAAACGGAAATTGCTTAATATTTTTGCCTATTTCAATTGCAAAATTGACATTTGATTGAATTGAAGTTATACAGGGTGTTAATTTTTTCTAAAACAAGGCCGTTATGTTAAAACAACATTTTTCTTTTGTTATAAATGTTAGAGTTAATTTCGCTTAAACCTAAACATATTTTATAGAATTTTTGTTTCTATAGCAAATTTCAATAAAAATATGTATACTAATAAATTACATAAACTAGCATTATTACCATAAATATATACCAAACATTTAATAGCGGGAAATCACTAATTTTTTAGAATTATTATTTACACATCACATCTTCTACAAGAAAGATCCTTTGCTTCAAAAAATATTGTACGAAGTAGCTTGAAAGTTTTCTTTTGTTTATCGAAATGTCATGTTCAAATACAGTGCGTATTGAATAGTTTTGAAGTGGATATATTTTGTGATTGGATGAAAATTCGAGCGAAAACTAACAAAAATTTTAATTAATAGATGTAAGGTTTAATTTTGAATTTGGAAATTTTGAAAATAACTATATACTAAACGGTCATCCGACCAGCCACAACATCGTATAAACACTTGATAGTAAATTAAATCGGATAATCATAATGGACGGTTAATCGTAAACCACAACATCGGATCAACGATTTTATTGATTCCCAAGCGATTTTCTTGTGAAAATTTTTCAGTTGTTCGAAATAAAATTATACCGGTATTAAGTAGATTTTTAAACGTATTATTGTCATAATGTGCTTAATTTAATGGAATCAAATTGAAACGCTGTAATAATTGAAGTACCCAAATTTGTATATGAAAACCCGAATATTAGAGAAAATTAGAGATTAAGGCTGTATGGTACTCAGAAAAAAAATCTGTTTTGATGTCGATATTTAAATACCCAAGAATGTGTCCAAACTAAACATTTTTTTTGTTCTTTTTCATCTAAACGATATATTATTATATACATACTTGTTTTTGTTTTATTTTGTTATTGTGCTCTTTGTGTATTGTATTGATTACTATGAAGCTCTGATAGTATTAGTTTTGCGTACATAAACGGGACGAAATTTTATGAACGAGAAACTAAAAGCGAAGCAATTGCAAGAAAATAATTCAAATTTCATTTAGTAGTAAAATATGTATACATATTTTAAACAATGGTGCTTGGCTTTTATATATATTTTTGATATTTTAAATCTCGATATGAAATTTTAAATTTATTTTCAATTTTGTCAAACAGTCACACATTAAAATTTACTGTTTATAATAATAGTAATATAATCTAACTCTGATGATGTAGCGGTTATATGGGAGCTATATTTATCATAGCTGTGAAATAAACACAGCAATATGAAAATGGTCTTGATTATGATTTTACATTACTAACTTATTTTGAGCTATTTTCAAACCAAATTAATTGTTAATCCCTGTATGGTTGAATTTGAAACAAGGCAAGCTTGAATGGGATGCAATGAAATGGAACCAGCTTCACCAGTACAAATAGACCGAAGTGTCTGGGTTTCATCTATGACAAAAAATTAAACTAGACACCTATAAGTTATTAATAAGCTGAACTAGTAATAATAAATAATACTCATTTGTTCTAAACATATCTCTAATACTACCGACTACTCCTCAAAACATGTTTTGATGAGAGATTTGGAACTCATATTTGGCCAAATTACACTAAAGAATTACGCTAGAATAGACAGCAAAAATTCACGGTAGCTTATTCTTATTTCAAATCGTATCATAAACTCTCTCAATGAATTTAGACAATATGATTGAAATATGAAAATTAAATTAGTGCCCGATTAATTGAATTTGACATTACAACCAATTTAACTTCAGAAGGTTTTATAATAAGATAATTATTCAAAAGCCAACTGTGTTGACAGAATATACTTGCTACAGAGATTGTCGAAGATCGCTTTACTCATTATTGTATTGGTCAGTAAGTTTTTCAAAATACAACGAGTTACTGTCATTAGTGATGAAATAAGAGTTACTGCACTTACTATATTTTCCACTTGGTCATGTGGCTTTTTAAATATTTATTTGAAGAATAATTCATGAATCATTGTATCAACTATACCTTTGTCATTAATATCGAAGACGAGCTATATGTTTTTATTAAAGCAACACTTATTGTGAACTTCAAATCTAATTTAAAACGATCGAAGCGCATGGTTGTCCTTAAAATATAATTTTTTAACAAACCTGGATTTATTTTGATTCTATTTACTCTATGGTGCTGTATTTGTTTAATTAAACACAGCAACCAACACAATGTAACGGAGACGGGTCGACCGGTCCACCGTGTAGGACCTCCTAGAAGTTTGGCTTAAAAAAGTGCACATCGAACCAAAGTTTAAGTATTACCAACATACAGTCAGTAACGAAAATGATATACACACTGATTTTTGAGAAAATTTTATAAAATATAAGGATTAAGGAACTTATTTTGAAGTTTTTATTAATTAAATTTTACAAATTAAATCCAAAAATACAAAATAAAATGTCATTTACCGTTTATAATAAAAAAACAAAAAAAAATCAAGATTTTTTGGAACGAAAATTATCATACACTTATTATATGATCCTTGATTTTTTTTTAAATCATTTACATAAATTATGAATGAAAATGTAATGATTGCGAGTTGTTTGGCCGGTGTTTGAAATCAAACTACAAACAGAGAACGCCAAATAGTAATTAATATGAAACGTACTGGAAAATCTATGTACGAAATTGGCAAATTATTTGGCCGAAATTATTCTACGGGGGCATAAATAATATCCAGATTCAAAGTCACACAATCGGCTGAAAACGGGCAGCGAACGGGCAACGAAAAGCAACATTTTCCAATCGGGACGAATGAAATATTTTGGATTTGGTGAGAGAAAATCCAAATTCAAGCGCTCCAAAACTAGCTTAAGAAATGGAGAAAGTACTTAATAAAGCTACCCGCCCCCAAAATATTACAAGGGTTTTGTGGAAACATGGATATCATGGCCATTCATTTCGAATGTTAATTCCAAAAAAGAATTGAATTTGCAGAAAAATTAAAAATAGAAGACTTCAACTTCTGGAAGACGTTTTTTTACGGAGCCGATTTTCAAAGCCGATGAATGAGGTACAATTCGGAGAAAACCCCAACTATTAAACATGATGGTGGTTCAGTTATGCTAAGGGGTTCAATCTCGGCGAGTGGGGTAGGTAAACTTGTTTTTATAAATTAAAATTTGGATCGCTGGAAATACATGGTATTCTAAAGGACAATTGGAAACCATCCGTGGAACAATTGAAGCCAATGCCATCATGAATCTTCTAGCAAGACAACAATCCTATGCATACGGTACAAATACCGTACAAAAATACGGAAAAAATAGATTCTGAATAACGTCCCAAACCAGTTACATTTGCCACCTCAATCGCCTGACCTGAACTCCAGTGAACATTTATGGGATCACCTGGAACGCCAAGTTAGAAAATACAGGATCACCAGCAAAAAATTTTGTAAGAAACAATAATGAAAGAATTGGGTAAAATTTCACCGGAAGTTACCCAGAAGTTAGTAGAATCGTTTTTTGAATACATAAAGATATTACTACTCTGAGTTCTGTCGCTACGTTTGGTTAATGTCTCTACTAGTCACATGTATAGGGTGTTCCAACAAGAGTGCAGGATTTAATTTTAAAGAAAACACATTTATTTTTCAATTATACAAACATTTTTATTTCACCTTATACGCGTGCAAATGCAGATCTTTTACCAAAATTCGTTGCACAACGCTTCTGGAAATGTTTAATTATTGACCACGTTGCCGAGTGGAAGTCCATGGATTCTCGGCCACAGATTCCCTTACTGTGGCTATATTTTCGAGTGACCAACAAGGACGATGACGAACAATGATTTTCTGATCCATCAACGTAATTTTGGCAGCAAATTTTGTAATTAAACGCCTCACTGTCGATTCATTTGGCGCAATATTGCGACCGAAAACTTGACGTAAAACTTTCACCATTTTTGTAATGTGTTTTTACAATAATTAAACGTTGTTGGTTTGACTACTTCTCCATATTCTTAAATCGCTTAGTCTGTACGTGACAATTGTCAAAAAAAATCACCGTACAACTCGTATTAACAAAATGGCGGGAAATTTAAATCCGACGCTCTTGTAGAGACACCCTTTACATAGAGGCATAGTTGTGCGAGAGTGGTTTTTTCTTTCTAGCAACATAAAAACGGAACAATTTAATAAAATTGTTTTAATAATTGTTGTTGTTTTTTCTCTATAAAAATTGCATTTGTATTGTATATCAACATTTTATTACATAAAAAATATTATTTTGAATGTTACGACTGTTATTTCACTTACTCTTATTATATACAATTGTACAGGCTCTGATTGTACCATCAGTATATAACAAAATATAAGGTTGTATGGAGTTATCATTGACAGAGTCTACACTATGCAAATTCACTGATATTTTCTATCAGGGTATCGATGTATGTGTGGGTATTTTATATTAATTTTGACGCTGACAGAAAATATCAGTGAATTTGCATAGTGTAGACTGTAGGACCCAGGTGAATGAGGTAATCTTAGTTTTAATTTGTTTCGAAAAATATAAAAAATAATATTTAGTACTTAATACAGATAGCATGTGCTACAGAATTCTTTGACACATGAAAAGTCAAAAATATGTCATTTATCATCCTAGAGTCGCTAACAACACAACAACGCGTTTTGATTAGCCAAATTTATTTCGTTCAAAAACAACAACATTTCGTAAATTACGTGAGAGTTTTGATCGATATGAACTTCTTACTGAGCGTGCCATTGGCAAAACTATGGATCGTTTTGAAAAAACTGGTTCAGTGGAAGGTTGTAGACCGTATCAGCTTGTTCATCTAGTTCCTACTCTTGATGCAGTGCCAGCTGTTACTCAAAGTGTTTGTAATCCAAGCCCATCAACCAGGCAATGTTCACAAGAACTAAACATTTCACGAACCACATTACGACGCATTTTGCATGTTGGTCTTCATTTGCATCCATAAAAATTCAACTAACTCAAAAATTGAAGCAAGGACCATTTAAATCGTCGTCGTTTTGTTAATTGGATGCTTGAACGAAATGAAGGTTTTTAATCAAAAATCCCTTTAGCGATGATGCAATGAGCTTCATCTTAACGGGTATCCGTCAATAATGTACGTCCTTGGGTATAAGTCAAAATTGTCGAATTTGGGAAGCGGAAAATCCTCATGTTATTCAGGAAGCAGAAGTTAATCCTCCAAGAGTCACTGTTTGGTGTGGTTATGGGGCTTTTGTGACCGAAATTGAATAAATTGCGTGTCAACGACCTTTTTTTCAACAAGACGGAGCGACATGTCACGCAAGTGGTGCAACAATCCATTTATTGTTAACAAAATTTACTGCACGCATAATTTCAAGAAATTGTGAAGTTCCTTGGCTACCAAGTAGCCCGGATTTAACACCACTTGATTATTTTTTGTGGGGTTATTTAAAAGGTAAGGTGTATGCTAATCACCCACAAACAATTCAACAACTTAAAAACAACACTCGAGCTGAAGTTGAGGTCATTAATCCACTTTTATTGGAAAAGGTCATTGAAAAATATGATGATATTTGAATGCGAGGCTGTAGACGAAGCCGAGGTGGGCGTATGCTCGATATTGTTTTTCATACATAAATGGCATTCAAGGTGGTTGCCTTATCAAGAAAAATGTTTGCTATTGATATATACTTATATATAAGACCTAATTTAGCCAGTACAACGTTTTAAATTGAAAATCTATTCCTTTTATTATAAAACCAGAGTAAAAAGAGAAAAACTTTCTAAATTTGGGCCTATTGACATAGATATTGGTAGATAATTGACCTTTATTTGAGGTTAGGTTTCAGTGGTTTGACACTTAGGCCAATTTTGACCCATTATGATGATACCACGCATTCACGCCACTTCATTAACCCATTCGCCTATTCAGCCACTCTCACAACTACAGTATACCACCTGCACATTGAAAGCTCCATGTTAACCTGTACATTGACGTAGACGGTGGGTCGGCGCTGAATTCTGAACTCCATCAGAGGGTCTTAGTCGTGTTTATTAACATCACCGATTGTAATCGATGATGAAAATTCTGATGAGATTCGAACCCAGTACCTCCCGGCAAGTGCCGAAGCTTTAACCACTGCACCACTTGTCCGGTGACCTTTCTTTAAAATGGGTAAACTTTTGAAACCTAAAATGTTTATTTCGAGCCTACATTAGAGCCTCCAAACTTGAAATAATTTAATTTTTGACACTCTTTTACTACAAATTAGTCACAGATATACCAGTAGATAAACAAACAATGACGTAAGAAATTTATTCCGTACATTATCGAGTGCTATTTTGACAAGAAAAACAGACACGTATAGTTTTGTTGGTTTGTGACCTTCAGTTATCCCGTTATACGGTTAGGGAATTCGTCGGTTTTTCTAATTTTTAATAATTTTATTTACCAGTTAAATTGAACTGATGTATTCCCGGTTTTACTGAAGAAATGGTTAAAATTAGTACAACTTTAGAAAGACCTTAGATGGTGTTAAAAAATTCAATAAACAATTTCATGAAAGTACCATTATTTTAAGAGCTTTTGTGAAATGAATGTAGCCAAATGTTATGACGTGTAGGGGGTGCAACTGAATTCTATAAAGAAGTGTGACCCACCGTTCGTAAGGTGAAGGTTGTACCTTTCTAGATATTAACTTTGAATTTGTACAAGACCTAGTTTCGTCGGTACAGCTGTTTCTATATTGTAAGTATTTCAAAAATGAGGTATTCCAATTTAAAATAATGTATCGGCTAAACTCATAAATTAATTTTATATTTATTAGTAAAATTTTATAAATAAATTTACTTTAAATTTTAAAAATAAAATGTTAATTACTAAATATAAAAAAAAAATCGAAAATATGTACATAAATTATTTTAAAAGTAACACTGTCTTATAAACAACACAAAAATATCTCGTTTTATGAATAAACAAAAACAATGACACGTGACTTGCATGTGCAGTAAAGCAATTCGCGCAACACAAATACTACTACCATATCTGCCCGGCTACACACATTTTGGAAAAAACGATATACAAAAATAGGAAAAGACGATTCAAGGATTTGTTTATATATGTATATTTATATACACATATAATATACATATAATATACTTATATACAATAAGGCACTAAACGCAAATGTTTTACAAAACGTACTTTTTCTTAAATTATATAACATTATTTATGATTAATTATAGAATTATCACAATAATATTTTTAATTTGAATGTGTTATGTACCTCAAATAAAACAAAAATTCAACATCTGTTTTCTTATTATCCACCAAACGATAAGTTTCAAATCGTGTCTCCGCTAATTTTTTGTTGTAATATTAAGAATTTTTGAGTAAGCCATCTATATTATAATTTAGCAATTAATTTTCAGCCGAGACATTGTACATGACAAAATTATCCTATCGTTATCAATCGATAAGTATAATGATGTTGATATATTTTTAATTATATCTTTGTTATTTTAATGTTAATCTTTATAATCATGAATTAATCCCTCGTAAATATCATCCTGTACATGTCAATATAAAAAACAAACAAAATTTGGTGGAAAAAATAGAATAAAATGATTCGTAAGATTGCAACATTTTTTAAAAATTCGTCAACTTTGAATAATAATTGCGGATTAAATATACAGAATTTTAAAATAATCATGTATTAATCCCTCAAAAATACCTTTAGCTATGCGTTAAAACAAAAATTATGCCATTAGCTAAATTTTTGTAGCCACTAGGTGATTTGCGCGTAACCCTTATTTTGATAAAATGAGTACCATACAGCCTTAAGGGATCATCTGATACCACTGATTCGGGAAAAATTATTTTAAATAATTTGTTTCCGTGGTTACGTAAGTTTTGAAGTCAAATCTCACTAGAAACATGATTGACAAAACAAAAGATAAAATGACAAGCTGATTATGGAATAATACACCATTTCGTCAGGAGTACTTAATTGTTTTTAAATTTTTATTATGAATGTTTCGAATGCAGTTTTAACAGTTGAATCTAGAACTATACCAAACTATATGTCGTAAAAAATTGTAAAAATGTGTTAAATATCTTAAAATTCATGTTATTTGTCACGCGTCGATTCGATTGCCCATTTTTAAATTAGTCAGCAGATAGATGTCCGAAATAGATATCATTCCAAGATATCATCAAACCACTTACTTTTCTATATAGAGGAACAACCATGGCTTATCTACAGCGGGTAACGAAAATGATCACACAAACTGAGTTTTGAATTATTATTATACAAAATATATAGATTATAGAATTTATTTTGCAGGTTTTTATTAAATTAAATAATTTTACAAATTAACAAATCCAAAAATACAAAATAGAAATTCATTTACCGTTTATAATAAAAAACATTTTTGCAACGAGAATGATTATACATTTATAGTATTCCTTGATTTTTTTAAAATGATTTACATAAATTATGTTACATAATTATTTTAATATCGAGTTAGTCCTCCTTTATTTTTTATAACCTCTTTCAGTCTTCTAAGCATTGATTCTACTAACTTCTTCGCAACTTCCAGTGATATTTTTTCCCATTCTTTCACTATGTTTCCTGCAAAGTTTTTTTGGTGGTAGCCCTGTATTTTCTAATTTGGCGTTCCAGGTGATCCCAGGTGATCATAAATGTTCATTGGAGTTCAGGTCAGCCGATTGGGGTGGCGAATTGGTTGGATTTGGAACGTTATTCAGAATCCATTCTTTCACAACGTGTACCGCATGCTTAGGATCGTTGTCTTAATGGAACATCCATGATGGCACGAGCCCTGTTTGTTCCACGGATGGTTCAAATTGTCCTTTAAAATACCTAGGTATTTCAAGCGATCCAAATTTCAATTTATAGGAACAAGTTTACCTACCCTACTCGTCGACATTCAACCCCATACCACAACTGAACCACCATCATGTTTAATAGTTGGGTTGATATGTTTTTGCTCCAGCGTTGTAGCAGGTTTTCTACAAATTCTCCCATTCGCTTCGAAAATGTTGAATTTACTTTCATCCATAAAAACAACCGTCTTCCAGAAGTTGAAGTCTTTTGTTTTTAATTTTTCTGCAAATTCAATTCTGTTTTTGGAATTAACATTCAAAATTAATGGCATCTTTCGTGGCACACGGCCATGATATCCGTATTTCCACAAAATACTTCTAATATTTAGCTAGTTTTGGAGCGCTTGTTTTTGAATTTTCTCTTTCAAAATCCAAAATCTTTCGCTCGTCCCGATTGGAAAAAATTGCTTTTCGCCCTGTTCGCTGCCCGTTTTCAACCGATTGTGTGACATTGAATCTGGGTATTATTTGGGCCACTGCAAAATGACTTTGGTCAACTAATTTTCTAGTTTCGCGCACATCTTTTCCAGTACGTTTCATATTAATTATTATTTGTCGTTCTTCGTTTGCAGTTTCTTTTTTAACACGGGCCGAGCGCCTCGCAATCGTTACATTTTAGTTCGTTTACGCCTGTTTTTCAATACGAAAGAAGTTATAAATATAAAGGAGGAAAGCTCGATAATAAAATAATTATGAAACATAATTTATGTAAATGATTTAAAAAAAATCATCGAAAACAATCATTTTCGTTGTAAACAATTATTGATTTTTTATTTTTACGATTAAGTGCTTCAGCACAGAGAGATTATTAAGCAACAATTATTAATTACGATGTATTTGCATAGGCTTAGATTAGCTGCGTTGCTTTCGTAAAACCCGCTTAGCTTAACTTTTGAATCTGAAACAACTTTTGGCTTTAATTTTTTTAATGGATTTTAATTTTTCTGTGTTGGCAATAGCAAAATTTCTGTCAAATTATATACAAAACAATAGATAAACGTTAAGTCATATGACATTTCTTAATGCGAACAGTTTAAATATTTTTTTGTTTTATTTAAAAAAAGTGAAAAATAGAAAAAATAACCGCCTTGCGGTAAACACCATAAGCATAAAATGGTTTTATTTCCCCTAAACCTAAAAATTTTTTGGCTTACATTAAAGCCAATTCGGCTTTATACAATACAATTGTTGTTGTAATGTTTTTCGGCTTTGCCAAACCATCGCACCTATTGTAGTAGTTCCGGCTGACATTGTGTGATTAAAAGACTAAAGCGCAAAGTGCTCATTGTGTTACTCTGATAAAGCGGACAATGATGCACGAATCATTGTGCTACTTGTGGCATTGGGTTCCGGTTGATATTGTAGTGGTCCCAGCTGCCTTTGTTCCGACTCAAAGCTTATATATTGCATATGGGTTGGGTATCATTTCAAAACTTTTAATACAAAATCCCTTAATTACAAAATTTCGCATACAAGCGTAAAGATAATATGTAAACGGGTATGTAACGAAATCCCGGTTTTCAGAATCGCGGTTTTCAAAACCCCGGTTTTGAATAAAAAATTTTTTAGGTAATCCCGGTTTGAATTTTTAAAATTTGACATGTGGGAAAATAGGACTCTTAAATGGTTTTTTGACAAAATTGAAAAATGAGTTTGCGATAAAGTTCTAGAAAATTGCTAATATAATTTCTTTAATTTGTTTTAAGGAATATTTCGTATTTTTTTTATCAAATATTGATGAATTTGCTTGATAAAATTTTCCTTCACAAAAATTTATGAAAACCGGGATTTTGTAAACCCGGATTTTGAAAACCGGGATTTTGAAAACCGGGATTTCGAAAACCAGGATTTTGAAAACCGGGATTTCGTAGTATACCCAATGTAAACATATCAAATGGCGCGCGTGATTTCATATGTTTACGGGGAAAATTTTATGCGAAATTCAGTTCTGTGCAATAATATAGAAAATTTTATGAAATTTTTTAAATAATATTTTTTTTTTACATAATCAGCAATATGAAAAATTGAAACATGGATTTTTTAATTGTCAGTCTCTTCTAAAAAACAAAACAACAATATCACTTTATTGTGATCACAGATCGTTTTACAATTGTTCAATTTTAATTCATTTACTCTATCTGTGCAAATAAGTATAGGGAAATTTAAGCAATCTTTTTTTAAAAATAACTATTCATCGAAAATAATTGATTTTTACATAAAGATTTAATATTTGGTGCTATTCCCCTTATTTTTAAGCATTTCATTACATCGCCGCTCCATAGAATCTACCAGCGATTGACATCTTTGAACTGGGATGATCCACCAAGCGTTTTGAACGTTTTCCCAAAGCTCATTTTTATTTTCTGGCATCAGCAATTTACTTAAACCACATTTTAACTCACCCCACCGGGTTTCTACTATGCGTTTAGATCGCGATTCCGTTACATTAATTTTATTTGCAGCAAACCAGTATTTTACCACCTTGGTCGTATGCTTTGGATCACTGTCCTGTGCTGAAACACCCAGCGCAGGGGCATGTTTTCTTTGGCATGCATGGTATTTTTGTGTCCCTCCCTTTGGTATCCATATCCATTAACGAGCAACTTTTCGTTTCCTTTGTTGGATGTGACGACGGATACATTCAAAGCTATGAATTTAAAATTTTTAAATCTATCTTCATAATGAAAGAATAAAATATATTGTTTTTTACAAACATTTATTCGCAAAATGTACAATATACATATTTTGTTTTACTGATTTACCGATACTTACGCCTCAACCAGTCAGGAATAAAAACTTAAAAAAATAAGAATTTTAACGAAATCAATTGTTTTTTTTGACATTCCAGCCATAAAAAAATAATAATTCTTAAGTGACAGCTGCTCGTTTACAAACAGCTGTTTTTTATTGTGACATGTCTTCTAGAGCAATTTCATATTTATTTTCAGAAATTTGTAAGCAAATAAAATATGGCTGTAAACAAAAAATGTAAGGAAAATAAATATGGCTTCCTACCGCATAAAAAATGTATCTTCTTCTGCTGTACAAAAAAAACAGCAACAAATGGTATTTTTAATAGCAATTTCTTTCCAAAAATAAAAAATAAATTGATTTTTTTGTATGTCAAAGAACACGATACACGATTGATTTTTTTTTGGTAGTGTATCTGTGAAAAAATGACATTCCAGTTTGACTTCAGTTTACTGTCAAAAATTTTGATTGACAGATTATTGAGTTTACAAAATTATTAAAAAAATTATTTTAATACAATTGGTATAAGGCGAAATACAAATATTAATTTGATACAATGCAAGACAATTTTTATAGTGAAAAATAATTTTGTATGTCAAAATATCACAGTCAACTAGTCAAAGAAATTATAATGTTTATGTTTATATTTGTTGAAGTGTTTATGTTTATATTTTTGACGTAAACATATTTATGTGTTTGTAAACGTCAAAAATAAATCTAACGAAATATTGAGATTTTTCAAAAGTGATTGCGATCAAAAAAAAAATCAATTTTTTTACTTGGAAAGAAATTGCAACGGTATTTAGATCAAAAATTTTTGATCTCAAATCAATTTTTTTGATTTATAAATCAATTTTTTTTTGGAAAGAAATTGCTATAAGTTTTTCTTATTTTCGAGTAGAAATAGCGCGCACTATTTTTTTCTTAAGTCACAGATAAAATTTAACGAATGTTTCGTTAGATTTCTTACATAAAAATGAAGTTTGGCTGGGTAATAAGACCGATATGCGATTTACCGCATTCTTATTTTTTTATTAAGTTAAGTTTTTATTCCTGACTAGTTTCCACTTTAGTCCAATTCTAAAGAATCATATAATAAAGATTTTGTGCATGTGTGCCAAAAACAACCAACTTATTGAAAAAAAGATTTGATGATTTTGATATGAAATGAGAGATTACATGCCGCTCCCAATGCATATATTACAGGTAATCCTCCAAAAACACGGTATGCACGAGTTTAACACTAGTTTCGAAGAACACGGATACCTTCCCTCGAATTCCACAGTTTCAAACTACACGATTTTCGTTGATTCTTTTCTATTGTGGTTTTTGTATACCATAACAAAAAAAAAAACTAAAACGCAACTTTTTTTTTTTATTTTCACACTCCCGTTTTTTATAGTCTCGAACAACACATTTCAAAGTACACGGAACCAATTTATCGTGTACTTGGAGGGCTTCCTGTATATATGTAAACACACAAATACAAAGCTTATATCTATTGTATATATAAAACTCTGGTTCCCGCTAGCGTTAAATTATCCTGCTGGCTTAATATACAGTTTCAACTGAAAAATCAGCACGTCGTGCTATTTAAGCCACAGTTGGTTTGGTTACGGCTGGCGTGGCGGACGCGTTATCCCCTGTTGTTTAATTAAGAAAAGAGAGTATTGATTGGCCTTCGCCACCAAAATTGTTCAAACGTAGAGATAATGTACCTTCTAAAATACAAAATGGCCTGCTTTTCTCCGTATATGCAATAAATCTCTACAGAAAAACTTAAAAATAGCCCTGAGAAGCAATGTTGGCCAGCTTAGTTTTTTCGACAACGTGCAAATTGAATTTTTTCATTAAATTTATTAAATATAATTTTTGAGGGTTTGCTTGGTTATAGTTTGAAGAATTTTATTAATAGATATGTATCGTTCCTCTAATACCGTTTCTATTGCCGGCATTATTTGGTTCTATTTATTTCGTTTCAGCTATGACGTTTCGCGATGCCCGCCGAGACTATTTCTTTACTCTCGATTTTATTAAAATCCATGCTTCGAACTAGGTCCAACTTGTTTAATGTAGTTAGCATAAACATCCAGGGTTTGATTTTAAATATTGACGAACTTCGTCATACTTTTAAACCCTATTAAAGTTAGCCGATAGTTTCCAGCCGAAAGATAATGCAGATAGTGTCTTGACTATTTTTAAACTCTCTTTATACTCTCGCTCCTATCGATTTTTAAATTCCTATAAACGGAAATAATTTCTCCTTCACCCGAATGATGTAACCCGATCCTAAATTCTCCTAAATTCGAGTTCATAACTGATTTTTGCTGTATTCAAGACACTATCTGCATTATCTTTCGGCTGGAAACTTTCGGCTAACTTTAACAGTATTACTTTTAATGGGTTCTCAGAAATGTTTTACCGTCTAATATTCCCAATTCCGCGTTGGCCGTTAGTGGCTATAATTTGTTCAGGCGAGATAGGGCTAATCCACCAGTTAAAATTATGGTGGGGTATGCATATATGTTAACGAGTATATTAAATGCAATATTGTATCGATACCACCCCCTCAATTTCTCAAAGTCGGTTATTTCTTTTGGATGGGGTTTATCATCCACCTTAAACGAACAAGAAATCGTATGTTCGAATTAAAAAATCACTTTTAGTTATTGAGTGTTTTTTAGTTATTTTTCGTGTCGGTATGATGAGGTTCTCATTTCGGGTTTAGGTCTATAATATTGAAGCGCCCACTTACTCTTACTCAAACGCAAGTAAATGGGGGTTCTATTCTCTCATTGATTACGTTGTCGCTTCTGCTGATAATTCCATTTGTTCTTTCTTCAATAGAGATTTTTCGAAAATTTGTGAATCTCACCTTTCATCAATCTCTATTTGTTGGTACAATATTTTTTCTCTTAGTACTTCTACTTCTACGGATCAAAAATTGACTATATTAATTCCTCTATTAATTATGTATTTTATAATTGCGTTCGTCCCTTAGATGACGCAAGAGATTTTGAATAGTATTTGTGTTGGTTTTTCCAAATATTGTCTTTGGAAAATGAGACCTAATTCTTAGTCTTACCTAGCTTAAAAGCAATCTTGAAATAGAGTGGTAGGTTTAATTCGTATCGCTAAGCAAAATTTTTTCAAGGATTCCCTCTAAGATATTTTGGAGTAACGTACGCAACTTTGGCCTTGGCAAAGGGTGTTTATTTAGAGGTTCTCAATTTTAAATTAAAATAGAACAATGAAAAATATTTTGAATATCAGTGAAACTAGCTTTTTTATGATTTCGGCCATGTGACAACATATCCCCAAAGAAAATAATCTAATGGAGTCAGATCACACGATCTCGATGGCCAATTATTCGCTGAACAAATTTTGTTTGGAAAATCAACATCAACATCAATTTGTGCTTTGGCTCATTGGCTGAATTGGTGGCATGTGCGATGGTCGGATGGCTTTAATTCCTGCACAAGTTTAATTTTGTAAGCACTTAAACCAAGGTCTTTAGATAAAATCTTCCATATAGTTGATGGATACAGTTGCTGAGAACGACGTCGAATTGATTGATTTGGGTCTTCCTCAAATCTATGCTGTTCAGCGTCTAGTCTATCGCTTGTTTGGTACACACTATTCGTAGTCTTACTGGATGCGTATTATCGTATAGACCAAACATGGATAATATGCCTATTACAAATATTGAATTCTTGGAAATATATCTGCAGAGGTAGGTACTCGTAAAATTCTGGAATACCAATTTCCTTATATTTCTGTTTCAATAAGGTGACCGTGTCGCACCGTAGTTTTATAAACTTCACTTGCAAATTTTCATCAATATTTTCACTGTCAACCGACGTCGGAGAACAAAAAATATTCAAATGAGACTCGGTACTTTGAAAATCCGAAAATCTCTTTTCGAAATCTTCCAAAATTTTTAATCCAATTCAGTTCAGAGCACTCATAATCTATAATTTCTAAAAAAGTACGATTTCGTCCAACAGTTGTACAAATCTTCTTAAAACTTTATGGCTCGAAAGACAAAGAACTTCAGTATAATATGGCAAATCTTCGTAATCAGACTCCACATAGGTTAGCTTAGGTTAGGCTGCTATCGCACACTTGGGCCCAAACTCCACATATTTCAGCAAAAAAAAAAATGACGTAAATTTCCGATGGTGGAAACGATGGCGTGCTCGAACAAAATTAACAATTTTACCAACTTTCTTAAATACATTATGAATTTTAAGTCCTTTTGAACATAAGACTTGCTGGTGGATAATGCAATGGAAGTGTTGAACAGATTTATTATGTTGAGTTTTAACATAAGATTTTAGTCTACCAATGACACCATGTTTGGCTGCCGTCATAGAAGAGGTGCCATCAGTTGCCAAAGATACCAAGTTATTCATTGGAAGATCATATTTTGTAATGGATTGGAATTACTTCTAATAGCTCTTCAGGTATTGTCATAATCATGTCACATCCTCGAATAAAAACGGGTAACAGCGCTGTATCTGTTAAATCAGTACTATCATCGATTGCAATTGAAAACACTTCAAAATTTAATGCAACACTTCAAAATTTAATGCAGAACCCTGATTTTAGGTAAATTCTCTCTTTTTCATTGAACTGATAAGAGTTATGCGAATATTTTTTTTATTACTGTCCCCTTTAAATTGTTTATGGGTATCTACATTGTTGTTTTGAAACTTTACTTATTTTTTACTTTAATATTTTTATTTTTGTATTTTGTTAAATAATTTTTTCTTTTGATTTTTTTTTTTTGAATTTTTTAATGAAAACAGTATAGTGTGGAAAAATATTGTGGGCCGCAAAAAAGCATGCGGCGATCCGTAGTAGTGCGAAAACAATCCATAGTTAACCGAATTACTCGCTCTGATGGACGTATATAACGACAGTAAAATGAACGTAATGCGCGATGAGTTTGGCGAACAGGACTTATTATTTGTTTAAGAATTTTTTCGGCTTTTCGGACAAAATATTATTTTAATGGACCCCCATACGATGTTTACGACTATTTTAGTCGCAGAAACAAAGAGGCCATTTATTAACAATATTTCTACCACAAAAGTAGAAAAAATGCGCTCCCCTCCCCTCCCTTTGTGTACACTAGTGCCCTAGGTACACTATTGTTAAAGGTTTGGGGGAGGGGAGCGCATTTTTTCTACTTTTGTGGTAGAAATATTGTTAATAAATGGCCTCTTTGTTTCTGCGACTAAAATAGTCGTAAACATCGTATGGGGGTCCATTAAAATAATATTTTGTCCGAAAAGCCGAAAAAATTCTTAAACAAATTAAATTCACGGACGATTATAAAATTCTTCTTAGAACTTATTATTGTTTTTTTAAAAAATTTCAACAATTTCGAAGCGTTGAACTGGCGTGAGTCTATTCATTATGAAATGGCAAATCAAAGTACAGACAAAGCAAATGTCAGCTGTCAAATCGATTGTCAAACAAAACAGTTGCCAACTTAAACATGTGAACCTCTAAAAAAAACACCGTTTAGTGCAACGAAGGGGCTGTTTCTGAAAATTTCAAACCTAATGATTTTAACCACTACCTAATTAACTCTAGTCCCACCTATGATATTTTCAATATTGATCCACAGAATCCCTAATATATTTCTCGTTTACAAATATATCTATTGTCGATTTGCATTCTGCAATTTGGAAAGTTAAATCGCAATCCACTGGTCTAGATATGGTTATTTTAAAATTAGGTAAGCGTATTTTTCCTATTGTATCAAGGTACTTGTTACATATTTTCAATTTTACTTTAACGACCTTTTTAGACCTCGCTGAGTGGAACCTCAGTAAAATTATTGCTATTCCTAAAATTAGCAATCCTTCTGAGCTTTCCCATTTCCGCCCTATTAGCATTTTAAGTTCTCTAACCAAGGCATTTGAATTGGTAGTAAAAAACCAAAGTTATTCTCATGTCGATAGCTTTAATTTGCTTGTATGTTAGCCTGGACACGCTGCGGATTAGTTAAACTGGATCAGCAAAATTTTATCAAGTATTCTAGGGAAAAAACGAATTTGATAGTGGCTTTTCAAATTTTTGTAGTGTAGCGAACTTATTTGAAATGCATTTCCTAGATTACTTGATTGAGTTTTGCTAAACCAGTTTAACTAATCAACAGTCTTTCCAGGCTATTAGTATTTTTCAATCGGGTTTTAGAAGGTTCTACGGTACTACTACTGCTTTACTGAATGTTATTGTGATGATATTTGTCGTAGTATGAATAAAAGAGAAATGACTTGACTTAAGGTTCAATCACAATGGCACCGCACCGCTCCGTTTCGTTAATCAGTCAAAGTAGGAAATGTCACATTACATGTGATTTAAATCGTAAAACGGATATGCAAACACAATGGTCGGCGCGGAACGGTACGTGCGGAAGAGATAGGCCAACATTCTACATTTTCGGATAACATAACCTAAACAATTTTTTCACAGGCATACAACAAACTTATTTTCAATATTACCGGTGACAAAAAATAATAATATTTTAAAAATGGAATTTCGAATTGTGGAATTCATTAAAAAATTAAAATTTATTATCGAAGGTAAATTTTATACAGAAATAACTGGATCAATTTTACGAAACGGCGCGGAAACATTGTGTTTGACAATCCGTAAAAGCGGCTTGACACGGTGTGGTGCGGCGCGGTGCGGTATCATTGTGATTGAACCTTTACTCTGGGCCTATTTTTTAATTCATCCCGAGCAGGCAGTGCGCTGTCAAAAAATACTTCGTATTTTTTTATTCAACCTGGGTAATTTTACTCGGTACACTGCGTTTTTATTTGTGAACTGTGCTTACATAGTGCATACTCGGTTCTTCAAATTTTACTCTGAAATTAATGTCAGTGTACGAAGAGTGTGCAAAATAAAAAACAATTTATTACTCTATGCACACCGGATAATTTTACCCAGTACAACCTTTGCTCGGTGTACACTACCCGGGGTAAGCCTGCTTGCTTGGGTTGAATTATAAAATAGACCCTCTGTTAGATTTTTCTAAAGCGTTCGATTCAATTAATCACTAAATTTTGTTTAATAAGCTTATTTCTCTCTGCTGCTAAGGCCGTCTTTTATGACAACTCTTTTTCTGATAGTTCTCTTATTAATGATGATTTTTGCATTTTTAATTGGTCATTATCTAACCGACTCGCTCTTAATACTAAAAATGATACTTCCTCTTTTCCTGGAATTTTTCTCGGTGATTCTTTAGTTTCATTCTCTTTTACGTGGGGTAACCATTTGATTATGGTAAGCAGAACGGCTTGTGGAATACTTAGGAATGCGTGTAAATAAATAATTGTAAATAAATAAGAGAAAGTGGATTGCACTGGTATACATACTGGTATGTCAGGTCGAGAAGCCATGTAAATACCAGCAAAACATGCGCCTTACAAAGAGTTCACGAATGAAAACGAAACAACAACAACAACAATGGAGTGATGATAACCCTTTGGTCAAGGCATAAAGCAAATTACTATATAGACGTGTGGATCTATAGTAATGATAGTTTAAGGAGAAAAATGCTAACACGTGTTGTACTTTCCACGCTTGCAGTCGAATATTGTATCTGAATTTCGTTACTTCTTTATATATTCTGTCTTAATTCAAATTTGAATAAGTAAGCAGTATATTGTTAAAAATCGAAAATATTTTAAGTTTTGTTAATTTTTAAAACAATGGGAATTATCGTAAACAAATTATTATAAAAATATCTCCATTCAAATAAATTTCAATAATTTATTATTTCCTTAGTGCTTAAGGGAAGAACTTGAATGAGAACAATTTTGTCATATACCGATATAAACGCATACAACATTATAAATTAATAGGGCATTAACTTTTTGTAATTAACTTGTCAGTAATTCGTCTATTAAGATAATACCTTTTAAATCACCGTATCGAAACGTGAATGTAATATTGATCAAAATTATATCCCGGAAGTTGGAATTTCAAATCACGTATCTATTTTCTAACACAAAAGGCCTTGTAAAACGCATGTATAGAATTCACAATTTACACATATGATAAAGACTTTGTTTAGCGTACTACACCTATACCTAAACAAATACATGGCACGAATGATGTGTCCTCTAAAGTTCTAATGAACTCTGTACGATATACAAAAAAAATAACCCATGTTATCATATGTAAAAATTGTTAGTTTTGCTAATGTATCTTTAAATAAAACATATGTAATATAACAACAACAAAAAATTTCAAGGTGATCACTAACGAGAAAGATCAGTAATCGTAAACATATAATGATAACTTAAAAAATGGGCAGTTAATTTGAAAACATACTTGTTCATGTTTTGAAAGCCGTGACCGAGATTAGATTAGAATTTTTTTTGTTGTTGTTGATTTCTTGTACTTGGACTAGAATTTGCGGTGTCGATCAGCCTAATGAATTCGATAATTTATTATGGAAGATAATTATAGCAGATATTAGAATTATATTATTTTATCGTTGTTTTGTTATTGTACTAAGTTTTTTCCATTCTAATGATCTAGACCGCAATTTTTAAAAGTTTTAAAAAATTGCATTTTGTGCCTAAGAATTGTAGAATATATTGATTAACAAGTAAACATCGAACTCGTCGCAACGTTGACTTATTTATAAAAGATGGTAAAATCAAAACAAAATTGAAACTTGATTGAGATGATTTTACAAATGTAATTAAACTACTTGAACGTTTCAACTTCTTTTGTGTTTGTGGTGATCAACGTTATTAGAAATTCGGTGTTGGTACAAAACGTCACTTAACAACACAGCCTCTAAGCGGGATAAGCGATTTATGCATCCGCCACAACGTAAAGCTGATCTTGAATTGAGTTATTTTCAGAAGATTTTTGATTGAATAACTTTTTAACTAATCGTTAAATATTTCCATGAAATAAAATATAATATTTAATCTAGTTTACGTTGAGTTTTTTTCTGATTGCGAAAACAGATTTCATATAAAATATTTAACTGGCGCACAACTAACAGGCCAGGCCGTTGGTCATTTTTCTGTGCAACCGTGGCATAAGAGTATTAACTTTTTGTGAGTGTACCCTTTTTATGCAAAATGAACTAACGGTTCGTAAGAAGAAAAGTTACTTGATTTGTAAAACAATAAGTGTTCTTAAACCACTGCTCGATTTTTCGATTAGGCAGCGCTACCTGAACATGATGAAAACACCTAGCTATCTTTGACGATACATGAAGAAAAAAAAACCTATCTAAAATAGGGACTATTTCGTAACGTTGGTAGATTTCTGCTAAAATTATTAAGAAAAATCACAATTATACTTTCTCTTCTCAAACCTCAAAATAAAAAAAGGTTTCTAATTTAAACATGGTGGTAATCGAAAATGCTTTATGGCACATTTCAAAACGAATGTAAAAAAACAGGACATAACAAAACAGTACATGGTACTGAATAGGACCATTTACAACAGGTCATGACAGCGCTCACAGAAAGGCAAATTTTTTTAAAACGGCTTAACCGATTTTCACAAGATCTTATTTTTTTGAAAGCCTGATTTTTACTTTAAAATGACACTATTTTCATGAAAACTGTTCATTACTTTTTTTTATAATTAAATAAATTTATTGATGAATATGAAAAAATATTGGAGATATTTACATTTAAATTACAACAAAAAGTTCAAGCAAAACAAAAACAATTTTATTAGTTAATACTTAGTATTGCCCTCCTTGCGTCTACAATGATTCGCATTCGATTCCCCATTGACCGTATTAAGGTTTTGACAAAGACTTGGGTGATCGCACTCCTCATCCAACGCAACCTTGAGGTCACTTATGTTAGATGATACCGGATTTATGGCTCGCAAACTCCGTTTTAGTTCGTCCCATAAATGCTCAATTGGATTCATGTCTGGACTGAGGGCTGGCCACTTCATCATCCCGAGTTCAACCTCATCCTTGAACTGCCGAGTGATTCGAGCTGTGTGACACCGGGCATTGTCATGCATCAATATGAAATTTTCCACCATATATCGTGCGTAGGGCACTACATGATCCAAGAGAATGTCCTCGATATATATTTCAGCTGTCAGGCCTCTTCTACGGCCTCCACCAGGTACGAAAACAAGATCTGTTTTTACCTCAAGTGATATGCCAGCCCACACCATGCACGAACCGCCGACGTACGAGACTGTTTCAGCAAAACAGCACTGCGAAAATCGCTGTCCTGGACGCTGGTAGACCCGGCCTCTCCTATCACTAGCACGGTGACATATCCCGCGCTCGTCAGTGAATAGAACGGAGTTTTGGACCTCTAGCGAGCCGTCTTGAAGTGAGGTTGGCTTTCTTCAAGCATCTTCTTACTGTTCATTGACTAACAGCTCGAACTTGTCTTAGCTCCTGCTGCACATCGACGCCCTTCAGATGGCCTCCCTCTCAGATAAACACTGATACCGGCTTGTCCCCGATGGAAGGTGCCAGTTTCCTTCTGGATACTCTTGAGACAGCAGATTGGCTCATGTTTAGCTGACGATCGACTTCTTGTGAATTGCGTACTTCTTGCAATAAATCAACAACTTCTGCAACTTTTTCTGGAGTAGTATTCATGATTTTGAGGAAACAACGAATCTGGTAGAGCTTTGTTCAGGTCAATGTCTGATAAGTGACTGGTAGCAAATATCGGCCAGCGTGGTATTATATACAGGAAATTGCAGTACGCTAATTGTTTTCATCGGAACATCGCATTTTGCTACGCTTACTTTAATTTAAAAAGTACTGTATAGATTTTAATGATAAAACTGGTCTGGTAAAGATAAAATACTAAGCTGTCAAAAAAAGTTGTTTTACGAGAATCGGTTAATCCATTTTAAAAAAAAATACGCCTTTTTGTACGCGCGGAGGTTTGAGTCGATTTACTTGCCCGCGAGTGTAAATATTTGCTATAAATATTTCAAATCTATAGTTATAAATATACACTCTGTCGAAAAAATAACGGGAATCGGTCAATGAAACATAAAATATCGGGAAGTTATTTACACGAAACTATTCTATTCCATTCCAGTTTTTGCATTGTATACCTGTGTATAAGACGGTTTAAATTATAAACACCATTCCAGTTTTTTTTTCGTTTATTTGTAGTTCATGTAAAACTAAAACTTGGAAATAATGCATTATGTTTTGGCAATAGTAATTCTGTATATTTTAAGTTCGAAATAACAATGCGCCACATATTATTAGTTTATCAATGAAACATAAAACTAACTTATAATGAGTACCCCAGTACCAGCCGTATGTTTTTAGGTTTTTAGGTTTCAGTGGTTTGACACTTAGGCCATTTTTGGCCCATTGTGATACCACGCATTCACGCCACATCATTAACCCATTCACATATTCACCTACTCACACAACTACAGTATACCACCTGCACGTTGCAAGCTCCATGTCAACCTGTACATTGACATGGTGGGTCGGCGCTGAATTCTGCACTCCATCAGAGGGTCTTAGTTGTGTTTATTAACATCACCGATTGTAGTCGATGATGAAAATTCGATTTGCATCTAGCCTCTGATGGGATTCGAACCCAGTACCTCCCGGTCCAAGTGCCGAAGCTTTAACAACTGCACCATTTGTTCGGTAGCCGTATGTTAGGGATGACACAATCTTCCAGCTCGATATGGCCGAGTATATACAAATTTATATGAAAATCGTCTCTAACTACCAAACCCTCCCTGGGCCGGAGATAGCGATTAGTATTTTGCGATGGTACGTAATTAAGTGGTTGCTGACCAATTGGCCAGCATTTGCCAAATGTTCAAGTTTGAGTAAATTGCCAATGTAGAAAATCTCAGGCTATGTTAAATAAAAATTTCTTAAGAATTTTCTAGGTGGAAATGGTTCTTTATGTTTTGATTTGGTAATGAACTATGGTGGGCTCCTCAGTGTCAGCCTTATGATATGGATTAGAATTTTCTCATGGCAGGATGGATGAAATGCAACTATGACTCCTCCTACAAATAATGATGAGCAATAAACTGCCACCCGTAGGTAATTGTTCACACAATTAACTAGCTTCGATATCGCTCCGTACTCCGGTGTACTTTTCTAACTATTTGGTGTATTTAAATTTGTTAGTAGTTCCGATAAAGAATCATAATAATGAGTCAAATGATTTATTTCCTATTTCAGACATGATTAGATCAAGCCACAATTTAAATACCCTTACGGAACATAACCTGAGATGTTAAAACTTGACAATTTATACAAATTTGAACATACTGTTGGTGCAGGCCACTTGGTCAGCAATCACTTGATTACGTACCATCTAAAAACATCAATCGCTATTTCCGGCCCACGAAGGGTTTGGTAGTTAAAGACGATTTTCATATAAATTTATATGGGGCCATATCGAAACTGGCAGATTGGGATATTAACAATATACGGCTGGCTCTGGGGTACTCACTATAAGTTACCCTTAATACTTTAACCCTTATGCGAGTGACGAGGTGCCCGGGTAACTTTTAAACTTTTAGACGTCTATTTTTTTATGTTTTAGCCACAATAAAAACTTTAAATTTTGTGAGCACTTCTAGTTCTAAAAAATTTTGTGCCTAAATATAAAATAACGTTATAAATTAGCAATAAAAAATCCTTACCGGCTTATTTTGAAGCGTGAAGCAGTGGTTCACAGAAGAATAGTGTGGAACGGAGTATTGAGGTATAAAATGAAAAAACCGGGATGCTCAAAACCGGGTAAATAATAATAAAAAAAAATCCTGGGATGAATCCAAGCATCAAAACATTTTTAAACACATTTTCCGGAAACGACTTCAGTTCTTGCGGCGAATTCTTTTTTAGGTTTTGTATCGACTGAAAACGAGTGCCTCGGAGTAGTAGTTTGAGTTTTGGAAAGAGAAAAAATTAGCTGGAGCCATATTAGGTGAATACGGTGGTTGCTCGATGATATTTTTTGAGTTTTTGACCAGAAATACGTTCACAGTAATAGCCTTGTGAAATGGCGCGTTGTAGAGGTGCAAAATCCATGATTTTTTTCCCACAAACCTGGCGTTTTTCGACGAATTTGCTCTCACAAACACCCAGATAATATTCTTTATTTACCGTCTGACCTTCTGGCAAGAATTCCGAATGCACAACACAATCGTGTACATTGGTACGAATTGATTCGTGAGACACAGAAAGTTCAACGGCTATCTTTCTCAAACCGAAATGGCGACCAGATAGAGACAAATTTTCCACCACATCTCGATAGATTTTGGATGCACTGTACCACTCACATGCGCCTGTTTTTGATAAAGTTGGTTATCAAAACCGTAAGCCTTCTGTAACCAAAGCTTTCGACCGTAAGCGTAATTCTTCTGTACGTGTGTATGTGACTGAACTTCTCCTAAACGGCTGGACCAATTTTACATGCTAAACCTTTACATGCTAAATTTTGTGTGTGTGTGTGTGTGTTTGAGGCGGTTCCTGGATGGTTTAGATTCATAATTAGACCCGGTAGGTTGCACTTCGATCGGGTTCTAGGATTTTTTTTTTGTTTTTTGACGTTTTTTTTTTAAATATATCATAACATATAACCCCAAAATGTCACCACCCCCACCAAACCAATCTTTTTATATAATTCTTCTGTACGTGTGTATGTACTCCCCCTGTGTACTGAACTCCTCCTAAATGGCTGGACCAATTTTAATGAAATTTGGTGTGTGTGTGTGTGTGTGTGTGTGCGTGTGTGTGCGTGCGTGCGTGTGAGTGTGTGTGTGTGTGTGTGTGTGTGTGTGTGTGTGTGTTTGTGTGTGTGTGTGTGCGTGTGTGTGTGTGTGTGTGTGTGTGTGTGTGTGTGTGTGTGTGTGTGTGTGTGTGTGTGTGTGTGTGTGTGTGTGTGTGTGTGTGTGTGTGTGTGTGTGTGTGTGTGTGTGTGTGTGTGTGTGTGTGTGTGTGTGTGTGTGTGTGTGTGTGTGTGTGTGTGTGTGTGTGTGTGTGTGTGTGTGTGTGTGTGTGTGTGTGTGTGTGTGTGTGTGTGTGTGTGTGTGTGTGTGTGTGTGTGTGTGTGTGTGTGTGTGTGTGTGTGTGTGTGTGTGTGTGTGTGTGTGTGTGTGTGTGTGTGTGTGTGTGTGTGTGTGTGTGTGTGTGTGTGTTTGAGGCGTTTCCTGAATGGTTTAGATTCACAATTGGACCCGGTGGCACTGCGATCAGGCTTTAGGAATTCTTTTTTGTTTTTTGATGAAATTTTTTTAAAATTTTTTTTTAGATTAGCATATCAGAACATATAACCCCAAAATTTCGCATTTGTTGTTGCTTAACGTTCCTGGGCAGGTTTTCTTCCAATAGTTTATAAACTATTTTCACAAAAGCGCTTTGGCATAATCTTAAAAATAATTCTGCAATAACATTTATATGAATCAAAGCAGTTTCTGTAATATATTCAGCCTTAAATAAGTGCTGACTACTATTTATGTATTTATAGTTTAATTGTTAAAATGTGAATTAAATAAAGAAAAAAAATACTTGAGAACAGTCCATGGTATTTTGTAAGACATGTATCATGATGCGCGTCACAAATTGCATTTGCTGGAAGATGACATCCTTTGGGATCTCACACTTGCAGATGCAGTATACTGAGTTCCTCTCCTCATCAAATTCGCCAATTATTCGTCATATTGTTGACCAATACTTTTCCGTCGCAAGCTTCTGTTCTCTACAAATATATAAAGATTCAATGAGCGACGACACCCTGCATCGCATTCGGACTACTGAAATATACAACGAAGCGTTAATAAAGATTGAGGATATTTGCATTCTCATTTCGAATATGATACTCATTCATTTCGGCACGCCATTGCCTAACCTAACTTATTTTTTTGATTTTATTTTGGACAACAACAAATCACAAAATGACGAAACGAAAACATTGAAATTTCAAACCCAATGTCAAATGTCACTTAGTATATTTCTCTCTCTCTCTCTCTGGCACTATATCCCAAGGGATTTGGCCGCCTCAAATGAGGTTTCATAATCATATTTTCATTTCGGATAATGAGTGATTAAAATTATTTTCCATAGTAAAACTTATTTTTTTACGTACTTCTAATTGATTAAAAATACAACAACTCAATGTACAAGATAACAAAAGATACTTATAATTAACTCATTTTATTTTGATTAGTCATCTACTTCTTCATGTTGTTCAAATTCATCATCAACTATTTCTAGATTAATGCAATGATCACACACGGTTTGATGGTGCCTTTTGTATGTTGGTTTATCGCAGAAGTTGCAAGTTACGTTTGTTTTCACGTCAGTACTCCGTGGAAATAAATTGCATTTTTGTGTTTTACGACTTTTGGTTTGTTGATTTTGAGCAGTTGGTGCTAATCTCATATCTATAACCTTGTGTCCTATTTGACTCATTTCTTGAAAAATTATTTTCGTTCTGAACTAAATTGCACGAGTTTGAGTCGTAGCATTCATATTATACACGGCAAAACCCGCGCATTTTCTAAGAGCGAAAATGTCTAGTTTTGTACCAAACAAACAGCATTTGCGGCATCAATCAGCTGACGCACGTCATTTGCTTGGGGAGGCCTACGGCGAACATGCACCATCGAAAACTACCTGTGAAGATTAGTTTAAACTCTTCAGAGGTGGCGATTCCGACATTGAGGACAAGAAGCGCTCCGAAAGCCCAAAACATTTGAAGACACCGAGCTGCAAGCGTTATTGGATGAAGATGATACGCAAACTCAAGATCAATTTGGGGGGCATTAAGCAACACTCGCACGAGGTATTTCCAAACCTTTACATGCTATGAGGAAAAATCTAAAGGAGGGAAAATGGGTACCGCATGAGTTGACTGAGAGACAGATGGAAAATCGAAGAGAGGCATTTTGAATGATTTCTTTTAATTGCTTTGATTTGCTATCACGGCATGAAATAAAGAGCTTCTTGTATCAAATTGTTACGGGATGTGAGAAATGGATGTTTTTTTAAGAATCTGAAACGTAAAAAGTCGTGGCTTTCACTTGGCGAAGCATCAACATTAACGGCACGGTCAAATCGCTTCGGAAAGAAGACAATGCTTTGCGTTTGGTAAGATCAGAGATGAATCGTGTACAATGAGCTGCTGAAACAGGGCAAGACTGTCAATGGGCAACGCTACCGACAACAACTCATCAATATGAGCCCTGCATTGCTCGAAAAACACGAACAAGTGTTATTGCAGCACGATAGCACGCTCCATCCCATCGCACATCCATCGTTCAGGACACCATCAAAACGCTGAGAAGGGATCTGAACCCCTCGGATTATCACTTCTTTCATGCGATGGTGCATGGCTTGGTACGGCTACCCGTGGCCAGTTTCGAAGAAGTGCAAAATTGGTTGGATCGGTCCAAAGACGCGTCGTTTTATCGTCGTGGTATTTATGTATTACCAGAGAGATGTGTAGATAGCGAAAAAAATGTGCAGATAGCGAAAAACAATACTTTTAACAATTCATGTTTTATATTTCTATTGAAATTTTCTATTTTTCAAAAAAACTCGGAAATTTAGTTGGTATCATTATAGTTTCAGTTTAGTTTGTATAGATTTTTATATAGAGATGGATGGGGTAATTTTTTACCTCAGTACACAGAAATGTGTTAGTTTTATTCTAACGATAAGAAATGCAATAAAATCGATTATAACTAGGTTTTTTTATCTGGTGCATATTAAATTGAAGAAAGCATATCTGGATTTTCAAAAATTTTAGTGATTTTTTTTTTGCATTTTTGTAGGTCTGGGGTAGTTTTTTACCCCCGTATACAGCAGAGTGAAGGTTACGAGCGCAAATAATTCATTTGAAAGTATGTATGAGATCTGGGTTGGGTTTATTCTGAGAGATAGCCAGATATTTGTTTTGCATCGATGCAAGGTTGAATGAAACATTGAATTCTTTAAATCAAAAAATTTGTTCGTCTCATGAGACTCAATGTTTCATTAGGACGAAACCAAATTTCAACGTTTTGTTAACCTCACCTCGATATTTCAAAACAGTTTCACAATTAACTCCCATTGGTAATGGCACAAGTACAACTCCCGTAATTAGTAAATCTGATTATTTCGGTTTAAACAAATTCTTTTGTGATTAAGCCGATATTAAATATTTTGGTCTGTTGGGTCCTAAAATCCATAAAATTGTGTACTAAATATGAAGTTAATGGATTTTTAAGTTCCGGTATGGATGTACTATTCTATACGTATGTATACGTATATCATTAAGAGTAACCTTTGCAACATTTTAAATTTTATCCGCAATGAATAATGTATGACTCCAAAATTCAAATTTTTGATTAAATTTAAATTCGTTAATTTTGAGTCGTCATCGTCTAACACAACATGTATTTTATAAATATTACTTTGGAACGGAGTCTTTTCAAATAATTGTGTACTCTAAACCTTGAAATGATAATAGGAGCATTTACGCACATGTTCGATATGCCTCCAAATTATTAAAAGTTATTTTGCAGTTTTGGAAAGTCATTGTTTAAAGCGACCAAACTTACAAACATTTTATAAATCGAATGTTGCATAACCATATAAATTTAACGTTTAGTGATTGAATCATGAAAGGTCTTTTACACTGTGAAATACAATTTTATATAAGGAGGCGAAAAGCCAAATAACTTCCGTAATGATTAAACGATGCAAATTCAACGATTTATACAAAACGAACAATTTGATAGATGTCTTGAGGAACTTAAAATCAATATTTATGACGTTAAAGCACCACAAGCGTTAATACACCCATAAAAGCTATCGTTTATGCAAAAATATTTCTGCGCTCCATAAATATTTCGATTGTATTTTCAAGACCAAAGCGGAATTTGATTTAATGACCTAAATTATTCAAGATTTGGTTTATACGTTCACTATTGGTATTAAGAAGCGATTAAATGCCGATCTATACCAAAAATTGACATTTATAGCTGTTTATGAAATTACTGTGGAACGATTTTACGTTTTGTTTTGATGATAGATCGTGATTACTTTCACCTACATGTCTAGTCAGTGTGTTTTAATCATGAATTCATGAGATTTGGTATTCGGCGATTTGGTAATTGCCCACATAGTTCTACGCATTTAAATCGTAGTTTGTTGTGATAATAATAGTGTTGCACCACTATACAACACAAATGTATTATTTTAAAGATAAACCTCTGAACTTATAAAGTTGATGACAGCGGAACCTTAAATCTGATTAATTACAACACATAATATAAACTAGCGCCGGCTAAAGATCTCAACGTATCGATAATTAACAGATAGATAATTTGTTGTGGTTAGAATATATACACCCATCCCTCGATTAACACAGTATATTGGTTCCGCAGAATACCGTGTAAATAAAATTAGAATTAGAAAGAATAAATTAAATTAGAAATAACAAACATAAACCGTATAAAAGCGAAATCGTGTAAAAAAGTACCGTGTAAATAGAGTGATGGATGTATATAGCTTTATACCTATAAAATGACATAATGTGATTTTTGTATTCAAACTAGAAAAATACCCACACCTAACCGTCTCATAAATTGATCGATATTTTAAAACAATTAATTATTTCTAATGCAGGACACGTAGTCTTGAAAAATTTCGAAATACAAAGAAAAGATTAATTATAGTTTATAAAGCGGCCTCTTTTGTGAAGTTCCTTTATAATTGTTTTGATTTCCTCGACGCTCTGATTGATTTATGGACACACACGCGTGGTAGATGTATATCACATGTCTTGAATAACATCATGTATTTTCTACGTAATATTACTAAATTGCACGACTTTCTTTATCAATAAAAATTTTTGATTGATAATCAATAAATTAATTGTTATTCATAAATTGTTTTGATTTTTATTGATATCAAGTGAATTAACCTTTTAATTACACTTAAAACATTTAATATTCAATTAATTCAATAACTACATGAAGCAGATATAGTTTTTAGTAATTCATGTAAGAATAACAAAAACAAGCGCTTGACGTCAGATGACGGTGCAGGCATCAATATTCAAACACCAATCAAAAATATTTTTTTAAGTTGGTGTACTTTGTACATATAAGTATGTATATCCATCGGTAGTTACTTACTGTAAATAGTTTTACAAAAAAAAAAATAAAAAATTTCGTTTTCATTTCGAATTAATTTCAAATCAATAAAATTTAAAGAAAGTTGAATTAAAAAATCTTGTCATGCATTCGGTTGTTCGTGAGGGATGGTACTCGTATGCGTATAATTACCAAATTAACCATAGAATACGTAAATAAACATGAATGCTTTGGTATTAAGCATTCCGATACATAACATTAATCAACACTGAATACAGGCAGGTTAAATAAAGATATTTATATTTTAAGCACAGTAAAGGCTTTTCAGGTTCACATCTGAAAAACAAAACAATCAGAATGTGTGTGCGTGGGGCTGTGGGTCACGTATAGGGTTACCATAGATAAAACTTATTTAAATTTCGTAAACCTCATGAAAAACTTGTAATTGAAATTTACTCTTAGAGCTTTCAACAGCATACACATAGTTTGATGAATTTTCAGACCGTACTGATTTTTTATTTGGAGAACCAACATCAATTTAACAGGTTTTATTCTATTGTTTTAACACGTTCACAACCGCACGACGCATATGTGCGTCATACGGTTTATACAACGAAATTTTGGCGACTCCTTTATGCGTCATGCCATTAGTAACGCCACAAACCTTACAAAACACAAATAAAACGTTTATTCTTCCATTAGGCTTCAATTAGCTCATTTCGTGCAAATTTACCATCTGATTTTTGTTGCCACTCCAGGCTAGGGTAGCAGCTCGTTCGTGAACGTGTTAAAAAAGAAACTTAAGGCGCTTGCACACCATGTGATATTATTTTGGGTTCTTGAACATTTTATTTTTCAATTCGTACAGCAAGCTTTATATTTTGGTTCGTCAGTCTCAGCGCATCTATAATTAGTCGGTTTACGTACTGCATTTTTAAACGAAAAAATCAAGCAGCACTTGGCCCTTTACGGAATCAAGCAGCACTTAGCCCTTCACGGAGAATTTAAGTGTGACACTTGTATATTTTCATTTTATATGGGATGCTTGAGCGAAACGGATAGAAAATAAAAATTGGGTCTGCGTCAGACCAGATGGTGGAAGTGAAACTTCTTTAGCCATTCGCTCACACACACGCACACAGACAGACAGACAGGATACATAAATGAAGTATAACACATTTTTCTCTGCTATTCAATATATTTCTATTTAATATATTATAAGTGACTCCAGTATTATATTATTTTATTTGCATAAAATCTAAAATCCACTCGTAGGACTACTTAGATTACATAGCTTCTGCGAAGAAATCAATAATCTTTCTGGAATCGCCGGAATTAATAGGTATATTAATGGGTGTTTTGTCATCTCTCTTGAGGTTATTAGTTATTGATGAATATGCTATGCTGATGTTCGCTTTGGTTGCCCAGTAAATATCTTAATGTACTTTCTGACTTATTGTCAGAAGCAGGCTTGTTGTACGTTAATGCATCGAAAACTAGTATGTTAGTCCTTACTAGACGTAAAAATATTTGCAAAATGTCTGCGTCTTCTCTTTTTACGAAAACCATAGCCAGATCCGACATCGTGATGATTTGATATGATTTGATATGATTTGATATGATTTGATATGATTTGATATGATTTGATATGATTTGATATGATTTGATATGATTTGATATGATTTGATATGATTTGATATGATTTGATATGATTTGATATGATTTGATATGATTTGATATGATTTGATATGATTTGATATGATTTGATATGATTTGATATGATTAGATATAATTTTATATGATTTGATATAGTTTTACATGATTTGATATGGTTTGATATGATTTGATCCGATTTGGTATGATAAGATATGGTTTGATATGATTTGATATGATATTGGTTATGATTTGATATGATTCGATATGATTTGATATGATTTGACATGATTTGATATGATTTTTTATGATTTTGTTACGACCGGTAGCCGTCCCAAGCTTAGTTTTCATTCGAACTTTTATTTTTCAGAAATATAACGTCAAGTTATTTAAAACAACCTAATACTCAACTGAATGTATAGTATCCTGATACTATCATGACGAATATGATTGTAAATGTATAATATATCCTACAACAAACTGGTTCATTTTTTTTGGTTGTAATTGTAAACGAATGTTTTATCATACTTGGATCGAAGAGAAAAATTAAAAAACGGCAGTCAATCTAATTCTTTAAAGCGTTTAACATTAATTTTTTTGCATTGAATTGTGGCATAGTCTCGTAAAGTATATAACGCGTACAAAGTACAAATTCTATTTTTTTTTAAATACAATAAAATCTCTCGGGTATAAATTTCGTGAGAAAGTTAAAGTGTTTTGAATTCTTAAAAAACTAGTAAATAAATAAATAAATATTAAATACAATTAACATATAATAAATAAGTTATAAAATAAGAATTCCTATTAAATATTGTTAACATAAAACGTGGTGTATAGTACTGGGTAACGGGTTGTGAAAAAAAAAACAACAGGACTTTAAGAACATTCAAAGTGATTCAAATAATAAAAAGTGGAAAATAAAATTATTTAAAATTGGTTTACGAGCCAATATGGTATCCAATTAATAAAAATATCACAGTGAAATTAATCAAAATCATAATAATAATTAATAAAATAAAAGCTAAATTAAAACTAGAGTGACTAGAATAAATAGAAGTATCACAGATAATATAACTATACGCTATACGATAAGTCTAAATAAACCTACTATAAAGTGCGTCATAAAACTAAACGCTAATAAACCGTTAATCAAAAAACTATATAAATAATTAATAGTGATCTGTGAGATTTGGTGGCATTTACGACAACATTACCGTGAGCTCATGAAAAACTCGAAAGCTTACAGGGCAAGATACATAACGAAGGTCGATGGTAAAATTACCCAAAATTGAAACGAACACATGGATTATTTTCCTGCAATCAACATGAAACGCATCAATCAACAATAATCCGTTACTTTAAGTATCAACTTTTATTTTATTATATTTCAAAATTTCCTTTAATTTTTTTTTCTATCAAATTTCTATTATTTAAATTAACAGAATATTTTCCTTTATATTTGATTTTACATTTACGATATTTCATTACATATATTATATTATATATTATATAACTATATTTAAAATTATGTTGTAGTTATAGGCGTAGCATAGGTTTAGGTGTAGGGTCAAATTTGGTTACTAGATTTAATAATTCAATTTGATTATATTTTCTAAATTTTAATGCAATTTAAATACAAAGGTTGTACCGGTTTTGAGTATGAAAATGAATTTGTACTGTTTGTTCGTTTTTGCAATAGTTTGTTTCGGATAGGTTGGTAAATTTACTATGGAGTGAATAACGCGAAGTGAGGTGAGAATGAGATCCAGGTAGGTAGAACAATGTGAATTGAATGGAGTTGGCTGGTTATTTTCTTAAAGTACTTTAGTTATACGGTCATTCGAGGTATCTTCATGTTTCGGAAAGCCCACCCCAAGCCCCTGAGTCTTAGCCGACGCAATCGACCGTTCACCGAAACCTCTGAAGGTACAAATTTCTGCTAACGGGTCAGCTTCAAAAGTGGTCCCGTTACAATTTGTAGGATTTGATCTGATTTGATATGGTTTGATATGATTTGATATAATTTGATATGATTTGATATGATTTGATATGGTTTTTGATATGATTTGATATGGTTTGATATGATTTGATATGATTTGATATGATTCGATATGGTTTTTGATATGATTTGATATGGGTTGATATGATTTAATATGATTTGCTATGATTTGATATGATTTGATATGATTTGATATGATTTGATATGATTTAATATGATTTGATATGATTTGATATGAATTGATATGATTTGATATGATTTGATATGATTTGATGATTTGATATGATTTGATATAATTTGTTATGATTTGATACGATTTGACATGATTTGATATGATTTAATATGATTTGATATGAATTGATATAATGTTTTGATATAATTTGTTGATATGAAAGAATGATCATTCGAGTGACTCTTGTGCAAATACTTTCCACACGTCAAGTTATCATGAGATCACCAAGTTAAACTCAAAAGTAATAAATTGTTTTCAAGACCACCGCACAACACTACGTATAAATAATCAATTTTCACTCTGCATCTCATTTTTCCCAACCGTCCTGATTACCCAATACAATTTTACTATTTATAACCGATCATAATTGTATAACAAATTCTGTAAAATTTCATTAAGATTTATGAAATAGGTTTTCTCATATTAATTTAATGTTTTCTTGCAAGCACGTTGATCATATCCGTGTACATAGAAAACATGCCGGTCTTAAGTTGGATTCGCTGTTTTTATGGTACTATGTGCAAAATGTTAGCTGATTCTCAGTTACACTACATAATCCCAATATTTTCATCTAAGTTAATTCTCCTTCTTCTTCTTCCAGGTCGTCATTCTCACGTATATGTATTTTCTAAAGAAAACCGTACGTGTGTAGAAAATAAAATAAAATTAAATATTGGGGGTACAAATTGAAAATGCGGGATTGATAACAGATGGCGTTACTAACGCTATACGCATCAGGCAGTACTGTGACTATGTTCATGTCAAAGCTACGTCTTATAGCTTTAATTTTCAGTATGTGTCAATTTGTCGCAGTGTCAAATTCATAGTTTTTTTGAGCTCTCAATATGTCGAGTTTCGTGCCAACAAAACAGCATTTGCGGGAAGTTTTAATTTACTTCTTTAATTTGAAGAAAAGTCCTGCTGAAGCACATCGATTGGTCTCCGAGGCTTATCCGAGTCATGTTCCATCGGTTTCAACGTGCGAGAGATGGTTTGTGCGGTTTAGAAGTGGTGATTTTGACGTTGAGGACAAAGAGCGGCCGGGCCAAGTGAAAAAGTTTGAGAATGCTGAATTGGAGGCAATACTCAATGAAGACTCGTGTCAAACTCAACAAGAGCTCGCAGATTCATTGGGAGTGACACAACAAGCCATTTCCCATCGTATAAAAGCCCTCGGAATGATCCAAAAGCAAGGACATTGGGTGCCGTATGAGCTGAAGCCGAGAGACGTCGAGCGCCGTTTTTTTGCATGCGAACTGCTGCTCGAACGGCAAAAACGGAAGGGTTTTTTGCATCGCATTGTCACTGGTGATGAAAAGTGGATCCATTACGATAACCCGAAGCGCAAAAAATCATATGGTTACCCCGGCCATGCATCATCATCGACGGCCAAACCAAATATTCACGGCGCCAAGCTCATGCTCTGTATTTGGTGGGACCAGCTGGGTGTGGTGTATTATGAGCTATTGAAATCGAACGAAACCATCACAGGAGCACTATACCGAACTCAATTGATGCGTTTGAGCCGCGCACTCAAAGAAAAACGGCCACAATACGAGCAAAGACACGACAAAGTAATTTTGCAACATGACAACGCTCGGCCACATGTTGCAGCGCCGGTCAAAACATACCTACAAACGCTGAAATGGGAAGTCTTACCCCACCCGCCGTATAGCCCAGATATTGCTCCTTCCGATTACCACCTTTTCCGATCGATGACACATGACCTAGCTGACCAGCGCTTCCATTCTTACGAAGAAGCCCAAAAATGGGTCGATGACTGGATAACAGCCAAGCCGGCCGAATTTTTTCGCGACGGTATCCGTAAATTGCCAGAAAGATGGGAAAAAGTTGTGGCTAGCGATGGACAATATTTTGAATAATTCATTTGTTACCATTTTTTCAGAATAAACGTTCAAAAATAGAAAAAAATCCCGCATTTTCAATTTGTACCCCCAATAACAAATTCAAATATAAATAAAACAAGCCTACTGCTATCCCGCAACGAAAGTGTTTACTAGCACAAAAACGTATAATCGTCGATTTTTCTCGTGTGACGCGGTTTCTCGACCAACACCCCTTCCCAATGTGTACAATGGGCGCAAAGAAGTTTCACTTCAAAAATATTTCAAAATCTGTAGGTATTGAAACACATAATAAAATTTTCCACATTTATTCAGGGGTGAGGCTTGTTTTCGTATGAATGAGGCTTTTTTCGTATAAACAAATATCATCTTTCGATCTCATAGGAAGTGGCGCTAACTAGGCGATTATTAAAAGGCCAATATGGTGATTGTGGGCTCGTTAATTCTATATCATCATTTACATCCCTTATCATTGTTGGATAGTAAAATTCTAGATAAACAATCGAGAGAAATGAAAAAGTTACAATTCATTTCATGCGCACTGTTTCCTCGCCGTTGCAATTTATTTATTAATCATTATTATTACATGTATCATCTTGTTTGTCGAATAGGTAAGTCAAATTGTTCTGTTCGGAAAATTTGAGCATATTAAATTTTTCTAATTTTGTTTATAGTCAACGAAATTGCAAAGTTCAGCCATCTGGAACACAACACATCTGACACCAGAAAGATGATTGTAATATTTTTTAAGGCAACAGCCTAATATTATACAACAAATAATATATACAGGTCTAACCCGATTTAACGAATCTCCGATTAGACGATACCCGATTTTGCCACATCCGATTGTACGAAAGAAAAGTATCTGATTTTGCGAAAGCTAAAAAAACTTGAAAATGTATTGCGTGTCAAGTCACCGTGCTTATTTGTACAGACGTTTTAGAAGTGGTTATTTTGATCTTAGTGACCAGCCGCGCCCTGGATAACTACGAAAGTTTGAAGATGCGGAATTGCAAGCTCTACTGAATGAAGACTCAACGCAAAAGCAACAAGAGCTTGCAGTTTAGCTAGGAGTCGCCCAAACAGCTATATTTCCAAACGATTGCACCGAATGTGAAAACATCAAAACATGGAATATGGGTCCCACATGCGTTGACCGAGCACAACCTAGGTCAGCGTATGAACACGTGCCTTTCACTGCTTGCTCGGCAATAAAAAAAGGACTTCTTGTGGAAAATTATGGCTGCTGATGAAAATTATATTTTTACGAGAACCCCAAACGTAAAAAGTCGTAGATATATCCTGGCAAACCCAGTACAACGACGCCGAAACCGAAAATCTACTTAAAGAAGGTTCTTATGTATCTAGTGGGACATGAAGGATGTGCTTCATTACGAACCCCTGTGGCACTTTTCTGGTAATTCCCAGGGAATAGAGAACTGGGCAAAGAATTTATAAGTAATTTCTGTTCTAATATGTTATTCCGGCCTACTGAGGAGAAAAGTTTGTAGTAATTTTTACATAATATCTAAATTGGCAGGGAAAATTATTCCCAATTTAATTTTGTTTTCAAAAAATTTAACAATTTAATACTAGCTTTTTACCTCAGTATGCTGGAAAAAAATATTTGAACAGAAATTACATATAAATTCTTTCCCCAGTTCCCTATTCCCGGGGAATTACCAGAATAGTGCCACAGAAAACAGGTCAAACGATGACTGCGGCACGTTACAGCCGACAATTGAACAAACTGAACGAAGAACTTGGTCAGAAGAGGCCATTTACTGGGCAAGGACGCAGGCAAGTTATATTGCTGCATGACAGCGCTCGAACTCATGTTGCTCGCGTGACTCAGAACATTCTCTTGAACTTGGGATTTGCAGTTCTCGCACACGCGACGTATTCACCAGACTTGACCCCATCCGACTACCATTTGTTCCGGTCAATGCAGCACTTCTTAGTTGATAACTAGTTCAAAACACCGGATAATATGCATAAATGATTTTATCACGTCGAAGCTTTCTTTCATGACGGCATTCGTATGTTACCTACGTATGTTAAAATTCGTTGTCTATTTTTTTATATAAAATAAATTTCCTAGAAATTTAAGATTCAAAAACCCTTTTTAAAAACTAACCGATTTGACGAATGTTCGATTTTACGAAAGCAAAATTTTATGTGCTTTTCTGTAAATCGGGTTAATACTGTATTATACATATTTCAAATAAGATTATTCTTTATCTAAATAAAATGTTTTCATTATACCGGGTGAGTTTTTTAAGCTGAAACTTTCAAATATCTCGGAACATAAGCACTCTACAATAAAAATGACCATGATCAAAATTAAATCATTCTGGAGGTGAAATACATTAGTGCTAAAATTAGGACCCCCGAACCTGTTTGTAAGAGAAATGGAAGGCAACTTGGAAACTAAGATAGGAACCCCTATTTTTTTATTGCAGATTCGGATTCTACGGCTAAAAGTACGTAGGATGTTTCCTTGAAACATTTTTTTCGATTCTTGATAGATGGCGCTGTAATAAGCGATATTAATTTTTTTTTTCGATTTCTCCTACTAAGAACATTATGCATACGATTCTGCAATATGTTTGCATTAAAATTAAGACGTTTTCAATGTAAATACTTGAAATTAGTTTTAAACGAATTTAAACGAAATTTATTAATATTTTTCGCTGGAGCAAGCAAGTTGACCACTTTGCTACCGGGGCGGCCTGATTCATTTCGAGATACCATAAGGGAGTATCACGTGGAAGTATGAATGCAGGAGTTTGCCTCTCACCCCCTGTTGTTCCACTGCATGTAGTAATATGTCTAAAGCACAACTTATGTTTACACGAAAATATTTATTATTAAAAAATAATTTATTTTTTAATTATTTTATTTATTTTATTAAATTAAACTCTTTTTTCAATCAATTTTATTTTTATAACAATTTTGATTTTAATTAGTGTTCTTTAATCGAATAATAACTTAATACTAAACTATAAAATATACTTAAATCTATTACATTGACACCCGATCTAATGTGTCAGCAAAATATGCATAAAGGTATTTATGCATATTATGCATATTTGTTGCGTGTGGATTTGTATGGTATCAATCCGCGCGCTTTAGAAAAGTAGATCCAAATTCCATGTTATTTTGGTTGGCGTCATGTGCAGAGGATCGTAACTCACACTCATGTGTAATTTGCGTACTTATTTTTAAATAAAATATAAAATTGATCAAAACCGTCTCTGCCTTTATACGTAACTATAATAAGCTCAACCTTGATATTTGCACTTCGAATATGATTACACAAATAGTTCTTTAAATTGTCTTACCTGATGTTGATGATGAACTGTTAATTTATCTGCAATTAGAAAGTATATACGCTCGTCTGATTTGCAAATCCGAAAGAAGCAGCATGTATAAGATTACATCACATGGTGTTACACACTCATCAAAAGTTGGTAATTTATCTTCCAACTATATCATTAAACTATCACAATAGTTTATCGATTACATATTTTAAAATAATAATGAACATAATTAATTCGTGGAATTATCGGGTTTTACTATAAATTTACACAAAAAAATCTGAACAAACTTTGATTGTGCGTTTCATTTAGCACGCCTTCACACAAACATGAACAATTTTTGATTCGTATTTTGTTACTGCATCATAAAATACATCTCGAAATAAAAAATAATTACCAACTGTTAGTTAAGCTTGATAAATAGACCAGCAAGCGTGTTATAGATCACAATTATTACAAAACACTACGAGTATTAAAACATTACCAAAACCAAATTAACATTTTATTTTTTTATTTATTTGCAGTAAACAAATTTGGTTACATCGCGGGTACCCGCGCCCTAAATTATTTTAAACACACAAGACTCCAAATGTTTCAGTATATAAAAGTATTAGCATGTTCAACCCTAGTCGTATTTATCGTGCTAAATATTTTTTGCATCGGGACCACAGATTCACAGTTGAGATTGGGCAAAGCAATCAATATATTTGTACGATATGGCTACTTGAGTATATCAATGAAAGTTATTTCGTACAATGACTCGGAGACGTGGTTATTTAAGGAGCCGACACGAAATGTGTTTAGGGTAAGTATACGAATTTTTAATTTTTTCTAAAAATTAATGATTTAAAATATTTTCTATATATTTTATGTATTTAGGGATTAGAATCACTTGAAGAAAATAGTTTAGATAATGCTTCGCCTGGACTATTCCCGGGTGATTTTCATCTAGAATTTTGTGATAATAAACGACAGCTGTTTCAAGCCTATTTTCGTGATTTTAAAATCGAATATTTAGATCGCCCGTGGCGTGCCTTCACCGGGGGCTGGCATCCTGAAGTCGCCGCCCGTAAATTAGGTATAAATGCATCGTTTATAACGGGCGATTATTGTTATGTCTTGGTGCGAGTATCAAGATTTCATGACAGTGCCAAACTAAAGAAACCGATCCCACCGAATCAGGTTCTAGAGCCTGATGTTGCCGAGCGCATACGTAACATAAGCGTACTTGATACACCGACCGCAATCCAATTTATGTCAAATGTAGGGACGCACTATATACATTCGTATATAACGGGTGATTCATTGTATCAAGTTAGTACATATATACAATGAGATTATGAAATTTTTTATTAAATGTAATATTAAATTCGCAGGTTTTTGTTTATAAAAAAAATAATTATAAAGCGTTAAAGGAGCGGCTGCGATCACGTGGCGTAAACGGAGTATCACAATCCGATCTATATAATTATTTTGCGCCTTGGTATGCGGAACATTTGGGCCAAATACGAAGTGCCAGTGGTAATAGTACAATCGAGCGATGGGCTACTCGCAAACTAAAACTATCCTACTATTTATTTACGTACGCAAGTTTAATCAAACTGCACGGTAATGGTCAACTGCTGCGTACGGTTGATCATATATTAGGTAATGAAGCAATATTAGAATTAGAATTAAAGGCCGTTAGTGTAATATTTAAGGAGCCAACGAAACGAAAGTGGTTTGAAGAAATTTTAGATAATTATTTAAAATTGTGGGAAGTCAATATGTAGTTTATAAAGTATAATATTTTTTTTTTTATAAGTTATATTAGGTTTAGAATTATTCTTTTATTAATATTCAATCAGATAAAATTTATTTGATCTAAAACAATTTTGAAACTAGTAAGTTTTCCTATATCTATACTATATAGACATTTAATTTAATTTAAAAACTATAGAATATTAAACACTATAAAATCTCTTCACAAAAATTTGGTGAAACAATGAAAATGTCGGGTTGAGTCTGAAGTCTGAACCAAACCACAGCCAACGAAAGTAAACTTGATATAATCATCTCTTAACCATTTACAAAAACGTCCAAAAAAATTACACTTATAGGTAAGGAAAGAGTTAACAAATTTCAAAAGGCCGGGTCTTACCACTTTTTGGTATTTAATAAACATTTAAGAAAATTCTGAGTTTCAGAAACGTAATCCAATCTCTAATGACATTACGATCATTTTGAGAATTATTTTCATGCAAATTTTGTTGTTTTTCGACCGAAACCAATTTTGTAACAGCTAAAAATAAACTAATTATCATATACGTTTCCAGGCTTCTGAAACAAAACCGCGTAAAAAGTCCTGCGCCACGTTTTGAATAAGAACGGATAACATTTCTTAATGCCCTGAAATCATATTTACGACTGCAATTCCCATAACATAATTGGTTGTAACTAGGAGTAACTTTTCGTCGGGTAAAATTCAGGGAGCCTGCAATGCTTTACGGGTATAAGTTTTAGTGGCCGTCGTTCGTTTATATCAAATTGGGCATTCCTTTCTCTATTATCTCTACACTTTTTATAGGATTATGAAAGATGGCTGCTGAAATTATGATCGTATTGAAAATTAAAATCGAACTGCAATCGACTCAAGCAGTTATTTAGCCAGTGTTTTAAACATATAACACTAGAGGTGTTACTGTCACTTATTTAAAATTAGTTACTTGGAAAGATACATCATCATACACATATTTTGAATAATTAGAATATCATTAAAAATTGCATAAAATTTAAATTGGTCCATAGTCTGAAGCCTGAAGTAGTTTGTAGTCGCATATGAACTCCTATCTTGTGATTTGTATAAGATAACCAGATATTTAAACTTTTAAAGGCGTGCACAACATTATTTTAAGTTGTTAAGTAAATTTTTAATAAAATGACCCAAAGATACTCAAACTGTTCATCGTATGCTTCGAAAATACTTATAATTTGCAACATAATTCTTGCTGTTCGAACCTAACTTCTTTATCTGATCTTGCTTAGTGGGACATTTCAATGTACAATTGCGTTTTCAAACTTGCATACCAGTTTTAATTTTTCTTGCTTGAAATTAGCGAATATTCTGATGCAGTAGCTATGGACAGTAGCTCGAGTCGTGTATAGAAACGACGTTTGTATTTTTGAGTTTACCTATAGGACTAAGTTGAATTTTCATATGGTAAGGGATAAGACATCGAGACCTAGTCGCACCTTTCCATATTGCCCTTTCGAACAACAGCAAGCGATGAAGACCAGCAAATTTGCCTCCATCACACCTAAACCCAGCATCCTATTTAATTATACATTTCGCAGACATCAAAGAATCTTCATTTAAGAATGTGCGAAAAATTCACAAATACCAAGAATTAAAAATATTCTCAAAAATAAAGTTTTCTATTTTTTATGTACATGAATATTCTTCTACGAGATATTTTTTTTCTTCGTTCGTAAAGAAATATTCATTCTCTTGTTTTGTATTGAGAATGTACTTTTGTATTGAGTAACATCGCATCCCCAATAGAATTCCTTATGACTTTCTCCTTACAGAAAAGTATGAAAAAAAACTTGAGAAAAAAAAATAATTTTTCTCAAGTTTTTTTTTCATACTTTTCTTTGTAAATATTACTCAAATTAATAAAATGTTAATACTTGACGAACAAACGTTCAGAGAAAAATAAAAAAGTGAATGCGATGAAGAAGTTTGATTCACGAAATTGACGATTTTGAATCTTTTTCTATAGATGTAATATTTTGTTAAAAAAATTATTTTGTATTTTTTGTTTGTTGCATTAGAACGAGAGCGATAAATTTTGTGCATACTCTGTGGTATGTAGTTTTTCTATTAGTGTAGTGTTTCTGTTAGTGTAATATCAATTAAAATTCTATTTTAATAAAAAAAAAATACAGAGTGGTGAAGAAATGATGTATGAAGAATTAGTATTTTTAGTTTCATATTTTTTCAAATCTGATATATTTAATTCCATTATTTTATATAATGGTTAAAGTTTCTACAAAATAAAATTTGTTTTAGTTACAATTTTTATTAAATGTTAGATTTTTATGAGGATCGCTGAATTTATTTTATTTTATACTAAAATTACAACCTTCCATTTTTATAATCAATAAAAACCTAATTATAGATTATTATAGTAACATATTTATTCATACTATATAGAGTGATCCCATTTGGGATGCTAATTCCAAAGCGGTAATTCCTTGGTTGGCTCTGAGGAACAAGCGTCCTGAAAAGGGGAATGCATTTATGATACTCTCCGAATTACTGAAGAAATAGGCAGACTACTACTACTACTACTACTAAAGTATAACCCTCAAAACATTTAAAGGAGCAAACATTTTTCCATCCAACTGGTAACCAACCGCTTATGCTTCATTTTACCTAGAAGTGGTTAAATTCAATTTTTTTTTAAAATGGCGAAAATATTTTATTTCTAACGTTTGATTTAAATTTTTTATTCTATTATATTCACTTCAAATCTCCATACGTTATTTCCAAACAACTACAGTAAAACTTCGATTTAACGGACTAATTGGGGAGTCCGATTCTCCGTTAAATCCGAATGATTTTAAATTTAATCATCTATAAGTTTTGCACTTTTTCTTAAATATGGCCACCTAGAACAGAACTCGTTCATTTCTTAAACGATTATGATGGGATTTTGTTTGTTTAATGGAAATGAGATTCCTATACAGTTTTTGGAAGAAGTTCTAGAATATGGCCATCTGGGACGGAACTCTCAAATTTATAGTATTCTTATCAACAGCAACCTCGAAAACTGTTCACGGTAATATGGAATATGGTGTCTTCTAAGATCTTGAGATCGTTAGGACTTTTCGAACCAAGCGGAACATAAATTGTGCGGAACACAAGAGCATAAATGGTCTGATAGTAAATTCCATAAAACAACGAATAATTACACAGATGGCCATATACCAGAACTTTTCCAAAAATTATTTAATAGTCTCATTTCATCCACAATGTCCAATTTCATCATAATCGGTTAAGAAATGACCGAGTTCTCTCCTAGGAACTTTTTCCAAAATTGGTTTAAGAATCCTTTTTCCATCCAACATACCAAATCCCACCTTAATCGGTTAAGAATTGATCGAGCTCCGTCCCAGGTGGCTATATTCCAGAATTTCTTCCAAAATCATTTAAGAATCCCACTTCCATCCATCATACGCAATCCCATCATAATCGGTAACTGAAAAATGGAAAATACAAAATTGTCCGTTAAATCGAGCGTCCGTTAAATTGAGGGCTTACTGTATTATACTTTTTTAGATACATATACCGCATTTATGCAATATAATTACGAAATTTTTTAGTATTAATATTGCAAGGATTTTTTTTCATAATTTATTTTTGGACTATAAAGCATCTTAGTTCTCCAAATAGAGAGAGATTCAAAAGAAGCACTTAGACGTAAATTAAATCCCAAGCAAGTCGTTGATCGCTCCATGTTAACAACTTGAAAATTATATCTCAATAATCGTTTGCTTCTTCTAGAAGCAAAATGTTGTTAACATTCTCTAAAAAATCACATGATACTCGTCGATATCAAAACTAGGCCCCTCTAACGGAATTTAAAATAACGAAATTTCCTATATCAAATTGTCCATCGAAAATTTAGTTCTTTGATAAACCGTGCCACTAGGCTAAAAATCGCAAAATCAAAATTTGTAAAAAGGTGAGAAATAACAAAACACTAAAATGTTTCCGGAAAGAATTTTATAATTCTTGAGTTCGATATTTGAAAATATGTATTTGTAAATTAGTTTACTCTTTTTTCATATTTTTCGTCCGATAACTTAATAGATAATATTCATGATTTTTTAAAACATTCATCTACGAAAAACAAAATTCATCTTTTTAGTTGCTCATGAGAAATCATAAAGTCGTGAAGAAAAAAAATTCACAATATTTCGATTTTGATTTTTCGGGTATACTGTAAATTCTTGGTCATCTGTTTTGTGACAAATGAAGTTCTTTTGAATGAATTTTTTGATGTCTGCATTTCAGTAAAATAAGCGGGAGACCGTGGGTAGTATCATTGTTTTACGGGAACTGCATCGCCTACATTTATTCAGTGGGTGATCAAATGAGTTCTAGAAAACAAGGAAACTCAGCGATAATTTGAGCTAGTCTTCTCTCAAGTTTGGGGCCCAATTTATGCCAATTTTCATAAGTTCGGGCTGCTCTTTTCAAATTAACTTTCACCACAATTTACTGGGTCAGTCCTGCAGCGATATTCAAGCGTACTATTTTAGTTTTGCATAAACAAAACACAGACAGCAAAACGTGGCCTAGAATAGCAGTGTTTAAAAATGAAGTTAAATGTTGGACTTTAATGTTCAAGAACTTTTCAGAACCCAAGAAAGCGTTAAAACCATTCATTTTCTTAATATTTCTTCGCAACTTCCAATAGCTAATCGATCTACTAGCTCTATATTAGGTTTATGATTGAACGGAGTTTCGGTAGATTGACTACATGTACTGATCAACAAATGACAAATGACAATTTTTTGTGACATTGTACTAAAAATTATGCTGCAATTTTATGACAATACTTGTGAGTACTAAATCACGATTCGTATGGAGTAACATTTTCGAAATGTCACCAAAAATAAACTGGCAATTTTAATAATATTATCATTGTTTTTTAGTATCGTGATTTATAAGTTTTCATACAAAATATGTGTGAGTATTTATAATTTTAAAAACCTTATAATATATTTGATATTACTTAAAAATGCAGTTGCTATAATTGTCATACATCGTTTTATCCGAATCATAAAGTTTCAATGACATCAATTTGTACCAATAAGCAACGTCACGACAAATTGTCATTTTGTCGGAATCTACCCCTTGGAGACCCACAACTAAAACAGTAACCGTGTTTTATTATTGGAGCACTATCTGGCGTCGAATAGGAAATTTCTACTGAAACTGCAGCTATTATTCACTGGTATCGCTATACCGTAAAACTGAAAAATAAATGCATCCATAAAACAAACATTTGTCGACATGAAATATATTGGCATTTATGCCTTAATTCCATGGAAAAGATTTACTGACAGTAATTTTTTACTGATAAGTAAAAAGCAAAAAAAAAACAAATATTTTTTATTTCATTTTATAGTAAAATTTTAGGGTTTTACATTTTGGCATAACCTAAAAATTTCATAACATTTTTAATTTGTACATTTTCGTATAACTCGATTTTTTTTTATATATTTTAATTTTTATATATGTACGATAAAAACCAGTAACGTTAATTAATTCAACAGGAAAAAAAAACAAATTGACATTTAACTATCAAAATGGCGAACGACTTATTTTGTATGAGTGTGAGAAAAATTTCTTATCTTTACGTACATTTTTTGTAGATGTGTGAACAATACTGCCATAAAAAATACTTCAATTTACTTTTTAGTACACTACCACCATCACAACTATTCTCTCAGTAAAATTTTACTGACAACATTTTTTATTTTGTACACAACCCGTAAAATCTATATTTTTTTCTCGCTTTTATATTACTGACAGTAGATTTTTCCCATAGAATAGGGCCATTATTTTGACATAACGTCAACGTTTGACAAGAATTCAACTTGCTGCGTTTTAAATTTTTATTGTAAGATTAATGGCAAATTCTTTTCGATTTTCAAAAAAAAAAAAAACAATTTTATTGTGCGGTAAAGAACTTGACTAAAAAATCTATTTCTAAATTAAAAGTAAAACACAAACTACACTCCACTTTAATTTTATATAAATTTTTATTGACTGTAACAGCGTAAATAATGTACAGTGAAGAGCTGATTGAAGAGCAAATCAAAATTACAATTGTTGTTTGTGTTTAGATTTTGGTTTACTTTGACATAACATTTTATATCTACGAAAAAATAAAGATTTTTTAAAATATGATTTCAATTAAAAAATAAATCAATTTTTCATTGCAAAATAATATGCGATGGTAATTTAGATCAACATTTTTTGATCTGACAGCAAATTGATTGATCGAAAATCATTTTTTTGGGTTGAAACGAATTTATCATAAGTTTCTAATGGTTTCAGGGGTTTACAATATAAAGGCCTTTTTGTTTTGAAATGGATAGCGCTCCCGATAGCGGCTCCCAATAAATAGGTAGAGCAAACTATTTTTATATCGACTTTAAACTAAAAATTTGAATGAAAAATCTTAGTTTAGAGTTAAATAAATAAATTATATGAAAAAATAGCGCGCTAAATATAAGTTTTGACATAGAAAATTGGGTGCTCCGGATAAATCTATCGAGCGCTAATAAAAAAACACGGCTAATATTTGTTAAAAATACTTTTTCCCTGATTTGGTTGTCTCCAACTATTTCGTAAATCATAGCTGTTCTGTGAGCTATGATTATTCTGAGGTAAATTTTCGGAATGTCTTTGAAAGTGAGCATGCCATGGTTTTGTCCTATTCAATCTACACATTTCACTTGAATTGTATAGTTCGTGTTCGAATAATGTCGAATATATGTCTTTACAATTATAAATTTGCTTACAAATCTCTTCTGGTTCACTAAATCCGGAATAGAACTAATTCTTCTTCCAGCTAATTTATACTGCAAGTTCGGGTTCATATTGGGCCGCTGCCTCACTTTTGATCGTTAAACAATGCCAACATCGTATTTTTTAAGTCCAACCAAGCGACCGTTGCATGCCTTTATAAGGTTACCCAATACTGTTCGAAGGTAGGATTTTTTAATAGAAGATTCAACCCATCCACAAGTTTTTACAAAGTCAGGTTATTGGTCCAAGCAAGCTGTTCTACCGTTTTATTGGTGATCGACTATTTGTTGATTCCAATATTGTGCCTAGGAATTCGTTCTTGAAGTCGAGGATTAGATTATGTACAGTATGTATGTCATATTGTTAATTTCATCTTGTAATATCTCTGAAAAAGTTGTTATTTTTTCCATAACAGTTCCAGTAATCCCACGTACAATAAAATATTTAAATTAAATTGAAATTGAAATTAAAAAAAATCGAAGTTTGGCGACAGATGTAGCTTATGATTGTGGCAAAAAAATTGGCAAACCATAAGCTACATCTGCTGGATGCCACTGTAACTGTTTTCTAAACATATTTTTCTATGAGTTCAAGAAAACGTTTCAGCCTCTCCCACAGGCGGGCTCCAGGGTACCATTTTCCAGCCGGCTAGCGATCAGTGGCTGATTGGGTTGGTTTTTCTGGACCTCAGTAGAGTTTGAGTTTGCTGCATAATAAAAATGGTAGGGTCATCAGGATAAACTACGCTGCGGTATTTAAATAGGGGAACCAATAGTTTAGAACTTTTCCTTTCACGAACTAAAAAGAAACGCTCTAGAAAAGAAACACCCGCACAACAAAAATACTCAATAAGAATACAACCAGTGTACCTAGAATACCAGGCAGTATTGCTTGCTATGTCTACAGTGTAATTTTTAAACTGTAGGCGGCAGTCATTTCGTAATATGTTATCGGATAATTTTATCCATGACAAAATGCTATCACTTTCAGCGCTGCTCAATTTTTTCAAATTGTAGTCCATCCTTTCTCCAGAAAATACTTCGTAGACAAAAAAGAGTAGGCAAATCAAAAGTTCGTTTCAGTAATTCCAAACGTTGTATATGTATACGTTGTGTCTGTTTCTAAATTTTTTGTGCCTCCACATTCCATATCAGAGAACACACGATCGCAGATGAGGTTCTTCTGAACATAGAAACCAACTGCGCCAAAATCTGTCATTTCATCCAGTTTTATTCCAATTATTGCACCAAATGCAACAAGTAGCATAATTCCATTTCAAATTCATGGTCCACGGAGGCAACATCAATGTGGAATGCATCGCTGAACAAATGTGTCAGGTGATTGGGTAAATCTTCCGCTCCGTTTGCAACTAACCGTTCCAATGAACTTCCAATGAACTTCCAATGAAATGTAATTAATACCCTTCAATTTCTTGATTGAAAGCACAAATTCAGCCACAATATTTTTCGAATGGCAATGAACTTACCAGACAGAAATATGTAATCAGAGGTGTCAAGATAGTTTCTAGAACACTCTGTCAGAAATTGGTTGTTCAACAACACAAATATTATTAAGAGGAGGGTTTATTTATTTTTTGCTCATTTTAGTAATGAAAATTACATTTCTATGATAAGCACAAATTTCCTCAGTTCAGCTGCCTGTCCAAAATAAGAAAGTTGACGTTCAGTGATATTTGTGGTACTCACTAGAAATCGGGTATTATTTTTATTGCTTGTAGGGCGAAACTAATTTTTGAAAGTTCCCCTTCCGGATTTACCAACACTTCTGCTCGTAAAAAGAAGCCGTCAGACACGATAACCCATAGAGTTTAGGAGCCTTCCACGTGGTCTTGCTTCGTTGGAAAACCTGCAACCACTGACTCTAACATCACTCAACTTCACCAAATGGTGCCGATAACCGTTGAATTAAAGTCAGAGAGATAGAAGAGGCTAAAAATATGTCAAAAGAATGTGTTTTCAAAAAATAGTGGACTGCCAAGGGGGAATCAGTTCCAAAAAACGCAAAGGCTTTTCCTTCGGCTGAGAAAGTGATGGCGACTGTTTTCTAGGACAGCTATGGAGTTATCCTAATCTCATCATTACTTGCAAGCTGAAAGCAGAAATTGATGAAAAATGACCACATTTGTAGAAAATAATCGTGTTCCACAGCGAATTTCGAAATTACGATTTGAACTGCTTAACCACCCTCCTTACGCGCCAACCGCCTCTTTTTGTTCCGTAACTTAAAAGTTGCGCTCGGAAGACAGAGATTTTCGTCGAATGAAGAGGCCTTACCATCGTAAACAACTAATTTACAGAGAAACACGCCAAGTACTATTTGGACGGAACGAAGAGATGCTAGCATTTCTGGGAAAAGTGTATAGACGCACAAGGAGACTATGTAGAGAAATAAAATTAAATTTGAAGAAAAAATGTCTGGTATCTTCATTAGGTCGGAAAGTTTTCCGGCAACCCTCGTATAATTTACTTAAACAGGTTGAATCGTCTTGATACAATTTAAATTTAAAACTGACAATTTGTGAGACCGCCTGGGGCATGGAATATACACCGTTTAATTCTCAATATTAAAAGCTATTGTATCCTCTTGATAAAAACTTAGAAGAATCCCTGTGACCCTCATGAAATTAGTCGAAATATAAATTACTGAAACAGAAATCCGCATGTCATACAAAATTAAAAATTATTTTATTGACTTGATGGCATATTTTTTCCCAAAATATTTCATCAAAATACTTTTAAGAACATAGGTTAACAGTGTAAAACTAATACAATGATATATTAGTTATTTGTTAAAATTTTCACTCCCATAGACTCGGCTTGTTTAGTGCCATCTATGAATAAATAACTGGTATGAACTTATCAACAATTTAGTTAGTTGGAAATTTGGATAAAGAAGCGGTGTCAGACGCCATTTATACTGTAATGTCAAACTGTTTGTTGGGTCTCGACCTGGAGTGCTGCTGATCATTTAATCGAAAGATCGGTTGTAATTTTGTTCCTTCTAAATTTCTAACTAAAGAAATGACATTGAAATTTGATATCCAATAAACCGAATTCATTATTGGTTTGCGCCCACCTTCCTATAACCTCAAAATGGTGATACCTCGCCTTATGAATCCGTTTAGTACCATGTGTAATTTTCTTGGACTTTAACCAATTTAATGAACAAAAATCAAAAACAAAAAAACGGTGCCTTAAATTATTAAATCGTTAAATGAACAAAATAATTATTAAATATCTTAGTTATAAGTAAATAAGTAGATTCTTCCAAAAGTTTATTTTTTTAAATTAAATTATAAAAAAGGAATATTGATAAAATTTTATCTTTTTACCAAGTGATTCTATATTTTGTTTTTCTCACTGTGATAGCCTAGATAAAATGATTTACATATATATGAAAAATGTGTAATTGTAATTTAAAATTTAAAAAATATTAATAATCCGTACATATCGTATAGCTAAATAAAATAAATATAAAAAATCAAAACTATATATAGATAAAATAAATCGTGTTTTGTTAACCCGGGGGGTGCCCCAGTTGTGAGAAAGACGATACCGCTCAAGGTAAGTTATCAAAGATATACCGGATACAAAGAATTCTATTCCATTAGGGTAAGTAAAAAAAAATTATATAACGATTTCCGCTTTATAGAGTACATTCCCCCGTGCAATGGGTAATTGTAACTAATCAATCTGGTAAGCATTGTACCACCGTCTTAGACATTGTGCGGAGAAAGACGAAAGAATACATTAAATAAAAATTTAAAGTTAACAAAAAAAAATTACTTAATTGTTTTGATTTGCAATTAGACCTGGGCACTTGAGCATATCAACATGACTTAATTTGTTGTGTTATATTATGCCAGTTGCATTTAATTTTTGTGGTCAATTTTCTATAATTTCGTTTTACTGTTTATCTGGAAATTATATAATTTAAATTTTTCTGGTCACAAAGGTATTTTAGTCGAGCAACGGGTAACAATTTAAAATTAAATAACTCAATGATACTGCATGTCACGACAATTCATTGGCACCGATTAGGAAGGTAACTTGATCCAATTTCAAATCATAATATCAAATTGACAGGCTAAGCACCAGAAATCACATGCTATCTAATTCCAAAAAATGTAAAATCACAACTCTAAAGGTTCCAAGTCTGAAAATTAAAATTACCAAAGTCTATTTCATTCGTTGAGATATGCCTTACCGTTATCCTACCAGAATCCGCATTTCCACATACAAAATGAAGCCTAATATCTTTAGGTATATCAATCGTACTTTTGTCGTAGCACGCAGTACATGACAGTTACGCCATCTGGACTTGTCACACCGGTTGGTTGCATATGGAAAGCGCATTTCTTGGAAATTTTGTAGTTTGAAATTTGGTTATGTTATGGCATCGAACCTGGATTACAGGCGAATGAGGCGACATATTGCAGCAACTTGAACGTTGATCTACTTAAAATTACACCACTAATCGAAAAGAACCGAAACATACAGAATCTGTGACAATAAATTTTATCCGTTCAAAATAAGTAAGGCTAACACATCACGGATTTTTGCAAAAAATTGAAAATATTTTTGTGTTGAAATTCCGGTTCAAAATGATTATAGGTACTGTAAATGGCATATTGAGAAATAAATTACCGGTTGGCTGCATATGGAAAGCGCAGTTTTTGGAAATTTTGTAGTTTGAAATTCGGTTATGTTATGGCATCGAACCTGGATTACAGGCGAATGAGGCGACGTATTGCAGCAACTTCTACGTTGATCTACTTAAAATTACATCATTAATCGAAAAGAACCGAAACGTACAGAATCTGTGACAATAAATTTTATCCGTTCAAAATAAGTAAGGCTAACCATCACGGATTTTTGCAAAAAATTGAAAAATTTTTTTTGTTGGAATTCCGGTTCAAAATGATTATAGGTACTGTAAATGGCATATTGAGAAATAAATTACCGGTTGGCTGCATATGGAAAGCGCAGTTTTTGGAAATTTTGTAGTTTGAAATTCGGTTATGTTATGGCATCGAACCTGGATTACAGGCGAATGAGGCGACGTATTGCAGCAACTTGAACGTTGATCTACTTAAAATTACACCATTAATCGAAAAGAACCGAAACATACAGAATCTGTGACAATAAATTTTATCCGTTCAAAATAAGTAAGGCTACCCATCACGGATTTTTGCAAAAAATTGAAAATATTTTTTTGTTGAAATTCCGGTTCAAAATGATTATAGGTACTGTAAATGGCATATTGAGAAATAAATTACCGGTTGGCTGCATATGGAAAGCGCAGTTTTTGGAAATTTTGTAGTTTGAAATTCGGTTATGTTATGGCATCGAACCTGGATTACAGGCGAATGAGGCGACGTATTGCAGCAACTTCTACGTTGATCTACTTAAAATTACATCATTAATCGAAAAGAACCGAAACATACAGAATCTGTGACAATAAATTTTATCCGTTCAAAATAAGTAAGGCTAACCATCACGGATTTTTGCAAAAAATTGAAAATATTTTTTTGTTGAAATTCCGGTTCAAAATGATTATAGATACTGTAAATGGCATATTGAGAAATAAATTACCGGTTGGCTGCATATGGAAAGCGCAGTTTTTGGAAATTTTGTAGTTTGAAATTCGGTTATGTTATGGCATCGAACCTGGATTACAGGCGAATGAGGCGACGTATTGCAGCAACTTCTACGTTGATCTACTTAAAATTACATCATTAATCGAAAAGAACCGAAACATACAGAATCTGTGACAATAAATTTTATCCGTTCAAAATAAGTAAGGCTACCCATCACGGATTTTTGCAAAAAATTGAAAATATTTTTTTGTTGAAATTCCGGTTCAAAATGATTATAGGTACTGTAAATGGCATATTGAGAAATAAATTACCGGTTGGCTGCATATGGAAAGCGCAGTTTTTGGAAATTTTGTAGTTTGAAATTCGGTTATGTTATGGCATCGAACCTGGATTACAGGCGAATGAGGCGACGTATTGCAGCAACTTCTACGTTGATCTACTTAAAATTACATCATTAATCGAAAAGAACCGAAACGTACAGAATCTGTGACAATAAATTTTATCCGTTCAAAATAAGTAAGGCTAACCATCACGGATTTTTGCAAAAAATTGAAAAATTTTTTTTGTTGGAATTCCGGTTCAAAATGATTATAGGTACTGTAAATGGCATATTGAGAAATAAATTACCGGTTGGCTGCATATGGAAAGCGCAGTTTTTGGAAATTTTGTAGTTTGAAATTCGGTTATGTTATGGCATCGAACCTGGATTACAGGCGAATGAGGCGACGTATTGCAGCAACTTCTACGTTGATCTACTTAAAATTACATCATTAATCGAAAAGAACCGAAACGTACAGAATCTGTGACAATAAATTTTATCCGTTCAAAATAAGTAAGGCTAACCATCACGGATTTTTGCAAAAAATTGAAAAATTTTTTTTGTTGGAATTCCGGTTCAAAATGATTATAGGTACTGTAAATGGCATATTGAGAAATAAATTACCGGTTGGCTGCATATGGAAAGCGCAGTTTTTGGAAATTTTGTAGTTTGAAATTCGGTTATGTTATGGCATCGAACCTGGATTACAGGCGAATGAGGCGACGTATTGCAGCAACTTCTACGTTGATCTACTTAAAATTACATCATTAATCGAAAAGAACCGAAACACACAGAATCTGTGACAATAAATTTTATCCGTTCAAAATAAGTAAGGCTAACCATCACGGATTTTTGCAAAAAATTGAAAATATTTTTTTGTTGGAATTCCGGTTCAAAATGATTATAGGTACTGTAAATGGTATATTGAGAAATAAATTACCGGTTGGCTGCATATGGAAAGCGCAGTTTTTGGAAATTTTGTAGTTTGAAATTCGGTTATGTTATGGCATCGAACCTGGATTACAGGCGAATGAGGCGACGTATTGCAGCAACTTCTACGTTGATCTACTTAAAATTACATCATTAATCGAAAAGAACCGAAACATACAGAATCTGTGACAATAAATTTTATCCGTTCAAAATAAGTAAGGCTAACCATCACGGATTTTTGCAAAAAATTGAAAATTTTTTTTTGTTGGAATTCCGGTTCAAAATGATTATAGGTACTGTAAATGGCATATTGAGAAATAAATTACCGGTTGGCTGCATATGGAAAGCGCAGTTTTTGGAAATTTTGTAGTTTGAAATTCGGTTATGTTATGGCATCGAACCTGGATTACAGGCGAATGAGGCGACGTATTGCAGCAACTTCTACGTTGATCTACTTAAAATTACATCATTAATCGAAAAGAACCGAAACACACAGAATCTGTGACAATAAATTTTATCCGTTCAAAATAAGTAAGGCTAACCATCACGGATTTTTGCAAAAAATTGAAAATATTTTTTTGTTGGAATTCCGGTTCAAAATGATTATAGGTACTGTAAATGGTATATTGAGAAATAAATTACCGGTTGGCTGCATATGGAAAGCGCAGTTTTTGGAAATTTTGTAGTTTGAAATTCGGTTATGTTATGGCATCGAACCTGGATTACAGGCGAATGAGGCGACGTATTGCAGCAACTTCTACGTTGATCTACTTAAAATTACATCATTAATCGAAAAGAACCGAAACATACAGAATCTGTGACAATAAATTTTATCCGTTCAAAATAAGTAAGGCTAACCATCACGGATTTTTGCAAAAAATTTAAAATATTTTTTTGTTGGAATTCCGGTTCAAAATGATTATAGGTACTGTAAATGGTATATTGAGAAATAAATTACCGGTTGGCTGCATATGGAAAGCGCAGTTTTTGGAAATTTTGTAGTTTGAAATTCGGTTATGTTATGGCATCGAACCTGGATTACAGGCGAATGAGGCGACGTATTGCAGCAACTTCTACGTTGATCTACTTAAAATTACATCATTAATCGAAAAGAACCGAAACATACAGAATCTGTGACAATAAATTTTATCCGTTCAAAATAAGTAAGGCTACCCATCACGGATTTTTGCAAAAAATTGAAAATATTTTTTTGTTGAAATTCCGGTTCAAAATGATTATAGGTACTGTAAATGGCATATTGAGAAATAAATTACCGGTTGGCTGCATATGGAAAGCGCAGTTTTTGGAAATTTTGTAGTTTGAAATTCGGTTATGTTATGGCATCGAACCTGGATTACAGGCGAATGAGGCGACGTATTGCAGCAACTTGAACGTTGATCTACTTAAAATTACACCATTAATCGAAAAGAACCGAAACATACAGAATCTGTGACAATAAATTTTATCCGTTCAAAATAAGTAAGGCTAACCATCACGGATTTTTGCAAAAAATTGAAAATATTTTTTTGTTGAAATTCCGGTTCAAAATGATTATAGGTACTGTAAATGGCATATTGAGAAATAAATTACCGGTTGGCTGCATATGGAAAGCGCAGTTTTTGGAAATTTTGTAGTTTGAAATTCGGTTATGTTATGGCATCGAACCTGGATTACAGGCGAATGAGGCGACGTATTGCAGCAACTTCTACGTTGATCTACTTAAAATTACATCATTAATCGAAAAGAACCGAAACATACAGAATCTGTGACAATAAATTTTATCCGTTCAAAATAAGTAAGGCTAACCATCACGGATTTTTGCAAAAAATTGAAAATATTTTTTTGTTGAAATTCCGGTTCAAAATGATTATAGGTACTGTAAATGGCATATTGAGAAATAAATTACCGGTTGGCTGCATATGGAAAGCGCAGTTTTTGGAAATTTTGTAGTTTGAAATTCGGTTATGTTATGGCATCGAACCTGGATTACAGGCGAATGAGGCGACGTATTGCAGCAACTTCTACGTTGATCTACTTAAAATTACATCATTAATCGAAAAGAACCGAAACATACAGAATCTGTGACAATAAATTTTATCCGTTCAAAATAAGTAAGGTTAACCATCACGGATTTTTGCAAAAAATTGAAAATATTTTTTTGTTGAAATTCCGGTTCAAAATGATTATAGGTACTGTAAATGGCATATTGAGAAATAAATTACCGGTTGGCTGCATATGGAAAGCGCAGTTTTTGGAAATTTTGTAGTTTGAAATTCGGTTATGTTATGGCATCGAACCTGGATTACAGGCGAATGAGGCGACGTATTGCAGCAACTTCTACGTTGATCTACTTAAAATTACATCATTAATCGAAAAGAACCGAAACATACAGAATCTGTGACAATAAATTTTATCCGTTCAAAATAAGTAAGGCTAACTATCACGGATTTTTGCAAAAAATTGAAAATATTTTTTTGTTGAAATTCCGGTTCAAAATGATTATAGGTACTGTAAATGGCATATTGAGAAATAAATTACCGGTTGGCTGCATATGGAAAGCGCAGTTTTTGGAAATTTTGTAGTTTGAAATTCGGTTATGTTATGGCATCGAACCTGGATTACAGGCGAATGAGGCGACGTATTGCAGCAACTTCTACGTTGATCTACTTAAAATTACATCATTAATCGAAAAGAACCGAAACATACAGAATCTGTGACAATAAATTTTATCCGTTCAAAATAAGTAAGGCTAACCATTTCGGATTTTTGCAAAAAATTGAAAATTTTTTTTTGTTGGAATTCCGGTTCAAAATGATTATAGGTACTGTAAATGGCATATTGAGAAATAAATTACCGGTTGGCTGCATATGGAAAGCGCAGTTTTTGGAAATTTTGTAGTTTGAAATTCGGTTATGTTATGGCATCGAACCTGGATTACAGGCGAATGAGGCGACGTATTGCAGCAACTTGAACGTTGATCTACTTAAAATTACACCATTAATCGAAAAGAACCGAAACATACAGAATCTGTGACAATAAATTTTATCCGTTCAAAATAAGTAAGGCTACCCATCACGGATTTTTGCAAAAAATTGAAAATATTTTTTTGTTGAAATTCCGGTTCAAAATGATTATAGGTACTGTAAATGGCATATTGAGAAATAAATTACCGGTTGGCTGCATATGGAAAGCGCAGTTTTTGGAAATTTTGTAGTTTGAAATTCGGTTATGTTATGGCATCGAACCTGGATTACAGGCGAATGAGGCGACGTATTGCAGCAACTTCTACGTTGATCTACTTAAAATTACATCATTAATCGAAAAGAACCGAAACATACAGAATCTGTGACAATAAATTTTATCCGTTCAAAATAAGTAAGGCTAACTATCACGGATTTTTGCAAAAAATTGAAAATATTTTTTTGTTGAAATTCCGGTTCAAAATGATTATAGGTACTGTAAATGGTATATTGAGAAATAAATTACCGGTTGGCTGCATATGGAAAGCGCAGTTTTTGGAAATTTTGTAGTTTGAAATTCGGTTATGTTATGGCATCGAACCTGGATTACAGGCGAATGAGGCGACATATTTCAGCAAATTCAACGTTGATCTACTTAAAATTACATCATTAATCGAAAAGAACCGAAACATACAGAATCTGTGACAATAAATTTTATCCGTTCAAAATAAGTAAGGCCCATCACGGATTTTTGCAAAAAATTGAAAATATTTTTTTGTTGAAATTCCGGTTCAAAATGATTACAGGTACTGTAAATGGCATATTGAGACATAAATTACCGGTTGGTTGCATATGGAAAGCGCAGTTTTTGGAAATTTTGTAGTTTGAAATTCGGTTATGTTATGGCATCGAACCTGGATTACAGGCGAATGAGGCGACATATTGCAGCAACTTCAACGTTGATCTACTTAAAATTACATCATTAATCGAAAAGAACCGAAACATACAGAATCTGTGACAATAAATTTTATCCGTTCAAAATAAGTAAGGCTAACCATCACGGATTTTTGCAAAAAATTGAAAATATTTTTTTGTTGAAATTCCGGTTCAAAATGATTACAGGTACTGTAAATGGCATATTGAGAAATAAATTACCGGTTGGTTGCATATGGAAAGCGCAGTTTTTGGAAATTTTGTAGTTTGAAATTCGGTTATGTTATGGCATCGAACCTGGATTACAGGCGAATGAGGCGACATATTTCAGCAAATTCAACGTTGATCTACTTAAAATTACATCATTAATCGAAAATAACCGAAACATACAGAATCTGTGACAATAAATTTTATCCGTTCAAAATAAGTAAGGCTAACATCACGGATTTTTGCAAAAAATTGAAAATATTTTTTTGTTGAAATTCCGGTTCAAAATGATTACAGGTACTGTAAATGGCATATTGAGACATAAATTACCGGTTGGTTGCATATGGAAAGCGCAGTTTTTGGAAATTTTGTAGTTTGAAATTCGGTTATGTTATGGCATCGAACCTGGATTACAGGCGAATGAGGCGACATATTTCAGCAAATTCAACGTTGATCTACTTAAAATTACATCATTAATCGAAAATAACCGAAACATACAGAATCTGTGACAATAAATTTTATCCGTTCAAAATAAGTAAGGCTAACCATCACGGATTTTTGCAAAAAATTGAAAATATTTTTTTGTTGAAATTCCGGTTCAAAATGATTACAGGTACTGTAAATGGCATATTGAGAAATAAATTACCGGTTGGTTGCATATGGAAAGCGCAGTTTTTGGAAATTTTGTAGTTTGAAATTCGGTTATGTTATGGCATCGAACCTGGATTACAGGCGAATGAGGCGACATATTGCAGCAACTTCAACGTTGATCTACTTAAAATTACATCATTAATCGGAAAGAACCGAAACATACAGAATCTGTGACAATAAATTTTATCCGTTCAAAATAAGTAAGGCTAACCATCACGGATTTTTGCAAAAAATTGAAAATATTTTTTTGTTGAAATTCCGGTTCAAAATGATTACAGGTACTGTAAATGGCATATTGAGAAATAAATTACCGGTTGGTTGCATATGGAAAGCGCAGTTTTTGGAAATTTTGTAGTTTGAAATTCGGTTATGTTATGGCATCGAACCTGGATTACAGGCGAATGAGGCGACTTATTTCAGCAAATTCAACGTTGATCTACTTAAAATTACATCATTAATGGAAAAGAACCGAAACATACAGAATCTGTGACAATAAATTTTATCCGTTCAAAATAAGTAAGGCTAACCATCACGGATTTTTGCAAAAAATTGAAAATATTTTTTTGTTGAAATTCCGGTTCAAAATGATTACAGGTACTGTAAATGGCATATTGAGAAATAAATTACCGGTTGGTTGCATATGGAAAGCGCAGTTTTTGGAAATTTTGTAGTTTGAAATTCGGTTATGTCATGGCATCGAACCTGGATTACAGGCGAATGAGGCGACATATTGCAGCAACTTCAACGTTGATCTACTTAAAATTACATCATTAATCGAAAAGAACCGAAACATACAGAATCTGTGACAATAAATTTTATCCGTTCAAAATAAGTAAGGCTAACCATCACGGATTTTTGCAAAAAATTGAAAATATTTTTTTGTTGAAATTCCGGTTCAAAATGATTACAGGTACTGTAAATGGCATATTGAGAAATAAATTACCGGTTGGTTGCATATGGAAAGCGCAGTTTTTGGAAATTTTGTAGTTTGAAATTCGGTTATGTTATGGCATCGAACCTGGATTACAGGCGAATGAGGCGACTTATTTCAGCAAATTCAACGTTGATCTACTTAAAATTACATCATTAATGGAAAAGAACCGAAACATACAGAATCTGTGACAATAAATTTTATCCGTTCAAAATAAGTAAGGCTAACCATCACGGATTTTTGCAAAAAATTGAAAATATTTTTTTGTTGAAATTCCGGTTCAAAATGATTACAGGTACTGTAAATGGCATATTGAGAAATAAATTACCGGTTGGTTGCATATGGAAAGCGCAGTTTTTGGAAATTTTGTAGTTTGAAATTCGGTTATGTCATGGCATCGAACCTGGATTACAGTCGAATGAGGCGACATATTGCAGCAACTTCAACGTTGATCTACTTAAAATTACATCATTAATCGAAAAGAACCGAAACATACAGAATCTGTGACAATAAATTTTATCCGTTCAAAATAAGTAAGGCTAACCATCACGGATTTTTGCAAAAAATTGAAAATATTTTTTTGTTGAAATTCCGGTTCAAAATGATTACAGGTACTGTAAATGGCATATTGAGAAATAAATTACCGGTTGGTTGCATATGGAAAGCGCAGTTTTTGGAAATTTTGTAGTTTGAAATTCGGTTATGTTATGGCATCGAACCTGGATTACAGGCGAATGAGGCGACATATTGCAGCAAATTCAACGTTGATCTACTTAAAATTACATCATTAATCGAAAAGAACCGAAACATACAGAATCTGTGACAATAAATTTTATCCGTTCAAAATAAGTAAGGCTCATCACGGATTTTTGCAAAAAATTGAAAATATTTTTTTGTTGAAATTCCGGTTCAAAATGATTACAGGTACTGTAAATGGCATATTGAGAAATAAATTACCGGTTGGTTGCATATGGAAAGCGCAGTTTTTGGAAATTTTGTAGTTTGAAATTCGGTTATGTTATGGCATCGAACCTGGATTACAGGCGAATGAGGCGACATATTTCAGCAAATTCAACGTTGATCTACTTAAAATTACATCATTAATCGAAAATAACCGAAACATACAGAATCTGTGACAATAAATTTTATCCGTTCAAAATAAGTAAGGCATCACGGATTTTTGCAAAAAATTGAAAATATTTTTTTGTTGAAATTCCGGTTCAAAATGATTACAGGTACTGTAAATGGCATATTGAGAAATAAATTACCGGTTGGTTGCATATGGAAAGCGCAGTTTTTGGAAATTTTGTAGTTTGAAATTCGGTTATGTTATGGCATCGAACCTGGATTACAGGCGAATGAGGCGACATATTGCAGCAACTTCAACGTTGATCTACTTAAAATTACATCATTAATCGAAAAGAACCGAAACATACAGAATCTGTGACAATAAATTTTATCCGTTCAAAATAAGTAAGGCTAACCATCACGGATTTTTGCAAAAAATTGAAAATATTTTTTTGTTGAAATTCCGGTTCAAAATGATTACAGGTACTGTAAATGGCATATTGAGACATAAATTACCGGTTGGTTGCATATGGAAAGCGCAGTTTTTGGAAATTTTGTAGTTTGAAATTCGGTTATGTTATGGCATCGAACCTGGATTACAGGCGAATGAGGCGACATATTGCAGCAACTTCAACGTTGATCTACTTAAAATTACATCATTAATCGAAAATAACCGAAACATACAGAATCTGTGACAATAAATTTTATCCGTTCAAAATAAGTAAGGCTAACCATCACGGATTTTTGCAAAAAATTGAAAATATTTTTTTGTTGAAATTCCGGTTCAAAATGATTACAGGTACTGTAAATGGCATATTGAGAAATAAATTACCGGTTGGTTGCATATGGAAAGCGCAGTTTTTGGAAATTTTGTAGTTTGAAATTCGGTTATGTTATGGCATCGAACCTGGATTACAGGCGAATGAGGCGACATATTTCAGCAAATTCAACGTTGATCTACTTAAAATTACATCATTAATCGAAAATAACCGAAACATACAGAATCTGTGACAATAAATTTTATCCGTTCAAAATAAGTAAGGCTAACCATCACGGATTTTTGCAAAAAATTGAAAATATTTTTTTGTTGAAATTCCGGTTCAAAATGATTACAGGTACTGTAAATGGCATATTGAGAAATAAATTACCGGTTGGTTGCATATGGAAAGCGCAGTTTTTGGAAATTTTGTAGTTTTAAATTCGGTTATGTTATGGCATCGAACCTGGATTACAGGCGAATGAGGCGACATATTGCAGCAACTTCAACGTTGATCTACTTAAAATTACATCATTAATCGAAAATAACCGAAACATACAGAATCTGTGACAATAAATTTTATCCGTTCAAAATAAGTAAGGCTAACCATCACGGATTTTTGCAAAAAATTGAAAATATTTTTTTGTTGAAATTCCGGTTCAAAATGATTACAGGTACTGTAAATGGCATATTGAGACATAAATTACCGGTTGGTTGCATATGGAAAGCGCAGTTTTTGGAAATTTTGTAGTTTGAAATTCGGTTATGTTATGGCATCGAACCTGGATTACAGGCGAATGAGGCGACATATTGCAGCAACTTCAACGTTGATCTACTTAAAATTACATCATTAATCGAAAATAACCGAAACATACAGAATCTGTGACAATAAATTTTATCCGTTCAAAATAAGTAAGGCTAACCATCACGGATTTTTGCAAAAAATTGAAAATATTTTTTTGTTGAAATTCCGGTTCAAAATGATTACAGGTACTGTAAATGGCATATTGAGAAATAAATTACCGGTTGGTTGCATATGGAAAGCGCAGTTTTTGGAAATGTTGTAGTTTGAAATTCGGTTATGTTATGGCATCGAACCTGGATTACAGGCGAATGAGGCGACATATTTCAGCAACTTCAACGTTGATCTACTTAAAATTACATCATTAATCGAAAATAACCGAAACATACAGAATCTGTGACAATAAATTTTATCCGTTCAAAATAAGTAAGGCTTAACCATCCGGTTCAAAATGATTACAGGTACTGTAAATGGCATATTGAGAAATAAATTACCGGTTGGTTGCATATGGAAAGCACAGTTTTTGGAAATTTTGTAGTTTGAAATTTGGTTATGTTATGGCATCGAGCCTGGATTACAGGCGAATTAGGCGACATATTGCAACAATTTAAACGCTGATCGAACCATATACGAAAACGAAAAAATTTCATAATAGGCCTCCAGTTTTCTTATAGTCGACAATCGAAAATTTGATAAATTATCAAACTTCTTAACACGAAATTTATTGTTACGACGTCATTTTGGAAGCATATACCGTGAACAATGGTTAGGGTCACGTTCGTGTCCGGATGGGGGGGATATTTTTATTTATTTTATCCTCTCATTTTAATGAAATAAATACAAATTGAAAAATCTCATATATGCCAATGTTTATTTAATAATTCTAAATATTTTATTTTGTTTTCAAAAAATAATTCTGCTATTTTTAAATTTTCTCATTTTATATTTAAATTACATTATATTTTTAAAAATTAATAACATAAACAAAAAATAAAATAATAATCTTATAATTCTGTTATTTTAATAAGTAAAGGACAATTAATTATTATTAATTATTTTATACACAAATTTTAAATTCAATCTTTTTATATTTTTTATTTAATTTGAGACAAAATGAGCGTAGACTTTTAAATACTCGTAAAATTTTATTAAATTGATTTTTGAACGCTATTTAATAATGAAAACCAAAATAATAAAAAAAATTTTAATTGATTACAATTTTTAGTACTAAATTGTCTACTGGCATTTTTTCCTGTTTGTAATTTAATTTTGAAATGCAAAATTATTCTAATGGTCGTATCATAACTTTCAATTTCAAAATTGTGGCAGTGAATTAGCATCACATACTTTCGTGCCGTTTAGTTTTATTTTTATTGTAATTTATTTTTATTTTTGTTTTAAAACTATTTAAAATTCGTTTATAATATTTATTAGCTTTTATATATTGAACATAATATTTTTTTAATTGAATAACTGGCTTAAAGAATATTGTTTTGTTTGTGTATTGAATTTATTAATTTTAAATTATTATTTTATTTGTTTAAAGTTTGATTCTAATAAAAAAAAATTGAATTATATTTATTGATATTTCGTTTGCTATATAATTAATTATGGAATTGGAATTAATTTTATATATATTTTTTCTATTTGCTGGTTGTATTTTTTTTTCTATTTTCTGTTCCCTAAATATAAATTTTGTACCCATAATTAAAAATGATTAATAATTACTTTTAGGTAATAAACTATTAAATTAAAAACAATACATATCGGAGCATAACATATTTGTATTATCATACCTCAATCACAAAAGGGCTGAAGCTTAAATTGTTCTTTTAAAAATTTCTAGGTCTAAAATGTTTTATAACTGCTCATAGCTGCCAAACCACACGTTATCGATGGTATTGCCATACATACAGATGATGTCTAAAAATGTATCTCAACCGTTCATCATCTATTATAAAAAAAAAACTTACACCACACGTAATGAAGCTACTTAGTAATTATAATTCCTCTAATAATCACCAGAGGCTAACGAAAACTCTACTTAAAAGTATCTTCTTATGAATATTAATTTTAAAATTTGTTTCAAAATAGTGAGATTTTAAAAATGCACGATCCAAATTGGGCATTTGCTACTTCGAAATACAAATATGAGTTAAACCAACATCTTCTATGTGGTAAAATGTCGTAGCAAAAAAAAAATGACGTCGTTCATTGTCAGCATTTGGTGGTTTTCCCTAGATGACTCAATGAGCAACTTAATATATTTATATACATACTAGTCAGTCTTGAATCACGATTGCCGGGAATAATGGATAATGGCCATCTAGATTTAAGTTTAAATATTTTAAGTAGTATCTGAAGTTGGTTATTGAGTCATCTAACAAAACTCACCTAGAGCAAATTTTGCAAGATTTCAGGTATTTTTAAAAATCCGCTTAAGTAATTTAAAACTTTCAGGTTCGGCTGTAGTGGAATAAAATATAATAAAAAAGCCCACTAAAATATAATATTCTAATTGGCATCTGACATTTCTGTTACACTGTTAAAACCCGGAGAAAAATATATTAAATTAAAAAAGGTTTGCATACTATTTGGAATTTAATTCAAATAAAAAAATTATGTAATATTTTTTGAGTAATTGTCCGCCAGGCGGGGACGATGATAGATCAGACCTTTGAGTATTCATTTCCCGTAGCAGTATCTTAGAACAGTTCCAAAGAGGCTTGTTAATGGTCTAACCTCAAACAACTAGGCAAGATGAAATCTTTAATAGTCAACATTATAAAAAACGCTTCAACTCTCTGCAACAGTGGCACAAGTCAAAATTCACTCATTTCTAAGATATTCGAATCAAACGATTCCCAATAATTCATATTTTCATTATTTTGAATCAAATCAATTAAATTTAATAAATTTAAGATATTGGAAATTGCTCTAAGTAGTTTTGCAAAATATTATATGATTATAAAAATTAAGATCCGATCGAGGATGTACGAATAGGGAATTTTTTATTCTACTAATATAATATATTATCTAATTTTTGAGTGAAATTTTAAAATCGCTTTACTGAAATTTAAACATTTTGTTTTGAGTCTTTTGTTTTGAATTAAATTCCAAGTCGTTTGTTAACTCTTTCTAATATAATATATTTATCTTACTCTCTTTCTAATATAATTTCACTCAGATTTGCATTTTAATAGTGTAATTGAAGACCCACATAAAGATCTAAAATTCCAATTGGAATAAAAAATTATAGGTAATTTTTTTGTTATTTATTTCACAGGCACATTTACACCGTATTTTATCTTGTAGGTGTTCTTACGTTCTTTTAACTTAAGTTTTGAATTTGTCATTTTACTTATGAGTAGAATTTTGTTGTGTTATCATCTTCATCTGTATAAATAAAAATCGCTTAATTTACACTCAAAACATAAAATTTAGAGATTTGAGTTCTTTTAAGCATATACATAACTAATCTATTTTCTAAAAAGAACTCAAACGCATAAAGTTAATTCTTGTTCAGGATTGATGATTATTGTTTGGACAATAATTAATTTATCTCAAGCAAAGCAATTTAATTTGGATGAATTATTGAATTATTTATTACCTATGAGAAAATATATTTAAATAAACTTTGTCAGGTCTGTGGTGTTAGCACCACCAAATGAGAATTCAAAAAGCAAGTTATGCCATAAATTGACCCAGTTTTGCTTATCCCTTAAAAAGATGCACAGACCTACAAAAAGCGCTATATAATGAGTGAAATTTGAAAAAGCACTCACAATATCGATTTTGAAGAAGTGAGTTATGCGTTATAAAATGAGATAAATTTGATCCGGCAAATGTACTTTTGCCCACATTCTGCCCAATTTTGCCTACAGAAAAAGTATTATTAGCCATCAAATGATCTATAAAATGAGTGAAATTTGGGATGGCACCTCAAAAGCGAATTTAAATAAGTTAATTGACCCTTTGCAAGCGCTAAAAAAATTAGGTAAAAAAATTTGAATGAGCAACCTCAAAAGCGAAATGAGTGAAATTATTATTTACCCACAAGTCAAGTTTTGTCCACCCATAAAAAATGTAGCCCATCCCAAAGCCATATATAAAAAACGTCAATTTAAATAAATTAGTTATGATTTAGAATCGTTCGCATGTAAATGAATTTTGCTATTAGAATTTAGAGTATTAAAATTTCTACTAAAACCGTTGAGTTAAATTATAACATTCTTATTAATTAATCACAATTAATTGTTGATTTGAATAAACGAGTTATGTCTTTAATATGCAATACACTAACTTAAGGGGGTGAACAAAATCAATCAATATGTAAAACTCATTTATTTAAATTGATAATTAATAGTCGTCATTTACGACGTCATCACTTACATAACATTAATATAAAGCGTTCATACATGTATTGTTTTTGCCTTTAAGGATAAAAATTCTGCACAATATTTGTTTAAAGGTCGGCCATCTTATCCTAAGGCAAACCTTAAAGCAAAATTATAAATTTTAAAATTAAATATTGCTTATATTTCTGTGCGGCAAAATGACATAACCTTAAAATATTTTGACTTTCGTAAACAAGTATACGTTCGTAATCAATGTTTACTCACTGAAAAGTGTTAGAAAATTAATGAAATATGAACCAAGGCCCGTAGTTTTGCCCACCATTTAAAAATATTCTAAAAAGTCTTCTTCACCCAGTTTGCCCCCCAAAAAGTTTCGTTCATCTTCTAAAAACAATAAAAAAAATGTGTTATTTAAATCAGCAACCCAAAAAGCGAATTTAAAGTAATGAGTTTCGTCGTTATTTTGTCCACATTACGCAAAATTCTGCCCGCCCACCAAAACTTTTTTCTCACGTCCCAAAGCTATTTACGAATCTTAAAAAACATTTGAGCTAAATATTCTCAAGTGACTTAATTAAACAAGTTATGTTTTACAATTTGTTCTGAAGTGGATTAACATCCCTAATTTTATCCACTCTAAAGTTGGTTACGGCCCTCACAAAGCTAAAATTTCAACGTAAACGTTTTTCAATTTAAGTAAATTATTTGGCTCATGCTTTGTGTCCGACGAAGAGTTTTTTGTCTAAAGTTCCTAGTTAGTCGGAAATTCGATCGTCAGTTCACCCATGGGCCCTATTATGAAATTTATCCGATATCGTAAAATCCGATCCGTCGCGGATATTGCTATTATGAAAATAAAAAATCCGAGCGTTAGCGGATTTTACGAAAATACAAATATCATATCCGATTGGTATTTAGGTATGGCTGATATCGTAAATTACGAAAGATGAAAAGTTTGTTTTAATTTATTTTGTGTAAATTTTAATTAAAAAAAATTAAATATTTTTAAAATGTAATTACATATATGTAAGTCATATCTACTATCCATTAAATTTTATTAAATATGTGGTGTTAATTTATTTTTATTTTTACGATAAACAAATCACACAAAATTAGATATAAAACCCGAGTATTTACTTTGACACCAACAACAAATTTACAGAAAAAAAAAAAATGACTTCACTCCTCTATATTTGGTTATTAGACCTAATTTCATTGGTCCACTTTTGACAGTTTAAATACGTGTTTCATAATATGAATATCCGTCGAGGATCGGATTTTACGATTTCGTATTTTACGATATCGGATAAATTTCATAATAGGCCCCCAGGTATTGTTAGATGTCTCTAATATTTATAAACCAAAATCTACCCGATATTTCGTTTTAATCTGAAAACTTAGTTCCAGTTTATCAATTACCGATTAGAAATGTTTTTGTAGAATGTTGAATTTAAGATTATATAGCAGATTTTAATTAAACATCAGGTGTGGTTTGTTTTGTGCCATCTTTGAACGATTGGTATGAACTAATCATCAATTTAGTTAGTTGTTAATTTAGACAAAAAATTCGATGTGAGACACACATATGATTGACTGGAAATGATTTTTTATGGTTTGAGTATCAAATTGTGAGAGCTCGGTATCAGCCATCTGGTAGAATTTAACTTATCTACATTTTGGCCAAACTAATTTATGCACTTCAAACAATAGCTATTAAATTTGGTTAATACGGCAACTTTAGCCAACGCTGCATGCTTTGGTCAGAGCGTCCCCATCGTGTACTCAAACTCTAAATGCCATTTCGGCAATAGGTCAGTTATTAGTTTTTAAGTATCAACTTTTGATGTCAAAACTGCATTTAGGTCTTTCAAAAATTCCTCATCTATAAAATTTGAGATGTGGCTAAGGATTTAAAGAGAACAACTAAAGCCGAACTAAATGAACTATCTGGACGGAATTCAAACCAGGAGAAAACAAATTATTACCCAACTAAAATAAAATTATCATTTTTGAATCATGTTAAAATTTTTAAAATAAAAGGAATTCAGCTCCAACAAAATTTGGGCTGAGTCGTTTACGGGCTGACCCGTAATTCCCCAATTCTTATTAAAGAAAATATGCCAAATTAAAAACTCTAAATCAATCGGAAATGCATGATCGATAAATTCATGCAACGTCGATTCGCCTCATGTTCTGTTTATAGAATTTCTAACTTTATAGGACTCTTTATAGAATAAAGCAGCGGGAAATTCGTGTCGGGTTTCGAGAATCCTTAATTGATGGAATAAAAAATAGGCAGAAAAGTATAGTATAACTCCTTTTCATACGAATCACGAATACTAATTTCGTATCAGCCAGCTACGCTCCAAAAGTATTAGAATCCGTAGAAAATTTGTTTTGTAAAAAAATTTCCCATACTAAAAATGTTAATTAAGCAAAAAAAAAATATAAATTATAAAAAGAATTTTTAATAAAATAAAATCATCCCTACAAATGAAGTTAAACCAAAAACATCGAGTTTTTCAACAAAGAGCGTAATTGGCGCAGTTGGTGACGATAAAAGATAAGAAAATAATTTTATGTCCATAGGGATTCATAAATGGTTCTTCGTTCATTGAACCAAACAATTTTTACGACCAATCATATTTCTCTAATGACTGCATTTTTTCACAAGAGCTGATTAGTCGAAAAAATTGTTTGAATGAATGAACGAGGAACTATAAATGTGTATACCAAATTAAACAAAAAAAATAATAATTTCGCGAAAGTCGCCAACCGGAATTTAAATTTAATTTTTGATTAAAACGAAAAATGAAAGTTTAAATAAAATCTGTGAAGAAACATATTGTGGGGTTGGTCAATGGCATGGCATACTGGTGGTCCGACCAAATGTTAATTCATGAGGTAATTTTTACTGCTTTACTGCTACAATAATTTTGTAAATCCAGCACAAAAAATTATCTCATCATAAAAAGGGTTCTAAAAGTTCAAGGATCTCATAGAATTGGTGAAACCGCGGATCACGGTAGCTTAGATTAAGGAAAAATTAAATTAGATTGTGACAAAAATTTTAAGATGACACGACCATGAAGCCATCAATGGTCCCTACCATTCTTTGATGGAATGTCATAGAGAATGTAGAACAAATTTTAGGAATTATAACAGTTAGATGGGACTGCTTACAACAAAATAATTCTTAGAAGGATAAGGAATAAAATACATAGTTGGCCAAGCCAAAGAGGTTCTCAATATGTATGGGAAGCCGTTTTAAGTTTGGAAAGATATAAAAAATTATCTTATTTTACATGATAGTGATAAACGAAATGAAACAAGACTGATACTCAAGATTTGCACCAAATATCTCAGAAAAATGAGCCCATAGCAAAATTTTATGCAAAAATCATAGAAATATAATCCACTATTACGAATCATATTAAAATTCACGAAAACGATAATAATGTGATAAAATCTAAACATGCACTTTATAGTGAAATGTGTTTAAATTTTTTCTTATCTGAAATGAGAAGTGGAGAACGTCAACATTCTCAAATGCTATTTAATCAAAACAAATATCCAAAACCTAAACTTCGAGTATGGCATCAAGAATATCAAAGATACCCAACTCAATTTCATACAAAAGCAAAATTTCAATAAATTCAACAGACAACCCTCAAACTAATAATTTCTTTAGGTCAAATGGTTCTCCAAGAATTTTCTTTCAAGAATTATTTACCATTGAAAATTCAAATGAAATCAACGAAGGTAGTAATCCAAATCAAAATTATTTGAAGTTACCAGCGATGAGTATGAGAACGAAGATGACAACAATGACGGAGAACTTCTTTCGGAGAAAGTAACTACCGAAGAGTTTTTGGAATCGTATTTTGAGGAAAATGGAAATTACTATATTAGTACCACCGGCTGACATTTCAGACAATCCTACAAATGAAGCGTCGTCAGTATGAACTTCATCAGTCAATCTGAAATGAAGGAAAATACATTTGGGGCGTGTACTATCAACGTTCACAGGAAACTCACCGGCTACAATAAGTTGTTTTCAAACGCAATCAATTTTTATCATTTTTTCAAAATGATATACGAGAAACCAACCGGAACGACGTTATCCATCAAAACCTGACCTAGGCGCTAGTAGCAATGGGGTGGTTCGACTAGCACGAGATATTCCACCGAATCGTTACCATAAATTATATTTCGACAAATATTATTTAGCGAACAATGGTATTCATTCACTTGGAACGCGGTTCCTTTATGTATAGGACACCGACAGACTCCGCGAAGCCAAAAAAGTTAAAATAGGAACATCTGGTAAGTTTGTAACCGATTATCATGGAATCGATATAACGAACGTTTATTGGAAAGACAATAAAATCGTAAATTTTGTGACGGAACCGATGCATGTAGTGGATAGATATGATCGAAAAGGAAAAACAAAAATCCAAATACCTTGCCCTGCTATCGTAAAGCAATACAATATGGCAGGTATATGCGGCTCTTTTACCATCTTTTAGACGTAGCCATATAAACGCATGGCTTCTACATCGCAAGTCCAATGAACCGTCGATGAAGCTCATTGATTTCCGAATTTAAATAGCTACTTCTAGCTTTATTCCTAAATAAGAATAAGAATTAAATTCTTTCACGAGAATAAATTATTCACATATGAGTCATAACATTTATCACAATATCAATTATTTTCAATAAAAATTTCAACTTTAAGTTGTTTTACTAAACTTTCTATGTCCCTTCATTATAAAACTACACAAATTAATTTTTCGGCGTAAAACAAAAAAAAACGCGCACTGTAGGATTAAATTCTATTAAAGTATAAAGGGTGTTTGGCAGGTGGACCGATACAATTTTTTGGCAGATTGGAAGGGGAGTGGCCATTTGGAAGCTTTCATCCCATGGAACTGATGTCCGGTGACTGTGATATGATAAGTTTTTTTAAATTACTTAAAATCTCACCCTTAAATGGTGACAACCTTTTTGTTTGTAGTCGTAAAGGCACGAAATAATTTTTATTGTATTCTGCAATGTGATTTTAAACTAAATAAATCATTATTTAATACAATTGGGTTAAGAAAAACGAGCTATGGGCTTCCAAATCCTAAAAGATGTGTGAAAGTATACAAAATGTCTACCTTCTATATCCCTTTTTCAACAAAAAAAAATGGTTCAATTTAAGTCCAAACCACACATACAGTGTTTTTTTTCGGACGAAATAAGTTTGAAAGGAAAACACAAATGTGTAAGTTGGTTGAAAACACATACAAAAATAAAGTTTTGACATGCTACTTTTGCTGTACCCACACAATTGTGTTACCGTGCAGGAAAAGGGATATGCATTTAAAAAAAACTAGCAATTGATTTCCCAAACTCATGGATTGGTAGGGCTGGCCCTATTCCTTGGCCCGCGCAGTCCCCAGACCTCACATCCGTGAATTTCTACGTCTGGGGACGTGTTAAGGAAATTATTGTACGCAACAAAGGTACCCCCAATAGAAATTTTAATTGAAATGATAAGCGCCGCATTTGAATAAATTAAAAATGCATTGCAACGTCGCACAACAACCGTGGATAAAAGAAAAAGATGCCTTGCATGCATACGAAGTGAAGGAGGCCATTTTGAACAAAATCTAATAAATGAAGTTGATTAAAAATTTATCAATAACTGAAAACGTACGTATATTCTTAAACCTGACCACGGCAAAGTAGTATCTCTTAATTTGATCACAAAATGAACGATTTCTAAGACATGCAACATACCGATGAATAGGGAATAAACTAGAGAAGTGTTTAAAACAAAAGTTATTTCAAAACAATTTCTAGTTTTTTTTAAATGCATATAGAAGGTAGACATTTTGTATAGTTTTACAATTTTTTAGGATTTGGAAGCCCATAACTCGTTTTAAATAAAAATTATTTCTTGTCTTTACGACTACAAACAAAAAAGTTATGACCATTTAAAGGTGAGATTTTGGGGGGATCGGCTCAAAATCCCGACCAAAAAAAATCCCGTCTTTCATAATCCCGACTTTCAAAATCCCGTTTTTCAAAATCACGACTTTGCTGAAACCTTAAAAATCGTCGGGATTTTTTTAAAAATATTAAATATTAAATTTTGTGTTTTTATAGCTAAAAAATTTAATATTTAATATTTTTTATAACTACCTACTAGAGTAGGTGTCATTAATAGATTCTATATAATCTGCTCCTAAAGCCCCTCAGAGGCCCGTGAGAGTTATCGAAGCCGTTAGCCTCTACAATTATTGCATTTCAAAATGTCAGCACGCGGTAACGAATTCATAAAAAAAATTTTAAAAATCAGGGGGTGTATTATGAAATTTTCGACCGCGTGTTTTTTTCGACGTTGTCGAATTTTTGTATTATGACGTGTTTTTTTAGATAACGTCGACTATTTTACGACAGCTCTTGATGTGTCGAGTACATAAAAGAAAAGTGTTAAGTGTTGAGAAATAAAAAAAGTTTGTTAGTAAAAATAAATTAATAATTTAAACTTATAAAATTTTAATTAATAAAAATTTATTAATTTAAATTTAATAAAAAACAATTAATTTAAATTTAATTTTTTTGATAATTTCAACAATAAATATTAAATTTAATAATAAATTATATTTTTTTTATCAAAATGTGACTATGATTTAAATTTTGTAATTTTTATATTAGTGTTTTAGTTTGTTATATTAACAATAAACTTTTTTTGTTGTCGAAAAAAATACGCGCGTCTTAAATTTCATAATAGACCCCCAAGCTTTTGAAAATCGGGATTTCTAAAATCGAGATTTTGAAAGTCGGGATATTGAAAATCGGAATTTTGAAGGTGGTAATTTTGAAAGTCGAGATTTTGATAGTCGGGATTTTGAAAGTCAGAATTTTGATTTCGGGATTTTGAAATTCAGGAAAACGAGCCCAACCCGATTTTGGGTAATTTAAAAAAAACTGTTTAAAACTGTATTTTATCTTGATATAATTGATTTAATTTGGAATTCATTTCATTGGAATTGCCTATTAACTAATGTTCGGAAAAATTCAAAAGGCAAATGTATTTCTAATATTATCCGTAACCAAAAGGCCTTCTGTAACCTAATAAAGATTAACAACCTCGATAAAATATAAAAAATAGAACCAAATTATTTAATAATTGAAACAAATTGCAGGAAAAACAGAGAATAAAAAACACCCAATTTACTGAACCAATACACTTGCAAAAAGGAGCTTCTACTATGTGTTGCATTAATATTTGAGCTCATGAAAAAATTATTTTAGTTATGTATCCTAGATTATAAAACTCATGTAACTTTTTTTTTTTTTAAATTTGTTATCACAATGTAATTAATTATTAAATTACGTTTCATTTGGCATACAATTTATAAAAAAATTATCAGGGGCGGAATCATGAACGCCGCACGGAAATTTTAGACGGTAGAGAAATTTTATATGGAAAGCAGTAATAATTCTACCGGTTTTATTCTGTTGTTTCAAAAAAACCTTACAAATTCGTTCGATTGCTATAAAGCTGACGGATGAATAATTTTTTTTCTGGCTTGCTATTTGTGTTTTTTTTGCGAAACAATGGAACAAAACCGGTGCAATTATTGTTGTTTTCCATATAAAATTTCACTACCGTTTAAATTTTCCGTCCGGCGTTCATGATTCCACCCCTGGATTTACGTATAAAAAACGAATTTACTCTGTTGCAAAAGTAATTGTGTTACAAATTATTGTTGCAAAAGTATTTGTGTTGGGGCAGTTTTAATAAAAAACGTTACTAATTTATATTATTTTGTTGATTTTATTTAAATTTAATATTTAGTCCGCCCACCGTTATTTAATATGGCCTCATTTAGTCTTCTGGGTATGCTGTCAAATAATTTGGAAATAAATTCTAGAGGTATTTTACTCCACACCTCAACAATTTCATCCCATAACTCCTGCTTGCTTCGTCCAACTCTGTATGGTATATTTCGTTTTAAATAAGCCCAAACATTTTCTATAATATTTAAATCCGGGCTTTGCGGTGGCCAATTTATGCGTTGTTGGTCCAAATCATTTAAAAACCTAGTCACAACAAATGCTTTATGGGCAGTGGCATTGTCGTGCTGAATAATAAAGTCAAGCCCAATTATTTTTGAACCAGCTACCAATGCTACATCATTCAGCAGTTCCAAATAGGTCATTTGGTTCATTTTCCCAGACACCATTGCTAGTGGTATTACTCACGAGGTTGGTTATACAACCCCAAACCATAAGATTTCCTTCACCGCCTTGTCGTTATGTAGCATAAACACGACGTTTGTTTATCTTTTCTGGCTCCGAATAATAAAATTTGCAACCCCAAGATCCGTCTAACGATACCGAAGATTCGTCAGTAAACAAAACGTTTCTCCAAAATTCGGGGGGCTTGTTCATATGCTGCTTTGCGAACAACAGCCGTTTTATTTTATTTTGTTTAGAAATATAAAACTTTTTGGTGCATGTGTAGGCCTTTATCCCAGCTTCTTTTAAACGACGAGAAATTGTGGAATGGTGTATTTGGAGTTTTTTGTTACCTTCTGAACTTTTGTTACCTTCTGTTAGCTTCTGAACTTGATACCAAATGGTATTTTTATGGCACTTGTACTTTTTCGCCAGTTCTTCGGCTGAGATTCCCAAATTATATTCTGCCGCAATTGCAGATCGGGTTTCAATACTCAGTTCGCGGGTTTTTGGCATATTGTCACGATTTTTGAAACTTGCAAAACTATTTGAAAACGACTATTTTTGAAAAACAAATGCTGAAACAGTTATTTCAATGCACCATTTGTTGATTTTTTTTAAATTTTGCCAACACAAATACTTTTACAACAGTAATTTGTAACACAATTACTTTTGCAACAGAGTAAATTCGTTTTTTTATACGTAAATCCTGATATTTTTTTTATAAATTGTATGCCAAATGAAACGTAATTTTAATTACAGTGTGATAAAAAATTAAAAAAAAAAAATTACATGAGTTTTATAATCTAGGAAACATAACTAAAATAATTTTTTCATGAGCACAAATATTAATGCAGCACATAGTATATGAAAACAAAATAATAATCGAAATATTGGGCGCATTCGGGTCCCTCAACAGTTGACAACATGTTGAGTAAAATCGCGGCCAACGTTAATTAAATTTTGAGTTATATGAAAATTTTAAATCAAATTGGCGATGATTTCACTAATCATGATGCCAACAGTTGGCAGACCTGAATCGCTGCACTAATCAACTTTACGTAATTTACAAAATAATCAGATGGTAAGCGAAAGTTGCACTCTGGCCCCTTCCGAATAAAAACGACTTTCCAACATTTGATTGAAAAAAAATTGGTCCCATTACAAATTTTAAAGGTTAATAAATACGCCCCATGAAACGGCATAAAACCATTCCACTGAGATTGCGATATTGCTGGTTAAAACAAAATTTGCCCGGTTCTTTATGAGGAAAAGGATACGGGAGGTCCCGAATCGTTAAGACCGCTTTCTGAACACGGAGGTTTGCTGAATGTGAATCTTTACAAGGAGAGTCCGAATCTTGAATCGGTAAAAAATTCATTAATCCAGGGGCGGTACGTTGTACCATCACTTCGAATCGAGAAAAAAGTCGAATTCGAAAAAATTCGAATCGAAAAAGTGAAAGTTGTATCATTTTTGTTTTTCGAAAATGATACAACATACCCCCATTCGACTTTTTTTCGAATTTCGATTCGAAATGATGGTACAACATACCGCCCCAGATTACAGAAAAATGTACTACTGTCAAAAAGCAATATTATTAAATAATCAATTCCCTTATACTCCATTTACATGCGATCAACATTTTTCTTCAGCAAATTTTTGTAGGTAAATAAGAAGCATCCGCTATATAAAAATATTTAATGTGCGAGAAAGAAAGAAATATATATAGTAATGCCATAATTTTTTTATAGCATTATTAATTTATTTTTAATTAGTTCAAATGCGATCTATGACGTGTGTTTTTAATATGAATTCTAAACATATATAAATACGAAATATATGTTTGTGTAATTTTAAAAATGTTGCCATAAAAATACTCGGATCGAATATATTTTATGGCAACATTTATTTTTATGGCAACATTTTATAGTGGTTTTTGCTGTATAGTGGCTTAAAAACTTCAGCTAAATTTTGTTGGTATATATTTCTTTTCTTGTCTCTCATGTGCATAAGTCGATGTTATTTCTCTTCCATTTTGCAGAAGAAAAATGTTGGTCGCAGGTAAATGAGTCATTAAGCCTGCTGCACGACTGTGGATTCCACAGTCAAACAATTTTGTTCAGTAAAAAATACTGAGAAACCGAAAAGAGTATACATATTAAAATTACGTTAGAGTGACAAAGACAACAAATAATGCCATAAAAAGTATTGAGTTTCATACTTTTTATGGCAACATTTTCCCCAATGAATTTTACTGAATTTTTTTTGTTTCTTTTTGGCACGTGGCGAAATTATATTTTTATCTCGCTTTTTTTACTGAAAAAATATGTTTCATTGTGGAATAGGGGCTTGAGATTTTACCCGCACTCACTCAGTCGAGCAGCAGGCTTTAGACGTATCACTTCATGCGACGTGACTATGCATCTTCCTGGTTACTAGATTTTAAAATCAAAATTTACTAAATAATTTTGTGCAAAACTCTCGATGTAAATTTATTAAATCTTAGTTGGCTGCATTCAAACTCAATTTTTTTTTATTTATTTGTCACGTCAAAATTTCAAGTGATAGAAATTGTCGTTTGAAGTGACAGCAGTCGCAACGAAATATTTATAAAGCAGCATACAAATGTAGATTTTTATTGATCTTTTCTCACTCCCAAAATGTTACCCTCATTTTTTACCCCTATTTTGTTTCAATGGAACAAAAATGTACTACTCTCTCTTTAACGTGTCCTATATTTTGACAAATGACAGAAAAAATGGCGAATAGATTTACAACAACATCAAAATTGTATACTCCACCAAAAAACCTAGAGTATAGAAAATTACCACGGGCATAACAAAATATTATTCTCGGGGTAATATTTTTTTTGACAGCATTTGGAGTACCATAGGGTACTATTTTTTCTTCAATGAAAATCAGCGTCACTTGAAGTGATGCGACTAGGGGAATAGGGGTGTAAATTTAAATATGGTGCCATCATTGCAGAGTACAATGAGCTCTTCGGATCTTTCTCTGCCAACGAGGCTCAATTAGATAGCCTGAAAAAAGAGACATCAACGTTGAAAAAAGAATTGGCCAAATTTGAATTAATACGAGGTAAAAACGAAGATCGTATGGTCGATGAAATTGCAATGCTTTATGATAAATTTGAAGCAGTGATGATGAGTGAACGAAATCTTATTGGGGCAAATTTTGAAGTGGTTCGAACCGAATATCACGCTGCGAAAGAATTGCTGGAGATTAAAGAAGCTGGACAGAAGCTATTAGACGGAAATATGAGGACGCCTTATTAGAGAAATTAGAATTGCAGCAAACATTTGAAAATATTGAGGAATACGAGTATAACGAATTACTGTCAGAGATTCAATATCAGCCAAGTAAATTCGCAAACACCAACGTAGCCAGAACATAGAACGATTGGTACGAACACGGACGCGATAGGGACGTCACCAGCCAAACTAAAATCAGACTCGGTATCTGTAAATAAACGAATACCTCTACACCACTCTCTATACTAACAGACCGGCCACCTTAGTGATAATACAAATAAATGTATTTGGCTTAAACCTCAAGCAAATTGGACCGTCTAAATTTTTTTTTTCGGCCACTGAGAAGAAAAGTTTGATGTAAATATTTATAAATTGGAAATAATTTTTCCATATCTAAATTGGCAGGGAAAATTATTCCCAATATTATTTTGTTTTCAAAAAAAGTACCACTATAGCTTTTTACCTCATTATGCCAGAAAAACAAATTATAAATAGAAATTACATATAAAATCTTTCCTCAATTCGCTATTCCCAGGGAATTACCAGAATAGTGCCACAGGAGGTAGAATTATAAGATAGAATTGCAAGATTATTATATTGGAAATTCGTGATTAAGGCTGTGGACCAATTCTCAGGTAAATCGTTTAATACGGAAAATTCAAATTTTAGTACAAATTACTTGTAAAATCTTACCAATTTTGTAGTAAATAAAATTAGGTAAATGTGGCTTAAAGGGGTAAATGATTCCTAGGAATATACAAAAATTGGTATGTAGGTTCACGAATTAATGTTATAAATTTGATTGTTGTTGTTCCAATTATTCGTATCGTTTATATGAATAAATTTAAATTGTATGTTTTTTCAGATTTTTTGCGTAATATGCGGAAAAAAACAATTGACGAAATAAATAAAAATTGTAACAAATAAAACTGCTTGCAAAAAAGTACAAGCGTATTTTTATTTCATGGGAAATGGTATTGAATATCAAAAATAATTATGTCTAGAAACATGGCCGCTATATTTCCATGAGCAAAAACAAAAACCATTATTATTTACTTTTTGTGTGTTCGGTTTACCCTTCTTTTTATACGGTATTTGAATTTACCGCTTACACTGTTAAAAACGTCATTTACCCTAGATTTACCTTAGAATTGGTACACAACCTAAGAACCACTACTCGGAGATCACGAAGGCAGTTTGGTGTGCAGAAAGTGGGTTTGGGGTCGGCACACTCGAGAATTCATTGCGACCAGTTTTCAAGGAGGACATTACGGGTCATACACACATCTAGTATGATACCAGTGCAACGGCAATGGTTAAATCTCCTTCTAGCACTACATAATATGTAAGGATTAAGGTACCAACTCTACTCACACAATGGTTTGGTTCCATTTTATTTAACAGACACAATCCGTTACTTTTAAATGATAAAATAAACACAAAAGCATATAAAATTTATGGAGTAATATTAAATAGCCACCAACACTAGGACATAATTTTTGTATATCTAGCGAATTATCTGTTAACCCTTTCGCGGACATGATGGCAAAAAAAAAATTTCGATTAGGACATGACGGTATATACCGTCTTCGAAAACACTCAAAAAAATAATACTTTAAGAGTCATACCCCAAAGCAACTTATTTTCGATGACGATATATACCGTCATTTCCTAAACGACAGTTTTTTTTTACGCTATTTGTCGTCATGTCCGTGAAAGTGTTAATTAATGTAAAGTTAAAATTTTACGTAAATAAATTTATTTATTCAAATAGTTTTTTTCTTAATAATGTTGTGATGATCGCTTCATTGCATTGGGGCTTTTAAATTTACATTTTTTTTATTTTCATATTTTATTTAGCTTTTTTGACGAACTTAAATCTAATTTGTTTTGCCTCCTGGTATCAAGTGTGATTTAAACGGTTATAATAATTATATATTTTAATTTTTTAAACAACCAATGAACCCCCGTCCGTCGAGTACACCCAAAATCACCTGACAGGTTAAAAACAGACATAGAAAACGGCCCATTTAAAAGCTAGGCGTCGTCTTACGTTCAAATAGCCCAGCATATGATAATAGTAAACAAACTGTGTTCCAACCAGCCGGTGTACGGCAAAAAGGAAGGCCTAGAATACCACGGTGCGACGCGATCTGCACAATTAAACTCAGTCGAAAATTGAAGCCACGCGAGAAACAAGAGGGAAAGACAGAGAGAACGAGAAGGAATGAAAGGCAAGAAAGAGACAATAAAATTCGTAATGGACGATTGGAATGAGATTGCAATTAAAAGAAGTTGTATTCCTGCATGTTCTAGTTCGGCAACCGGCCTTTAAATGCATACTTCTGTTATACATGATAGTGGATTTTCTTTCACTATTTGTTTTTCTAACTTTATTGTAAAGCTTGCAGAACCCATTTTTGCCGCCCTCGCTTTATAAAAAAATATTCATTTTTACCTTGCAATTTTGTACAATAAACAAAATTTTCTTCTCTCAAGCATAACTTTCAAACAAACTTGCAAAAATGTTTTCAGTGTGACAGCTCTGTTACACTTTATAAACTTCATTTTACAATATATACTTATATACCTAAAAGTATCGGTTAAAGTGCCAGTAAAAGCAGCTAGCATATTTTTTGTAGAGCCTTACAACGATTTAGACTCTCAACAACCTAAAAATTTGAATTAAAAAATAATAGTCAGAATAAAATAGAAATGTATAATTAAAAATAAAATCATAAAAAATTTGAATTTGACATTAGCTTGTTAATTTGTTAGTAATTATTCATCAAATTTTAATACATAATTCGCTTTATAATAATTAATAAATCATTTATTATCATTTATCACATAAATAAATAAATGATTTTAAAAAGTAACAAAAATTATTGTATTTTTTTTTTATTTTAAATTCTAATAAATTAAAATAAATTTAATAATTTTTTTTTTTATAATACCCTTAGTTATTTGTAAGAAATTGTAATTTTTAATAATTGTAATATTTAGAAATTTCGATATAAAATTGAATTAATTAGCCGCTTCAAAATTATAACGCTAACTTGCAAAATTACTATTATTAATAATAATATTTAAAAAGGAAGACAATTTATAAAAAATATTACATAATACAAACAGAAGGGGTTTTTTTGCACCAAGTTGCATCCGAAAACGCATATATCGCACTAACTAAAACAATTTTATATCAATTGTGAGCAATCTTCTAATATTGAACTGTTTAATAAAAAAAAAATCGTTTCAGGTTATATTAGTGTGAAAAATTCAACTATTAAAACAAAAACAAAAAATCATAATTAATAAAAAATAAATTTGCAATTAAAAATTACAAAAATCGCTTAAATCACACATGTATACGCAACATGGAAAATTTTTTTTTAAACATAAATCGATATTCCGTGAGCTTATTTAAAAATAACGGGAGGGAAAATTATGTATTCGAGTTATCTAATCTATTTTTGTGCTAGTGATCGTCATCAATTTTAAACAAAATCAAAGAACTATTTGATGCAAATTATTAAAACTACATATTTTTAAATAAACTCCAATTTTTCTTGTGTCCTATTATATTTGTAACGTAGGTATTTTAAATAAACTCACAAAATAAATTTTATAACCTAAACAAATTTGTTTATTTAATTATTTTAATTCTTATAATAACTTATAATTAAACGACAACAACAAATACCATATATAATCATTAGAAAAAAAGTATTTAAGTTTTCGCATACGCAATGGATTTGTTTTAGTGTTTCGCCAATTAACCCGGCAAAACTAATTAAATTACATTACTGTAAAATATATAATTAAATTAAGTAAATTTCAGAATATTGTTTTTGTTTAATGGGAAAAAGGGGGGATGATTTTTTTTTTTTTTTTGTTTTCACCGACAATGAAAAAATTAAAACGAAATTGTTTAAATCGGCGCGGATAATTTTTCAGGATTATTCTGCTAATTATGGTAATAATTTAACAATACATAATTTGATTGTAATAAAATAATAACAACAGGAAAACATAAAATACAAAACGAAAAATATTTTTCCGTTGATCATAATGATGACGATACTGCTGTTGTTAGCAATTAATTTTTCCATAATGAGATTGCCTGTCTAATAGTTCTCGGTATTCGGTATATGTCATTTGAATTTCTTGCGAACGATAACGCGTTAATTTTATTGAACGCCGGGTTTCCGGTGTAATTGCTGCACGATAACCACCTTTACGTAATAGTGAATCTATTGTTTGGGTCTGGTCCCAACCTAAACGTAAAGTAAAAATAATAAACAAAACACCTCTAATATTTCAAAATATATACCGGGTGTTTCTTTTAAACTGAGACGGTCAAATATCTCCAAAAATAGCCACTCTACGGAAAAAATGTCCATAATCAAAATTTAATCATACCGCGGGGGAAATACATTAGTGCAAAAAAATAGTCCCCCACCTCCCGCTTTGTAGGTGGGGCGGGGGTAACTTTTAAACTAAGAAAGGAAGCCATATTTTTTATTGCAGATACAGATTCTACGTATGATTTGAATGAAATATTTTGTTCGGTTCATGATAGATGGCGTTGTAATCGAAGAAATTCAATTTTTTCAATTTCTTCTTCTTAGAACACACGTATTCGATTCTGCAATACGTTTGAAATAAAAAACATCACGTTTTCATTGGAAATACTCGAAATTCGTCATCAAAACAATTTATTAATGTAAATGGCAGGTGAATAAAATAATTTTAGCTTAAAATAAGTGTTCAAAATGATGGCCTGCGACTTCAATGCACTTATTAATACGCATTTCCAATGATTGTACACAACTGAGAAGTGTGTTTGGTTGAATTTCAGCACACGCATTTCTGATTCGCTCAATCATGTTCTCACGTGTTGTTGGTTCTTGTTTGTAAACTTTGTCTTTGAGATAGCCCCACAAAAAGAAATCTGGCGAAGTAAGATCTGGTGATCTGGCGGACCAGCTCTACCGATCCAGCGACCATTGAAATCACGATCAAGTATTTCACGTGTCACCACCGAATAGTGTGCAGGACAACCATCATGTTGAAACCATATATTCCGTCTCACTTCTAAGTTCAAATTTTCTTACTTCTAAGTTTGTAATATTGGCAGTTCAATTCCTAAAAAGTTTCGGTACATTTGACCATTCAAGTTGCCTTCGATAATGTGGGGGCCTATGACTTTGTTGCCAATTATTCCATACCACACGTTGACAGTCCAAGGACGCTGATGTTCAACTTGACGAAGCCAGTGCGGATTTGTAACACTCCAATAATGCATGTTGTGTCGATTAACCGTTCCATGGTTTGTAAAAGACGATTCGTCAGAGAACATTACGCAACGAAAAAAAATGGGGTTTTGTTGTATTTGTTCACGTGCCCATTGACAAAAAGTTACTCGATTTTGGAAATCAGCGCCATGAAGATCTTGGTGTAAAGACACATGATATGGATGATACTTGTGCCGTTTTCAAATTCTCCAAACACTGATGAGGGACAATCCGGAATCGCGAACTATTTCTCGTGTACTAACATGAGGATTATGAGCCACTGCTGCCAATACAGCAATTTCATTATTTTCTCCAGTGGCTGTTGCTCTACGGATCTTCTTTTTCGGTTGAACATTTCCATCAGTAATAAATTGTTTGATAGTACGGCCAAATGAAGCACGTGAACGAATCCTATCCAGAAAACGTTGAGCGTAAATAGCAACAGCTTTTTCAAGATTTCTGCCAGCTTCTCCATAAACCAGAACCATTTCAATTCTCTCTGGCACAGTTAAATGGTCCATTCTAAAGTATCCATTCTACAAAACTGAATAAATTGTTTTGATGACGAATTTCGAGTATTTCCAATGAAAACGTGATGTTTTTTATTTCAAACGTATTGCAGAATCGAATACGTGTGTTCTAAGAAGAAGAAATTGAAAAAATTGAATTTCTTCGATTACAACGCCATCTATCATGAACCGAACAAAATATTTCATTCAAATCATACGTAGAATCTGTATCTGCAATAAAAAATATGGCTTCCTTTCTTAGTTTAAAAGTTACCCCCGCCCCACCTACAAAGCGGGAGGTGGGGGAGTATTTTTTTGCACTAATGTATTTCCCCCGCGGTATGATTAAATTTTGATTATGGACATTTTTTCCGTAGAGTGGCTATTTTTCGAGATATTTGATCGTCTCAGTTTAAAAGGAACACCCGGTATATTAATATTATTAAATGGTAAACATACCTTGTTCAGTAGCTACTTGAGGTAGATAGGTTGCGGTACGTTTACAACCACGTTCATTTAGAAATTCAATGCGAATTCCATGGATACCGAGTGTCCAATCTAAATAGCCTCGTGCCTCTTCAAACCCCTTTTAAAAATAGGAAATTGGGAGAGACAAATGTACATTTAACAACACATCTGAATTGCATGGAATGTTGAAACAAATTTTATTACCTGAAGTATTGAAACGGAAACGGCCAGCCTAGGAAATTCATCACGCGTTATTGGTGAAAATCTAGAGTCTTTTAAAGCACTAGTTATAGCATATTCTCTAAGACCTGTAACAAATAAGAAAAAAAAAATTATTGCTGTAAATTATAATAAAAAGCCAATTATACAGGGTGGCTCATAAGTAAGTACAATAAATTCGGGAGATGATGGAAGACACTAATCTGAACAAAAAATTATATGACAGCACACATTCTATCTGTAACCGTTATAGAGATATTCAAGATCTGTAACTGACTGTAAAATTAGACACTTTGAATTTCATAACTTAAAAACTATTTTACAAATTTTTGAAAAGTACTTTTTTTTATATTTATTAACGTAATCTTAAATTTTGAGGCATTAGTTACATATTTTCTGAACTTATTATCAGTTTACCTTACTATTGAATCTGTTTTTGATAAACTAATTAATATGCGATAAGAAAACGATTGAAATTTGGACGTAATAGTTTTTAAGATACGAGTAAAATTCAAAGTGCCTAATTTTCCAGTAGAACCTAGATTATCTTTTTTCTTGTTCAGATTAGTAATTTCCATCACCTCTCGAATTTATTGTACTTACTTAAGAGACACCCTGTACAGTAAGACTGTAAAATAGTAAAAGTGAAATAATTTTTAAAAGATAATAAATTTAGTGTGGAAGGCGTATGCGGACGAAATTGCTTTATTTCCGAGTCAAAATATGAATGGCTAATTGTTTTTAAGTTTAACTTATGAAACGTAATTCGCTAAAACAGTTTTGCACCCCTATTCCCCTAGTCGCATAACTTCAAGTGACGTGACTACTCATCTTCCTGGTTACTAGATCATTAAATCGAAACTTATAAAATAATATTGTTCAATAAAGTCGTTCTGGCTGTTTTTTAAATTTTAGTATGCTGCTTTACAAATATTTCCTTGCGACTGCCATCACTCCAAATGACAATTTCTATCACTTGTAATTTTAACGTGACAAATAAATGAAAAATATTTCAAATTAATGAAGCCAACTAAGAAATAGGGTTGATATGGTTGGTATTTTTATATTTAACGAGGATCCTTTTGACATAATTTGGCAATTTTACAAAGGAAAAAATCGAAGCTAGAAACATTAAGACGTGAATAAGAAAAGAAAGACAGTTGTATTTGAGTTACGAGAAAAATAGTAGAAACAATTAGCCCACATCGTTAATTTTCTAGATTTCTAACCCACAGATTTAAATAAAATATTTACATAAATCAGTACGTCCGAGTGGTATAACATTAGCTCTACAAGTTCGATTACACTTAATTCTGCTTTATTAAATAAGACGGGAAGCTGGGATCTTATAACATAAGTTCCTTTGCTGAAAAAACATAGCTCAAGTGTGCAACGGGCCTGTGGGTTATCAGATACATCTTACAAAGTGACAATTGAATGTTCTAAGGCACGTACATTTTAGTGAGAATTCTTGGAAAATTCCAAGAACCTTTAAAGGAAATTGTACAATTCACTTTCAAGTTGCAACAGTTTCTCCTAAATAATACGGTCAGGTTAAACGTGTCGATCTATTGCTTACCCTAATCATTTCGGAACTAATGGATAGCGAACGTAAGAAATATTGGCCTCAAGTTTTGTGTGAAATTGAGTTCGCGATGAATAATACAGTTTCCAAACGTACAAAATATTGTCCAAGCATCTTGTTATATGGTGCAGTTGAAAGCAAATGATCATCCGCTTCGGTATCAGTTCTCTGCGTGGGCCATAGAGCAGTTTTATAATTTTTTTATCTTATTATTTATATTACAACTTATCTTGTACCTATTTAGTAATTTACATTGCATAATAAAGTATTTTGATTAGTCGGCGTAATCAAGTGATTATCCCCAGTTTCGTGTCAGATTTTTCGCCACAGTATGTCACTGACCTCCTGGTCGCGATAAGCCTAGTGGTTTGGTTCTTTGCAGTCTTCTTGTTGGTGTGGCAGTCAGCATACAGCGTATGTCCAGATTTTCATGCTGGTGCAGATGTTTTAGGTGTTTTATTGTATAATGCTTAATTTCATTTGCGACAAGCTCGATCTTTACATCTCGATGGAGGTTGTCGTTTCGAATGTACCACGGTGCATTAACAGTACATCGCAGGATTTTATTTTGAACCGTTTGTATGATTTTGATATTTGTGTTTACCTGGCACAACCCCGGAATTGGCTACCATATGTCCATACAGGTTTCAGGATTTTTTTATATAGCAGCAGTTTGTTATGGATCGCTATTTCAGATTGTCCCCCTAAGAGCCAATGCATTTTTCTAAATTTTATGATTAGTTCTTCTCTCTTCTTTTTTATGTATTCCTTCCATCTAAGTTTAGCATCTAAAGTCATGCCGAAATATTTAGCAGTGTTTGCATTGCGGTACTACTATCGAGTTTATCATTAATGGTATATGATTAACTTTTAGATTTGTAAAGTTCACTTGGATTGATTTTGCTTCATTTAATTTGATTCGCCATTTCTTTGTCCAATTACATATCTGGTTAGTAGCCTTCTGTAATTTAATAGTGGAGTCATAATGTTCTTTGCTGTTGCAAGTATTGCGGTGTCATCGGCAAAAGTCGCCATTGCTGCTTCTGTAGTGGGTATATTTCTATAGTATATAGGAGATAGAGGATTGTCTCAAGAACCTCTCTGATATGCATGATTTTAAAATTTGAAAAAATTGCTCCGGAAGATCTCGATGAAGTTTGAATTCTGACCCCTGGGTGCCATCCTTTGTCGAATGCTTGGGTTATATCAAGGAATATAGTTGAGCCTATTTGTTTGCTTTCTAGTGATTTCTCGATTACATCAGTAATTCGATGTACTTGTTCTATCGTAGAATGTTTTTGCTTAAATCCAAACTGGTGTGAGGGAATAAGATTCCTTTTCAAATAGTTTAGATAATGTTGGTAGCAGAGAAATTGGTCTATATGAAGCTTTATCATTCGGAGATTTGTTCGGCTTAAGTATCAAAATTACTTCTGTAACTTTCCTTTGACTTGGTACAAATCTTAGTCGAAATGCTGCATTAATTTTTTTTTTTTTTTTTTTATTTATTTTTTTTAATCTTTATTTCCAATATAAATTTTACAATTTTAAATAGTTATGAAAATTTTAAGTATTAAATTTGACATTAAGTAAGTACAAAAATGTGTTACACATATGTATATAAAACATACAGCTATACAGCATATTCTTCATAAAAATGACGTTACATGCTATTATGTCAGCTAGAAAACTAAGATGCTAATTATATGCACTAGTTTCCTCAACGCTTTTTCCGGTAAAACATTTATTATCTGACCCGTTATAATATCACATCCTGGAGCCTTATACGCATTCAGATTATTCATGATTTGCCATTTTAGTACTTTCAATGTTACAGGTGTAATTTTTATTTCATTCTGTATATTTATCGGGATAATATTTTCCTCTTCCGTTTCTTTAAGGTGATTTGCAAACAAATCTGCTTTCTGATCTGCATTTTGCGCCCAATTTTCTTTATTTTTAATTGGAGGAACCTGAAGTTTGGGTCTTTTAAGATTCTTAGTTGCTTTCCATAATGAATAATCAGTATCTTTTTGCCCAGTTAGAGTGCCCCTCTTATTTTCCGGGTTTCGAAGTTTTTGTCAATTCTTCCGTGCTTTTCTTTTATTTTTAAGAAGTTCTCTCACTTCCTTTGGATAGCTAGCATTGCGCTTCATTTCCTTACTATTATTAGGAGTGCTTTCTCACGCAGCACTTTGGACATTATGGATGAGCTTATTTAATTCGTATTCTATTTGAGCTGGTCCCTGTATTGGGTTCAGCAGACTAATTATTTCTGTTAACTGTGTTTGGAAGAGATCCCAATTGGTTTTGAAGCTCGTTAATTTCGGGTTGCTCTCTTTCATAATCATTGTTTGGCTAAGTATCGTAATAACTGGTGAATGATCTGATGATAGACTTTCACTGTTCTCTATAATATAATTATCTGAAATCCCTCTTGTAATAAAGAAGTCCATAAGATCTGAAGTCTTACTGATATGCGTAGGCCAATAGGTTGGTGTACCACCTGAGTGAAACTCGCATTTTAGTTGTTTGCTTGCTGCGAACATTTCTTTTCCTTTAGCAATCGTTAACCGTGATCCCCAATAGGTATTTTTTGCATTATAGTCTCCTCTAATTGAAAAGACACTTAGTGTTTTGAGAAGATTAGTATAATCTACTTGTTTGAGATTGTATCTTGGTGGGCAGTATATTGCTGAGATACTACAAGTTTTAATATTGTTTAATTGTATTTTGATTGTTGTGACTTGCACGGCGTCGATTTTGGTTGAAAAATCATCTTTTCAGACGAAAAGATGATCACGCCGAAGATGGCACCATATGCCATACAAATCGGTATCTTGCGCGCCAAATTTCACAACCGAATAATAAGCCGTTTTGAGATGTCAATTGGCTTCCGCGGCGATTTGACGCCGTTGGACTTTTTTCTATGGTGTTTCATTAATGATAGATGTTATGGGATGATAATGTTATGCAAACTGGACTGACAGGATGGCTTAATGTAAGACCAGCAAAAGAAGCCAAATGAACGAAATTATTTTTCATTCTTAAAACGGAGACTCCAACCTACATAATAAAAAAATGTTCACAAAATGAAGATGTATATTTTTACTTTGGTTTTCGATTGTAATGGTGTTTGTGATTGTTCCGTATATTGGTCTATTTTCTTGGTGAAAATAGAATATAGATGAGAAATGTGAAAGAATCGAATTTCGTACGCTATGCAGTAATTCGCTAGTAGTACAACTACATGGTATTGTTCTATATATATATAGACAATATTACAATGTAAATAATACAACACCAGTCGTCGCGACCTGATGAAAAGACAATAATCAATAAAATCAAGAAATCAATAATCTCATCCCTTCGAAACTGATTGTTGTGATTCTTACACATTTTCCATCTATAAGTCAAAAATTCAAATTAAAGATGTATACTCATTTTATTGTTCTTTTAATAAATGTGGCTTTTATCTCGGAAACAGTGCAAGAGAAAATTACTTATAATGCAAAATGTTCAATGTCGAGGGAGACGTTTATTGGTGATCTTGAATGACCCTCAAACTCATTAGTTTGGGAGATATTAACGAAAGTTAGTTTTCTTTATTAGAGCCTATACTTTATTGGGTACTTTTTTGATTAAGCAGTTAAAAATAAATAAATAAATATTTTTGTTCATACAAAATTTTTCGTGAAGTTTATGGTTTCGGAGATATGATCAAAAATTGAACTGCATTACAACAAAACAATTTTCTGTTTCGTTGTAACGAGAAATAAAAATAAATAAAATCAATTCTTATTTCACTTTTAAGCAAACTTTTAATTTAGATATTTCTAATGGCCGGTTGTACGGAAAATGGTTAACGGTCGGTTAGTTGGGCAGTTGTAGTTAAATATTTCCATGAAATAAAATATGTTTAATCAAGCCTGAGCTGAGTTTTTTCTGATTGCGAGAACAAATATAATTATAAAATATTTAACTAGCGCACGACTAACCTCCCGTTAGTCATTTTTCTGTACAACCGCCCATTAAATCTCTTAACCCTAAACCTCTTAACATATTTTATAACAAATCTTCTTAACAAGCGCTTCTCAGTCTCTATATTGTAACTGCTTGTAAATATTAGGTTTTTTAAAGAAATTCATTTATTAAAAAATATAAGAAAATTAAAATAAAACACTTTTATCAAGTACATTTAGGATAATTCATTTTTCGCTGCATTGAAGACATTGACGAGTTGATGTTGAATGCTGATTGCATACACTTTTGTGGTTGGTTACACAAGATTGTTCTTACATTCTTGATTTAGCATATGGACACATAAGTGGCATCTCCGACGCTTGGCAGTATCATTTGAAGAACTTGGACCCGCAACTTCGTCGCCGATTTCTTGTACATGTCTCAATACTTTCGATATTGCTTGGCGACTCCCGGTTTGAAATTTTGTCGGTTTTTTATCAATGGTGTAATTAATTCCCCACCAATAGCCCTTAGAAACAAATATCTTTTATTTCAGTTTTTTAATTCCAATAAGGAAATTTGTTGCACTATATGTGCTGCGATATTTGATACATCTAGAAGAATCATAAAAAATTAAAAAGGTCTTCGGTTTGTCTTTTTCTTTATCATGTATTCATGAACCATCTGATCAAGAGTATCGACACCTGACTTTGTTACACTATAATATTTATTTATGGCTGATATTGGTTTGGTAAAGATGGTAAAAATAAAACAGCCTTCCTAAGTTTAAGAATATGTGATGCTATTGTAAATGCCTTTTTGAATCCAAATAATGTTGATCCTCTTTCTATCATTTTGTTTAGTAAAAATTCAAGAGGGTTTCATCTGTTGTTTTTTTGCAACATTCTAACCAACGTCATTCTATTCGATAACAAGCTTTCTGTCAATTCAATACTGGTGCAAGTAGTTTCAATTGTAATATTCCGATTTGTTCGAAAAAATGGCGTGCACAAACGATCAACAATATTTTGCACTAAACCAACCGCTCTGGTAGATTGCCTTCCTTGCCTGTATATGGTATGCCCATTAGTGGATATGCAGTTTTGGAATCGCAAATCCACCAAATTTTTATGCCGTACTTATCCGGTTTATCAGATGTTCATCAATTGTCTGATGGTATGTAATACTTGCCCAGATTTTCATTTACGGGTCTTTTGTGTTTCACTTCTTGTTGATTTGTTATCGAAGCGTAAGAAGCTCAGTATATTCTCAAAACGAGTAAGACTCATGTTGGCTTTGAAAATTGGCGATCCGTAAAACGGATCCAAGAAACTTCTGTAATTATTGTTGTTTTATTTTAAATGTCAAACAGTAATCAACAGACCCAACAGAAGTTCTACCGTTTCTTTATTTACACCTAACATTTTATTTGCTTCTGCCTTTATAATAATTTGGCAAACTGAATCAGTTGTAAAGAAATTAAAACAATCCACTGGGTTTTTAATGTTATATACGGGTGGAAGGACCACCTTGTCTACATTATGATGTTATGACCATCTGTTCTCGCCTGAACAAACGCAATCTTATTCCATATTGAACTATCTACCTATAAAATTTGGAGCAGGAACTGATATTTCATCTTCAGTATCAGAGTGGTCTATTTCATCCTCAAATAATTTATATTAAATAAGCATAGAGACTTACAGGCTCTGTTTAAGAATTTATGTAAAAAAAAACTTAAAGGATTATTTTGCAAAACTATTTTTTTTACTGTTTTTCATGTAAAATTACTGGTAAATTAAAATTAGAGAGAACTTTCATGCGCAAAGAAAAGTGTGTTAGAAATAGAGACTGTCAGTCACTTGTTAAGAGGTTTAGGGCCAGTCCACAATCAATCAATCATCAATATATCATACAATATAGCATATTCGACCACCCGAATATTGAAAGTAGATACTTCCTTGATTTTATCTAAATATAAAATATAATTTTAAACTTACCTCCACAAATATGTACATAATGCAAGTCGCAATACTGTGATATTTTGAGCATCTCCAAATCACTATTGAGGTTGTCAATTGATGATTATGATGATTCGCGCGCGCCTATGTAGCATATCGCCATGGTTTGTCGCATAGGGTTATTTCATACAGAGAAGGTCAATGTTATGATGTTCTAAACATTGCCAATCTCGTATCAAATCACTTTGGCGTTTTGCATATTTGATGCGTTATCTGACATAAGATGTGTTTTTTATTAAAATAGATTGAAAAATTGACAAACATTTTCGGTTAAAATGGTTAAAATTTCACATAGTCGATGAGGGATGATGGTAAATACAGCTTAGATTAATTTAAGATAGTAAAAATTAATTATCAGAAATTTTTTTGCTCGACAATTTTATAGTGGACGGAAAAATTTTGCAGAAAATTTTGTTGTTTACTGTGTTTTCTTATTAAATATTCAAGACAGCTTTGATCAATTTTCCGACCTTGAAGTATTTTGAAACTAGTGTTTTTTACGTTTGAATTCCATGATTCTGTCCCAGATCCATGACCAAGAGGTTATGACCAGAATCACAGCAAATCCTGCATCAGATTAAGAGTGGGAGGCACCGGGTGTACTACGAAATTTCGATGGTTTTCTTTTCTTTTAGTTCTAATTGCACAAAATAATTAATAAAGTTTTTTAATTGCAAAATTTGGTACTTGTAACTACTACATTTTGTAGTGGCAAAATTAAAATAAAAAAAAATATTTTGTTAATGCAAAAGTTTGAAATGTATTGTAGAGGCTGACGGCTTCGATAACACTGTCACGGGCACTTACCCCTCATCCAAATTTCATTCATATTAGCAATTTTCTAGAACTTAATCGCAAACTCATTTTTGAATTTTGTCAAAAAATAATTTAAGATTCCCATATGCCAAATTATAAAAATTAAAACCGAGATTTCCTAAAAATCGGGGGTTTTTTTATATAAAACCGGGATTTTGAAAACCAAGATTTTGGAAACCGAGATTACACACTCGGGAGGCACCAACGACGCAAAATAGTGATGGCAAATTAGACGAACATTGAAAGAGTTGTCGAAGTCAAATTCTGATAATACTCCAATCGAAGATCATATGAACACTAAATGATCCCAAAGCTAGGGTCACATTCTTATTGAGGTTTTAACTCTACTGTTCTAGATACCTCTTAACTTAATTGCATGCTCCTTATTCACAAGGTTAGTAAACTATTGCGGTGCCGAAGATGAATCTGAGTGTTAGAGTAGATAGATTCACGTAAATAAAGAATCGAGGGTGACGAGTACAGGCATAATGTTAGCTGCATTCATGAATGAGTCACGAAAATATTAAGGGAAGTAAAAATATAGGCATATCATTAACAATATTTGTGGTTTTACCAATGATTGGATCTAGTCCAGAAATTATAACGTTTGTTGTAGCAGACAAATTTTTATCCGTTCGATAAAAAAATTAGATTCATAAGATCGTTATTTGTGGTCACTACATTAGATCCACAGTAAGCCCGATAACGATAGCGAGTAAAAAAGGCCAACGGAGGTGCGACAATTGAGTGTTCGTCATTAAGGCAACCCGTCAAAATCGTTAACAAAGTGTAGAATACTAGTGGATTACTCGAAAGGTTAGGTAGAAAAAACTCTAAAAGCCAATTAAGTGAAGTTAATGTGTATGACTAACCCAGCAACATTTCTGATATAAAGTTAGTTGGCTCTCCTGTTAATAAAACAAAATTAGTTGCGCCTTAAAAAATATTTATTTGTAAGATGATTAATCCTAGTTATTAAAATTATTCTTAGACCCATAAAGTGGGATAGTTACAGTAGTTAGATAATAAAAAACCAAGATATCGTCTTATGACATACTTAACTCATAAAAGGGAGAGATGACGCACACACCCAGTTACGGATTGACTTATTATTGAGACTACCAAATCGCGAAGATATAAATTAATATTGAAACCACCAGTTATAGTTGTAATGCAAGGTTTTTCTTGCAGAAACTAGATCGCTGCATCAGATTTGCAATTTATTTCGCGCCGTAATGTTAATTTTATCTCAAACTACAAACACATTTTACATAAGTAGTAATTCGAACTGTTGCTTGAGTTACTACAGCTTTGGGGACCAAATGGGAACAGTATAAAAGAAATTGTAAAATGGAAGGAAGCGAGATCTACCCCGGCATGCCAATATGCCTCATCCAGCAGCGATATGCCTGTAGCGCCAGCGAAATAAAATTAAATACACAAATATATGTACCAACATTGGCCCAGTGTTGTCGGTCAGCATTGTTCGTGATTTACTAAGTCCAGGAACTTGGTATATTAATTCCAAAGTAGTTAAATAAGGTGACCAGACGGATCCTTTTCGGGATTTCATTAAATGTCTTCTTCAGTGGTATAACTACAAGAGCACGAAGGGGGCCTGGAGCTGTGGAGAGTCCGCAACGCTGGTGTGGTTTTAAGGATTTTGCCGAAGGAAGGTAGAATGTAACATTCATTTTTTTTGTTGTTCAAAATAGATATTAATTAATAATGATAGTTCTTAAGATTTAACGAATAATAATGGTAGAATGCGAAAAGGTGAATTAGATGCTCACAAGTTTTGGAAGTGCTCAACATCTATAGTTAATTCACAAAACATTTATAATTTGCAATGCAACTTAAATTTTAACAAAAAATATAAATAACATCATCACCCAATCTTTAAATAAGTTAAATGTTGTTCACGTAACTAGTGAGAAAAATGGTTTGCTCCGGAAAACCCAATTCAAATTCTGGGCAAATATACTCTCGCCTAATCAGAATATCAATACAGCTCCACCTTAAAATTTTACTAAAGTTAACTTAAAAATATTAAAACTGAAGTTCAGTTAAATTATCGCTTTCTTTGGCTAGGTCGTTAATCTCGCTACGGTCCTACACGTAATTTTATCATATGTAAATTTTGTTATTAGCCAAATTTTATTTGTTCTGATTAGCTGTACAGTCTTGCTTATCAACTATACAAATATAAATGCTCTTTGTAAAACAAAGTATCTGGTCACCTTACATTAAATAATTTTGAAATAAATATGTAATTGCAACATTGTGCATTGTACAAACCTCTGTAATTTACTAACCTGAATGTAATTGCATTGCACTAAATGTTCCAATGCATCCACGCAAACGTTTATCTCTGCCGATTTTCCAAGTAACAAATAAAGGGCTAGAAAGAAAACAAACAATCAACGTCAACAATCAACAAACCGAACATGACATTTTTCATATGAAAATATTTTATAACAGATTTTGTATATAAAATTTAAAATAATCTAACTTCACACTGTTCGAAAATGTCAAAATGTATTTCTTGCCAAGAACGCCCTAGTGGTTTAAACATTTGGAATGAAAACAAAAAAAAATCTCATGAGATGTCAAAATTTAACCTTTAATTATTTTTGTATTTATATTTATGCATAAATAAAAACGAAAATAAATTAAATATGATAATCTGACTGTAACATGGTATTTAATATGATTTTAAGTGTCATAATTTTTATAATTCCAGTTCAACATGCATACTACAATGAAAATATTTTGTGAGATAATACGATTCTGATCTTATGTTAAGTAATTTTTGTAATAATGAGATAGATGTTTATAAGAATTTTGACTGAAAATTAATAAAATATAACTTACTATGCATCATTTGAGAATGCTGGAGCTGATGGCCCATCGATACTGTTAAGCTCACAATATAGAACATCAAAGCAAAATAAACACATCGCTGGAACAGCAATTTGTTCTATAAGAACTTCGCTTAGAGGATACCCATTGGAATGACCATTAGCATGCCCATTATGGGTGATATACCCATTATGCTGCCCCAGTGGAGCGTGACCATTATGATTACAATGATTATTCAATTTTTGTTTCTTTGTACCACAACAACTTGACGCCATCTTTAAAATTCCTTACAATCAAAATCACACACAACACTTTACAGGAAAAAAAATTTACTCGCGTACACCACGAATTTTTTAATTTTTCTTATTAATTTTATTATCACAAACTTAAGCATAAACTTAATTAAATATTAATATAAATTATATACTAATAATTAGATCAGAATTCATTCAGAAACGATAAATACAAATAAAGCACACGGAGAAAAAATTTCGAAGAACGAAAATCAAAAAAAAAAAATCTCGATTTTTTTCACTTTTTATTTTTATAAATACATCACTAAATCGAATTTTTATTAATTTTTTCGGTTTATTATCGACACAAGAAATAAAAATTGATTAAGATTTGATTTAAAAAATAATTAGTAAAAAAATTAAATTGAAAACCACTCAACTTTCTTTCTTCATTGCAGGAAAACAACAAAAACTATTCGACTTGAATGAATGAAATAGCACGACCGTTCCCAGCTGATTCTTTTTTTTGTATGCATATGCACACAACAAAAACATGGGAAAAACTTATCGACCCTATCGAAATTTATCATATGTATCGATATTTTAGAAAATGTCATTTTTGACAGATTTATAAACTGGTCGAATTTTTAATTAAGGGCTTTCTTCTTGAGAAACATAAAATTATGAAAATAAAAAAAAAATAAATTAACTAACAAATTACAATATTTTATTTAGGATTAAATTAAATTCTATTCCACATTGGTTAAAAAAAATATACAATTTCACCATTTAACTTGGTAACTGTCCCGTTTTCTGTGCCATTGCCATTGCATTCTCATTCGCCAACATTTGGAACTCTTGGAACCGTTGTGATACGCGTTGATTCATTTTTAAATATTTTTCCATACAGTTTACGGCACATCGTTCCTCGTCTGGTTTTATCGTCCGCGCCGTAAAATCTTTAACACAATCAGCGAAACATATTTCCGATAATTTATTGTAGGAAATTAAAAAATCGTGGAACTGGAATAGTTTTGACATAAGAAAATATTTATGTTGAGGTTATGTTTACGAATTATGTATGTAGAGTTATTTTTATCAAAATACTTACTGTTTTTATTTGATCTTTATCTAGCGATTCAATTGATACTTGGGAGCTCATATTTTTATAAAATATTTGTACAATAAATTCAATTTAATTTAGTTTAGTATAATATAAATTTCTATTGAAAAATTTATGTCAAATTTGTTGAAAATAAATTTTTATAGTGATCTCTTTTTAATTAACTTCGGTTTGAGTTGGGAGATTCTCGTACTTGTATGAAAATGTGTACCCTACACTGTAAATAAATAAAATACAGTAAACCAAAAAAGTTTTTACTTAGATGCAAGTGACCATATTTCCATGTTGATTTTTGAATTTATTTACATATTTTGTTCAATTTGAAGAAAGTTTAAATCATCGGCATTGAAATACCGAATTAACCTGTTCATGAAGTGAATTTTGTTTCATTTTTTTATTTTTAAATGGAGCTCTTCCGAAATGATTTTGAACCGAATTTGTTATTAAGTTACATAACAATGGTATGATATTTGAAACATGGTGCGGTATATTGTACCATCATTTCGAATCGAAAAAAGTCGAATTGGAAAAAATTCGAATCGAAAAAGTGAAAGTTGTATCTTTTTTGCTTTTCGAAAATGATACAATATACCGCCATTCGACTTTTTTCGAGTTTCGATTCGAAGTGATGGTACAACATACCGCCCATGGTATGATAGATTGCAGAGTGTTTGTTATTCGAAACGAATGACGTAAATTGGGATGATGCAGCAAAAGTTAGATTGCTGGGGCGGTATGTTGTACCATCACTTCGAGTCGAAAAAAGTCGAAATTCGAAAAAAGTCGAAATGAAATTTTTGCTTTTCGAAAATGATACAACATACCGCCATTCGACTTTTTTCGGATTTCGATTCGAAGTGATGGTACAACATACCGCCCCTGATATGTCAATTTTATTTTACTAAAATCATCTAGAGATTTTAATTTCACTGAAACTCCCAAAAAGCTAAAATCAACTTTTCACTTTTTCATTATCGTTGTCAACATTCATCAATGATACGAGTATCTACTCGAGGAGCAGATTTTATTTCATACGCTAGTCTAGTAAACCTATACTCGGTAAAAAATTTCATCTAGCAAGAATAACAAGCGATCAGTACAAATCACTTATTTCCATTCTAAATATTAATTTATACAACATTCGGTTTACGCTATCGATGGTGTTTGAAATGAAAGTGATAAGGTGATAAGGTACAGGAAACGAAGGAAGGTATCCGCGTTCTTCGAAACTCATGTTCTTTAAGTACCGTGTTCTGGGAGAGTTACCTGTACCTTTTTGAAAATTCTAATACTTTTTTAATTAACGAAAATTATATTTTTCATCTTTATTAAAAATATTTATTCGTCGCTACAGGTAATGCTTATTAACGGTTAATTTTGCAATATGCTGCGATACACACTGCGTATCATGTCTGATAGAAATTGTCGTTTGAAATGATAGTAGTCGCAAGGCATGTAGATATAGCCAAGTAGACAAAGACATGTAAGCATATATGAGTAGAGAGGTTCGTGTAGACAAAACTGCGTAGACAAAGCCACGTAGATAAAGACATATAGACAAACCCGTGTGGACGAACCCGTGTAGACATAACCACGTAAACAAATCCACGTAAAGAAAGACATCTAAACAGATACAGGAAGACTTACAATACATGTAGAGTAATCTGCGATGACAAAGCCATGAACAGGATGCGTAGACAAATTCGCGTAGAAAATTTGCATAGAAAAAGTAAAGTAGACAAAGCCATGTAGACAAACCCACGTAAACAAACTTGCGTAGAAAAATATGCGTTGACAAATTCGCGTAGACAAAGACATGTAGACAAAGAGACGTAGGCAAAGACATGTATACAAATCCGTGTAGAAAAAACCGCATAAACAAATTTACGTAGAAAAATACATGTAGACAAAGATAAGAATACAAAGCCGCGTGGACAAAGCCGGGTGGACAAACCCGCATAGACAAAGCCACGTAGACAATGCTACGTAGACAAAAATATGTAGAAAAATCTGCGTATATGACGCGTAGACAAAACCACGTAGACAAAGCCGCGCAGACAAAGTACATATGTTGACAAATCCATGTGGGCCGAGTAGACAAAGAAATGGAGGGAAATCCGCGAAGACTAAACTACGTAGACAAAGCCAAGTTAACAATGACATGAAGACAAATCCGTGTAGACAAAGAACAGGTCGACAAAGCCGTGTAGACAAAGCCGCGTAGACAAAGACGCGTAGACAAAGACGCGTAGACAAAGACCCATAGAGAAGTACCCAATGGCATACAAACAAATCTGTGTAGACAGAGTAGACAAACAATATGCGTAGAAAAAATCGGATTGACAAAGACATGTTGACAAAGCCACGTAGAAAAATCCGTGTAGACAAAGACATTTAGACAACGCCACATAGCTCAAGTCGCGTAGACAAATCCAAATAGACAAAGCCACAAAGACAAAGTCGCGTAAACCGTGTAGACAATGACATGTAGACAAAGCCACGTAGACAAAGTCTGCAGACAAATACGTGTAAGCAAAGTAGACCAAGACATGTAGACAAATCCTCTAAGACAAAACTACGTAGACAAAGCCAAGTAGACAATGACATATTGACAAACTGTGTAGACAAAGTCAAGTAGACAAACCCGTGTCCATCGCGATGCTGACGGCAGAACTCGGTTGCTGTCAAAATTAGAAGATGAACATCAAAACACCACTATCAATAAATTAGCGGACGAATGTTTACGGCTTCTGAATTTAAAGAAAGACGCAGCTTTGATTGAAAAAACCAGCCAGCCATTAATAAACCAAGTGCAACAATAAGCATCAAACCCGTAAATTTTACTAATTTGCCTGAGCAGCAAAATATGCCAGACGCCTTATTGCGGTTGCGAGGGCATAATGATGGTTATTGTGATTGCTACTTAAAATCATGAAGCGCGGATAAATAAAAAAGACTCATAAACAGTAGTACGAAATAAAGCCACCTAGATTCGTCAGACGCCTTTCTTCAAGTTGAAATGCACGAGGATTACAAAAAATTGTTCTGGAAAACGTTCCATCTCAATATAGAAAAAAGCAAAGTTATCTGGCAGAAATAAAATATTTGGGCTAGAAATAAGGATGGATTAAAACCAGATTCAGAGAAATTTCACCACCGACAGATGAATTCAGCCTTCGTTCTTATTTGGGTGCCATAAATTGTTATAACAAGTTTATCAGTTAAATTTTTTGGTTGTTCATAACTCGACTACAATTAGATTCAAAACGCTACTAAGAATAATATACGGGAACGAACTATGGCAAATATTTTACCTTTGGATATTCCAAATTTTATCGCAAATCCAACGATCGGCATCGTTTGGTCAATTGTCATTGAGGATTGGCCACTAATATTTATTTTCGTTTGGTCACCCCAACGTAACGATTTATTATGCAAATTTATTAAAAACTCATAATGGTGTATTCAAATTGGATTTGTTGTTAATTTTGTGAAAAGAAGTTTCCAAGTTAGTGACGAACCTGATTTTACTGAAATAATACAATTTTTATTTCGTTTTTTCGCAATAAAAATGACTTATTGGTGACCAAACGCCAAAATGTCTTGGCCAATTATTACCGTTTGCCCTTATTTACCGTTTAATGGTAAGTGACCAAACGATGAAAACGAGTGGATAAGAAGCTTCCGCCATTGACTCGTTTCAGAACCTTGGTCAAAATACATATTAGAACTACAATATAGACCTGCGATCCAATTTTCGTAAATATTGATTTATAATTAACCGAGTTCTCCCCATAGCATAGTCAAATATAAGAATTTCCTTCAAAGTGCATCTAAGAATCCATTTTAATCGTGTAGAATGAACAGGTACCAGCACATCATCATAAGTTTATGTTTCAATCCAAAATCAATACAAATAACGAAATTTCGAAATGAGATGTTGAATCAACTGAACATTGCATATTTTCAAAAGTTCATTTACCGAATTTCTTTCGAAGGCAAATCAATTGGCTTTATTTTGTAATAAAGCGGTACATTAACGGTTGTGAAATTTGTCCTAAAAATCCCGTGTACTGTTTAGAAGATTTAGTTGTTCTATGTTGAAGTTATATAATTATAACTTATTTTAACCGTTCGGCATCAGCTCTTCTATGCTGATGTATAATGCGGGACAGCACTGTTTATTACTACTCACTTATGTATTTTTGATTAATAAATTTACACATTTTATTTAATTAATTATACATGCTTTTTATTTTTATCAATTAATAAATTTTTCATTTTAACAAATTAAATATTTAAGAGTTAGCAGAAATATAACTTTATACAATTTGTGTCTTAACTATTTCTCCTGTTTTTATTATATGGAATCTATTACCATATGCTATGAAAATTTATAATAAACTCTTGTGTTGAAAATTTAAAACAAAACTTATATACTAATTTTTCTGGTATACAACCTGGCTAAGGACTCTATGTTTCAGCAGTTCAACTAAGGCCAGCTTGTATACCAGTTATAACAATTATACCATTTAAACTTCTCCACAAAACGCATCCATTACACCATTTCGAATTGTCACAAATTAGACATTTCTTACCCGATAATATGTCAAAACAAACAACAACAACAACTCAAACAACAAGGTAAATAATTTAATTATAAAAAATAAAACTTAATGGAAATAATTACAAAGTTTAATAAATTTATTTTTATATTAATATTTACATAGATATGCGACAACGAGAAAATGATACACCCACATACACTCCCCTTCCAGTGGAATTTAAGAAAATTGGTAAGTATTAAATTTCACGATACGAAGTCTGTGGTTTCTTAATTTTTAAATCGAACTGGTAGTTTAATTACACGACCATGCCTTGATAACACCTCTCTTGGTTCACTACTAACTTGCACATGCTGATCGAAAACTACTTTCTTTTTAGCTTTTGGGGTTTCTGAATTAACCACCTCATCAGCTTTCCCATCAACATCCCATGACAGATTAGTCGCTAATGGCTGATTGCTGAACAACTCATCATTATTTTCGGAATAACAAGGTTTGAGTCTATCTATCGAAATATTAACTTTTTTACCTTTAATTTCTAGCTCAAAAAATTTTGTATCCCTGTTTGAAATTTTAAAAGGACCGGTATATGGAGGCTGAAGTGCTCTTTTGACTGCATCGGTACGTATAAACACATGAGAGCAATCCTCCAATTTTTTGTTAATGAAAAATTTCTCCTTTGAATGTCGAGATGCGTTTACCGGTTTTAATTCTTCAAAATGTTTTTTTAGATTACTCACGAATTCGGACTGTGGAATCGAAGTATTTGGAGGTTCCATGAACTGCCCAGGAACTCTAACCGCACTTCCATACACCAACTCTACAGGAGTAGATTGTAACTCTTCATTAAACGAGGTACGTAAACCTAATAAAACGAGTGGTAAAATGTCCGTCCAATCCATTCTGTTATGACACATAATCGCTGCTTTTAATGTCCTATGCCAACGCTCAATCATACCGTTGCACTTAGGATTATACGCTGTAGTACGTCTTCTTTCAAATCCTAATAAATGTGACAATTCTGTAAACAGATTCGCTTCGAACTGCGAACCTTGATCTGTTACGACAAAATTTGGAACACCAAACCTAGCTATCCAATTTGAATAAAAAGCATTTGCCACCGTATTTGCCATGATATCTGGTATTGGAATTGCCTCCGCCCAGCGAGTATACCTATCAATCATGGTTAAGCAGTATTTATGATTATTGGATATGGGTAATGGTCCAACTAGATCAATATGCACTTCTGAAAACCTTTCCTTTGTCACTTCGAAATTACCTATTGGTGCTTGTGTGTGTCTTGATACTTTGGATATTTGACACGCCAAACATGCTTGTGCCAATTCCTTAATATCCTTTTTTAATGACGGCCACACTACATGTTTAGACACTAATTTGACCGAAGCTTTTATTCCCGGGTGCGACAGATTGTGTAGCGACTCAAATACCTTCCTCCTCCATTCTCTTGGTATGAAAGGTCTTGCTTGTCCCGTCGATATGTCACAGTAAATGAAATGTTCTGTATTGAAAGCTAACGGTCGTCTTACTAAATTTAGTCCAGAGTTCTCGTCTTGTAGTATGTCATTCAGTTCCGAGTCTTGTAATTGATCTGTAGCCAGTTTGTTATAGTCAATAGTCTCGTGAATGTCAATTAGCTCAACTCTAGATAATGCATCAGCTACAACGTTGTCTGTACCCGTTATATGTCTCAGGTCCGTTGTAAATTGTCCAATAAAGTCTAGTTGACGTCTTTGTCTTGGTGATGCTTTGTCTAAATTTTGTTTAAATGCGTAAATGAGGGGTTTGTGGTCCGTAATGAGGATGAAATTTCGTCCCTCGAGAAAGAATCGGAAGTATTTTACACCTAAATAGGCCGCTAACAACTCCCGATCGTAGGTACTGTATTTTTTTTGTGTTTCGGTTAACCTGACAGAATAAAAACCCAGTGGTTGCCAAACTTCATCAATTAATTGTTGCATAACTGCCCCTACTGCTGTATCGGAAGCATCTACCATAATTGATAACTTTGCTGACATGTCTGGATGAGCTAGAAGGGTGGCATCACTTAACTTGAATTTACATTTTTCAAACGCTAATTTCGACTCTTCTGTCCAAACGATTGGTATTTTACTATTCTTTTTGTAACCTTTTAAAAAGTCATTTAAAATGGCCTGGTCATGTGCTGCAGAAGGAATAAATCTTCTGTAGAAATTAATCATTCCTAGAAAACGTTTTAATTGCTGGACAATGACTGGCTGCGGAAAATTACGAATTATTTCTACTCTATCTGGAGATGGTAAAATTCCTTTCCTATTTACGAAATGTCCCAAAAAAGCAATTTCTTCTTGTGCGAATACACATTTATCCATTTTAATAACTAGCCCATTTTCGGCTAAACGTTGGAAAACTTGTTCAACATGACATAAATGCTCATCCAATGAAGCGGATGCAATTAAAATGTCGTCTAGATACACGAAACAGAATGACAGTCCCCTTAAAACCGAATGCATTAATCGTTGGAACGATTGTGCTGCATTCCGAAGACCGAATGTCATTCTATTGAATTCGTAAAGACCGAATGGTGTTGCTATAGCTGTTTTGTGTACATCTCGTGGTTCAATTGGGATTTGGTGGTAAGCACGTACCAAATCAATAGTTGAAAATACCGTACAACCAGCAAGTTGAAACGAGAAGTCCTGAAGATGCGGTACTGGATAATTATCGGGAATGGTCACATTATTCAACGCCCTGTAATCCCCACAGGGTCTCCACTCACCGTTTTTCTTAGGTACCAAATGCAGAGGACTGGCCCACTCACTTTTGCTAGGTCGACAAATTCCTTGCTCCATCATACTTTCGAAGTGTTCCCTCGCTATTTGTAACTTATCGGGAGCCAAACGCCTTGTTTTGCACATAACTGGTTGCCCGTTTGTTTCCAAACAGTGTGTAACATTATGCTTAGGTGTATTCATATTGCCTGTTTCCCGAGTAATTATTTCATATTTTTTTAACAATTCGTTGATTTCTGGATTAATTTTACTTTTATCTAACAGGGCTAACGAAGGACTTGAATTACTTGTAATGGATCCAACTGAATATAAATTTGTAACCGGATCAATTAATTTACCCTTTCTAATATCAACTACTAAACCTGTTGCTTTTAAAAAATCTGCCCCGATTATTGGCATAGACACATCAGCAACTATGAAGGACCATTTGAACACCCTACGTAAACCGATATTTAGTGAAATTGTCTTCGTTCCGTAGGCCTTAATTTTGGTACCATTGGCTGCATATAAGTGAAAATCGGGTTCATTAACCTTTTTGTTACTGAAATTTGCTGGCAAAACGGAAACGTCTGCGCCAGTGTCTACCAAAAATTTTCTTTTAGAATTTTGATCCAAAATAAGTAGACGATTTGCACAAATTTCATCAACATACGTCTCAAAATGCTGACTAGAATTTAGTTTTTTGACTTTTGAGATTTTACAACAATAAACTTATCGTGAAAACGACAACCTGAAACACACTTCGTTGCCTTATCTTTAAAACGTCGATGATAGAAACATTCGGTTTCATCATACGTTCGTTCTCTAGATTTTGACGAATTTCTAGCTGTGTTATGCGGACTACGAGTTCTTCGTGTTGTGCTACGTAAGGCGGATACTTCCATTATAATATCCTTACGGAACTTACACAACATCTCATGCAACTCTTCTTTTGTCGACGATGATTCTTTTTGCTGTCTTGTGTATGATTTGTCACTTATTTCCATTACGTGCTGCTGTGACATGGTTTCAATTAATGCGTCCGCTCGTTCTGCCAACTTTCCTAATGAAACGTCATTTTCAAACGGGACTAATACCAACTGTACCTGCTGCGGTAACCTTTGCAACCATAATCGCTTAACCGTGACTTCTTCAAAATGCTCTCCTGCATTCATATGCATTTGCTCCAGCAATTGTGATGGTTTCTGGTCTTCTAACCTTAGTCCGTGCAACAAATTATTTAATTTTGATCGTTCTGATTCTCCTAAAACTTTAATTACTTCCTGCTTAAAAAACGTATAAGGTTGTTTTCCCTTATTTTTTATAATAAGATTGGCAAATTTATTATGCAACCTAGCATCTAATGCACCAACCGCATGTGAATACCTCGTAGTCTCTGTAACGATGTTTGCTACCTGGAACTGCTGTTCCAAAATAGCAAACCAGACCTCGGGATTCTGTGCATATAAAGGTTGGGGTGGCTTAAAAGCTACATGTGCAATCTCTTTTTGCGAAATATTTTTTGCCGTTTTACTTTCGTTATCTACAATATTTTCACTACCAGAGTTGCCACTAGAAGATGCTTCCGAAGCATGGGAATCTTTCAACTGTGCATTTAGAACGATTCGAACCTGATCTTGCACTAGTGAACACAATTGTTCACGAGTCAACGTGATCATTTCGTTACTAGAAAATAAAAGATTTTGCCTATCAGAGGAGTGTACATAGGTGGAATTCGTTTCCTCGTCGTCGGTATTGATACCACGCACAACGAAACGAAAAAAGAAACTTAAAAGTAGAAAAAAGGATGAACAAACAAAAAAAACGCAAGAAATACTGAACATTGTGATTATTTGAATAATTTTAATTTTTTATTTATTTTTTAAATAATTTTTAAATATTTTTTAATTTAATTTTTTTTTTTTTAAAAATAATTTTTATTTTTGTAATTTTTAGACGACGCAAAAAATGGTGCAAAAATGGAGTACGTTTTATAAAGAATAAATAAATGGTACTTACAATTTTAAATTTATCGTCTTATTATACGGGATGATTGGAAAAACTCCCGGCTGCTTACAAACAATGTTTCCTCTTTGAAGCGGATTTTATTTAATACAGCTATGTTTAACGGGTGATCCGGTGAATGCCTGTTGCTGCTTCGCCAAACCAATGCTCCCTTCTAATTTGCGGTTGATTTATTAGTTGCTCGTTTATCTGGTGAATACATAGACGGCAAACTGCTTCCTCGGAACATATAATATTTTTTAAAATTTTAGTTATCCAAAAAATTTTACGGATGACTTGTAGTATTTTGCGTTGGCTAATAAGTATTAGCTGCTGCCCCCGGTGGAACTATAATATCACGTCGGGGTCACCAATTTAGAAGATTTAGTTGTTCTATGTTGAAGTTATATAATTATAACTTATTTTAACCGTTCGGCATCAGCTCTTCTATGCTGATGTATAATGCGGGACAGCACTGTTTATTACTACTCACTTATGTATTTTTGATTAATAAATTTACACATTTTATTTAATTAATTATACATGCTTTTTATTTTTATCAATTAATAAATTTTTCATTTTAACAAATTAAATATTTAAGAGTTAGCAGAAATATAACTTTATACAATTTGTGTCTTAACTATTTCTCCTGTTTTTATTATATGGAATCTATTACCATATGCTATGAAAATTTATAATAAACTCTTGTGTTGAAAATTTAAAACAAAACTTATATACTAATTTTTCTGGTATACAACCTGGCTAAGGACTCTATGTTTCAGCAGTTCAACTAAGGCCAGCTTGTATACCAGTTATAACAATTATACCATTTAAACTTCTCCACAAAACGCATCCATTACACCATTTCGAATTGTCACAAATTAGACATTTCTTACCCGATAATATGTCAAAACAAACAACAACAACAACTCAAACAACAAGGTAAATAATTTAATTATAAAAAATAAAACTTAATGGAAATAATTACAAAGTTTAATAAATTTATTTTTATATTAATATTTACATAGATATGCGACAACGAGAAAATGATACACCCACAACTGTACATATTGTAGGTGTCACTACATTGGATTAGATTTTTCGATAAATTTGTCGTGGTTTTGTTTTTCACTTTTTATTTTGTTTAAAACAAATTTCTATATTTTTAGTTCTTTTATTAATTTATTATTAACATTATTATACTTTATTACAATATTATATTTATTTTTATATGAGCATACTGTAATTTAATACATAACAAATGCTCGATTCGAACTAACTGAGTCTTCTTTTATTATTTTTAAATACATACATACATAAAATAAGAAATAGTTGTCCGATGTACATTATTGTCATATGTTAATTGCTCTTTATATTCGGCGTTATTTCTACTCCCTGATCATAGATGGCATACATTGATAAGTTTATGTTAAAATTAGTTTTAATTAAAATTAGCAATCATTAAACTGTGGCATCGGAACATTTCGCTGCCAACCAAATCGTATTCAACTAATTGTACTCAAATCTTTGGAGTTGCATTCATGATACCCACTAAATAGTAAAATACTAATTTACCAATTATTGTAAGTTTTTATCCGAAAAATCCAAATTTGAAAATTTGTAGGTGTCACTACAATATACATATCCAATAAGAAATTTTTAATAAAGAACATGTATTAATAATTACACTGTCAAACCAAAATTTTGCAAAATAACTATGTTACAATAGAAAGAGACGAAAATAGACATGATATGAGCCGTTTTCAAAAGAATGGACAGATATTCTTTTTCGTTCTCGTAAATCTAATCGGTTTTATTGGTTTGAGTAGTTTTAGTTTGGATAAATTCTGGAAACTGTGGAGTTTGTCGGAAAATTCTGCTAGGTCCAAATGTTAGTTTTAGGGAACAAAAATTATACTTATCCCCTTCATATAAATAATTCTTGGCTCAATTGATTGTGTCAACTTAAAGCTAACATTTGCAGATAGAAAAATTTCTCGACAAACTCTGAGATATCCAGAATTTATCCAAACTAAAACTATTCAAACCAACAAAATAGATCTGCTTCGAGAACGAAAAAGGATACCTAACCCCACCATTGAAAAATGGCTCTTGGCCATTTGATTGTGTCCCATTTGTTGTTGAGAATTTATTCAAACCAATAAAATCGATTTGATTTTGCGAGATCGAAAAAAAAAATTCTTGAATTTTGTCGGAAAAGAGCAAAGAAAAGAAACGTTTGATAAAAATGACGTGAAACACATGTTTATGCAGTTTTCTATCGACTCTACGGATATTAAAAAAGACGAAGGATACAGAATGTCAAAGCTGGATTGTAATTTGGAAAACCTGAAAGGCAGCGAAAATTATAATTCCTGGTCATTCGTAAGAAACAGTTCCCGGCATTGCACAAGTTGAAGAATTATATTGTAAAGAATGCTACATCAACCGAAGGAAATCGTTTTAAACGTTGAAAAATCGTTGAATCCTTTGGTGAAGAAATGTGAAACATCAATTGTCACTTGGAATACATTGCGTGCAGCATGTGAAGCGACAAGAGAGCACAACATTATGTTGTTTTATTGGATGAATTCGTATCAATTAGACTAGAAAATCATGATTCGATGCAGACTTGGATTCTTTCTCTCGTTTTCAGACCAAAAAGAAACAACAAATAGGTTTTTTCCCTTTCAAATGCAGTAAATTCAATGAAAAACGTCATAAGACAGCCGATTATCCGAATACAACTCGAATGAAACGATTAAGCCAACAGTCAATAAGAAAGCAAATTTCAAGAAAGCATTTCTTGCTATCGCATCAAATGATGGAATGAAAAACAAATCAAGCGACTGGCTTATTGATAGCGGCGCGTCAATACACATGCCACCAAATGAAAATTTGATCAACAATTGTGTCACGTCTGCAGTAAATCAAATTAAAGCAACAAACAATTCCACGATGAAGGTAAATGAAAAAGGAGAGGTGAAACTCAAGGTAAATAATTTTGATATTGAAGTAGAAGTTTTATATATTCCAGAACTATCGGCGAGTCTACTGTCTATATCGAACATGGTTGAGTAAGGAAATACAATAATTTTCAGCAGTGAGGGCTGCACTGTCTATGATGATTAAATGTGCCTTTTGATAAATTGCAAGCCAATTGATGGTATTTATAAAATTGGTGGTAGTGGTGGCGAAAGATGTATGTTGACCGCGAAACAAGAAAACTCTATGGATTGCCATAAGCGGTTTGGTAAACGAGCACGATTACCATTTATATCAAGCAAAAGTCGTAGTGAGAATAAAGTGGATCTGATCCAATCAGATTTATGTGGGCCGATGGAAAACAATTCCTCGAATTTAAAACGTCGATTCAAAACCAAAGTGAAAGAAAAATTAAAATTTTACGTACTGATAATGGTACTGAACAATGTTCACGTGAATTCATCAATTCCTACAAGAAAAATGGTATTGAACATCAATTGACGAATGTTTACACGCCACAGTAAAATGGTACAGCCAAAAGAATGAATAGAACGATTATCGAGCGGTCTAAATGCATGTTAATTGATGCGGATTTAAGTGTCACATATATACTAGGCTGAACTGAAGCGGCCAACATGGCTGTTTATATAATAAACAGGTCAGTATCATCATTGTTGGTTGATAAAACTCCGGAAGAAGTATGGAATGACTCTAAAGTTGGTTTAAGTGATCTGAAAACATTTGGTCCTCCTGTTATGGCGCACATACCTAAAGAAAAACGTAAAAAATGGGACGTGAAGTCAACGAAAATGATATTTGTTGGTTACGATAATGAATAGAATGTTTATCGGTACATAAATAAATCAACAAGACAATTAACTGTTAGTAGAGACGTCATTTTCCATGAAGCACCGGCTGACACACCGGGATACTGCAAGGAATGTTAATGACACAGATGAGCAAAACGAATTATTATTGGAAGAGGAAAAAGATACGACAATGTAAGATGTACTGTTATTGATCCTAATGATCCAGATTACGATTATAGGACGAGTCAATAACACCACCCAGTGGAGTTCACCGTTCATCAAGAGTACCAAAAACCAAATCAGAAATATGTTGCTGAATTAACATGCAACACAATGATCAACAATCAAGCAAATGATCCGGTTAATCAAACAATGAAGAGACATGATGCAGCCGATTGAAAAAATTATGCAACGCGAGATGAAATAAATTCATGCCATAAAATCAAACTTCGTGAAGAAATTTATATGCAACAATCTGAAATGTATAATGGTTGAACCAAGCGAGTGTGCAGGCTAAATCGGACAATATACGGACTAAAACAGGCTGGTACATAATGGAACATGAAACTCGAAAAAGCACATTCAAGTCAGTTGGTCTTGAGAAATGAAAAATGGAGCCGTGCGTTTACTTTACCAAAGAAGCTCAATTGGAGATAATAAAACGGGCTTTGAGTTCAGTGTTCAAGATTCGTATATAATTCAAGGCGAAGACAATATTCAATTGGATCAATTTGCGTATTCTGACCAAATATTGAAACGTTTTGGCATGCAAGAATGCAAACCAATTTCGATACCAGCGGATCCAAATCAAAAATTTTCATTAAATTTGCCGATGAGTGAAATTAATGGCGACGAGGTCAAAAATGTGCCATATTAGGAGGCTGTGGGCTCGTTGTTCTATTTGGTTCATGGCACTCGTACAGGTTTGGCATTTGCCGTAAATGAAGTGCTGACTTCAAAAAAATTAAAACGATTTACTACGAATCAGAATTTGGCTCATTGGAGGGCAGTCAAAAGAATTGTTCGGCATTTAAAGAGCATTATCGGTTGGATGGTTATTCAGATGCGGACTGGAGTTCCGACATCGATAAATGGCGATCGTGCACCAGGCTATATTTTTAAGTTGTGCAATATTTCGAGTAACGAAGGCCACCACCAAATATAAGCACGTTTTTTGCAATAAACTAATAAACTTGCAATAAAATGTGATTTATGTTTAATTTAATTTAGATAAATCAAGTAACATTTGATTAACGAAATGTTTTTTTTTCTTTTTAAAGATTAATTTACTGAATATTGTTCAATTAACGTAATATGTATGTTTAATTGGTTAAAATTTAAAATTTCTTTAAGATTTAAATTAATGAAAGTTTAATAAAATAATCTGAATAGTTTTGAAATTTGAGAATTTGTGAGGGTGTTAAAAATATACAGCCCTAATAATCCATTCCATTGTAATAACAGGTAACCCTGCATTTAATTTTGATAATAAAATATTCATTAAAATACACAAAACTACAAGGACGTGGTTTCATTGTTTCAACAGATACCTATCCCCACCTTATGGAATTGGCTCTTGACTCATTTGATTGTGTCACCCTAGAACTATAACATTTTCAATTTTTCGACATACTCCACGATTTCTAGAATTTGTCAAAACTAAAAGTACTACGAGAACGAAAAAGGATACCTGCCTCGTCCTTATGGAAATGGCTCTTTTCCGACAAACTATCCAGAATTTATATAAACTAAACTACTTAAACCAATAAAATCGATTTGATTTACGAGAACTAAAAGTCTTACTCCCAATTTGGAAATTGCAGTTGATTTATTTGATTGTGTTATCCTATATAGACATTTTCCGACACACTCTACGATTTCAGTAATTTATTTAAATTAAAACTACCCATACCGAACGAATTGTTACTAAATTTTTTTGAGTTTATTTTCAAGTTCTCACAAAAAATCTTATAAGAATTTTTTTTAACAGTGTATTTGCTAATACTTGTTAAGTTTTGTTATTTTATTTTATTGCCATGCACAATTATTAAAATGTCCGGTGGTTAGGTAGGGACAAGAGTTCGTGGCATTTTTCCCGTTAGATGGCTTTATATACATATATTTTAGTAACCATTGATTGTATTGGGCAATTCTTGTGGGCATGTGTGTGTGTGAAAGGTGACATTTTAACTTGTACTTTCACATACAAAACATTAAAATGGGCGAAGTGAATAAAAAGTTACATTTTAAACATGGAGATAAATAATGAAAAAATTCGATATCTTTTACAATTTTATTACGACAAAGGTAAAAACGCGAGGTGTACTACGAAATCTCGGTTTTCAAAATCTCGGTTTTCGAGATTCAACATTTTGCTTGTTTTATTAATTTTGCAACATTAATAAAAAAAGCAATATTTTGTTAATGCAACATTTTAAAATGCAACAATTGTAGAGGCTGACGGCTTCGTTCTTCGTTAGCTCTCACGGGCATTTAGCACTTCATCCAAATTCCATTCCTACTAGCCCTTTTCTAGAACTTTATCGCAAACTCATTTTTCAATTTTGTCAAAAAATCATTTAGGAGTCCCATTTTCCCACATGCGAATTTTTAAAAATTTAAACCGGGATTTCCCAAATTCAGGTTTTTTTTTATACAATACCGGGATTTTGAAAAGCGGGGGCCCTATTTTTGAAATCAGTGGAAATTTTCATATCCGGAATACAATTTGCTATAAAATTCTTTATATTACCAAAATTTTTTGCCGGCTACTTTAATTATTTTTTCAAATTTTTTTATCTTTAAACATAATTTTTTCCCTCTATAAGGGAAAAATTCCGGCTGGGTAAATCGATACGGCATTATTCAATAGAATTGAATAATAGAAAACTTGCATACAATAATTTGAAAAAATAATTAAAGTAGCCGGCGAAAAATTTTAGTAATATAAAGAATTTCATAGCAAATTGTATCCCGATTACGAAAATGTCCACTGACTTCTACAATAGGGCCCCGGGATTTTGAAAACCGAGATTTCGTTACACACCCAAAAACGCGGCTCAGGCTTGCGAAAAAAGTTGTGCTGTTTATGGAGAAGGTGCTTTATCAAAATCAGCAGCAAAGAAAGGTTCGCGCGCTTTCGTTCTGGAAATATGGATATCAAAGATGCACCTCGCTCTGGTCGACCAACCACTGGAAAGTCGATGAAATCATGCAGAAAAATGAAGAAGATCATGGACGAAATGAGATGAAGCTTCTCAAACGGTATCAAAGCCAGGATTGACGCCAAGAAAGGTAATGCTGTGTGTTTGGTGGGATTGGAAAGGAATTGTGCATTATGGGGTGCTGCCACCGGGCCAAACGATTGATTCTATTCTTTACTGTCAGCAATTAACGCGTTTAAGACAAGCAATTCAGTTAAAACGTCCAGAATTGATCAGCAGAAAGAGCGTTGTGTTTCATCACGTTAACGCTAGACCACACAAATCATTGATGACCCGGCAGAAACTGAGAGAGCTAGGCTGGGAAGATTTGAAACCATCTTAATGATTTTACAATAAATTCAAAAGAGGCCTGCGAAAATAAGTTGTCTCGATTTTTTGCCTCTAAACCACAGAAGTTCTACAATGATGGATGGGATCATGGCCCTACCAGAAAATTTGGCAAAAGGTTATCGATCAAAATGACACATATTTGGTTTAATAAAGTTCATTTGAAATAAGAAAATTCTTTGTTTCAATGTCACTCAAAAAAGGCCACGAACTTTTCTTTAACCCTATGTATTATTTCGCTGAAGAATGGGACCTTGGTTTACTATATTGGGTCCAATTCAGCGTTGTATCATTTCTTCTATTCTTTTATATTTTTTCAAACAAAATGTTCACAACAATTTTAGAATTTTCCAAAAACAATTGAGTAAACACGTAAATCTATATTATTTCCTGTTTTCACCCTATCTATTTTGAATTGTACAGAGAAATTGCGAGTACGATTCAAATTTTGTTGAAAGAAAATATTTAAAACGTGGTGCTTTTTCCTTCTACTCACCGATATCGTTAAATCGTTCTACATTGCGTCATCATTATTCGAACAATTCGAAACTTGTTTCGCACCCATAATTTTTCTTTTCTATTTCTATGAATGTTATATCGTTTGACGTCATAGAATACGACACGAAACCCGAATTAAAATATATCCTTATGTATATAAAAAATGACGAACTACTCCCCTCATTTATAATACATATTAATATATTTTGTTCCTAAATTGTAACTGTATTTTCCACAATTTTTTTTTTATTTTTTAGTTTGTTTGTTTAACAACGACGTAGACGGAAAATATTTTTCATTTGGGTTCTGACATTTGACCAAACCTAAAGTGTTACGAAATGTGAACAACTGGAAAAGAAAATTTTTATATTAAACAGATTTTTTATTTTTCAAAATTATCCAACCACAAGTAAATTAAAATAATAATAAATCGGCATTAGTTCAAGGATTTTGTGTTTTTCATAAAAATCGGAAGTGTTTTTTTTTTATTTAGTTTATACATAGTTTTTCATTTAAATTTTGATTTTCTCTCAGTTAAGTGAAAAGTTTTTCCATAATAAAAATAAAAAAAAAAATAAAAATTACGAAAATTGGCACAAATGATGTTATTAAAATCAATAATTCGTAATGACATTAGAACCAGTTTGTAAATTTAACAGAACACCACCGATTCCGACTATTCAAATACAAGGCAAGAAGACAGTTAATTAATTTTTTCTTTTCGTTTTCTTAAATCTTCTTCTTAATCTTAATTAATAAATAATTAAATTTTGTGTATATATTTTTAGATAATAATTTTTTATCTGTGTGTGTGTGTGTAACTAGTTAGAGGAAAACTGTTTTTAATTATTAAATTTTGTAGTGTTTAGTGAAAATTTATGAAAACTAAATTTTGCACGGTAGTTTTACATATATTACGTTACATGTTCAGCAATCGGGGGAAAAATCAATGTGGTTACAGTTGTGCCGTAACATAATATATTATGCACGACATACAAGTTCTGAATGCTATCTGTCTGCAATATAAACAATTAATTGGATTTATGTCCTTGAAGCATAATTTATATCCCTTTTTAGTATTTTTGGGGTATATACAAAATTCATGCAGTGCCATTCATTTATTTACATATATAGGGACTATATGTGCCTGCGTGTGCTTATGCAATATTGTGAAATTATTTCGTGTGTCCTTGGAAAGCTCGTAATAATAGGCAATATTATTCCGAATCATAAGGTTTTCCTTTATATTTGCACATTGATAAAACAAATAAACCACAAAATGTGGTGGGCAGGATATATTTATATTTAGGTTCGAAACGTCTACGCAGGATCATAATTTTTGTATTTTATATACGGTTCATGACGAAACAATACAAATATTCACGGTTTGATGACGTCGAATGGAAAAATATATTTTTATTAATGAAAATTTATATATATACGTGCATGTTATGGTCGGACGGATGTTAATTAAATCGTTAAGATGTTATTTATGTACTTGTATTTAAAAGGAATATGATATCGTCTAAAAAGCATGTATCGAATATCCTTTTTCATTAGTACGGCGAAGCTTACACGGAACAAAAACATTTTCTATAAAATCAATGGAGCACGTTTTTCATATAGCATATGCTGCTTATGTTGTCGGTGGTCATAAATTTAAACATCGTGTACAAACAGTTTAATACCATCGTCTTATGTATACATATTGAGTGTATAGAAGAAAAGGCGAGATGTGCACTGAGACATTACCTAGAGGTTATTTACCTTCCAGACCCAACTTTTTTATTATATTTTTTATTTTAGGGATGCGATTTTTTCTTTATATTTTAATGTTGTCTGGTGTTCGATTATAAAGTTTTGCTTAAATTTTAGATTTTCTTGTGTATACAACAAGTAATACAATGACTTTAAAATAATTATTTATGTTGAATGTCGGAGAAGAAGAAGAGTTTTTAATCTTTTGTCTAGATGAATTCTTTAGAATTGCATTTTTCGGTTGTTTGATCCGATTTATTTTAGCCATCTGTTTCTTATTAAGGATTATCTCAATATTGGTACGCAATAATTATACAACTACTAGAATTTGTACTGTTGTAAAAAATCTACGGTGTAGTGATTGGAACTTGCTAAAAATCGTCTTAATACATTTAAAGTTCAATTGTACTTTAATTAGGAATATCGAAACAAACAAAACTCCTGGTTGCAGAAGCTACTTCCGCTAACTTAAAGGTTACGGTCTGATGTGATAACAAAAGATTTGATTTCTTTCAGCATCTACTGAAACAATTTTAGTAGACTAATGTAGAGTACTATATAGTCCACCTTACACCTTTCGAGATCTGAGAGGTTGCAAATCGTGGATTTACCCGGGTGCTTGTGTAGTATAGTGGATAGGAGAGATTCTCGACTCTCGCGAGATACTGTGGTTTTTCTTAAAAAATTATGACGAAATTTTGTTTGTATGGTTTTATTGAAATTCTAATAAGTATTTTGGATTCTATGATTGAATTTGGATTGAAACATAAACTTTAGGATAACTTCTGGTATCTGATGTCCATGCTGCACGTTTAATGATCTAAGATGCACTTTGATAGAAATTTGGTTATGCTGGATAAAACTAGGCTATTTTTTACCAAAAATGGTGCAATTTGGTTAGTAGGGTTTTATAGTAAATCCAGGATATCATATATGTCCGTCGTGCGTGTGTGGTGGATACGTGGTAAGGCAAACTCCTCTCATAGCCATATTTAGTCTTTACGTTTCTGAACAAAACTGGAATGACTATTTTCGATAGTAACAACGCTGGATGCAAAAAATTTTTTTTGGTGAAGCTTCTATTTTCTGGATTCCATGACGAAGGATTAGACATGAATAACGAACGTTTCAGGAAATGTTATAAGATCGTGTTAAACCATTGGGATGAAAGTTACAAGAGCTGTGGTGTACAGTAATTTTCCGATTCTACCAGTGTTCGCTGATTTATCGAGAAATATGCGAAACCAAAAAATTTGAACTTACTCCACCTAGTGCGCTAAAACTTATATTAGCCCAAATATTGTCGAAGCTAATTATTGATACGCTTATGTTCTAGATTTTGGATTTGTAAAACCAAACAATTTGCCCCAATATCAGTTACCCATAAAGGGCCGAAGTTGAGCTGGTGGGCTGAACTTCAGAATGTTTTAGATTGTGTGTTGCTGCATGGGTTTATAATCACGAATTTGGGAGTTAATTAAATTCCGAAAATTTAACGGAAACGTAATCAAATTTTAGTATAAAGTGTTACTACAGAAATTTCATACTGTATTGAGTACAGGTTCTTGCATTGAAAGTAAATGATTGCTATAAGCTGCGCCACACCCTTGTAACCGAAAGAGTTGGAGTATTGGAAGAATAAGAAAATGACAGAATTTTTAAAAGTATAGGAGAAAAAGAGGTTAGATTTCGTTCATGACTAAAACGGCGAATAAAAATTTTTAAAATATTTGTATTGTTTTGTGAAAATGAATTTTGACTTCCGAAAACTTCATTTTGAACTGGAAAACTATAAGAGGACAACCTAGTCATGAAAAAACAATGGGAAAAATAAAAAAAGAATATTCTACATTTTCTACGAGTTTTTTACATGCTTAACCAATTATCGATATTGTCTACGCAAAAATCAATTTTTTACACTATTTTCGACACCGACATGTCAATAATAATTGCGGAATACGCGTAAACTGAAAGCTAAGCAGGTATTGAATTTTTATTTGAAGAAACAACAAACATTTGGCTGGTTTCATTCTGTTGTTAAAAAAAAAATCTTAAGGCCCTTACACCACGCGTTTTGCTAGTATATTATTTGTCGAAAATAAAGTTTTTTCAGATTAAATTCAAAGATTTCTTGGACATTTTACTTATCAATTCGTACAGCAAGCTTTAAATTTTTGTTCAACATCCTCAGCGCTTGGTGTTGTACTATACTTTTTACTGATTGGAATTCTTGGCATACTTTTACGCAACACGCTTGAAAACAATGAAAATATTTTGTAAAACAATTGATTTTGGGAAATTCGCAGACCCTCAGGGGGAACTTGGGGTTTTAGTTTGGTTGGCTTCTTTGATTAGAAAAGAAACAGATAATTACCTTTAGAAATTCGCTCCATTGCTATGCACTAACCCAGGAATGGGTTAGTCCAATAGTCTATAGTCTCGAAACCTATACACGTTAACTGATGGACTCTGGCCAATTACTATTTATATTTGTTTATTTACAATCTTAGTAACATTGGGTTAAAACTATTCCCGAAAAGCAAATTTAAATTTCCTTCTAATGATCATGCTTTGTTGAGATACATTTGGTCGAAGGACATCTGCTTTAACTATAAATCTTTGTAAAATCGAACAACGATTAAATTTGACGATTTGTTTTGACATGTTACGTCTAAAGTCTAAAAATTGTGAAAGTTTGGAATTAAAATGCACTTGAGTTTAGCAGCTGTTTTGCCTATTAACGCAAGGAGTCTGACATTTATGGATTTTTTTTTGTGCTAACCAAAGGTGGCAACGTCGTAGTGAAACAAATATTTTGTACGGGAATCCAATTGGAATGAATGAAAATAAAAAATTCTCACGACATAAAAATATTTTATATATTTATAAATAAACAAAATAATCGCAACAACATAAATTAAATGCTGATTGCAGAATATCGTACAGTTCTTTGAATGTACGTGTACATACGAACAAAAGAACGATAAATTAAAACAAAAATAAATAACAATTCCAAAATTGCCTTTCGTTTTAATATCGTTTAAAAGTTTCCGACCTCAAAATGAAGATGGCTCCTCAACCAACAAAAATGGGACTGTGTTTGCACATGCGTTGAAAGGTACCCACCGAAATATCAGCCATTTTGTAGGCGAAGTTGTTGTTTAACAATCGTTTGAGTTATTCGATGTGAGTGTTTTTATTAAAATGAAAAAAATCGAGTATCGAGCTGTCTTTAAATATTTATTTTTGGAAGGCAATATCCCTACGCTAATTCAAGATGAGTTGGATGCTGTTTCCGAGGACTCTGCGCCATAATTTACCACCGTGAAATTTTGGGCAACTGAATTTAAACGTGGCCGTACCAGCTAGAGGGACGATGAACGTTTGGGACGTCCAACGAGTGCCATCCCTGGCCATATTATTGCACAAGTTTCGCAAATGGTGATAGACAACTTTCGAACTAATGTTAGGGACAAAAAAGACAAAGGCTGTTTCTTCGGCTGGTAAAGTAATGGTGACTGTTTACTGGGACAGTCGACGTATCTTAATCGATTATCTTAAAAAACGGAAAACCATTTCGGGAGCATACTACGCATCATTACCCGATAAGCTGAAGGCAGAAATTGCTGAAAAACGGCTATTTTTGTAGAAAAAAAATCTAGCCCCAAGCGATTTTTTTTTTGTTTCCTAAGCTAAACGGTGCGCTCGAAGGACAAATATTTTAGTCGAATGAGGAGGCCATCCAGTACATACTATCTACAAATTGTTTAGCAAAACTGATTATTTACGTACAATTTTCAGTAATAAAAATTGCAGTTTAATGCAAAATCTGCTATTTACAAAGCAAATCAAGTTCAAAATGCTTTATGCCTATAAAAAATTTCAGTCAAAATTCGCTATTTACAATATTCCTTGGTACCGAAAAATACAAAACTCGCTATCTACAAAAAAAAAAAATAATTTTAGTTAGATTAGCGGTAAAATTTTGACGTTTTGTTTAGTTTAGAAAAGTATTTCATGGTGAGTGGACGTCATATCTGGTGTATACATAAAACAACGGTTTAACTAAATTTAAAAAGGTGAAAAACAATATGGAAAGTGTGGAACACCCAATAGGTATATCAGAGACAATCTAAAAGAGATATTTCATCCTAAGTAAACATAAAAATTTAAACTGCGTGTTCATTTTCTGTAAACAGCCGCATACAATCAAACATATTTTGTTTTTTGCGTATACGTATGCCCAGTTTAATGAAAAATCACAGATACAACGATGACATTGGAATTATCAGCTGGTAACTCCCTGGGAATAGGGAATTGGGGAAAGAATTTATATGTAATTTCAGTTCAAATATTTTTTTTCTGGCCTACTGAGGAGAAAAGTTTGATGTAATTATTTATAAATTGGGAATAATTTTTCCATACCTAAATTGGCAGGGAAAATTATTCCCAATTTTATTTTGTTTTCAAAAAAATTACCACTAGCTTTTTACCTTAGTATGCCAGAAAAATTTTTTTTAAATAGAAGTTACATATAAAATCTTTCCCCAATTCCCTATTCCCAGGGAATTACCAGAATAGTGCCACAGGCTGCTTATTATAGTCGCCAAATTTATATATATATATATATATATATATATATATATATATATATATATATATATATATATATATATATATATATATATATATATATATATATATATATATATATATATATATATATATATATATATATATATATATATATATATATATATATATATATATATATATATATATATATATAATTTCGGTATAGTCGTTGGATCGTCAAAAGAAGCATTGTCTAAGGAAAATGTCTTCTTGTACACTTGGACCGAGGACATGTTTCAAAAGAGGTCGATACAAATAACATCTGCGGTACACCACCGACTTAACTATTTCGATCTGGCCAATAAGAAGATAGTACGGTTAATCGCGGATGGAGGCGGTGGCCAGAACAAGTACTCGGTCATGATTAGTACCTGTTATTATTGGTTACTAAAGGAAGCACCGACTAATATCACTAGTTTGGAATTAATTTTCTCTATTTCGGGACACTCGTTTTTACCACCAGATCGAGTATTTGCAAAATTGGAGAAAGTGGTAAAAATAATGTATAACTCATCAACCATTTATCGAAATTATAATTTTAAGAGGGTTTAAAATTTTTTTCCCGTTTACAGTACATTTAAATTTATAAAGATCATGCTACTGTTGTAAATCTCGGAAATGTAGATTGTCCGATCAACGATTGGAAATCTGAACCTGCTAAAATAATAAGGCCAACCACAAGCTGGCACTTCTAGTTTAGTGAAGCTAGGCGAGTCATTCTTACCAAAGGGAGTAGACATATATTGGTTCGCGGAGAAGTACCTTATAAATCCAACCTTGGAGTGGCTAAACCGATGAACAAACTGGGGAAATATTTAGCTCAGATGAGTCCAGCTCTTGTACAATCCGGTGTACGGTTACTTGAAGCAAAACTGGCTGATGTTAAGCATTTGTTATTCAAGCATTATGAGGAGTTAAAATTTTATAAAAATTTTATCAATGATAATTCGAAAAAAAATCTAACAATTCAGAGAATATATCCCAAGACGAAATATGTGAGACTCAAGTTCAGCACGAAGGCCCCCGAATTTAAATAATTTCTTAAGAAGGCAGAAATTAAATAGTTCCTATTTTTATTAACGAAGCATGATTTACCCAAGAAGAGATTTTTATGTGATTATTTTGTTTATTTTTATTTTGTTAAATAATTTTGTATTATTTTTATGGGTGTCTTTAACTCTGTGATTTGCTGTGCCTAAACTTTAGAGAGTTTTTAGAGATTTTTTAATCTGAAATATATTTTTTTATAGATTTATTGGATTATATTGATAAAAATTATTGAATGGGTTATCATAATAGAATTTAATATTCTTAAACTATATACCATTAGACGAGAATTTTAAGTACAAAACTCGCTATTTACAATTTTAGAAGAGCTGTAAAACCCAAACCCTACAGAGTACAATTATTGTTTTCTTACTAAACTGTCACTTTAGCTTCCAAAACAGCCACAGTAAAATAATATTATCGACGACATTTATATTTCCCATAGAAGGTTTTGTGCATTTTACAAGCTATCATTTATAACGCACATATCGAGTTTTGCATTTATACAAAAATAATGTCAAATGTGTTTTTTCAAAAATAATTCCGATTTAACTAAGATCCGATAAAATCCGGAAGACATTACAACCTGTCATTTTTTACACAAACATTTGTGTGGTTTGAAGGAAATTGAAGCAAAAAGAAAAATTTTGTATGGTAATTGAAGGGATATATATAGACTTGCAAAGAGATTATGTAGACAAAATGTCGTGTATCTTAGATCGGAAACTTTTCGGACAACCCTCGTACATGCCAATAATCATTTTTGAGGGAATCAGAGATCTGGACGGTTCGTTAACTGCCGTTAACTTTGAGATGATTTTCTATTAATCGGAGGTTTGGAGGGTTCCAGTTGGTAATATATCAATATGTACCTTTTACCAATATTCGCGTTACTTAAAGATCCTGTTGAAATTTTTCTAGTACTGCCGTTAATTTTGAAATGCTTTTCTATTAGAGACACCCATGCTAATAACCGGTTTGGAAGAATTGGAGTCCAGTGTTTTAAATAAACTTATTTTACTGTCCTAATTACCGCCTGCAAAATGGTTTTTGACATGAATGCTGCTAAGCACGGTTTAATAGAAAAGCATTTCAAAGTTAACGGAGGTACTCGAATAAATTTGACACGGAAGTAACACGAAAATTTATTGAAACACATAGTCTGGAGCCCTCCAGACCTATGATTCCTCAAGTAATGATTATTGGCATGTAAGCTCCTGGGTACTCTCTAATAGAGAAATTCCTCAAAGTTTTTTTTGCGGTTTTAAACACTAGCAGATAACAAAAATTGTTATAATATTGTAGTGCTAATACTACAACATCTACAACATAAATAAATGGTATACGTAATAAATAAATAAATAGAATACATGGTATACGTGGGGGATTGTAGGGGAGATTATGGCGAATTAAAATTAAGGGAAAAAAATTATTTGGTTTTTTAGAAAAACTGAATTCTATAAAAAAAGATTTTTTTTTACTTTAATAAATTGACATCAGAAACAACATCAGACAACATGACATCAGAAACAAAAAGCATCATACTCGCTCCCGACCTCAAACCCAGTCAAATTTCATGATACGCTTTATGCACCGCCTACTAGTACCGTACTCGAATTGAAATATTTTTAACTTTGTTGTTTTAAAACAATTCAGCACAACATTCAGTACGATATCACGGTATTTTTTCCAAACTAACTCCCGATGTCATGCACGCACACTAAAGCATCATAGCTATCAAACTGGTGTAGATGCAAGATAACCACTTAGATCGTAAATAAGTTCTTAAATTTACCCTCGCCCCCCTCGCCTCCGATACGAATTATTTCGTAGAATGAACCAAGGAATCACCCCTTAACGCATTAGTAGCATCTCAAACCCGGACACCCTCTATATTGACAACGGGAACCTTCCAGTCCTCTGATTCCCCTACAAATGGTTATTGGCATGGATCCTTTTGAACACGTTGTAATAGAAAAGCGTCTCAAAGTTAACGATGGTACTCGAATTATTTCGGCAAGGATGTAAAAAGAATGCAAGTTTTGTTGAAAGGTTCATATCCATATATATTGGCATCGGGGACCCTCCAGACCTCCGATTTATCCAAAAACGTTTATTGGCATGTATGCTCCTGAGCACTTTGTAATAGAAAATCATCTCAAAGTATTTGGTAGTACTCGAATTATTTCCATACGAAAGTGAAACGGATACAAATTTTGTTGATATATAGTGATAAATATTGGCATCGGCATTAAAACGAATTTAAATTTGAAAGTACTATATTTGCATCGGAAATCCTCTAGGTCTTCGCTTCTTTAAAATGGTTATTGGCATGGATACTCAAACACATTGTAATAGAAGAACATCTCAAAGTTAACGGCAGTACTCGGATAACTTTTACACGAAATTAAAAGGAATAAGAAATTCAATTCAATGGTTTGTGTTGTGGATTTATACTCGTAATGTAAAGACAGTCTTTCATAGAGATTCCAAAATTAATATTTATTTTTTCTTGAACAGACAGTGAAATGCCGACTATCATGACATTCTATAGTATATCGACAGTTTTATTTTTGGGCTGACAGTATAAATATAGCGGGTTTGTGGAGGATGAGGTCTGAGAGACAAATAATTTTTTTTGGAAATATTGTCTTGTAGAGTATTGTTGTGCCGTATTATTTACACCACTTAGTTATATAAATGTGTAGACAATGTATGTAGACAATTAAACAAATGGCGTCGACAATGTGGAGAATGTAGACAATGTCAAAAAGTATTGTTTCCGTTAGCAATCAGGAAATTTATATGATTTCTTTTCTATGAGAGCTTCTGGTGAAGTTCTATCTGGTGAAGAGCTATCTGGTGAAAGGGTGATTCATTTCACGAATGTTCGGCTCTCATTTAAACGATCTCGGATCAGTAAAACAGTTTTTTCTAATTTTTATTAGAATTTTTCTAATTTAGCACATTTACCGATTTCTCACTTTAATCGTAACAGTTTTACGTATATGTTATTATGCTCGGAGAATATTTGGAAAAGTCAGATGTTTTTTGTATGCCTTCGCCGGTCTAGTAAAATTGCAAAAAAAAATATTAGACTAGGTATTTTAAAAACTAGAACTTTATAGATAGTTAAATAAATCTTTTAACCAAACTCGGAGCTATCAAAACGTCAATGTTCCTTCCACAATGAACATCATTTCCACGTAATAAAATTATAAAGCACAAACAGATTTTCTGACATATAGACCACTTATAAGTGGATCTGACGGCAAAAAAATAAGCTTGTTCTGGATACTTTTGTATGTTAATTTTTATTTTCATAAAGTATGCTGTGCTTAAACTTCATAGAAAAAAACCCGCAATGAGCTTATTTTTAATACGCTAGATGTCACATTCCCAACTTTAACAGTCGTCAATAATGATCATACAAGTTCACCGATTCATTATCCTAACAAATAATTAAATAAGACCGTTGGCTCACTGGATACTTCACGCAATATAACTCCAAAGAAAAAGACCCATGAAAAACAAACGTCTATTGAATATAAATTAGTGAATATCTGGACAAATGTACTCACCTATGAAATCTAGTGGGGAAACTTGTTCAAGAAAAGAATAATCACAGCTATCAGACAACTTTAATCAAGTAAAAGCCCACAAATCGGTTGTGCCACACACTCATTGTGGCCACCATATCTGTACGCCGCAATTTTCACTTTTGAATTTTTGTTTAATCTGGGTCCTCGAAACACCCTAGGTTTTTAGGTTTCAGTGGTTTACACTTAGGCCATTTTTGGCCCATTGTGATACCACGCATTCATGCTACATCATTAACCCATTCACCTATTCACCTACTCACACAACTACAGTATACCACCTGCACATTGCAAGCTCCATGTCAACCTGTACATTGACATGGACGGTGGGTCGGCGCTGAATTCTGCACTCCATCAGAGGGTCTTAGTTGTGCTTATTAACATCACCGATTGTAATCGATGATGAAAATTCGATTTGCATCTAGCCTCTGATGGGATTCGAACCCAGTACCTCCCGGTCCAAGTGCCGAAGCTTTAACCACTGCACCACTTGTCCGGTTCGAAACACCCTAAAATCAATCAAAAAAACTAAACTATGTATTGAAAAGTTTTGTAGTAACCCGAACAATGTGGCACAAGAAGCGGACATTCAAATTGAGAATGAAGTGTTCATTTCGAAAATGTTGATATAAACTGCACATTGCACAGTAATTTTTTTTTAACCATATATCCAGATTCGTTACAAGATATAACGGATGAAAAATATAACGGATGAAACTCAATTTCAACCAGAATGAAAATTGTTAATTTTTATAGGGCAGCGCTGGACACAGAAAAAAATTTTTCAAGATACTCAAATTTTCCAAATTCCATCTCAGGCACGATCATCTCAGTAACCGGTTGATACAATTAAATTTAAATCAATGGTGATCATTTCAGCTCGTTGCAGGTGCGCGCAATCAATGGACAGAAATCATTTTAAGAGAATAGCGGTGAAATAAATATTTCAAATAGTATCAGGTGATGTCGAAATTGAAAGTTAAACGAATAAGAAAATTCCGAAAGTTCAAGGCGATCTAAGCCGATATAATAATTTATAGGCTCCAGTGGCGCTATTCTGGTAATTCCCCGGGAATAGGGATTTGGGGAAAGAATTTATATATAAACTCTATTTAAATAATTTTTTCTGGCATACTAAATTAAAAAGTTGGGGGTAATTTTTTTGAAAACAAAATAAAATTGGGAACAACTTTCCCTGATAATTTCGCTATGGAAAAACTATTCCCAACTTACAAATTGGAATTGAAACTTAACAATTTCAAAAATAAACTATTTACCAGTTTAGTTTAGCGAGAATAATTTAATTTTTCAAAATTATCATATTTTCGAAAAGAAATAAACGAATTGTGATTCTAGAGGCAAAAATGTAATATAATGTGACATTATGGTTCGATAAAGTTAGCAGATGGTAATGCAAATTAAAAATTTGAATATGGTTTGAAATATCATCGTTTATTTTAATTGTAATTTAACTGCCAAAATAAATATATAATGTATAGGTAAATATTATTGTCTACGAATAATCTCCATATTCTACCAATTCTCGATCTTGTCTACTCAGATATGAATTGTTTACGCCATTTTTGCCATGTAGAGAACCCCAAAATACGCATTGTTAGCGACACTTAAAAGGAAAATATAATGTTTACTTTTCTTCATGGACCAGTCACTTTCTCCCGTTTTGAATGGTAATATTTTAATTTAAAAAAACGTACATTTTGAAAAAAAATCGCCAATTCCCGAAATTTCCGGAACACCCTGTATTCAATACAAAGTTATTACTAATGTTTATCTTATGCTTAATATATTTATCTGCCATAATAGTTATACAAACTTTTAGTTTATAATTCTGTTATCATAATGAAAACATAGTGACGTATTTTATACTTGCACTTATCATGTGCCATTAATATTGAATCAATGAGTACGCGGTTTGGCAATGTTTTTCTTGTTCTTAAATATTGATAAATCCAAGATAAAATTAAAATAGAAATGCGGCTGAATCCCGCCTGTAGTGCAATCTCTGTGTATTTTCATTCTGTCTTAAAACACCAATTTAATTAATTTGTATAAATGATTTAATTTTGGTTTGTATTACTCCCGCGTTAATTTCGCTGTCTCACACAATACGTGTATGGCATATGTACACGAGTACATACTCTTCAATTAAATTAAGCAACACGATAATCATGTCGAAATAAAATTGAACGAAAACATTTGTATGTATAAATACATGAAAGAAGATCTTTGCTTAATTACACTTTGACTTTGAATATTTTAATTGTTTTAAATGCCGCGGAAGTATTTATGTCTATATACTATGCTTATTATTTACTATGTTGGAGTAATAAACTCGGTGTATGTCTTGAAAGTAGTTTGTAGTCATATAGTGATAACCTGATTCCGGGGCAATGTCAAGTTTATTAGAAATGTATGTACATTTGAAAATTTTACCAATTTTAAATCTAGTTAAAACTAATTTCCGAACGAGTTGATAATTTACTATTTTATTTTAAGTTTTCATTAAAATCAAGTATTTTTTTATGATTTACAATAGAATTAAAGTCATTCAGTCATTAAACACCTATCTATAGTAGTAGGAAATATGTTCATAAATTAAGTAGCGGAAAAAATGTTACTGTGTCGGTCTAATAAAATAACTTAAAGTTTCATTATTCCTAATCATGATGCAAATTTATGCTAGAAAAGTGACGGAAGCACTGGTAGCACGGTAATTGATGGGATGCCAAAAAACTCATAACTATTATATTCTGGATGAAGAACAAAAAAAACAATGTCTCGAAAACAGATTGTTATTATAAACAAATCAAAATGTGTTATACATTTTATAATCAGTAGTTTCAATGGTGACTTTTTATTTATGGTTCAATTTGCCTCACTATTTTTTATCATTCAATTACAGAGAGGATATGGTATATACTAGTTCCGCACTCAATGCGTTTATACAAAGGTATTACGTCCGATAATGATTAATTAATTATTTGTCTATTTCCATACAGTAAAAAAATTCGGATGATTAATTAACAATTCATTTGGTCACAGTTCATTAATTTGTTTCTATCTAAAATCATAACAAATTTACAATGAAGAGATTATAACCGAATACAGGTGACGTATGTTAAACAAATGAAGTGTTAGTTTTGCCCGAGGGCTTTTTATGGCCACCATTGTTGCTAACTTTTTGAAATGAATATATGTATTGGTTAAACTCTCGGTGTAACGAATTTTTAAATTTAAAATATATTTAAATGCAAATTAGATATAAAGGTATAGTGATAAAAGCGTAAACTATCATTTTATTTGCCAGAGGCATATTTGATGTACCAAGGGATGATATTATATTTCTAAGAAATGGTAAATTTTATTTCAATCAAAATATTTTTCATCGTTATCTATGATTTTCGACCATCTTTCTGGCAATTTATGGATTACATCGCAAAAAAATTGTTTGTCTTTTGCTCGTCGAGCCATTGTTAGATTTCTTCGTGGTTTCCGAAGTGCTGGTCTTGAAGATCGCTTTGCATTAACCCTTTCAGACCGTCTGACAACATATGTTGCCATTGTATTAATTGGTTAATATAATTATAACATTTTCGTGTTTATGTATTTTAATATAGTTGTCTTTTTCTTTCATACAATTTATTATGCCTGATTGTCAAATTTTCCCGCAAAATGTAAAATATATTAGTGTAATTACTAGTTTTGTGTGAGACAATTCATAAAAAAACATACTGTGGAAAAGTCGTAAGTTTTTTGCATAATACATCTTATATATACACTTTTTTTAACGAAATTGATTGTTTTTAATATTATTGGTTTGTTATGAATCAATTTTAATTAGAATTGTACAATATTTCAATATTAGTATATAAATAAAACAGCTTTATGTAGTGGCAACATATGTTGCCAAATATTCTGAAGTGTAATGGCAACATATGTTGCCATGTGCATATTTGTTGCCAAATCATATAAAAGGTAACTAAAACAATCATATTGCTCTAGATTTTGTAGATAAAATGTCCAGTTACGTTAAATATTACACTCTGGGGGAAGCTGCAGATTTGATAATGGCTGATGATTCGGATATTGAATCAGAAGAAATCATTGATGGTAATAATATTGAAGAAATGCCTCAACGTAAGGGCCATAATAGTTTAGATGTTGCGAATGATAATGACATGGAAGTTACAAATGAGACAAGTGAATGAATGAACAACAGCTGATCTGATTCCTTCGCCTGTGGAATCTCGAACACCACTTTAAATTTTTCAACAATATATAACATTTTAACTTTATGATTAAATTGCCCAATACACAAATATGTATGCCATTCAAAATAACCGCGCTTCCTTCAAACACACTACACCAGATGAAGTCATGAAATTTTTTGGTATTCATATATGATAATACATTTACATTTCTTATCATTTATTTTCAAAACGATTTTTTTACATATAATAATAATAATATACAAAATGAAAATAAATGAGTAGGGTAATCATCACCGATTTAACGGCAGTATTGATCAACCCTTTAACAAGAAAAATTTGGAAAAAAAAAGTTATGAATATTACAATAAAAATTTAACAAAAAAATATAAAAAAATATAAAAAATAAACAATTGAAACTAAAATTAAAATTAAACTGCATCAGACTAAAACTCTAAATAAGAAATCGATATTAGGGTGCTCAAAAAGCCAAACTTTAAGTAATTTGAGAAATGATTTTGAATTTATTTGTTGCCGTATGCTAAGTGGAAGTTGGTTAAATAAGGAAGGAGCAGTTACCAAAAAATATTTTCTAAAATGTTCACTAAAAAAAATGTGGAACAACAAATAAGAACTGATCATTGTTCCTAATGTTGTATCGCACATTTGATCTCAATAATCGGTGCCCACTTCGCAAATAAAATAAACGTAAAACCTTATAAACATATAGATGTTGTAATGGTAAAACTTTAAAACTCAAAAATAATGGCCATGCAGAAACCCGCGAAGACTTAAAACACATGATACGAATAGCATATTTCTGAACAATAATGAGAATTTTTAAAGTTGAATGATAGCAACCACCCCAACACGACAAAGCATATTCGAGCCTAGAGTTAATGCAGGCATAGTAGAATTTTAGCAATACCGATTTAGGAGCTACAGGTCTTAATAGATATAAGGTTCGTAATGCATTGCTGAGAGACTTTTTTAATTTATCGACATGATGCTTCCAACTCAGATTACAATCAAGAATAATTCCAAGATACTTGAAACTCTCAACAGCTTCAATGGAAATGCACGAGCTGGAGCAATTAACGGCATTACAAAAACTGGAATGATACGTTAACGGTGAATGTAAAATACTGCCACTCAAACTAAAATGCATAATCTAAGTTTTGTCACTTAAAATTAAGAAATGCTGGTCAAACCATTTCCTCAAAACTAAAAGGTCCGCTGCAATTTTACGGCAAACATCAGTTCGTGAGGACCCACGATAACATAAGCTCATATCATCTGCAAAGGCAACAATCGTGCCAGCCAAATTTGTACTAAAAATTGAGTTTATGTAAATCAAAAATAAAAGGGGTCCCAAGACGGAACCTTGAGGAACACCAATGTTTAAAACATAAGGACAGCTCATAGTTCCATTCACCTTAACAACATGATTACGATTTGCAAGATATGATTTAAACCAATTATTAATGTTTCCTCTGAAACCGATTTTAGAAAGCTTATGCAATAGAAGATTATGATCAACCATGTCAAAGGCTTTTTTTATGTCTACAAAAAGCCCAGCGCAAGAGTCGGAATTATTTAGCGATGCATGCACGCCATTTAAAAATTCAATTAAAGCAGACTCAGTGGAAAACCCATTACGAAAACCGTGCTGATAACAACTTATAATACCATGCTTCTCTAAAAATACCACCATTCTAAATTTAATAATTTTCTCCATTATTTTTAACAAAACTGGTTGTAGTGCGATCGGCCGGTAATTATTTAAATCGCATCTGGAACCATTTTTATGAAGAGGTAGTACAATTGCTGACTTCAAAATTTCAGGAACAATACCGGTTTCAAAACAACAATTAAAAATATGACATAAAGGAGGACATATAAGACTAATGGAATTTTTAATTAAGTTATTGCTAAAACCGAACATATCGTAAGAGTTGCTTGATTTTAAAGAAGTAATTGCTTTAGAAACTTCAAGATCGTCAATAGGGTGGAAAAAAAATGATTGCTCAACGTAATCGCCGTCACGCTCCATAGAACTCCTACAAATAAAAGGAAGACTATACTTCAGATTTGAAGCAATACTTCCGAAATAATTGCTGAACTCATTGGCAATATCAGAGGCATCAGTTAATAAATCATTATTAGAAGAATTAATAGAATTAATGAGCATTTGACGAATTTTTACTTAATATGTCATTGATAGTACGCCACATCAGTTTGGAATCTCCGGAACAGCTATCAAATCTCTTTTTATAATAAGCAACACGAGCAGCAATAGTTTTCTTTTTAACCTTAAGACAATAGGCTGTAACATATTGCTGCAAACGTTGATTGTTTCTAGCATATTTTGCTTTCCTCAATAACCATTTTTTTCGTTTAATCATGTTTAATAATGCCTCAGAGATCCATGGTTTAATAGGACGATTACTACGTGACTTTAGTGAATCTAGGCTAGCTGAGAAAACATCATTCCAAAGCGTTAGAAATACATCAACAGCTGCACACGGATCATCAATAGCATAAATAGGAGAAAAATTAACATTACTTAACAGTTCCAAGAATTTAGATATAATGATTTTTGGCTTAACAGGTAAACCATCATTACTTTTCACCTGATTAATCTCGATCACAACATGCATCAAATGATGGTCAGCAATCATATAATTAAATAATTCAACCTTGACGCGAGATAAATTATTGTCACGTAATCTGCAAAAAAAGTGATCAATACAGGTAGAAGTAGTATCGGTTACTCTAGTTGGATCATTAATAAGCGATGCTAGACCTACGGAAGACATCATGCAAATATAATTATCGGACACGGAAGAGCAAGATAAAATATCAATATTAATATCACCCAGAACAAAAAGGTTTTTACCGTTTATATGTCGTAAATATTCAGAAAACTCATCGAGAAAGACAAATTCCGTAACGCCCTGAAGCCGATAAACGCAAATCAAAATAAACGTTTCGTTGCCATTTACAAGCTTTACCTTCACAACATCCGCAGAAACAAGGTTAATAGGTTCAACAAAACAATTTAAGTTACTTTTATAGAATATCAAAACACCACCAGCACGATAACTATTGTTACAACAACAAACAAGATGATAGTCATTTAACTGATAGAATTTGATTTCATCATCAATAATCCAAATTTCACTTAAGAAAATTAAATCAGGTAAACTAGTAAATGAATCAAGATGAGCCAAAAAAAGATTAAAATTTTTCCTTAGACTTCTAATATTCTGATGAACAATTTGAACACCCATACAATCATCTAAAACCAAACTATCTGAAATTCGATTATTGGTGGAAGTATCAACAAAGCTATCAACACCACTAATTTGATTATAGGAATTTGTCATAACAAATACAATAAAAAAAAATGGGTATTATAAAAGTACCAAGTTGTCGCATGTACTGGAGTCGTGAGCTAGAAGTTCGATCTGTACCGTCAGTAGTGACGAGAGATAGGTTTTTCTAGTTAAGATCAAATATCCATATAATCGACTATACGAAAATACCAACTAATTGCACGGATAAATTCGTAAAAGTTCGACCATTGATCGATTGTGTTCGTCGACGGTGTTTGGAAATGCCAGTAGAGGAGTAAGTGTGCGTGGACGAACAAATAATACCTTTTAAAGGTCAATTAACTATTAAACAGTACATAAAAGGCAAGCCGTGCCCTTGGGGCCTTAAAGTTTTTATGTTATGTGGACAATCGGGTTATCCGTACGATTTTGTACTGTATCAGGGCACTCAAACAGAAATTTCGAGTTTTGATCGTGCTCAATTAGGACTCGGTTCTGCAGTTGTGGCTCATTTAATTGATCGACTTAAATCAACAGGACACACCATTTTCTTCGACAATTATTTCTCAACCTATCAATTATTTGAACTTGTATCCCAGAAACAAATAAATGCTGCTGGAACAATTCGGGTGAATCGTTTCAATAATCCTCAGTTCAGTAATGACGCCGCATTGAAAAAACAGGGCAGAGGAAGCGCTGAGGAATTAACAAATCGAGACAGGAACATTGTCTTCGTGAAGTGGCAGGACAATCGATCCGTGCATCTGGCTTCTAACTTTTGTGGAATAGGTGAATCACAAGATGTTAGACGCTGGGATAAGAAGGCCAAAAAATATGTGGAGATTAAATAACCTTCAATAGTTAACAAATATAATGGTGGAATGGGCGGTGTAGATCTTTTTGATCAATTTATGAGTTACTATAGAATATTCATAAAATCGAAAAAATGGACACTACGTGTAATAACTCACTTCATAGATTTTGCTGTTTGCGCAAGTTACCTGGAGTATAAAAAGGACTGTGAGATCAATAAACTTAAGCGCAATGAAATACTAACGCTCGTCGACTTTAAAATGAATCTAGCCCAAAGCTTAACCAATGTTCAAATTTCAAACAAGAAACGAAAATCCGAAAATACAGTATGCTCTGAAGGTTCCGATAACGTTCGACGAAGTCATGAAACAAAACCAGCGATTGATATTCGTTTTCATGGTTACAACCATCTTCCAAGTTTTGAAGATTCACATTCGGCATTTAGATGTAAACGGCCAGGTTGTTTATCGCGATCACGTGTAGTTTGTACTAAATGCAAGCTACATTTATGTTTAAATGGAAAGAACAACTGCTTTCTATTATTGAATACAAAGTGATAACTTTTCTTGTGATAATTTCTAAGTACAAAATATTTTTATTTTTATTATTTGTTGATAGAATTAGTATATAAGTTAATATGTTTGTTTAAGAAAGTACTGATTTTTTAATTTTATTAATTTTATTTTTGAATTTGTACTATTAGTATATGTATATAAATTGAATTTGTTGAATGAATATACGAATAATCTGTGACTAAACCCACAAATAGTGAATTTAAATGTGATAAAATTTTGTAGATTTGAAATAAATATTTAGAAAAAAAAAAATTTTTTTTACAACCATCCGGTCCATTTGGCAACATATGTTGCCAAGCCGTAACTTGGCTATTAGCAGCCGGAATTAAATTTTGATCGAAGATTTGAATTATATGACCTAAACTTAATTAAAAATGAATGTAACTTTCTACACAACTGTTAAAATAAATCTCCAGGTCTGAAAGAGTAGGAACAAATAGTAATCTGATGGGATACAATCTACTTTTTACACTATTTGCCGTAGGCACTTGGCGAAACACACTTACACTTAATAAACACATTTTATTAAACACTTGTTTTTTATTTCGCAAAAATTAGATTTTTGAATAATTTAATTAAAAAATTTGTTCAAAAAGTTTAAAAAACCACTCGATCGATTTCGACTTGCTAAATCATCATCAGTGTATCAATTTTGTACGCAAAACGACAACGCGAGTTGACGAGGTGAACAAAATTTTTGTGTACATATACAGTGTATAATACATAATTTTATATTTGTATTGTGTGTTTTGCTCTCTTGTATATGTGCGTTCTATTTGTCATTTTTGCGATGGTAGGTATCAAAATAAATGGTTCCGGTTGAATCGGTTTATTTTTTTTTGATACTGACGTCTACTCACCTCTTCTATTCGTTTGCTTTTGAGCGGTGAAATGAAGTAATATTTTATGTTTTAGGATTTTTAATATTCAAATGTGTGAACTATGTTCAATTTAATTCAGAAATATAAGGATAATTCGAATTAGTTCTAAAATTGCGAAATGTTTTCGCATAGAAACGTCAATCCAAAAAAAATCAAAACAAGATCATGCGCATGCGTCTCGCCTACTAATACAAACAAGATGCTCAATTCTATATTTTTCCGGTTTGCTCACCTCGCGCTTGTTGCTTTTCGTACAAAATTGACACACAGGAGTATCTACTGATTTATAAAAGTAAAAATTTTGTTATATAAAATAGAAAAAAACAAAAAATAAATAAAAGACGGAGGGACAAAAAATAAGCAATAAAAATTAAACTACTAACTGTTAGTCATACGGAAATATTAATAAAAAATGGGGGAGGAGGATAGCAGGTAGGCGATTAATCATCGCCTGAGTAACAAAATTCAAGGTATATTGAAGTACATTTAATTACCCGACGTATTATAGTCAAATTATTACGAACGCGAGAATAGAAAAGGGCGGGGTCTGTAAGAAACGGGTGGTGAGAAACGGATTTTTCTCTCTGTTCGTTAAGGATATTTTGGTTAAGAAATATTGATTTTCGAATTTCGTAATATTGTAAGGTATCTAAACGACTGCCTTTGGATTGAATGTGTAATATGTCTAAATTGTTCATTTATTTATTTATTTATTTCAAGAAATCAATTTAGTAATATAATACAGTTATGATTTCAAACTTAAAATTACAGAAATTTTTTTTTGACACTCTACTAGAATATACATATAGATAAAATATTAAAAAGTCAAATTCAATTTGAATTTTAAAAATTAAAAAATTTTAAGGGTAGTTCTTCCAATTTGAAGCAGTCAAAAGTAATTATAAATTAAAAAAATATTTTTTCACGCTAGTTTTGAAAGTGTTTTTAGATAAATTGAAGTCGAAGAGATCCTCTATTGTGTTAAATGTTTTCACTGATCTAATGATTGGCTTGTTATCTCCGTACTCGGTAGAATGTTGTTCTGGCGCCAATAATTGATAAGTGATCTACTTGGAATATTAATAGAGATGCTTCCCAGTACGTAGGCAGAATCAATGTGACCAAGTAGTACGTTACCGATGAAAGTGGCATCTAGAAGAAGGCGTCTATTCACGCAGATAAATGATTGGTCATATTAACCAAAAAAGTAAGATAACTTTACCAATTGTTACAAACTCAACTTACTTATTACTTATGTTAAATAGTAAAATTAACAAAGAGAATAGTAAAATAATTTAAAAAAATTTTTTTTAGTTAAAGTAAAGTAAATTTGACTGATTGAATGCTAAAATTACTTACAGAAAATTTAATCTTCACATTTTTTTTTTACTAAAATGTGTTGTAAGTTATAGAACATTTATGGTTAAAATATCCACTCACCTTAGTAAAATTAATACCAATATATATGTAGATTTTACCGCAATAAAAAGTGAAATATGAATTGCATTTTGGTAAAATTAACTGAACGCGTAAGTAAAACCAATAACCTTTTAAAGTAGATTCAACACAGTTATCAGTGAAATTAGTCTCAATATATTAGGTGTACCGGAAAGTTCTGTCCGTTTTTAAAATGAAACAAAAGAATAAATTTTTTCATACTTTGAATAAACTTTATTGAATAATATAATTGCCATCATTATTTATGACTTCTTGCCAGCGTGATGCCAATTTGTATATCCCATTTTTAAAAAATGTCTTATCTCTAGAGGCTAAAAATTGAACGAGTGCTTGTCTGATATTTTCTTGCAAGAAATGTTGTAAAGATAGAAACAAGTGATAATCGGATGGTGCTAGGTCCGGGGAGTATGGTGGATGGGACAGAATTCCCCAGCCTAGTTTGGCGAGTTTCTGACGATTCCCCAAAGCAGCATGTGGCCTGGCATCGTCATGAAGCAGTATAATGTCCTTCCTATTGAACATCGCCGGCCTCTTTTCTTGGAGTGCTGTTTTTAATTTATCCAATTGCTGACAGTACCTCTCCGAATTTAGCCTTTCGTTTGGTTTCAACAGCTCAAAATGTATTGGTCCTCGAATGTCTCACTATATACACAACATTCTCTTGTTCAGGCTCAACTTCGGTTTAGAGGTGGAGGGGCAGGTTTTCCGGGTTCACAATATGCCCTTTTCCTTTGATGTTTTCATAGGTAATCCACTTTTCATCCCCAGTTATGATCCGGTCCAAGAAGGGTTCGAATTTGTTCCGTACAAGCAGAGATGTGCATATTATGAATCGATCATTCAAATTCTTCTTCTTAACATGATCTCGACACTATCGTCGTCGATCAAAGATGGTCGTCCAGAGCGTGGCTTATCAGAAAGGTCGAAATCACCTACTTGAAATTTTTCGAACCATCTTCTGCATGTTCTATCAGAAACTGTACCTTCACCAAACACTTTCAATAAATTTCCATACGCTTCTGTAGCATTTCTTCCTTGTTGGTATTCGTACAAAATACAGTGGCGTAAATGAACTTTATCGGTAGCCATGTGTACACGATCGCGTCTCACTTAATACTAACAAGAATGATCTTCGTTTTAGTTCATCTGCGACGTAAATGTGTATACATTGTTAACGATCAAAAGAGAAAGCCAAATATGTGTCACATGAATATGCGCATACTTGTTGAAACTGATTGTAACCGGAACGAACAGAACTTTCCGGTACACCTAATATATGTAGATTTTACTACGATAGAAAGTGAAATATGAATTGCTCAAAGTAAACTTCACAAATTTTGAAATGTGAAATGGGTTCTTTTGCATGATAACAAAATATTTGTTATCACGTCGAGATGAGGTCTCACCTTTCAAAACCAATGAGGTAAACATTTTGAATCTTTTTAATTAAAAGATTCGATATCCTCATCAGATTATGTAGTTATCATACATCATGAATTTAAATGAAGTATACATCAATTGACCTAGCGAATTATATTGAAAATGCAATAATAAATGTTACCTATCACCGATGTAAATTTAACACAGCAATTTGTAAACTTTACAATGTAATTTTTGCGGTTTATATACAAATTACAAAGTGCTGAGGTTACAATTATACAATTATACAGTAAAAAAAAATGCTTATATGCTATAAAATTTGACACTATTGCATGATAACCATACGTGAAAACATGTGCTGTTAACCCTCTATGAAGCACCATGTAGAACTTGCTTCGACATATTCCTGGGCTTTAATGATGTCGCACATCCGCTAAACGTTAGTTCCTTCTGGTCGCGCTAATGAAGACGGGGGCCTGCGAGTGGCGATACATTTTCCTCTTATCTGTTTTGCTGGTCTATGTGGTTGTTGCCTAGGGGCCGAATTGTTGTTATCAGTTGAACTTCTTTCGCTTGTATTGGGTTGTTATGGTGGCAATAATTCCTTCAATCCATCTTCGATCGGTAGCTTGCATAATTTTGTAATTTTCCTTTTATATGTTGCGTCTTGACATTTTACTGTGCCGACTCGAACCAAGCCATCCTTACCAGCTTGAGTTTGAAGAACTCGTCCCAGCTTCCACCGGGTAGCAGATAGTTGATCATCATTTATTAACACAAAGTTGTTTACCGACAAGTTAGGCTGTTATCATCTTTGTCCACTTAGTTCGCTGCTGAAGTTGGTGAATATAGTCAGAAGACCATCGTTTCCAGAAATGTTGTATAAATTGTTCGGTGAGGTGCCATCTTGTTTTCAACGTCATAGTTTCGATGTTTGCACATGGTGGCGCCTTCAATGAATTAAGAAATGTCCTGGAGTTATTACTGTTAAGTCAGAGATATCATTTGTGAGTGGTGTTAAAGGCCGAGAGTTAAGACACTCTTCAATTTGAGTTGTTACCGTGCACAGTTCCTCGAATGTTAATGTTGAATCACCAAGAACCCTCTTGAGATGAAATTTTTCTGATTTTATACCTGCCACCCAGATACCTCCAAAATGAAGAGTGTGAGGCGGAATGAAGTGTCAATTGGTTCCGTTAAATGTTGTCATGGCCATGCGATAGTTATTTTTTAATGCAAAATTTGCACCGACAAAGTAAGTTCCATTTTCGCGGAGAAAATATCGGTACGCAAGCCTCTCCTGGAAACGACACGCTTGTAGGCAGCAATGAAGGATTACGTTGTAAGGCAGCTTACTATTTTGATATGGATCGCCTTAGTTACCATACATACGAAAATAGCTATAGATCCTTTGTAGGCCTTGTGCTCCTTCTTTTTGTTGTTATCAATTGGATGGGACCGGCATAATCGATTAATATTTTGGCAAATGCTCTTCCTGTGGCACTATTCTGGTAATTCCCCGGGAATAAGGAATTGGGGAAAGATTTTATATGTAATTTCAGTTCAAATATTTTTTTCCGGCCTACTGAGGAGAAAAGTTTGATGTAAATATTTATAAATTGGGCTGGCAGGCGTAAGGTTGAAATTTTGTAGCCGACCATTTACTCTTAGTATTCCATTATTAACTAATAACGGATTCAAAGACAAGAGTCTATTTCTTTTGTCTAAATTTGAGGCAGTGAATTTCGTTATGCAAGTCTTGTTCCTACATGATTTTAAGAATTCTAGTTTCTGCACTTTGAAACTCCTTATTCGAAAGTATACCTGGCTTGTTGACTGTGCGCGTTTTGTGGTAGATAAAACGTCTGCAATACGCGACGATGCATTTTAGTTTGTTGAAGCTTGAATGCCGCTAACTATTGAGTTTTCTTTAATTCCTCCAGATGTACGTTATTAGGAATGCTGTTTGGTGTGGGTACATCAAGATCCAACAGTAATTCCTCTTGAAGAAACTCTGGATCTCTCCACCATAAGTTACTGTTAACAAGAGCTAAAGGAGTTGTTCAACGTGACTCTATGTCTGCCGGATTTTCAATTGACCTTACATGATGCCATGTAGTCGTTGGCAGTATACTTTTTATTGTAGAAGTCCTATTGGCCACAAACATTTTGAATCGGTTTGGCTCCGCTCTGACCCAGCATAATGGAATAGTTGAGTCAGTCCAGGCGTAAGTCTTGATGCTATTGAGTTTCAAATTATCAATCCATTTCTTCCTTGTAGTTCGTCCATCTAGCGTTTAGTGCCGCTGGTAGCGAATCATCCCATCCTATATTCCAATGAATCCAACAACAATGATCGCTTGGTTGGTTGACCATGTGATAGTTGCAATTTTAAGGATAGTTTGATTTGTACGTTGCCTTTATGATGTAATTCGCCTGGAATATACGTTTCAATATTTTCTCGGAATTGGAAATCCAATTTCTTAGGTTCAAACCACCTTCCTCCGTGAGTTCCTTTAATTCCTTTATAGTTAATAATGCTTCCTCTAGAGTATCAATTCCAGTTAGCATGTCATCAATGTAAAAATCCGATGACAGGACCTTGGATGCAGTTGGATAAATGGTGCTACCATCTAGTGCCAGTTGCAACAAGGCTCGTACTACTAGGAAACTGGCTGTTGTAGTTCCATAAATCACCGTACTCAATCTGTAGGTAACCATAGGCTTAGCGGGGTGGTCTTTCCATAATATTCTTTGGTAATCTCGATCTGCCACGTGAATCCATACCTGTCTGTACATTTTCTCGATATCTGCAGTCAGTACGAATTTATACCGTCGCCATCGGAGCAAGATGTCCGCTAGGTCCTGCTGTAATTTTGGGCCGGTCATCATTAAATCATTTAGTAACACTCTTGTGGTAGTCTTCGCTGAAGCATAGAACACAACTAGTAGTTTGGTTGTGGCATGTAATAGTTTTGATTCACTTTGATTTCTTTAGGCTCCCCTCGAACTAACTCCATGTGCTTTAGGTCCAGGTATTCCAACATGAACTGGTGATACATCCGCTTGAATGAGGCATCCTTTGTAAATTTTTTCTCGATCTGTAGCAATCTGGCTTCATTTTCATTCTCAATGAACAATTGTAGTTGTTGTTTGATGCTCAGATTGCCAATAATGTCCCATCCAAATTCAGTGTTTTGAGCCATGGACATCATGATGTTTGCCCTTTATGATGTTGTTGGTTATTATTAACGGATAGTAATCCGCTCCAATCACCAAGTCGATTGGTTGCGAGCGATTGTAGTGGGGATCGGCTAATTGTAATCCTTCCAGATGCTTCCATTTACTTTTGTCAATGTTGGTTTCAGGCAGCTGTTGAGTGAACTTGCCGAAAACCAAAGCGTCAACAAGCATAGAAAACTTTTCCGAAGATCTTGGGCTTAGCTTGATGTTGATGGCGTGTCTGCAAACGCCAGCCTTGCCAGCAATATTCACGTTGATTTTTCTTTTGTTTGCAATTCAATAGATGAGCGGCCTTTGCTGATATTAAGGTGGCTTGGGATCCTGAGTCTATCAAGACACTTTAAATAGCGATCTGTCCAGTGCCTGAAGTTGCTTTGATTTTATTTCATCTTTGGTGTATTCCATGTATCAGTCCATGTGAAGGTTTTCATTTCTTGTGTACCACGGAGCATTTACGATGCTACGATGAACCTTTTTTTAAAACGTCTGTATCATTTTGGCGTTTGATTGCTTAGTACATCCCCAGAGTTGAATACCGTAGGCCCATATTGGCTTCAGTATTTGCCGATATAGCAGCAGCTCGTTGTGAATTGTTAGCTCAGAGCCTCTACCTATGAGCCAATACATTTTTCTGAACTTAATGTTAAGTTCTTGCTTTTTTCTTTTTGACATGCTCTCTCCACTTGAGGTTTATGCCAAAATATTTAGCTTTGTTTGCATATGGCACCGGTCGTGAGTTAATTTATATCGGTATATGGGAAGCCTTTTGGTATGTAAAGTTAATACACGTGGATTTCGTCTTATTAAGCTTGATTCTCGAGCGCTTAGTCCAGTTACAAACCGCATTGGTAATCTTAAGGAGTTTGCACTTCCAATCGCCATGATTGCTGTGTCATCTGCAAAGGTGGCTATGGTTCCTTCATTTGTCCTCGGAATATCCCTTGTGTATAATAAATACAGGATTGGTCGTAACACACTCCCCTGCGGGACATTTGCAGAGATTTTCTTTAGTTCGGAGTATTCATCCTTATATTTCACACGAAAATGTCTATTGGATAAATAAGATCTTAGTATGGCATAGAATTGCCTCGGCAGATCTCTATGCAGCTTGAATTCCAGTCCACTATGCCAAATTTTTTCGAATGCTTGGGCAAAGTCAAGAAATATGCCAGAGCATAATTTTTTCGTTCTATCGTTCTTTCAATAATGTTGGTTATTCTATGATGAATCAATTATTGGTTTAAGTTTTTTTAGTAATAATTTTTCAAAGAGTTTTCACATAATTGGCAGCAATGAAATTGGCCTGTATGATTTTTTATCGTTAGGTGGTTTATCAGGTTTTGCTAACATGATTACTTCTGCTACTTTCCATTAACCGAAAGCTTGAAGTATTGAATCATTCTTTACATTAAGTGTTGCGACATAAACGTTTGTTAGGGAATCGGAGGCTTAAGGGCTCCCCATAGTCATTATACCGATGATAGTACCGTACAATTCAACCAAATATGTGATTGAGTTTAATTCAGATACAGAATTAAAATCAATCACATATTTGGTTGAATGGTACTATCATCGGAATAATGATCCCGGAGATCCGTTAAGCCTCCGATTCCACCAGTCATTCACAATGAGGAGTCATACTCAATTTAATCAGATACTGAATTAAAATTAAATATATATTTCGTTTTATTTTACTTTTTTGGGTTGACAGTAATATTTTTCTTTCATGATAGTATCATGACAGATTTATTTTTGGGGTGACATTAAACATGGCGGTTTTTCTCTCGTTGACAGAATAATTTTTTGTTGATATATAGAAAATTGAGTCTTTTTAAACATTTTTGGGCTGACACTTGCGTATAGTCAAAGTCTGTATATTTTAGAACTGCCATAGTTTTTTTTGGGGTTACAATTTGAGCCAACTTCATATACATCATTAATGAGGCCTCTTATGATACGTGTAGGTTTCAGAAGGTTGATATTTTCATGTAATCCTCGAGTTTTGTGTTCGGGAACTTCCATTTTATTTTTGAAAGCATAAGAATATTCTTTGTTGTTATTTATGGATTTTCTAACTACAATAGATAGACATTGTCCTGGACGGTACGCAAGTTTTCTTCATAATGCTGGATATCGATTAAGTGGTTGATTCGTGTTTGATATTTGTTCCTCACATTTCAGGATCGAGTGTTATTATAAGCTTTGAACTGAAGTGGTTTATAGGGGAATTTGTAGTTGGAACAAGGCCTTGAGAATCACTTTCAATTTCTGTAAGGGTGGAGGAATCAGATATGTCGGAGGTGCACCCTTAGTGTTCGTCACAATTTTGAATTTTTTTTCGAATAAAAATGACCTGAAGTATTTTTTGGACCAAACGAGATGGCCTGGATGCATAACAAATTGGTTTATCCTTTCCTACGGGTTACTTGCATCGGTAGTTAGGATAAATGCTTTAGACAGATTAGGGCATTGCAAGACTGGTTCATTACACAATCTCTTTGCAATACTCAAAACATTGTAAGTAATGCCTTGTGTCCAAAACTATATATTTGTCTTCGTAGACATTCCGTCAGTGGTTTTGCGACGTCGAGAAAGTTATTGATAAATTTTTGATGATATCCCAAAAGACCAAAAAAGCTATTAATTAATTTTTCCGTTTTAGGAACGGGAAATTTCTTAATTGCTTTCATTTTTTAGGGTTGGGTTTAACTCTGTCACAGGTCACAATATGGCCCAAAAAAGCAATTTCTCATTGTATAAATTCCGATCTGTCCATTTGGACCTTTAGCTTGGCCTTTCATAATTTGTTAAACACTTGCTTTAGATTGTCAATGTGTGCTTGGAGTGACGTCAAGAATACAATGATGTAATCCACGTAACACAAGCAAGATCTATCTTGGCTATCGCCTAACATATTGGGCATGACCTTTTGAAATGTTGAAGCGCCATTCTTTAAACCAAACGGCATTCCTATGGGTTTATAATGTCCGTGGTCGACGGAAAATGTGGTTTTAGGGATGTCGTATTTGCTTACCACTTTCTGGTAAAAGCAAGATGCAAAATCCAAGGTCGAGAAGTACATATAGGGTTTTCCAATAGGAATGATATGAATTTTAAGTGACGTTTCGGCCATTTGTAATATGTCATGATTTGTCATTTTTTGTTTCATTGTACTCAGTAATGTTTACAATTTCATCATGGTGAAATATACTCGAGAACTACGTTTACAAATTATTCAGTTTTATTATCAAAATAATCGTTCTCCAATTGCAGCTTTTCGTGCGCTTTTGCCATTTCATAGTCGTAATAATCGTCCAAGTGTGCTCGCTATTCGTCGAAAATTTTGAGCGTACATTTTCTTTACATAATGCTGAAGACCGCAATTTATCGATTCCAAAATGTTCTCAAGAATTGGGACTGCCTCAAACCACAACCTGGCGGATTTTGAGAAAGGATTTGCGTTTGCATCCGTATAAAATTGTTCTCACTCAAGAACTGAAGCCATTGGACCACCGTAAACGTCGCGAATTTGCTGATTTTGCCATGGAACAACTTGAAAACGATAACGATTTTTTTAAGAAAATCATCTTCTCCGAAGAGGCTCACTTTCATCTGAGTGGTGCGGTAAATAAACAAAACTGTCGATTCTGGTGCAAAGAAAATCCACAAATTATTCATGAAAAACCATTACATTCATCTAAATTGACAGTTTGGCCGTAATTTTTTCGAAATGAAACTGGTAACACCGTTACTGTCAATGGAGATCGGTATAGATCGATGATAACCAACTTTTTATGACCGGAATTGGAGGAAGTTGATCTTAAACCATCTAGCCAGAGTTTGTCCAATGCCTGCGCTATGTCCAGAAATATGACTGAACAAATATTTCTCCCTCCAAGGATTTTTCTATATTAGATCTGTTATTTAATGGACTTGATCTATTGTGGAGATGGGAAGGAACAGCTACAGATTTTAAAATTTCAGGTTTAGTTCATTTTAATAATAGTCTCTCAAATAGTTTTGACATAAGTGATATTTGTCGATAAGTGGTCATTTCACTTGGCGATGATGGAGGGACATAACCGAGTCTGAAGGAAACACCATAATTAGTGTTATCCTGATATTCTATTTGTAGCATTATTAGGTAGTTATCAAAGAATCTCTCCAGGTTTAAAGTCATATCCTGGTGAGTTTTAGATACCACACGGTTTTTTATTTTTTGTTTTATTTCTTTAGCATTAGTTAATGGCATTTCTTGCCTCCAGATAGTTTTATGGTTTTCAAACAGTATATCATGTTGATTAAGTGTTGTTAAATAGAGTTGAAAGGTTATTTGTTCTGATTGTGAGTGCGTAACTGGTCTTTGTAAATATTTGGTTGCTTTTGTCAATAAATAATCAGTATCTTTGCCGCAGGTGAGTGAATCTAGGTATGAACATTTTATTGATTTACATATTTTTAAATTCTCATACTTCTCTGCGAATTCGTTGTGTTAAATTATTTCCAGTCAGTTATGTTTAGCGTTGAAGTCACCCCCGATTATGAATTTTTCATCTAACTGCTTGAAGAAGTAAGTATAAGCATTTAAGCACTTCTAAGTAACCTGCTTTCCTATCAATATCGACTTTATTCCAATTTACATCCACCTATCTCCTTCAGATCTCAAATTTCTTATGGGTTGACTAATCAAAAACACATAATAGGATCGATGGAAAAGAGGTTAAAAAATACAGATTTTTCTTTCGGCTTTATCGGACAAAATATTATTTTTAATGATACCCGAAAATGTTTACGACTTTTTAGTAGCAGAAAACAAAGAGGCCCATTTACTCCAATATTTCTACCGCAAAAGTAAGAAAAAAGAAAAACTGCAACTGAACACAAAAATACACAAACCCTTACAAAAATGAGAACTCATTTAGAGGTAGCTTTTGGCAGCTTGGTTTCGTACTGACACAAAGTTGGTCTACTCATCAGGTTGCAACGATCAAACTGCAAAAATGCAAATCTTGCTTTGTACCGATAGTACAAAACCAAAACTTATCGATTTAGCGAATTATATCACCAAATCAGAAACTTAAGGAAATTCTCACTATGTATGTGTATTAATAGCCAACACATTTAATTTTGAAGTATTTCATAATCGTCCGCTTTGTTTTCTGGGACCATTAAAAATAATATTTTATCCGATAAAGCCGAAAGAAAATTCGCGGATGATTATGAAATACTCTACAAAATACAGTACGTTTTATTAATTAGTTTCGAAAATTTCTATTATTAGTTCCTGACTGATTTTTGCGCTATTCTGGTTATTTAGAGGTGATAACAGAACTAGGTATATCGAGTAATTTCGGCTATAAAATATTTTTTTCGGCTGGGACAGCGGAAATTATATCTACATTACCATCTTTCGGCTAGGATAGCGACGGCACTATCTGCATTATCTTTCTGCTGAAAAGTTTCGTCTAACTTTAACAGTATTGCAGATCGTATTTAATCTCTTTTTTTTATAATCACGGCATGGCCTCCTCTTGTATTATTATTAGTTCGTACTGCTAAATGAACTTCGTAGCTACGTATTTTAGTATGACTTTGAGTAATAAGAAATTTGAATTTGTAGTTGATGCAAGAATTTCAGATACTTTGCCATTTCTATTTAGCTAACTCTGATGTTGATCGACTTTTTTCGAGTAGGGTGAGCCTTTGCAAGATTGATATGAGAACTCTTTCGTGCTTTTCATCTTGTGAACCAACTCTATTAAGAATATCTTGAAGTATTTTACTAGTCTGGTTATTATATGGTACTGAAGTTAGCCGAAAATTTCAGCCGAAAAATACCTGCATTATCGACATATTTTGTATCAGGTGGTAGTAAAAAATTCTGTTGTTATGAGCCGAAAATTACATGTAATTGAAGTTATAGCAGTAACATAATTCGAATGTTTAAAGGTAATATGAACTGGGTGAAATTACACCAATACGTAAACTGCTGGATAAAATATTTATAATTTGTCGTGTTAGATGGCTATGAATTTGAGTTGTGGCACTAACAGTAAACACCTGTGCCAAAAATCAGGCCATATTTTATGTAGCATCATAGTGAAATAAGTTAAAAGCACGACGCATGTTCAGTTCCAATTTCAGCGTACAAGTGTACAGTGCGTCCACCTTGCAACAAAGTGGCTCCTATTTCAGATGAAGCCAATGCCAGGTCAAGTTTAATGCCAAAAGCAATGAAATCCAGAAAATTTTTCCAGTCCCTCCGGGAGCATTCACAAAGAAAATGTCACCAGTTCCATTTTTCACAGCTCCTATCAAAAGTCTTAAGCAGTGTTTTGATGTTTATTCAATTGCGGAACATTTGTACGAACTGCTTCGGCTAATGCTTTAGTGTCGTTTTGTTGTTCTCCTTGTAATTCGAGGCTGAATTATCGTGCATGCAACGATTACGTAATATCATGCTCAAATACCACAACACTTTATTCGCCAACACAGGTTTTCTATCATAATCTCATCATCTGCTTTCGTCCTTATATTTCACCTACAAATTGTTTGGATTCGAAGGGGAACACGTGGAAATGATAATCGCAAAATATGTTCGGATTTGATGAAGTGATGAAGAATGACGGAATTTTTGAGCGTATTGTCCCAGTCTGAATCGTTATCGGGCAAATGTAAGAGTTAACACTCCTCACGGTAAGTCGCAGACAGATGCTCATTAACGGTCGGCCCATGAGTTGAAACGACGTCGGACCACCAACATTCGTCAACAACAATCGAAGATAGCAACAAAAATCGTTATTTAGATGCACAGTGTAGATGCGACCCATCTTGCCCCTCATAACTGTAGATCACCCATTGTCCGCTACTGATCGCCTACGATTCAATTGGTATCCGTCATTGAATGTGACAGTGTCGACATTGTGGATCCGCAACCAGGTCTCTTGTATATCGCGTGAAACACTTGCCTTCATCCGGGATTTCGGTTGCAATCATAGAATCAATTTCACCAGATCTGATTTTTTTGAGGAACAAAACCAAGCTGTATACCAAATTTCTGCCATTCAACGTAGTACATTCAAAAATGATCTTGGCCAAAAAAACGCTGCTTTATGATCAAATTCATCCAATAATTTTTAACTTCACCCAGTCCAAACTACCACTAAACATGCGTCCAGATATTAATTTATTTCACTATGATGCTACATAGAATGTCGAATTATGTGATTTTGATTTATGAAATTTTTTTTCGGCGAAAATTTCCTGCTATAACTTCAATTACATGTAATTTTCGGCTCATAACAACAGAATTTTTTACTACCACCTGATACAAATTATGTCGATAATGCAGGTATTTTTCGGCTGAAATTTTCGGCTAACTTCAGTAGCATGGTTATTATTTGAATCATTATCTGAAACAGAACTATGTTGTCCCCCCGAACTTTCAATAGTGAGTGTTTTAGCATATGTTACAATCGGATAAGTTCTTGATACCATGTTTGATGTTTGGTGTGACCTCAAATTTGTGGATATTCTTGTTGAGGCTGAGTTGATTAATGGCCTGTTGCTTATTGAAGTTTCCCTTGTTTTGTTACGTATTTTTTGTATCTCTTTATCACAACACAACCTCTGTAGTTTACTGGATGTGCGTCTCTCTGCAGTAGGCACATTTTGGTGGGATGTCGTTTGGTTTCGTACCATCAGCCGTACGATGTTTTTCTTTTGCACTGGGGAATAAGTTTAGATTTTTTGACTGCTTCTATTTGCACTTCCATGTGGAGTATTTCGCTTATTGCACAAATATTTTTAATGTCTTGTGTTCTTTCGGATGATAACATAACTCTTCCATGGTGTTTTCCCACCTCTTTGTTTTTCTATCCTTTCTCCTAAAGATACTTTTTTATTTCTTCTCGATTGCATGAAGCGTGTAATTTCTTGACACTGTCTTTGGTTTGCCTTGTCTGCTTATCTTCGTATATGGAGTACCAAGTTGTCTTTTCTCGATTAGTTCTCGATAACTTTCTAAAGCTGTCACCAACTGGGATATTTATTTTGATATCACCACTATTTAATGCTGTTGTTTGAAATTTTATCCAATTATGATCTTTAATGTTTCTGATGCTTTCAGAATTATTGCAGTTAGATATTATAACTGGAGGTGGCTTTGGCACTTTTTCTCCTGTTGTACATTTTTACTTCCGGTTAAGAGACGAGTATTGAATGCCTTGCAGTTCATGGTAGGTAATAATGTTAAAAGCGATTAATGATACCATAACGTATATCCTTAGAAAAATTGGAGTATCTACTATCATCGGCCCAACATGAAGAATAATAAACCTAACCAACCATGGAACAAGGAACGTGCTTCACTATGAGCGCTAAATAATTTTACAGCCTGAACCCTACCTCCGCACGAGTTTTGTAAATCATTATGCAAATTATTAATTTTCAGAGTAGAGACTGTACAAACTGGAGTAAGTTCACAATTACAGAAAAACCTCGATTTAACGGACTAATTGGGGAGTCCGTTAAATCCGAATGGAAAGTTTTTAAATTTAATCGACTATAGCTTTTGCAGTTGTTTTGGATAATGGCCCCTAGGACAGAAGGGATTTTGTTTGTTGGATGTAAATGAGGTTCATAAACAGTTATTAAAAGAAGTTTTGGAATATAACCATCTGGGAAGGAACTCAGGCATTTCTTAGCTGATTATGTTGGGATTGGGTGTGTTGGGTGGAAATGAGATTCTTAAATTATTATTGAATGAATTTCTGGAATATGGCCACCTGGGACAGAACTCGATCATGGGATTCTTAAATGATTTTTGGAACAAGTTCTGGAGTATGGCCACTTGAGACGGAGCTCGACCAATTCTTAACCGATTATGATGGGGTTGGGTATGCTGGATTGAAATAGGATTATTAAATGATTTTTGGAGGAAGTTTTGGAGTATGGCTATCTGGTGCGGAACTCGTTCAATTCTTAACCGATGGGATTGGGTACGTTGGATTGAAATGGGATTCTTAAATGATTTTTGGAAGAAGTTTTGGAATATGGCCATCTGGGACGGAACTTTCAATTTATTAACCGATTATGTTGGAATTAGGTATGTTGGATGAAAATGGGATTCTTAAACGATTTTTGGAAGAAGTTGTAGAATATGGCCTCCTAGGACAGAAATTGAGCATTGTGGATGAAATGAGATTATTGTTGGAAAGAATTCTGGAATATGGCTGGCTATATGGATTATGTGATCTTGTATTGCAAAAACTTCAAAACTGTAAATTTTCGCTTGGTTCTAATGGTTCTGAAGATCTCATGATCCTAGAAGACATCATATTCCATGTTCCCGTGAACTGTTTTCGAGGTCGTTGTTAATCAGAATAATATATATATATATATATATATATATATATATATATATATATATATATATATATATATATATATATATATATATATATATATATATATATATATATATATATATATATATATATATATATATATATATATATATATATATATATATATATATATATATATATATATATATATATATATATATATATATATATATATATATATATATATATATATATATATATATATATATATATATATATATATATATATATATATATATATATATATATATATATATATATATATATATATATATATATATATATATATATATATATATATATATATATATATATATATATATATATATATATATATATATATATATATATATATATATATATATATATATATATATATATATATATATATATATATATATATATATATATATATATATATATATATATATATATATATATATATATATATATATATATATATATATATATATATAAAAATTTATCCGAGCAGTTTGTGTAGGGTTCATAACGTATTTTTTGTGAGAGTAAGTAGTTGACCTACCGCTCAACACACTAATCCCATGAGTGGGTTACGTACTGGTGATAGATGTTAAGGCATCCCGCCTTACCAGAAACATGTTAGTATCACGAGCCGCTTGCTTCAAGAAAAACGCCTGCTTATTATCGAGTTCCTCCCTAGTTTAAATTACCGAGTTTCGTGGTGATATTCCAGAATTTCTTAAACAAATCAATTAAAAGTTCCTTTTCCATTTGACATATCCAATCCCATCATAATCGGTTAAGAAATCACCGAGCCCTGTCCTAGTTGTTTATATTCCAGAACGTCTTCCAAAAATCGTTTAAGAATCCTATTCCATCCAGCATACGAAATCCCATCATATTCGGTTAAGAGTTGATTAAATTCCGTTTCAGGAGGCCATATTCCAGAATTTCTTCCCAAATAGTTTAAGAATCCCATTTCCGTCCCAGGTGGCCATACTCCAGAACTACGTCCAAAAATCATTTAATAATCCCATTTCCATCCAACATACCCAATCCCATTATAATCGGTTAAGAATTGGTCGAGTTCCGTCCCAGGTGGTCATATTCCAGAATTTCTTCCCAAAATCACTTAAGAATTCCCTTTCCATCCAACATACCAAATCAGAACGAGTTCCGTCCCAGGGGAACCTCATCATAATCGATAACCGGAAAATGGAAAATAAAGAAAATTGTCCGTTAAATCGAGCGTCCGTTAAATTAAGGTCCGTTAAATCGAGCGTCCGTTAAATCAGGGTCCGTTAAATCGAGGATTTACTGTACTTAAAGTAACAACCGGAACCAATACAAAACCAGTCAAATTTTTGTAGGAACCATGAAAATTGCAGATGAGCTCATAAGAAGCCAACGGGCTCGGATCTTCACCACTGGAACTATTCGCCATTAGCTTATTTAGGTTATAGAGCGCAATGATCACAATGCCAGTTGGAGTTGTAAAAGTCAGCCATAACCCGAAATTTTACAATTAGTTAGAACAATCTTCTGGTTGTACAATGCATTTTTAAGAGTTACACAACATATAGGTCGGAATTATATGGAAGTCAGAGAGCCCAATTGAACTACGGCCAGCATGACCATAGAGGATCTCGTAAAGTCTGTGGGAACCTCCAGAATAGTGCTCAAAGGGCCCGATCCGATCAGGCTAGATTAGATTATGGTGTGGTTATCCTGAACGACTAGTGTCACATTTGGCTATTACATTGACGTCTACCAGATCCGTCGTACCGATTAGCAAGAGCACACAGTCTGCTATAGATGCTAGATGGAGAAAGGTTAAAAGCAATTGGACTAGATGGTGGACTGATCTGCCAGATCTCGTTAATACATCAGAGACAATTTTGAAGAAGTGTCATGAAATTTAAACGGATTCAAAAATATTTTCAAAATACTCGATTAAAGCTATGAAAGTTTGCCATAACGAATGTGGTTTGACGCATAAATGCAATTTCTATAATATTTTCAGAGCAATGACTAATCTGCCCTGGAAGATTTTCGAAATTCAATTTCTGCCGGTACAACAATTCCGTCAAATATCTAGACCAAATGGGCCCATTTTTCGAATTATTTTGTGTTTGTTCATTGAAACATTTTGAAACAATTGCATTTTCCGGTTAGAAAGTGACTTTTAGTTTTTAATCATAGTCTGCTTTGCTTGTTCGTAAAAATACATGAATATCCCTTTCGGATATTAAATTATACCTCAACCAGTTTACGGCCTTCTCTTATCACAATTTATCCAGCTTGAGATATGCCACAGCGGTTGTGGAGACGGACAGAGAGGTTTAAGTTCAGTGTAATAAAGAACTGGTCACTCGCAAACCCTATATCATTCTGTATGGAAATTCGTAAGGAAACATCTTCAGGGTTAGATGCAGCTTCTATAGAAGGTTGAACTGCTCGCTGCATTTTTATCAAAGATTTTAGGTTTGGGAGAATATTAAAAGCCGATGCCTAATCGTTAATAAAGTATAGCGATATGGGTCTTCAAACCCCATCTCTTACCAATGGTACTTTTGCAGCAGTAAAGCGCTATAGTGGTTTTCACTAACCTTTATAATATATTAAGCTCCCAACTCAGTTTACTGTCTAAAATGAGAACCAGGTACTACGCTTTATCCATGAAGACGAAGCCAATCTTTCTAGGGGCCAATTTTCTACTTCCTATAGAGCTGATATCTAGATGTTTGATTGAGGAGTAGCATGAGGCAACAACCTTCCCTTCTGTAACCAGAAATATGATATCAAAGGACCGAATGTCGAAGGGCCGAATGTGTCGAAGGGCCAAATGTCGAAGGGCCGAATGTCGAAGGGCCAAATATGTCAAAGAGCCAATTGTCGAAAATTCGAATGTGTCGAAAAGCCGAATGTGTCACAGGACCGGATGGGTCGAAGGGTCGATTTTTTTTTTGTTTTTAGAAATATTTAATTTAATTATTTTTTTATGTTGTGTACCTTATACCTATAATCAGAAGGCTGACATAGGGCAGGTAGCGCATGACAAAATTTTCCTTCACTAAAATGAATCGCTGACTGAATACGTAGAATTTCATGAATATTCAAAGATGAAAAATAGTAAAATACATAAATTCATAAGAAATTCAGTAAAATACATAAATTCATAAAAAAAAAATTACAAATTACAAAATATTCCATAAAACAACAAATTTAAAAAATTAAATTTCTAAAAACGAAAAAAAATCGGCCTTTCGATCCATTCGGCCCTTCGTCACATTCGGACATTCAACATACGGCCCTTTGAAATTCGGCTCTTTGTTTCGGTCGAAATGTTGTCACGGACAATTCCTTAAACTCAAAGGAATTTTCACTATGCCAAATAAAGATTTGGGGAGCAGTTTCTATACTCCCTGACCTTTGTAACACGATTTTGGAGCAGCCGGGAAATGTGTTTCCATTAACAGCTCCAAAACTTCCTCTAATACAGCCAAACTGGTTATTAACGATGACCGAGGTGAGATCATCGTGTAAAATGGATCGGTTGATTTTCAGTGACTCATTCAGCTTTTGCTAGTTCGTTATGTTTATTATGGTTCCGTCTCAAATCCTGTTCTGGTTGATACAAATCTAATAACAGATAACTGATTTTTCTTACGGATAAGGAGTTTATTTAGTTATGGTTCATAGCTTATGTGTTGCATTGTTTTCTAAAGTGGTTCCGACGGGTAAACATGTGGCTTCGTTTCATTTTTTAAATTACTGTTGACATTATAATTTTGTCCATCAACAATAACGGAAGTCGACCTACAATTTCGACTTCCGGACTATTTTGATTCGCACCGTGCTCATTATGAAATCTTGGGTGTGCGGAATTCAGGTTTCCGGCTGTCGTGACTATTATACGATTTGGAATAATTGTGTTACCGCGATCAAACCATAACCATTTCTTAGTCTCTCTTGTCTAACACTCCACAATGTAAGACGTACGCGATACGTAATTTCATTTGCATGTAGTTATTTAGGTATATGTCAAATTAAATTAATTAAGAAAATTATAAATGGTTATTATCTTATCAGGCATGTATACCAAAAGTTCAAATCAGAAAAACAATTTTTTATATAGTAACCGAGCCTATATTAAAATCGAGTAGTATAGAATTTGATACCGAAGATTACGCCTTCATTAAAAAAAAAAAAGTAAATTTGCTTACGGCTATATCTAAATTGTAAAAATTTCTTAAACAGTGCGCTATTGACGATCTTTAAAACAGAAACTTTCCTTTTTCTTTCGAAATTTATTCAAATTAGGGGATTTTTCTAACCATGAACAACATAAAAAGCCCCGTTATACATAAGTTGTGATTGTAACTCTGTGCAGGTAATGATTAATTGAGCAAACCAATCGACGTCTAATAGTTTTTTATTCTAAGTAACTGTTAAAGTTCATCTGAGTTCATTCGATTAAAACTTTTAATAATTTTATATATTTCTTGGTTTTTTCCATCCCAAATTCTTTTTTTCACTTTCACGTGAGAAAAATGCTTATATGTATATCGTTTGACATACCACAATATCGTTACAAATAATCAATATAAAAAATTAAAATTCTTAATATAGCAAATATCTAAATAACCAGTTGGTCCGCCACCTAAAACGAAAAAAATACTTTAATAATCTAAATGTCATGCCAACAAGTTTCTTTTAATTGTTTACAATAAAAACCGCAGATTCTTCTTTTTCTAAAAATGATAAGAATCCGATTTCATCTTATCGCAATTTCTTTTATATCTCGCGTAACGCGAGATACGATACGTGGCCTTGAAATTTTTGTTATCAATCGGTATATTTTTTGATAACAAAGCATATGCTTTTGAAAAAGTAGTTTCGTGAATGAACAAAAAAAAATTCTGGAAGGTCAGTAATTTGATTATTGGTCTGAATGTCAGTAATTTGATTATTGGTCTGAATGTAAACAATTAAACTCGATGACTAATTTAATTGGGTGTTATAAATTGGATGTTAATTAAAACCACATATGTTTAGGAGGAACATGTGAAATTTAACGGAGATGCACGCACTATCGATTATCCTCAATTTCGATTTATCAAATTGGTTTTAATAAATTTTTTTGTCAAACAATGATCTCTCTGTTAAAGTTTAGACCGTTGTTGAAAATGCGAACAAAGGTAACACCAACGTATATAGTAATGCGATCACAACTGTGATCTAGGTTGACGCATTTGTTCGATTCATATTGTTAGAGTGCCGACAGGAAATGAGACACAAAGAGGTTATATAGAATCAAATTGAATTATATAAATATATATATATTTTTTTTTATATAACTTTGCCAAAATAAAAAAAATTACGGTTTATTAGAATTTTACACGTGTGAGAATTTATTCTTAAACAGCTCCTTTTAATTCGTCTACATTTTTCTTGCAAACTGGTTTGACCCTATTAATTTTTTTGGTATTTTATGTCTCGGAAATTCCAATCGAAATAATTTATGCAGACGCTAAAATTGAATCATACTTTTAAAAATTCATAATTATGCGAATTCCAAGGGACCAGATTTTTGAGTGCTCAGACTACATATATTGGCATTAAAGATTACCTATTTATACATTCATTTGCTTGCCGTCTTGTAGCAAATTCTAATTAACTAATTCTATTTCCTATACGAATGACCTAGAACTTTTAACTATAGCAAAAATTTAACAAACTTTATTTCTTCGAAAAAAAGGAAGAGTTCTTGAATAGAAGATTTCCATTATGGTTTGGTTCTATATTTCGACAACTACAGTTCTAGTTACTAAGATTAAGTTTAATGAATAATTGTTGGTATTAGCATAGTGTTGGCGTTTTCTGCCCTCACCTCCTGATGCCATTTAACCTCGCGGTCACCATCTATGGTCCACTCCATGTCAGTTTCATCCTCGATGCCTTTCCGCCTTCCACTCTCGAATTTTTGGCGATACAGGATGGTTTAGCCATTATATTCAATATCGTTGTTGCTCCTCCAAGTTCTGGCAGTTTATGCATCTTTTTCATAGACCATCTTTCATATAGATTGCCCTTCCTCTGGGTCTTGCTCGCCACCCACCTTCAATGAAGTTGCTTCAACTAGTTTGAAAGATATGATCAACACACCTCTAATCCGCACATAGACCGTTGCAGAATACATACCACTTGCACTGGACAGCCTTGCTGTGAATTACCAATCGAAACTCATCGCTTTCGATTGCTCTTGATATCTTACAAGTCATAACTGGTATACCATCCGTAGTCACCACTTGGCGCAGCCGGTATCTCCTCCAAATATTTTTCAATAACCCATTCCTAAGTGCACCACTCCTAAGTGTACCACCCTCATAACAATCCTCGACTTTTATAATTTTAGTAAATAAATTAATTATTCAGCCCAAAAAAACTCTCAAGAAAATTGTTTTGCACAAATTCAAAGTAAAAAAAAAAGTTTACGATCGGAAATGTGGATATTTGAGAGCTCGATATGCCTAGAAAAATATGCGAACTCCAGCGGTTTAGGTTTGCTTCCATAATTTATTTGTTATATGTGGCATATCGATGCGACCCTCTAAGGGTTTGCTATCAATTTTAAAATAGTTGACAATATCGGGAAGTGTATGCTGAATCGTGCGGGTGTTTGATGGGCATTAACACATAGTTCTATTTTGTATTTTTCTAGACATATCTTATTTGTTAATGGCCATTAAACATCTATGTTTTCGATACGATTACACTTTTTATTAAATTATGTAACTATATTTTTATTTTTTGTAAATTTGTGTAGCTACACTTTTGATAACTGTTCAATAGTTCACGCATATTTTTTTGAGACGAATTTCCGTGTTACACAGGTTTTTTATTTTTTTCTTGCTGGGAGCATTTCTCGGGTTGATTTCAAAAAACGCAAATTATAAATAATCATAAACCGGAGTTACACCAAAATGTGTCGGCCGGAACCTGAGGAACGAACAACAAAAAATAAAAAAATAAAAAATTATAACGGAAGAGAGGTGCCTTGGTGCGCGCATCCATCCGAACTCAAACGGTGGTAAACACCGGTTTCGAATCAGGATGTGGGCAAAAAGGGACCGCGAAATGTAACCCCGACACAGGATGGGAATTCCCCCCTCATCATACCCATACCGGAAAATTTAAGAATTCATCTTTTATTTATAAATTTAGAAACAAAAAAAAGGAAAACAGAACTTCCCTCACGAACCGCAAGAAGAGAACGAGACCAATATGCACCGAGCGTGCGACCGTTATCCGGCGCTCGATTACAATCAACCAATTATTTACAATTCCAAAAAAAGTTAATTTAAAATATAAAAATAAATCGTACCTTAATCCTAAGATTTCTTTTTCAAAAAAACATTGATGTAGCGGCATTGGTGCCGTTGTTGTTACGAGGCCTCTCCCCGGTTGGCTACCCGTAAGGTTGCGGAGCCTTTCCTCGATACCAAAAATTGGAGTGGCCTCAACTGGCCACCCGTTAATATATACGATAACTGTTTATCTATACGGTACCCTTCGAAGAAATGCGGTGAAAAGAAATTATAAGATGTCGACACAACACACGTCTTAATTGTTGCTGCTTTGTAGCCGTTAACCCGCGCTCAACAGTTGCGGCCCTACCGCCGGTATGAAGTGGAGTATTCTAGACTGACCAGCTGACCTTGAAATTAACGTAAACGGGGGTGTTCTCTCGCCTTAATTGAATGAAACGACTGGCCTCTATTGCCACCCGAAATAAGAAACTCCATCGGTGCGGCCCGTCCGCCGGTCACAATACCCCTATGGGCCGCCGAATAGTTAGACGACTTTCCACCGGAAATAATTTGGCCTGGGTTGGCCGCCGTATAAGTTGGGCGTTGTCTCGTACCAACCGTAAATACGCCGTTGTTCGTCCTCACACCTTTTGATCAAAACTACTGTGAATAGCCACGTTGTTGGCCCCCAATTTACTGCAATACCCCTGGCCGCTAATATTAATCACACCCCCCTAAAAAATTTTGTGGTGCTCTCGCAATGGTTGCGGCACTAAATGGAAATGTATAATTTCGATGTACCACTTAAACTCAACAACCACAAGCACGAAACCTTTCTTGAGTCTCAATCACAAGGATGAAAGTAGAAAAGTCGTCGGTGTCAAATTTCCAAACTCAATTTGTTTCCCTCAATTTGTTTTCCATGTATGTATTAATATTTTTTTTCTTTTATTTTGTTTTATATGCATGAAAACTGTTTATAACGAATTTACACAACACTTAGATTTTATTGGTGCAAACGAAAATGAAAATGCTGGATTCACTACAAATTTTATCTATTGCAATATTTTAATGTTCGATCATCACCAAAAAAAAAAAAAAAAATGAAACTCAACAAACTCGAGCTCACTTTTACAACCAAAATTCTTAGGAAATTTTTCAACTCCAATTAATTAATTTTTTTCTTTACACAATCCAAAATAGACTTTTTCATGTTCAATTACCAACACGATCCAAACGAGACTAAAAAACTAACCAAAAACTCTCACACCAAGTAACGACGCGCAAAACGTTCTAGAAGAATTTTCTTTCTTCTCTGTTTTTCAATTTACATCAATTCGCATTGATGTAAACGAGAAGCATATAAGAAAAAAACATTCTTCCAGAGCTTCCACACACCCGATGCAAATTGGTCTCGCTCTCAATTTTTATTTCTTCTTACCGCCACGCCATCACAAGAAGGTGTAACAAAACAATTAATACCTGAGGCGAAGACACAAACCACCCAACCGATTAAGCAAAGACACAAATCGAGGGGAATATAATATAAAAAGAGGTAGTTACGAACACATGCATTTTTGAGATAAGGGCCTCTTCAAAGCGTTAAGAAAGATGATTTTGGCTAGGGCTATTTTTCATCAATTTTATCTGAATTGTAATAACTTTGTAATATCTAGAATTGCCAGATACAACTTGTCTAAAATACGTACACCTCAGGGATTAGGGACAAAATACTAAATGTGCTCGAAAGTACTTTCTGTACCTTTAATGACCTCACCAACATTTCAGTAGATAATCAAGCAAATTCAAGGCCAATGCAAGGAGCCAAGTCGAAATTTTAATTAAACTTCTGTTGGACACATGAGTTCGGCGTCCAAATTCTAGCCAGACTTAAACATGAAAAAAAAATTAGATTTGTCTGTAGGGAAAGCAGACCTTTTAGAATGCAAACCTGCATAACCCAACAAGAACAATTGTAATCATCAATCAATCAGTCATTTTTATTGGGTCATTTTTGTCGCCACGACCTTTTAACAAAATGGGTTTAAACAAATCGATATCACTTAAGTTCGTGTTTACGTACCCTCCCTCACCCTTATATCGTTTTACAAGTAATTAGTTATTCAAGAAGCAAAATTGCAGAGACTAAATAAATTTAAATTTAGATATATTGGGGCACATGCTCGATCAGCTAGCAAGCAAGCAATATGCTAGGGCAAAACCTGGCTACTCAATCAAATTTACCAAGCAAATTTGAATTTGAATTAATTTTTTTATACTTTTTTCGTTTATTTTTGCGATTGCACAGTAAAACAATATAAAAATTTGCTGGATAGTTTTCTAAGCCGCAAAGTTTACTGTGCAATCGCAAAAAAATAAAAAAAAAATATAATAAAAGTAAATTCAAATTTAAATTTGCTTGGTAAAATTGATTGAATACCCAAGTTTTGCGCTAGCATATTGCTTGCTTGCTAGCTGATCGAGCATGTACTCCATTATCTAGATTTTACCTTTAAACAATGATCTAGTGATGTTTTTTTTTTAACGTCAAAACGAGTAAGAAGCTTCCGCGTAATCTGTTTCTAGACAATATACCGCGGAAGATGAATAAATTAATTTTTGGGTATGAATTCGGCTGGATTGGAATTCTAGTAAACTTTAGTTTTGGGAAGCTGGATTTGACTCGGATTAAGGCCAAGTTTGTTTCAGCTATGGTGAATGGAGAAACTAGATAGTTCCTTGGCCGATTGTTTTCTGATTTGATTTGTAGAAAAATCCAGAACTTCATCTGAGGTTTATGTTGGAGTCACGATTTAGCTCAACATACCAGATTCGAACATGATTGGTTAAGAAAGTGACTAGCACGGCCGAACTCCAGAACTTCTCTAAAGTCCTTTTTTAAATCCCCACCCAATTCAGAATACCAGATTTGACAATATATATTTTTGGGATATGGTGCCCAAGTTCTATTCAGAATGGTCGAATTGTAGAACTTCATCAAAAAGATACGAAAATCCCAATATAAGCTGATCTTCTTATTAGAATCCTAGCCCAGCTCTGCAAAATGAATTTTAAAGATGTCGGTTAGGAGATGACCTGGTTTCATTCATTATATCCGAATCCCAAAATTTCGTCAAAATCAGCTTTGCACACCGAATTTGACCATCATTTGTTGAGATATGGCCTAGTTTCATTGCTTATAATGTTAGAGTGCCAATCCAATTCTGCATACCATATTTGAGAGTAATTGGTTGTGGAATGGTAAAGCTCCATTAAGCATGGCTTAATATGTCCTGTGCAGTATAATTTGCTTTGTAGTTAATCGAATATTCTTTGGTGACCAAAATTAATAAAACATTTGAAATTTTTGCAAAATAAACTAAATTTACTTGAAATATTCAATCCGATAGTTAATCTGGCATTGAATAACTTTGATACTTTTCCGGGAACCATTGCCTTTGAATAATTATGGTTTCAGGAAATTCTACTGTAAGTTGTGGAATTGCAGTAGGATTAAACTAATAAATATTTATGTATATTATTTAGGAAGCCGGAAAATATTAATTGAGAATTAAATTTCAGGAAACCTACAGATATATGTGAAATAATATTTTTTGAAATATTAATTGGATGGTTGACACACCAAACCGATAACTCCATTTTTTGGAATATTTCCTTTTTTAAATTTTAATATCAACGCACTTGATTGGCTCCTATATGCCTCCTTGTATATATTCAATTCAAAACAAATTTTTGTAACAAAAAGTGTTAACACCACTAGATGACAAAATTGAAAGGAACTAAAGTTGCAATTTTCAAGGAATTTTAAAAAAACCCATTTTTGTATTCTCTCATTTTTCTCAATTTCTTGTTTTATGGAGTTAATCATTTTGGCAAATGAAGCATCCAATTGTTAATTATGTCGATTAGAATTGTCAGTGTTACTAACTTTTGACTTTATCTAGGTGTCTGTAACCGGGCTGATTCAATTAAGCAGTTTTAATTAGGAAGCCGGAAAGCATTAATTTAGAATTAAATTTCAGGACCAGATGTACGTGAAATAATAAAATGCTTCCCTCATTAAGCCTTTATCCTTCCTCTAGCAGATTAGAAGTAGATTAGAATTGTGTAGTGCCGTACGATCGCTAGATGAACCTGAAACCGGATCGTTCCATCCCAAAAAAAGGCTCTTCCTATCCTTCCTATTGTTATGTGTAAACAGGCTGTAGGAATAGGCCGGACGTTATCCGGGACACTTGTCAAGTACTTGGTCTTACAGTCCAATCAATCAATCAATCAGTTCATAAAGCTAACTTATTACAGAAAACAAAGAAAAAAGAAACTGAAATATTTAAATTGCGCATTCATCGATGTGGCCTCCCTTTGCTTTAATAACTGCGTGACATAGCCTAGGCATTCTACCTAATAATTTATTTAATTGTTCGTATGAAATATTGTTCCAGGCATCTTGTAGTTTATGTAACAAATCTCTCGCCGATGTTGGGCATGTTTTCCGAAGCTCCCGATCCCCCTGATCCCATAAAAGCTCTATCGGATTAACATCGGGCGATTGTGGAGGCCAATTGTATGGGAACATTTTTTCACCGGGACGACGTCGAACTTCCCTTTTCGATCCACAAATTTCGAATTTTGATTCATCTGACCATAGGACTATTCTCCACTGTGACGTTTGACAATTCTGGTGGTACTTTGCCTGCCCAGCTATTGTAGTTAACAACAATTTATTTTCCCATACCTAGTTCACTTGCGCTAATATTTGAGGTGCCGTCAACTTCTTATTACGCTTGGATAACATTCCGATATATTCGTCCTCTTTCGCGGTGGCAACCCGAGATCGCCTCTGCCGATAGTGGGACGAGTTCTGCCCACTTTCTTTAAATCGCTTCAGTGTGTATTGCACTGCAGACTTCGGAGTTTGTAGTTTTCTGCCAATTTCAGCATGCGAATGCACTTCTCTATGTAGAATGACAACGGCTGCTCTTTACTCAATCGCCAGTTCGCACTTTCTGCCGATTTTTTATACCTTTGAAAGTTTTTTTTTTATAAAATCAATATAATAATAAAATTATTATCATTTAATACCAGAATCAATTTTTAATAAATTGTAAATTTAATTTAAATATTTAAAATTCACAGCAAAGGGTGAAAAAATTATTTACTTTATAATACACTCACCGATGTTTATTTAAAATAAATCAGTTTTGTATGCAGCAAAATATATCGACTTTCAGTATGTTGGTGATTTCTCGAATAATAAAAGTTGGAACAAAACAAAATCTGCTTATATATAGATGCATTTAGACAGGGTGTGTAAAAAAAATATTCACCGAAAATAGCATTGAAACTCCTTGGTTTTAATTGAAAAAAACTCTTCGACCAAATACTTTTGGTCTGTAGTGTATGTATTTTATTCATAGTTTTATGAACCGTGATGACCGTGATGACGTTCTCCAATGATGGTTTCGGCTGGATTTGCTCACTCACAATAAATCACTCGGAACTGATGCCACGAGATATACACATTAGCTTTTCGCCATGAATATTCGGTTTGACGGTTGAAGTTGATGCATATAACTGGGCTTACCCCATGATTTTCTGCGCTTTAGGTTGTCGTAGTGGATCCACTTTTCATCCCTCGAAAGAACGACGTTCGACGTCTCTTTTGGCCTGATTTCATACGGAACCCAGTTTCCTTGTTTATGCGTCATACCCATGGTCTTGAGACGGGTTTGAATCGCTTGTTGAGCCACTCTCAAAATTTCAGCGAGCTCCTTTTTAGTTTGGCATGAATCATGGTCCAATAACGCCTCCAACTCAGCGTCTTCAAACTTTACTGGTCTCCCTTCGCGTTCCTCGTCACTGGTGTCAAAATCACCACTTTTAAACCGGCGAAACCAGTACTCACATTTTTTTTATTGATGGAGCATGTTCCCCATATACTTCACACAGTAATAGATGTCCATTGGCTGCAATATTTTTCAAATTAAAACAAAAGAGCACAAAAAATATGTTGTTTACACTTCAGCGAAATGACACATATTGATTTTTAGAGGGAAATGATGTCGCTTTAACATGAATATAGCTACAAGATGGGATTTAATACTAGTTAGACCATCTTTTGTAAATTAAAACCTTAAAACTTATTTGTACCTCCAATAATACAGCAGTTAAAGACATTGGTGGCTGACCTGAGCGAGGCAAACCTTCTACCATACCTCGGCCACTTTTGAATGCACTGTCGATTCACCATAAGTCTTCTGTAACATTTTCGGCACGCGAAATTTCATTTGCAATACAAAATTTGAAACAAATTCTTTGTTCGATACTTTTATTCATTGTAAAAATCTCAAAATACATTGGATATAAACAGACAAAATAGGCCACTGTCATCAAAATAAATGACAGATCGCGCTGAGAGTGCACGTCAAGATAGAGGACAGTTTTTGACAGAATATATAATGCCTCCCTTTGGAAATGATGGTCATATGTCTGCCTAATCAAATGGGTCATATACGCCCATCTAAATAGAGAGCAGGGGCTTTCTTACAATTTTCTCTATTAAGGAGGGGACTTCCTCTCTAAAGGCATATGGCACATTTAATTAGACAAATATATAGATATATGGCCGTCATTTTCATAGGGATGCATTTATAGAAGAAATTCAGAAAAGATTTTTGTTGTAACTAATTACTAAACCTACTCAAACAAGTAAAATTTGAAGTTTGTGGAAAAAATGTAAGAAATCCCCTGCATACGAATTTTATTTGAAAACCGCGACTTGAGAAATGGGAGTTTTTATGTTGTTTCATCAGCACACTAGATTTAAATATACAATTTAAGCCTAGTACTCAGTTCGATTTCACGTGAAATTTTTATACGATTTTACCAAAGTGAAACTAGAAATGAAAAATTCCACTTCTGTTTTCATTTTGTAGTACTCAGCTCACAAGCGAAAAATTCAAGTGTGTTCAATACATCAAAGATGGTGCGCATAAACTCTCCAAATTATTTTCATGTGAAAATAATGTCTCGGCACATTAAGCCTTTGTTCCACAATGAAACATATTTTTTCAGTAAAAAAAATAGCGAGATAAAAATATAATTTCGCTACGTAACAAAACGAAACAAAAAAAAAATCTCAGTAAAATTTACTGGGGAAAATGTTGCCATAAAAAGTATGAAACACAATACTTTTTATGGAAACATTTGTTGTCTTTGTCACTCTAACGTAATTTTAATATGTATACTCTCCCTCTTTTCGGTTTCTCAGTATTTTTTACTGAAAAAATATGTTTCATTGTTGTGTTCAAATTTTTTAAATACCATAAATCTATGAATTTTAAATAAAATCAATTTAATTTAATTTATTCACGTAAAATTAACAAATTCATCTACGCAAAATAGATTTTTGGAGACCGCGGTAAAATTTCGTTTCATTTTGAACTGGGTACTAAGATTAAATTTTATTTTGCGGTACGCAGTTTGGCTAGTGAAATTTGTATGTTTCGTATTAAAATATAGATGTCTCTGTTTAACTCTACACATTTTCCACTGCGTTTTTATCTGCAAACAATAAAAGTAAACTAAATTTTTGACGTTTCATAATTATTTGTATTTGTTGGCGCATGGAATTTTGTTAATTTCGAATATTAGAAATGCTTCAAACTAATTTTTGATGGAATATTTATCTGCTTAGTTTTGGAGACCAGCGAAAATTTAATTTCACATCAGCTGCATACTAGCCTTTATTTAAAATTTGAAATCAATTTCCGGGGTCGAATAAAATTTCGAGATTGAACGATGATATTTTTTTATTTTCCTGGGATGAATTTTTGAACTATCAATACTTACATATATGTGAACACAATTACGTCATATACCACTTCGAGCAGAGAGCGAGAATGCTTTTGAACAAGATCAATTAAATATTTTCAATTTTAAAATATTTGTCTCAATAAATTCCTTATTTTAGCAGTGTAACATAAATGTTCGGAATTCCAATTGGTATATTATATTTGAGTGATGATTTTTTTGTTATTTATTAGATATTTCAACTACGGTTGGTAATGAGAATTTTCCACCTTGACTGTATGACGGTTCTGTCTATGTCACAGACAGAGAATAAAATAAATTTGATTCGGCCACGAAGGTAGAACACAGGAATACACATGAACTTTTAGCAGATTTTTTATTTGTCGTTGGCGCTTCATACCATGTAGGGATTAGAGGTTATATTATCAGATTTATTTTTCAGATTAATGTTTAATATGTTCATTGAACCCTAGACCGGTGTGAAGTATTTAACGTTAATAAAAAGTGTAGCTACACTTTTTAACGAAAAGTGTAGACACAAAATGAGTAGCTACACAAATTATCAAAAAGTGTAGTTAGAAAAGAAAAAAAGGTAAGAAACTCGAAACACTTGGTTTAATTAAAATTATTTATTAAAAATAAAAAATAAATATTGTCACTGTAATACCTACAAAAATAAGTGTATAAACATATTTTATAACAAAAATTGTTTAAAGTATTTTAGTTCAAAAAACCATCGCAACAATGTGGAATTTAGTGTTTTTAACTTGGGATGGTGTCTGGAATTTGTAAAAAAAATCTCAAGACAATTTGCATGTGATTGGTGGTACGGCCCTACACGTGGAAGCATCTTCGTCCAAATTTACTTCAATCTTTAAAAATCCAAAAAATCATCAGGCCAATGATTGCCAAGTGTGAAATTTAGGGTTTTTAACTTGAGATGTTGTCTGGAAATTGTAAAAAAAATTTCAAGACAATTTGCATGTTGTGATTGGCGGTATATGGCCCTACACATTTACCTTAACATTTTTTTTACAAATTCCAGACACCATCACAAGCTAAAAACACTAAATTCCACACTTGGCAATTATTGGCCTGATGATTTTTTGAATTTTTAAAGATTTAAATGAATTTGGCCAAAGATGCTTCCACGTGTACGTGTAGGGCCATACCGCCAATCACAACATGCAAATTGTCTTGAAATTTTTTTTACAATTTCCAGACAACATCTCAAGTTAAAAACCCTAAATTTCACACTTGGCAATCATTGGCCTGATGATTTTTTGGATTTTTAAAGATTGAAGTAAATTTGGACGAAGATGCTTCCACGTGTAGGGCCGTACCACCAATCACATGCAAATTGTCTTGAAATTTTTTTTACAAATTCCAGACACCATCCCAAGTTAAAAACACTAAATTCCACATTGTTGCGATGGTTTTTTGAACTAAAATACTTTAAACAATTTTTGTTATAAAATATGTATATACACTTATTTTTGTAGGTATTACAGTGATTCTCAATATTTATTTTTTATTTTTAATAAATAATTTTAATTAAACCAAGTGTTTCGAGTTTCTTACTTTTTTTTATTTTCTAGCTACACTTTTTGATAATTTGTGTAGCTACACATTTTGAGTCTACACTTTTAAAAAGTGTTAAAAAGTGTAGCTACACTTTTTATTGACGTTAAATACTGCACACCAGTAACCCTAGCCGGATCCCTGGGCGGCTGGAATTTCAGCTACAGTTGTCTTAAGAAAAAAACCCGAAATGCATCTTCATACATAACGCAAGACTATAACATCTCGAATCTGATTTGTCACGGTACATCAATTTTGATGTTGCTCTACAGTTACGCATACGTTGATAATTGATATATCACAGAGATTTCTTTTATATGCGGTTAATGGATGTATAGTTGTGAGTTTTGGAACCTTAATCGCCCACGTCAGAATAAGTATTATTACCGAGATAAAATAATTAAAATGTTTATTATTAGGGAATTCATATGTGCAATTTTGTTATACAAAAGATAAATTTATTATCGCTCATTTTTCCAAAGCAATGTGTGTGTGTGTAGCTCTCTTGTGCAAACCTAAACAAAATATAAATTCTTATCAAAAATCTTTTGGGCGAGTAGCTGTATACAAAATGTAAATTTACTTTCTGTTGCATTATTTATTAACGAATTTATTTTTTGTTAAATATTTATTTAATTACTACATTAATTTTTATATAAAATTTTACCAAAAATATTTTTTTTTTTTTGGTTTAATTTCTATTTTATTTTATTTCTTCTACTCCGATCTGAAATAAAGATATGTAGTAATCCAATTAGTTTGCAAGCGGCTTTCAAATCGAACGCACGCGAAATAATCAGACGGATTTATTTTTCGGTTTTTAATTTCTTGTTCGTCTTTTCGAAAAATATTTTGGTGTTTGTTCTAGTGTCTCAAAAATATTATTTTCGTTGATTTTATTTTTGATTTTAATTAAGTTGAGAAAAGTAATAGTTTTTTATTTACGAGTGCCGCGCACAGTGAAAATTACAGTGATTTTTTTTTTTTAAATTCTACTATAGTAATATATTTATAGTATACGTGTTTGTGTGTGCGTGTTTGTGACAAGTTCTAAGTTAAAATAATATTTATATAGTAAATGGAAAAGATTTAAACTTTATAGTTTTTTAATTAAATGTACAAAATAAATTATTTTTATGTGAACTAATGAAATTTATTAAATAGCGAATAGGAAAATTTTATTTAGCATTTTCTTTATATAAATAAACAAATATTTTTTTTATAAATATTCAAAAAAATTAAATTTTGAGAGCCAAATTTAATCACTTCTTATTATTATTTTGAATTAAAAAGAAAATTGATGGTCGTACAGACTTTGTCTAACATAAAGATCATTCTTTTTATAAAACGCGATCAAATAGACGTTTACCAAAAATCGCATTCGGAAACGTTACTATTATTATTATTATTATTACTTGTTGCTTGTTGTGCGGTTTTACAGCTTTATAGCAATCGATAAGAAATATACCGCCTTTCGTTATCATCATTTTTAAAACATAAAATAGTAATATCAATGAAAAATTGCAGATTTATTTTTAGAAATGGCAACGACACGATCGAATTGTCACATTTAAGTGTTTTCTAGTGTTTTATATGCGCATACCTGCGAAATTGATTTGTTGATATTTTGCGCGATTTGAAAATATTTGTAATCAAATGTCAAGTGTATATGATCAGACGGTCGATATATTGGTATTGAAAAATTTGTTTATGAAATTACAACATCTGAACTTTATGTTACCCTTGTCGGGTTTATAATAAACTAACATGTTTCCGGTATGCGATGCGAACATGCAAGGGCTTAATACGACCGCAAACTATACTAGTTTTACATTTCCCACAAACGAAATTAGATCAGATAGGAATATTGTGATCGTTAAAAATATATTTGTTATGTTTATATATTTCTCGATGATTTAGTTCCCACAAACTCAAAACATTGAATGGCATTGATCCTCATCGTTTTCCGTCCTTTTTGATTTTTGAGGAAATCAAAATAAAATTTATAATATGCTTTATCTTTTGGCATTTTAAATGATTTATCAATTTTTAGAACCATTCGAATGAAAGGTATAATTGATGTTCCCACAGTAGCAAAATTTTTTAATTCGTTTTACTGGAAACTCGGTCTTTACGCTCTCTAACGTAAAAATCAATTTTCTTAATATTTTTCCTCTAATCAACGAAAAATATTTGTATCTTACGCCGCAATGGCGATTAAACATGAGTATTTTTGTATTGTCCCCTAGATGACAAATTCATAAATATTGAATGCGTCCAACATAAGTGAAATTAAATTATTATAATATGGAATGTTTAGATGCATTAATAATGAAAATTAAGAAATTAGTTTATTAATTTGATATAGAAGAACAATATAAATAAAATAAATTAATTTTATTGAACGAAATTTGGGTATTCACATTTATTAAAGACACAAACCAGTTTAGACACATTATTTGAGCATTTAGATATCAACCACAAAAAGAAATTTGTTTTCTCAGAACTATAAAGCCTTAAACCACAGGAAAAAATTACTATAAACAGAAGTAAAACTGCATACAAAATATTTACTCATTTTTTTATAGTAAAATTTGGAGTTACGATACGCTTTTAAGTTGACGAAATGCAATATGACAGTTACACTCTAAACGAAAAACATAAAACCAAAAACGTTACGTAACGTGAAGGAAACAACAAACGTAAATTCGAAGAGTCGGAAGTTCTAAGTCAACTATTTACGTCGTAAAACGAGCTTGAATTTTGGGGTTATAAAAAAAAATGGATCAAAATTTAGTATGTTGCTGTACCTACAAATTCAATATACAGTCGCGGTCAAAAAATTAGGGACAGCAAAAAAAACAATTAAAATTCTATTTTAATATACACTACAGTGATGCAGAACTATAGGCGCACCTTAATTTTAACGTATTCACTACATTTGAGAAAAAAGTTAAATGTGTAATTCTAGAAATTTAAGAGAGAATAGAAAACTAGGAACGAATAACGAATAATAACGAAATTGTATTGTTTTATATACCGTTATAATGACTCTAATTATTTGAAAGTTAAGGTTTGTGAATTAATTTTCGCTCTTGTTCCTTGCAATGCCACATGGTTCTTATTTAACCGATATAGAAAAAGGCAAAATTTCTGCTTTTTGGGAAGATGTCGGTATTCGAGAAATTTCTCGAAAATTGAAGCGGTCTAACAAAATAGTCCGCACATTTTTAAAAGATCCGGTTATTTACGGAGAAAATAAGAAAAGAGGACCAAAATAAAAGCTTTCGAAACGTGATAAGCGCCAAATTAACAAAACTGCCAGTAATTCGAAGAAAAGCGGAGCCCAAATTAGCACGAGAATGCTGTTTAAATGTATTTCGTTGGACAGTGAATCGCATTTTAAAATAATCTTCATACCTTGTTCGACAAAAGCTTAAGTCTGGGCCGAGATTATTGCCTCGTCATAAAGAAGCCCGCCTAGAATTCGGACGAAGAAATATGAATATGGACTGGAAAAAGGTAAACCATTCTTGAAGTTTGAAAACTATAATTCTTTTTTTTTAATTTCATTTTAAAAAAATGTTTTGATTATTTTTTCAGATCAGAAAAAAATTAATTTAGACGGCCTGGGCTGTTTTAATTCTTACTGGAGGGATTTGGGCAAAGAACCACTCTATTTTTCTAAGAGAAATTTCGGTGGCGGTTCCTTGATGGTTTGGGGATCTTTTTGTATCAATGGAATGCTAGAGTTAGCTTTTCTATCCATCCGCATGAACTCCAGAGAATAACAACACATTATTGAAAACCAATCTCCTTCCATATTTAGAGACGCACAGGACAGAAAATATAACTTTTCAACAAGATAACACTTCAGTGCACAAGAGCAATGAGACTCGCTCATAGTTAGAAGAGCGTTATGTTGAGGTATGGCAATGGCCAGCCTGCTCACCAGAACTAACCCCAATTGAAAACATCTGGCGAATCATATTTCAAATTTTTTTTGCTGAAAACATGCAATATGAAAAAGTTTTGGACTTGAAAGTGGCCATAATTGAAACTTGGTGGTCAATTGGTGAAAATGTTCGAGTAAGCTTAGTTGAGAGTATGGCGAACAGGATATTTGAGCTTATTCAGAACAAAGGAGGCCCTACTCATTATTAATTTTATTTTAATTTTAACTAAAATGAATTTTTTATTTTATGTTCCATATTAACGTGCGTCTACATTTTGTTGTTTTACTATGCCCTTATACTGCACCATTGGCTTCATCGCAAGCTTTCTTGGAAACAAAGAGTGTCTTAAAAATTAGATGCGTCTACAGTTCTGCACCACAGTGTATATCTAATGTTTATAATTAATTTCGAAAACTACTCTCATTAGTACTTCAGGATGTTATTACAAAAAAATATGTAATGTTGTTTTTATAGCCAACTAGAGTTTAGTAACAAAAATAAAATTAGGGACAATTCAATAATATTAAAAAAAAATCTACAACTTATTTTGATCAAAATTCATTTGAACTCTTTAATACTTCGCAACATGTCCTTTATTGTCAATGACTGCCTGGCATCTGCGTGGCACAGAGTCGATTAAGGCTTAAAATCGTTCCGCGCTTCTTTAACTGCCAACCATAATTCGTGCTGATTTTTGGTTTTCTTGGAGGCTACAGTCTTTGAGATCTTTCCATAGATGTTCAATTGGATTGATATGAGGACATTGCGCGGGCCAAGTCACAACAATTTAATGTTGCCTCCACCATGTTTCACCGTTTTTTTTGTATATTTTTGGCAAAATTCTTTAGATTTGGTCTTCGAACATATTGGTTGTCATCAGAACCAAAAAGAATTATTGTTGGTTTGTCGGTCCACAGTATGTTTTGCCATTTTTGTATGCCTCTCCAATCTGAATGTATATTTTCAAAACTAATTCGATCGCTCATACTCAGATTTATTTTACTTAATAGAGGTACTCGCCGGGTTGGCCTACCGGTTACATTGTCCTTTACGACTCTTAGAGAGAGCTACTTCTTCTCGATTTTTGAAATACGGCGATCCAATTGAGTGGTTTTTTGCCACTTTTTACCCCGTTCATTCCATATTTTAGGAGCGTTGTATTATTCCAGCAGCAAAGCAGACTGACAGTATGCTGTATAAAATAGCAGAACATTTTCAGTTGAAAAAATATTTTTTTCTATTCACCGCTAGAGACTATCACAAAAAAAAGATATTTTCTGCTAATATTTTTAGAAATCAGCAGAAAATTGAATGTTTACCATTTTCACTCAAACCCAAAATTAAAATAGAGAAATTCGTAACAAATTTGCTGTCTTGGTTAGATAGTTTCAATTAGAGTGGTTGGATGAGCAATTTAATATCCTATGTCAGGGTGGTATTCTATAGGAACCTGAGTCCAAATATCTGGAAAGGCGTGGTAATGGCCGTCCATTATTTTCACTCAAAGTTCAAATTGAAATACAAAAATTTGTAACAAATTTACGATCCTAGTTAGGAAGTTCTGCTGGCTGGATGTATACCCCAAATTACGCTGCCGTAATTTAAAAATCAATTTCACATGTTATTGGAACCTGCGCTCGAATCTCTGGGAAGGTGTGTCAATGCCCGTTTACCATTTTCGCCCAAACTCAAAACTAAAACTTAAAAATTCGTAACAACACATTTGAGAGATTCGGAAACTGAGTCTAAATCTCTGGGGAGGCGTGTTACTGACTGATTATCGTTTTCGTTCAAATTCATAATTGAAATTCAAAAATTTGTTGAATCTCAATTATGAATCTGAACGAAATCGGTAATCGGTCATAACAAGGCTTAACAGAGATTTGGACTCAAGTTCCGATAGCACTCAAATATGAAAATGGTAAATGGCCATGAACCATGCCTTCCCAGAGATTCGAGCAACTTCTTGCGTTCCCGGAACTTTAAAGCTGAGAAATTAATGTAATACCATTACCACTTTAGAACCTTCCTATTTTCTCAGCTCGATGTACTTCAGTTAGACAACACCGTGTTCCCCGAGACCTTTAACTCACAGCACTTCAAGAAACAGAAAACGAAACAATTTGTTTCTAAAATTTTTAAATTCATTTTAATATTGACCAGGAATATTTGTAGCTTTCGCTAACCATAATACATTGATAAATGTATTTTATTCGCGTCGTTGTACTCTCGTGCACGTAGAAAAATAAATTGTATGTCAAACCATGAAAAATTTTGACCTTGAGGTTTTTGCAGATTTACCATGCGCTATGTCACCGAAGTCAAAAAAATAGTTTTTAAAAAATATTTGTCTGTGTGTATAGCTTTGTCCAAATGTCTGTTTCCTGTCTACAGCCCATACGGGTTAACTGATCTGGGTGAAACATTTTCTATAAATTGGGAGATCCCAGTGATTTTTGGTCCAAAAGTATATCATTTATACGACCCAAGTGTTTATTAACTAAAAGATTCTAAATTAATTTTGCAATAATACCGGCCAAGGTCAGTTTTCCAAAATTTAAACAGAAATGAAAATTTTCGACAAAAACTGATTTTCAAGAAAAATTCGGTTCTATACAGCTCAGATGGATTGCGGGATAAAAGTTCACACTTAACTTTTTTTTTATAAATTAGGCGGTTCCATAGATTGGCCGAAATTGGTGTACCGGAAGTGGTAGTTTCTTTTTCGTTTTTTGCAAATATTTTGAAAAGCGTATAATAGCATTAACGGAAAACGATTAAAAACAAAAAGATTGTAAATAAAATTTCAAACAAAATTTGTTAAAATCAATTTTTTAAACGTTACCGGAAGTAACGCAGTTCCTTCATCACCCACATCCACCTACACCAACTTAACCCCATCAATGCACCATAACTCAACGGACCCCAACCAACAGCACCTAAACATTATTACCACCCCAACCACTATCCAAATCAAACACCCAAAACCCATCTCACCCGCACCACCCTATACCGCACCACCCATATCATCACCCTTTAACACCTCCACACCCACTGCCACACACACACACTACCCACACAAACCTTCATCCACCAAATCCCAAATTTCCACACCAAACCCAAAACACCTCACCCCACCCCCTCCACCTCCCATACCACCACTTCCAGCCCCATAACAACACCACCCAGACAAACCCGCGTCCACACGAGATATATTTTTAATCCATATTCACATGCTCTATGAAACCAAAATAGAATAGAAAATAACAAAAACCTATCAATTTTAAGGAGGGGGTTAACAAAACCCTACATATCTCCGAACACCCTAAACACAGAAATGTCTAAATCAATAGGGCTCTATCCCATGAATTGCTTGAACTTTTAGTGCAGAAATTAAGTTGATATCTCCATCCGTTCTCAAGTGGACACAGACGGACAGGCGGGCAGATGGCAAACCGAAACCATATAGCATTTTTTTGTAACAAAAATGCTTAAAAAGTGAAACCGACATCGGAAAAAACTAAACAGGAACATCGAAAATTTAGAAAGAATTACAGACAAAAATTAAAAAACAAAAACAAGTTAATCAATTTGTGATAAACAATTCTCCACCCGCCTCTTCTGATGAAGGTGATCGACTTGACCAAGGGCAAATACCTTCTGCTTTAGATGCACAATTAGTCCCAGGTGAACAAGCCGTACAAGTAAATGTAACACCTCAACATAAAACTAAATTAAAAATAGCCGCAAGAAATAGAAAAATTCGCACAACATAAAAAAACCTTCAATTAAAAATCAGACAATTAAATACAAAATTAGAGAAATATAAAGGTGGGTTCACATTCACAAAAATTTGTACCGACCGCGTTTTACAAAAACATTAGGAAGCGTAGACGTGTGCAAAAAAATTTTTGTGTCGTTTTCGTGCGCCGCACACGTTCACACTTCCTAATTTGTGGCAATAATTTTTGTAAAGGTGAATCCACCTTAAAAAAAGAATTAGCGCGGTAATTCATGTAGAAATTTTGTCTGACAGACATAAATAATAATCGGTCTGATTGGTTAATATTTTTTTGTATTATACGATAAAAACCAAATTCACTGTTCTTCAAAGTTAAAGTTCTTCTGAGCAATGTTCAATTTCTAATTTTTCTGGTACGATAAAAAAATATGGCCGACATTCAACAAATCAGAGCGATTATTATTTATGTCTATCAGACAAAATTTATACATGAATTGACACCGCCTTTAGTCATCTAAAACTTGATTTAATATCAAAAATAAAAACAAGGACAGCCTGCAGGTCGATTCTGGTTTTTCCTATAGGAAAAGGAATTACGAAAAATATTTTCATAGTATTTTGGTCACAAAATTTTTTTTTCTGACATACTATGGTAAACAGTTAGTGTAAATTTTTTCAAAAACAAAATTAAATTGGGAATATTTTTTCTATCCAATTCCGATACGGAAAAAATATTTCCTAAATTATAAAATTTTAGATCAAACATGATTTCTCAGTAGGCCAGAAAATGATATTTTTGACAAAAATACTATGAAAATATTTTTCCTAATTCCTTTTCCTATAGGAAAAACCAGAATCGACCTGCTGAACTCTAAAGTTCACTTAGTTTTAAGCAATTCTAGAATACATAGTGCTTAGGTAAAATGAAATTTTCTATTTGGAAAGGTTTTAAAAAACAGTTGATAACGATAAGGCGGTGATTCATGTATAAATTTTATCTGACAGACATAAATAATAATCGCTCTGATTTGTTGAATGCCGGCCATATTTTTTTATCGTACGACAACAATAGTAGGCCGGAAAAAAAATATTTGAACTGAAATTACATATAAAATCTTTCCCCAATTCCCTATTCCCCGGGAATTGCCAGAATAGGGCCACTTGTAAGAAAAATTTTGTTCGCTGCGGTAATATAACGGAATAGAAAAGATATTTAAATGAAACTTTTAAAACCGAAAATTTCTTCAAACCTTCCCAGCTTGAATGTCAGCTATAGCTTCTCTTGCAAATCTTGTCCCTTTTGGATTAAACAAATGCGCACGGATGAAAGAGAAACTTGTAAATGTATTACACACGATCATTTCGGATTTATGTTTTCGTTCTTAAATTATAGCAACATTGTTGAGGAAGAAAGTACGAGGCAAGTGCTGAATTTTATGTGCTGCAGTAATGACCCAGAATATGATGGCCAAAGTGAAACCTATTATTTAAAATGGCAAACGATAAAAGGAAAAAAAAATTTAAAATACAACCAAAAAGCAAATATTGGAAAAACGGAGACACGAAATTTAACTGTCAAATTCAATTGTAAGACAATTGACCTGGACTAAAGCTTTTTTCCATGAGTACGGTGCAAATAGAAAGTATTGAAAAGCTCGTTGCTGGAGTTATTTTACGAGCAACGAAAGTTCACCAGTAGCACTATTCTGGCATTTCCCCGGGAATAGAGAATTGCGGAAAGATTTTATGGGGTAAATACTCGATGGGTAGCAAGCAAGCAATTTGCTAGCCGAAATCCTGGCTACTCAACCAATTTTACCAAGGGAATTTGAGTTTCAAATTATGTATTTCATAAAACTTTTGTTTATTTTTGAGATTGCACAGTAACATTTGCGGTTTCAAAAAATGGACAGCTAATTTTTGTGTTGTTTTACTGTGCAATTGCAAAAATAAACAAAAATTTTATGAAATACATAATTTGAAATTCAAATTCCCTTGGTAAAATTGATTGAGTAGGCAGGATTTCGGCTAGCAAAATGCTTGCTTGCTAGCTGATCGAGTATCTACCCCTATATGTAATTTCAATTCAAATATTTTTTTTTCTGGCTTACTGAGGTAAAAAGCTAGTGTTAGTTTTTTTCAAAACAAAATTAAATTGGGAATAATTTTCCCTACTGCCACAGCAGGTCGATTCTGGTTTTCCAGAAAAAGGAATTGGGAAAAATATTTACATAGCATTTTTGTCGGAAATTTTAGTTATTTAATTTTATTTATCAACCATCTTTTAATCATTTTATTAATCATTAAATTAAAAATCGTTTAATTAAATTTTATTTTATATTTTTATTATTCGTATTCGAATTTTTAATACAAATAAAATTTTTGTTTTGTGATGCACATGGCTCAAAAACAAAATCAAACTAAAAACAATACAAAAAATGACCTTGAGAATTTTTTTATTTCATTTTTGTTTGTGTTGGTGTATTTTTTTGAATCTACAAAAAATATGGTTTAAAAAAGGATGGTGAATCACCATATCCATACTAGGGTAACTTGAAACCGGTAATTTCTTCGTTTTTCCCCCCACTTTACCTACAAAACCGGGGTCTTGGACTCTTTTTTAAACAGAAATTTTTGTAGATTCCTAAATTTCAACACACAAACACAAACAAAAATTAAATAAATTAAAATTATCAAGGTCATTTTTTTGTATTTTTTTTAGTTTGATTTTGTTTTTGAGCCATGCGCATCACAAAACAAAAATTTTATTTGTATTAAAAATTCGAATTCGAATAATAAAAATATGAAATAAAATTTAATTAAACGCATTTTTACGCTCACATTAAAAAATGGATGATAAATAAAATTAAATGATTAATAAAATGATTTTTTTGTTAGCATTTTACACAAACACATAGAAAATTTAAAAGTTACCGGATTCAAATAAAATGTGTCTGGACGTAAAGGGTGGGTGTAAGTAAGCCATAAAAGTTGCCAGATTCAAGCTACCGTAGTATGGATATGCACAATTAGGAAAAAATCTGGTAGTTTTTTTCCGTGTATGTGCTAAAATCGAGAATAATTTTAAAACAGCGTGACCTTGGGCTCCGCATTTTTACCATCCCATCTAAAGGTTTTGACAATCATTATGATTGAATTCGTTTGGTCATCGTTTGGTCAGGATTGGTTACTAGTTTTTATCGTTTGGTCACTTGCGAAAAAAAAAAATAAAAAAAAAAAATTCTCTGGTACAAAATCATACCGTTTTTAACACATTTCGTTTGATAATCGTTTGGTCAGGTTTGGTTAACACATTTTGGTGGTTGGTCACCTGACCAATGGGTCAGGTTTTATTGCGAAAAAATCAAATCAAAATTGTATTAATTCAATAAAATCAGGTTCGCCGCTTATTTGGGAATTTCATTTTACAAAATTAATAAGAAATCCAATTAGATATACCATTTAGGTAAAAGTATGACCAATCGAAAGGAACAATAGTGACCAATCCCCAATGACAATTGACCAAATGATTCCGATCGTTGGATTCATAAAATTATTAGTCTTGGTCAAGTTTCCAGTCTCGTACACTTCAAATCGTATGGAAATGATGCGCTTTTAACGAATTTTCGCAATAAATCATTAAGTAGGGATGACCAAATGAAATCAACTAGTGACCAATCCTCAACGAGTTATGAAAAACAAAAAAATTGGATTGATTATATCTTCTGTCTTTCACTTTAGATAAAATTCTTTGAAAAAAGAAATATTTTTATCTAAATGGTATCCAATTGGATTTTTTATTAATTTTGTAAAATTAAATTTCCAAATAAGCGACGAACCAGCGGGCGATTTCATTCAAAATTCAAGTTGACGAAATAACCGCAAGTAAATATTTCTATTTCCAACTATGACACTTTAAACGGTCAATTTTTAGAAATTTTCAAATTGTGTGTGCGATATATTTATAAACAAGTTTTCGTATTGGAAAATGAAGTTTTTAAACAATTAATAATGCTATTAAAAATATAGTTTAATGTTTTGTTTTTAACCATTTCATTTGAATTTTTTTGTAGAAAACAAATATTTTTGGTACAAAAAATACTTTCGGCTGAAAAATATCGGCTGAAAAATGTCGGCTGAAAATTGTCGACTGATAACTTTCGGCTGAAGCATATTACTATTTGACATTTCATATTATATTTTCGGCTGAGATAGCAAAGACACTATCTGCATTATCGATTTTTTTTTACTTTCGGCTGTAAACTATCGGCTAACATTAATAGTGTATACTTACGTCCCTTAAGCTAGCAGAACCCATACGGCAGAACATTACAAGATAGTATGGAAAATTATAGGCTAATTATAGGCTAATTAAATGCTCTATTAAACAATTTTGGGCTCCATCCCTTCCAACTCAAACGCGGGTTCTGCTAGCTTAACAAAAAGTTAGCAGAACCCATATCAAAAAACGATTTAAAAACAATTGGAAAATTAAAGGTTAATTTTAGGCTAATTAAATGCTCTATTTTATTTTTTTATTATGCTCGCTCTAGGAGAAAATTGAGGCTTTATCACTTAAAAGATAACAGAACCCAAATCGAAGATCAAGCCAAAAATCAAATTCGAACGCAAAACAAAATTAATTGACAAAAAATAATTTTAGGCTCATTATGGCCTAATCAAATTCCACATTACAAATTTTTGGGCTCCACTTTTTCTTGATGAAACTTCAGGGCATTTTATCTAAAGCTAGCAGAACCCAAATCGAAAATCCGACCAAAACCGAGATTAGAACGTAAAACAAGAACAATTGACATACAAATAATTTTAGGCTTATCATGAGCTAATCAAATATCAAATTAAAAAATTTTGGGCTCCACTCGTTTTTGACCAAATTTCAGATCATTTAATCTAAAGCTAGCAGAACCCAAATCGAAAATCGGACCAAAACCGAAATTACAACGCAAAACAAGAACAATTGACATACAAATAATTTTAGGCTCATTATGACCTAATAAAAAGCCACATTAAAAATTATTGGGCTCCACTCGTTTTTAACCAAATTTCAGATCATCTAATCTAAAGCTAGCAGAAACCAAATCGAAAATCGGATTTGTATGTCAATTGTTCTTGTTTTCCGTTCTAATTTCGGTTTTGGTTCAATTTTCGATTTGGGTTCTGCTAGCTTTAGATTAAATGATCTAAAATTTGGTCAAAAACGAGTGAAGCCCAAAATTTTTTAATTTGATATTTGATTAGGTCATGATGAGCCTAAAATTATTTGAATGTCACCTGTTCTTGTTCTGCGTTGTAATTTCGGTTTTGGTCCGATTTTTGATTTGGGTTCTGCTAGCTTTAGATAAAATGGCCTGAAGAAGTGGAGCCCAAAATTTTTAATGTGGCTTTTTATTAGGCCATAATGAGCCTAAAATTATTTTTTGTCAATTGATTTTGTTTTGCGTTCGAATTTGATTTTTGGCCCGATTTTCGATTTGGGCTCTGTTATCGTTTAAGTGATAAAGCCTTACTTTTCTCCTAGAGCGAGCATAATAAAAAAAATAAAATAGGGCATTTAATTAGCCTAAAATTAACCTTTAATTTTCCAATTGTTTTTAAATCGTTTTTTGATATGGGTTCTGCTAACTTTTTCTTAAGCTAGTAGAACCCGCGTTTGAGTTGGAAGGGATGGAGCCCAAAATTGTTTAATAGAGCATTTAATTAGCCTATAATTTTCCATACTATCTTGTAATGTTCTGCCGTATGGGTTCTGCTAGCTTAAGGGACGTTATACTATACTCCTTATACGTATACGAAAACGACATGTTTTCCTGCGAATTTTGAATAAAATCTATCCTCTGATTTTATTGAATTAAGACGATTTTGATTTTGTTTTTTCGCAATAAAACCTGACCCATTGGTGATCACTAGGCTTCGGATTTTTATGTAATTACATCTTTTTTCGGATTAAGATAAAGTAAAATAAATATCAGAGTTTTGCGAATCGCAAATATTCGGAAACATTTAGCTATATTTGTTACTACATATTTTTACATTTTTCTGAATAAATACATATTTTTAAATATTTTCCAATTTAAGTAAATATTTTATCCATAAATACATATTGTACTAAATATTTTAGCAATTACCTATGCAGGTCACAGGAAATCATTGACAGTTTTACAAGCGAAATACAGCGCATGCTTTACTATTATTACTAGATGCCACTAAAACCCCTTAGAAGTAAAACATTTAACTGCGAATCAGACACCTCTATGGTATATTTTATTACTTCCTCTATTGCAAGGAAAATGTCACCATAAAAATTTGTATCGATGAACCAAAAATCTCTTGTAGAACTGGAAAAACAAGCGAATGGATTTTCAGCCATTTTTTTTCAAGAAACACTGGCTAGCTCAAGTTATTCGAAATTCAGCGAGGAGCTGTGTATGGCGAAAGTAGCTGCCGATATTCAACTACATTATACTGGAAGAAGCTACGTTAAAACAAACATAAAACGCTTTTCGACAAAAAAATTATCGAAATAAAAATAGCAACACAGAATAATTTTGTGTTGGTTTCAATCGATGAAACTACTGACAGTACTGGACGTTATGTTACCAATGTGATAGTTAAAATATTAAATGTCGACGAAAATATAGACAAGCAAAAATTCTTATTGAATATAGCGGCCCCCAACAAAACCAACCATTCAACAATTGCACGTTTATTCAACGACTCTATGAAATTATTAGGAGAAAGCTTTCAGCGGGAAAAAATGTTTCAATTTATTTCAATTGTTTCAATTTATTTAAGATAAGATAAGAAGCTATGTATAGAAAAAGCCGCACAATCATTCAAGAAGTTTACCCCAAAATTTTGCATGGGACCTGTGTATTTCATGGATTACAAAGAGTTTGCGAAACACTTACATCAAATTTTAGCGGTTTCGATGGTTAAAAATATTTTTTCGAAATCACCATATAACGAGAATTTTGAAAAAGTAAAAGAAATTATCTTCGAACTAAACGACGACGAATCTATGTACATTAAAACTGCTTAGACAAATGATTTGGCTTATATAACTATAGCAATTATAGAAATCTAACTACGACAAGAAAAAGACTCGAGTCATAAAATAAAGGTTTAGTAGAACAAATGGTCTTGTTTCTGGAAGCTAACAGGGAAGTTGAAGCAATTAGTGGAGCTGTCGGTGAACTTATTGAAAATTAAATTGAAAAATGGCGTGTCAAAAAGTAATGGTTTGACTATTTTAAAAAACATTAAAACTACTTTTGAAGATCCTGGAATGTCGAATGAATTTAAAAAATTCACGGTATCGGAAATATCAGCTTTTAAATATGCCTCATTCACATCACTTGACGTAGAAAGATCGATTTCCATGAGCAAAAATATTTTACGTTCTAACCGGGGAAAGTTTTGCAATTAATTTTGAAATTGTGAATTTTCTTGTGATATACAGGTGATTTTTTAAGTAATTTTAAAATACACACCTAAATGAAGAAAATTATTTTCTGTTATTTTGATTTTATGATTTTGTAAAACATTATACTGTTACGTTTATGTAACATACGTATTTACTGAAATAAATATCTTACTAGAGTGGGCATGTTGTTTGTTTTTCTAAATATTTTTTTTTTTTTACCACATATTTTGTCATTTTACTTGCATATTTCTTCTTTTTAAGCACATATTTTAAGTACATATTTTTGGTTTTTTAGTGCATAAAAATCCTAAGCCTAGTGATCACACACCAAAATGTGTTGACCAATCCTGACTTAACGAGTACCTAACGAAATTTGTTAAAAACGGTATGACTTTCTTGCAACGAGCCAGGTGTGACCAAACGATGACCAAACGAATTCAATCATCATTTTTGTCAAAATCTTTAAATGGGGTGCTAAAAAGGGGGAGCCAGGATCTTGTATTTTATTTAATTTGTTTATAAACGATCAACTGAAAAAAAATCTTTTGTATTGATTTATTTGAATTGAATAGGATTTAAAAAACGATTAAAGTCTTATTTTGTTTCTTTATTGAAGATCACCCATACTTCATTTTTTGAGAATTATTACCACGATTTGGAAAATCTATATGAAAATGATTAAAGGGGAAATTGGTTTCAAAGATTGAACTCGTGAAATTTTTAATTCAAAATTTTACTTAAATAAAGGTCCTGATATCCCATATTGGTTGGTAGTAGTAGTATATTTTCACCATATCTACACCACTGAGTTTGTTTATATTCGGTTGTTTTGTTTGAGTCACTTATTAAAGTTTGAAGATATCATTTTTACTAAAATTGTTCAAAATTCGATTGGTAATGTTTAAGAATGTGGCTGTTAGTAATATCCTGTTATTTTACCGACCATTTAGCTGCTATTAAATTAAAAGCGGTACTGCAGATTATATAGAACACTGGAAAATTCTTAATCTAAAAGCAACAATTCAATTTAACAAATCAAGTTTTATGAAATAAGCGTTTAAAAATTTCATACCAGTGAATGGTATGACAAAAATAATAATTTTCGAAATTACCTGTGTAATTTCCAATTTTACAATGGAAATTTTTAGGTTTTGTTTAGACCGCATAAATAATAAATTAAATAAAAATTTATGTAATATTTTTTTTGTACAATGAATGAAATAATTTTTTATGTTGTTGCAACAAATGTTAATTCGGTATGCTTTGAGGTTCATTGATTTTTAGGTTTTTAAATTCATGCTTTATTATATTATTTTGGTTAGTAGAACAATAAAAATTATATATTTCACCATAATTTTAACAGTGAACCTGGTTATAATTATATTATATTATTATTAACAAGAGCGATATTTGTTTGATACTTGCGAAAATTAATTTCACAATAATAACCATTTAATTACGATTTTAATGTAAACAAGCCATGAAATTTGTATACAAAATTTTACCAAAAATTATTTTTTTTTTTTAAATTTAATTTGATGCGATCCATCGCAGATTATAATCTAAATAAATAAATATATATTTAATTCGCCATACTTAAACCAAATACTATAAAAATAAATTGCTAGTTAAAATTAGTTTTATGTAACGTAAAAAAATCATGATTCTGTGTATATAAACGATTAAACCTCCGCCTTTCGTTTCATGAACTCTGATTAATTAATTAATTAATTAACAAACGCAAAAAACAGCTAAAATTTTTCCAATTAATCGAATTATATTTTAAAGTCGATATAGCAACGATGTTTATTTAAATATATGAACAACATATGTATACATTGTACTTAATATCTGATAAGCAAGTATATGACACCTGTAATTAAAGCATTAGATATTTATTTGTTTTTCTTTTATCTATCTATATACACCAACCTAAACATTATGGGTGTTAAGTTTCATGTAAATATTGATAGTTTGTGTAGTACAAGCGGCTTCTTCTTCGGCCTGGTCATATATACTTATATTAGAACCATAAATTTTATTAAAGTGGTCCTGACCTACATTTCGGTAGTATATACTTATTCTTAATTGTAACGCGTATTTTGAGGTAATTATGATTCATTCACCTAATTAGATTAAATTTATTAATGTTAGTGTTCTATTGACAACAAGTATGTTGACACAAATCCTAAAGTCTTATCTATCGATATATTATGTTTCTAAGAAAGTTTACTAACTTAACGGTACAATTCGATATTCTTATCATATAATATGTGTTGATATGAAGCAGGTGATTCAGTTTATAATCTTAATTTGATACTAATAATTAGTATTGGCAAAACATTGGTATTATGCGAATACCCCCAACACAATTATTTGATTATTTATTTTAAAATAAAGTTTATTAGTACTAAGCGCATGATACTGACTGATTACTGACTATGTATGCGAGGCGCAAGGCTTAACATCAACAAGTGTTATTCAGTTTAAAATTCAAAAGCTATATTCGTAATCTAAAGGATAAAATTAAAGGAGATCCCATACACTTTTGGGCATTTTTAACACCAAACGCGAAACTGATGGTTGCCCAGCTTGGATGAGATTTAAACATCGAAAGTCGAAGTGTGTGAAGTTATCCCAGTTTTTCATCACAGCAAAAATAAAAATGTTCATCAGGTAACACTAATTTCACCCCATCCCAGAATTTTTAAATCATACATTTATTATGGAATGTGATATTTCGTAAATGTAGCGAAAATTTTAAATTATCGCTATATGCTCATTTGCATATGGCCCTGATAAAAATTCTGATAAAAATTTAGATATCTTAGTGTTAGTGGACATCATGACGAGTCAAAATCAAAAGTCAAATCTTTAGGCAATCTATAGGTTTGAGAGAATTATTAATTTTTTTATTGAGTATTTTCTTCAAATTTCATATGGAGGGCCATATGCAAATGAGCATAGCGATAATCTAAAATTTTCGCTACATTTACGAAATATCACATTCCTCAATAAGTGTATGATTTAAAAATCCTATGATGGGATGAAATTAGTGTTACCTGATGAACATTTTTATTTTTCCTGGGATGAAAATCTGAGATAACTTCACACACTTGAAAGTCGTGTGATCCACAGATCATAACCAACATGTTGGATGCGTCTTCCAAACCGGTGTGCAGTTTTAATCAATTATCAAAAGTGTAGCTACACAAAAAATTATTTTTCAAAAGTGTACTTGCACAATTTAATCAAAAGTGTAGTGATACACGGAAGAAAATGTAGCAGGGTTGATTTTTTTTTATTTAATCAAAAAAATCATTTAAAGGGACTTTAAATTTTAAAATCATGATAAAAATATATAAATCATCTAAAGGTATTTTTAAATGTATTTTTTTAAAAAATGTAGTTAGATTATATGTCTATGCGGTTAAAAACGTTTTTTTATATTAAACAGTAGTTGTTAATAGGTAGATGAAAAATGTACGAGTAATTTGTGAACCCCATTATCTTGTGTGTAATCTTATGGACTAATTTTGATGACAACCCTATTAACGAAACTCTCGAAGAATTTCTCACCGATTTTAGAATATCGCTCCGTTTGCGATATTTAATATGAAAGTGTAGGAGTAGGTTGTGGGCCATAATCAAGTAATTCTAGAGATGGTAAGTAATTCTTGATTATGGCCCACAACCCACCAATACACTTTCAATTTAAATATTGCAATCGGAGCGGTATTCTAAAATCTGGGAGAAATTCTTCGATGATTTCTTTAATAGGGTGGTTATCAAAAATAGTCCATAAGAGTACACACAATCCGGGGGCATTCACAGATCTGTCTATTCAGTTACTAGAATTACTTGATTATGGCCCACAACCTACCCCTACACTTTCATATTAAATATCGCAAACGGAGCGGTATTCTAAAATCGGTGAGAAATTCTTCGAGGGTTTCGTTAATAGGGTGCACAGATGTCTGGAAGGCAATGAAAGCTTTCTCACGAACACGATCCGCCATATTGACGGGAAATCATCAACAAAGACCCCAGGAAGTAGAAAAAACTTACCCCCAAATCATACCTGTTTCTAAACGTGATTTTTTCGTGAATCCATGAATATAAATTTCGTGGTTGAATAAACATAGCGAACCTTTTTCTTCATGGCTCAAATTGGGATATTTCGAACAAGACACAACATTTTTAGGCTCAAAAATAGTGAAAATTGTAGCCAGAACAATTCTCTTTCCGAGTAACATATTGCAAAATATTAATTTTGCCATTATATATGAGCAGAACCACATAATATTTAGTCATACTCGCTTTGCGTAAAAAGCGGATTTTATTCAGAAATGCCAAATATCCGACGTTCGGTTGGGTTGAGAATATCCGGAAACTGTCCCTTGGGGCTCAGATAAGTTTTTTAGGGATGAAATAAGGGAGCTGAAAGTTATGAAATACTTAGCTCAGTGAAAAGCATTGTTGGAAATGACAACATAGTTATTTCATTACAAAACATGATTATTATTGCTTATTTATTCAATTTTTCTCATGAAAAATATATCGCTCCAAAAGATACACCTCAATGAAGACATTATGAAACAACAGTCTCGGCTCATATATTCCAAAATTGTGTCTACTTTGATACAACTCATTCGTTTTCTGTGGAAATTCAAATATGTTTCGATGAGAAATCGACAACAGCTGCTTTCAATCTAATCAGGTAATCTGGATCATTTTAATTTCCGGTGCCATAGCAGAGCTTTCTCCTTCCCGAGAAGAGGTACGAGAGCTGTCCAAAACAAATGATTCACAAACCCTTTGAGAATGTGCAATTCGGGAATAATGCACTTCTGCAGTAATGAAACATTACCATCCTCGACGAATAGAGGTGTATGTATGGTACTCCTGGACTTGTTCGCAACTTTTTTATCGCTACCCAAAGTACGAATTCTTGATAATCTTTGCGCAGATCGCCGTAAGTTTTCCTCGGCAGAAGTTGTTCATCGGGAAAATCTCCGTTGTTCTCCTCATTCGTGGGAGGATCAACCCTGTTAATGTCTATGTGATTCCTTAAATCATGCAGCTTCACGAAGCAATATGGGCAAGGGAACGAGGAGGTAGCTGTTTGTTGGCCGTTGACAATTAGCAAGAGTTTTTGATAAGGCACAAATTTGAACGGAATGTCGTTTATTTTCATCAAATCAAATAATATCTACATATTCTCATAACTCTCCTTAATCGCAGGTACTGTTGCCAACATAATTAATTTATGGACACTTGTTACTTTGTCTGAATGATCTTCAGTTGAAGGTAATGGCTAATAAGATTGCATCTACTTAATACGGTATCCAAGATTTCATCAGCATTACCCCAAATCACAGGTCATTTCTGTTTGAAATGGTTTTTTTCTATCTCAAATTCAAAAATTCCGGAATAATACACATTTTCCAAGAGCTTAGCTCTCTCTGAAGCCTGCTTTGTATAATAGGCTGGTATAGATTTTCGCCCTGCTGTACTTCGAATGAAGGTCGCTAAATTCTTCATTGATTTACCCGGTGCTCCGGATTCAACTTGATAGGTATTTAATTTTTCGGTCGAAAATATAGGTGATTCATCCGGTCTCTTGAGCCAAATAGTTTTAGTGCGACCAGTCGTGCTCAAACTAATCGTTGAAATTTGCACATCACCATTATCGATCCCCAGCTTGCTCACTTTTTTTGAGATAAGAGATGAACAAATCTGCTCCTTCTGTTTCACTGGTAGAGTACTAGACAGTTTAAAAATATTATCCCGCGCTTTTGCCTTAGATGATCTATTTTTGACACAAGTATCGTCATACTTCCCACTTCTTGGAAACAAAATCTGCAAAACTTTGTGATATTATTTACTTTTGAATCCTTGTTTCGCCCTTTTTTTGGGGCTTGACTTACTTTTGAATGTTGAGATGCATGTACTCCATAATCGCGAAGAATAACTATGCGCGGATCGAGTATTTCACCGATAGCCAATTTTTTCCCCGTCCTTGCTCGACCTTTGTGCCTGGCTGTCAAACAAATGTAACAATTACACGATGAGTCAGCCAGTGCAGAGCTACTTCTCGTATGATTTCTGAAGAAGAATATTTTCCCAAGTCGGCATACTTTTGAATGGATGCGTACTTTCAGTTTTCTTGTGTTCCTGCAGAATGAGTTGGCACGTAACGCATACCCCTGTGGGATAACGAGGATCCTGTAGATTGAAATTCTTAGTCAGGAACTGTTTTATCGACGATTCATGATCTGCTGTGATATGGAAAAATTCCAAACTTTTAGAACCACGATTGATTTCCTCCCGCACAATGCACCGATTTTTCTTGTATTCTCATCGTGATCACATCGATGATTAAGACGAGACGGCATATTTACAAAAAATTTAACAAAATACAAAATATTTATATTGACCACGCACAAGATACGTTATTACGCTTCGAAAATTGAATGCTGACTGACAGAGTTCGTGTATACTTGTGTATACTTGTACTAGTACTTGTAGAAAACACCCGGATTCATGTGCGTCGTATACTCAATATTGATTTCTTTACAAATATTTGTAAAGAAATTTAAAGTCAAGCGAACGATGCTCCTACGGTTTCCTCACATACGAAAAACCTCGGCATTGTTATGGAAGTTTGATTTATTTGTTATGATGGCAAGGCTGGAAATGAGTGGTTTTTGTGCTGGAAAAGCCAGCGCCTCTTTCTTATGTTGAAAAAAAACCTTGTCACTGAATTCCAGTTTCTGAACTTCTGAGAGAATGTTTCTGGACATTTTCGACCCAATCGAATGTCGGGTATTTGGCATTTTTGAATAAAATCCGCTTTTTACGCAAAGCGAGTATGACTAAATATTTTGTGGTTCTGCTCATATATAATGGCAAAATTAATATTTTGCAATATGTTACTCGGAAAGAGAATTGTTCTAGATGAATGATCAAGAATATCATATTATGATACAATCAATCATTTAAATAATTGTATTTAACATACAATGATGATATTAATCATATAAACTAAGTTTGATAGTATTTCTAATCATTGTAAAATAGGGAATATCACAATAATTTAGTATTATCATAATATGGTAAATGCAATCATTCATTTATCATATTTTTTTTCTGAGTGTGGAGGCAACTATAACGCGAAAAACATAATCTGTGGATCAAATAAAAGTACTCATAAAGGAAGAGAGCTATTTGAAGCAGGTAGAATATTAAAATGTGAGTTTTATTCTAGTAGAAAGCCAACCTGCTTTCCTACGGAATCAAATAAAATTTCTGACCTTCTGGATTTCTATATGCCGGGTAATTTTTTTAACTTTCAAATATCTCGCCTTCTTGTAGGTGGGGTGGGGGGTAACTGTGAAATTAAAATAGGAACCTCTATTATTTTTATTGCAGACTCGGAATCTGCTTCTTAAAGTACGTAGGATTTCTTTAAAATATTTGATTCGAATCATGATAGATGGCGCTGTAATAACGATATTAAATTTGTTTCGATTTCTCTCTTCTTCTTAACCTATGCATACGATTCTCCAATACGTTTGAATTAAAATTAATTATTATCGTAATCCAGGAACATGCGATTAAATCTCCTTTCAAGCAAATGATTTTTTTTTTGTATTTAGTTTGAAAAATATCGATTCAGTTCGAAGAGTATTTCGAATACCGGATGATTGTTAAACAATTGACTACTGATGAAAGTGTTCAACCGAAAAAAACTGAGGAAAGTCGAAATATACAAATTCATGTTTCAATAATTAAAAATTTAAGAAGGACAATTTTTTTAAGAATAATTTCGAAATTTATTTACATTGAAAACGTGTTAATTTTAATTCAAACGTATTGCAGAACCGTGTGCATAAGTTTTCAGTAGGTGAAATCGAAAAAAATTTAATATCGTTATTACAGTGCCATCTATCATGATTTGAAATAAATATTTAAAAAAAACCCTACGTACTTTAAGCCGTAAAATCTGAATCTGTAATAAAAAATGGGGTTCTTATTTTAATTTCACAGTTACCCCCTGCCCCACCTACAAGAAGGGGAGAAGGGGTGCTAATTTTAGCACTAATGTATGTACCCCCCCCCCATCCTCGGAATGATTAAATTTAGATAATGGACATTTTTTTCGTATAGTGCTTATTTTCCGAGATATTTGAAAGTTTAAGCTTAAAAAAATTACCCGGTATCACAAAAATTACAAGAGGTATCTCCGAAAATTTCTTAGCAGTCGAAAATGAAGGGGTGCTATCGTCAGACCATTCTCCAGTTTTAATAACCATAAGTGCCATGGTAATAAGGAAAGCAAGCTTGGAGGGACTCACAAATAACAAAACAAACTAGAAAAATTGCAAAAAGTATATACTATCCAGATGAAGCGAGAGCGTTTGTTAAAGAAAAAAAAAAGAGAACATAAGACTTGGCAGAGAAGTAGAGCCTATGAAGACAAAACAATCCTTGTAAAACAAACTTAAACTACTTACAGTAAGTGTTTTTGAAATTCGTACACCAACTATAAGGAAATTAAATTTAAAATGAAAGACTAAGCAATTATTTTTTTGATCAGTTTTTTGTAGAATTCGATTTATTATTATAAAAACTAACAGAACTCAACAAAAACTTAATTAATCTTGTATTTAAATTCGATAAATATTAATAATTAAAAAAATCAGTCTTCAATTTAATAGCAACTAATATTCGGACACAGATAAATTTGTGTATCTAACTACATATCCATTAAACATTAATATTTGGTTAGATAACCTTTATGTGTCTCAACACCGCCTCCAGTCTTCGAGGAATTGAATCCACGAATTTTTTAAGTAACGGTAGACTTAATTTTGCCCCATTCTTCTTCGAGTATCCGTTTAAGCTAACTCTTACTACGGATTTTGTTTTGCCACACTCCACGGTCGATTTCTTCCTAGATATTTTCAAATGGTATTGATATCCGGAGATTGTGGTGGAGTGTCCAAAACTCTTGGATAATTGTATAATAAATACGTGCGAACAGCATAGGCCATATGTTTAGGATCGTTATCTTGGTAATAACAAAATGTATCCGAAATTCCTAATTTGTTTGACTCAAGGTTTCCAACTCCACTTCCAGCCATACAACCCCAGGCCATGACAGATCAACCACCGTACTTCACAACAAATTTTAAATTTTTAACATTTAATTCGTGATTAGGTTTTCTTTTCACCATACCATATTCTATCACAGCCGAAGATATTGTATTTACTTTCATCTGCGAATAATACACCATTCCACACGAGATGTCAAAGAAGCACTGCTTCACGCTTCAAAATATGTCGTAATAGATTTTTTATTGCTAATTTAAAACATTATTTTATATTAAAACACAATTTTTTTTTGTACTGTTCTTTCTCTGCTCTCTCAAAAATAAAATTTAAACTAAAATCTACATCTCAAAAATGGCCTTAATTTTTTTTATTTCACTTCTATTTGCGTTAGAGCTGCTTCACCGAAAAAAAATTTGTTGAAAAATATATCGCAAACATTTTTTTCGGTGAAGCAGCTTCAACACAAATAGAAATAATAATAGAGAAATTAAAGGCCATTTTGAGATGTAGATTTTATTATCGAGAGAGCAGAATAAATCAATACAAAAAAAATTTTGTGTTTAAATATAAAATATGGATTTAAATTAGCAATAAAAAATCTATTATGACTTATTTTGAAGCGTGAAGCAGTGCTTCTTTGACATCCCGTGTGGAACAGCTGAATCGCCTTTTCTATTTTTTCCGTGATACCCATTCTCTCTTATAACTTTCCGGATACTACTATTGGATACGGAATATCCATATAACCTTTTTAATTCAGATGCTAGTTTAGGAGCACTTATTTTGGTGTTTTTTCCTATACTTGGCCAATTATCCAGCGCTCCGCATTGCGACTTATAACTATACGTCACCCTTTTTGGGAGGATTGAATCAATTCTATCTTCGTTTGTATACCGTTTTATTGATATCATATACGGTGATTTTACTTATATTTAGAAGCTAACCAATTTCCCGAATTGATTTATTATTTTCATAGTGAAAAATTACTAGCTGCCTTTGATCAAAACTGGTTTTTTTCGCCCCATTCGCCCCAAATGTTTAATACACAATTCAAGCGACAATGCAAGTGACGTAGATTTACGGTTAAGAGTACAAAACAAAAAAATGTTGTAGTGCTGCTTATAAGATACATTCTGTTCAAAAGTTAGTATATTGTCCGAATATTAAATGATTATGAGACGAAGAAAAAATAATCAAAATTTAATTAGAGTTGACAGGTGTTTCAAATCTTATTGTTTATTTGTTTAATTAATTTTGTTTTATTGTCAGGAATTACATTTTACATCAAAAACGAAGCATTTTAAAGCTCTCTATGTCGAAATTAAATTCATTATAGTTGGTGTCCGAATTCCAAAAACACTCACTGTATAAAGAAGATTAAGTATGAGCCTTAAGTAACCTGACAGAAAACTTGATTCGGACTATTTTCTGCGGAAAGCCACCAAAGGTTTAAATAGGCCTAAAATACAACTGTCATTCATAAAAATGGTTGATGGAATCTGGGGTAGCAGCTATAAGCAAATAGCTGATATATTCGCCGAACACCTAGAAAACACAAGTCAAAAACCTCAAAGATAAAAAAGCTTCTGAATACGATTTAATAACGGAGCAAATAATCAAAAGGGTCATATAATTCCATCCGCGAGGAGTTGAGCATTTTGGTTGCCCACTTCCGCATCCCCATGCTGTATGGGTACGGGTATGATTTGATGTATATTGGCTCCTTACTGGTGGTTTTAACTGCAGCGCTTACCTTGGTATCGATGATTTCAAAGTTATTAACGGGTCCAAAGAGTATTGCAAATTTCGAGATGACTGTGTGCAATATTTTTTTAGTGGCAGGTGAAAGATGACCAACCCGAATTACCATTTTCTTGACTTGGCATGAAGGTTTTTCTTGTAATGGAATGTGTCTGTTGGGTGTGATGATCAATTCATTGTGTTTTCGATCAACCAGTGCTCTGAGTTCTTTCAATGTGTCATCTCGTATGATACCATCAAATGATTTCAATCCTGTTAGAATGAAAAAGTCGATGGTATTGTCGATGCCAATGAAGAATGATTCACTAATTTTGTAACTTATTTTGATGTTACCTCCTGCTGTACTTATTTGAAAACGATTCTTGGTTGGCTAACTTGGATTTTATAAAAGTCTTATTGGCTCCGGTGTAGAAGAGGAAGGAATTTTAGTATATTTCCGTTTTTAAGCCGGTATTCTAGGTATGATCCATCGATGTTAGTGGTTTAGGATAGTCGGCCTGGTTGGCAGGACGTTGCTTGAATTCCGATAACCATGAGGGATGCTGTAGTTCTGTTGCTGAATGGTGTATGCAGTGTTTCTCCATTGAAGTAAGTGGCCATATTTTTGGAATTCATGTTCTAAATTTCTAGGCATGATGGATACGCCTCGGGTAATGTAGCTGGTTTCTATATGATCAGCCAAGGTGCTGATATCCATTTAACCCGCAGATGAACACGTCCATTGCTCGGTTACGATATGTTTCGACCAAAACGTGGATTGTCTCCAATCTGCAGTCTTCTGTCTTAATTCTCTCAAGGAGAATAGGTGATTTACGTCGACATAAAACTGATCCACATGACTTATTTTCGCGATAGCGTACTCAGTTGGTGCTCCAATGTGCAAAGATTTCTTTTATCGACATAACGTAATTACAGGCATTTTTAATTGTCAACCATGCTTCGTTTAAAATGTTATAGGAAATCAACCTCATTTCGCAGGATGTTTCTTGACAGAATCAGGTAAGCGACTTATTTCCTTCAATTTCTCTTCATTTGGGGAATGAGGCGCATTGGGGCTGCCGTGAAAATCGCACGATTTTCTAATTTGTCCAAATGGATTTGTTTTCTAGTAAAATTGAAACATTTTTAGAAAATAAACATTTATATTAGAGAAGTCCCTGAGTCCTTAATAGTGTCGCTGTAAAGATCAAATAATTTTCTAACAAAATGAGATAAACACGAGAAAATTGTGTTTCAATTTACTAAAGTTTTTTTAATTCTAATGAAATTTATTTTAAATAATGTTTCTACTTTTATATCTCCGATCCTAGAGATGCTCACGACGTCTCACCTATATGACCGAATAGCTGAATCTAAACCACACGTGGTGAAAGTGATTTATTTCTGACGATTTTCAGCTTGTCCAGTGTATTTTAAACAATTGTGAAATTTGATTTCAATCTGTTTTCCAATTTTTCTGTCAACGCTTCTAGAGATATTCATATTTCTTTCCGTGTCCGCCGTGTTCGAGTAGCCAACGATGCTTGTGTTGTTTGCCAGTTTTTATTATTTCTTCAAGTTTTCGTTTCTATTTCAGATTAATGAATGCTTGGTCCAATGAATCTTCTTAGCCAGCTCCCAGGACTGCTGAGGCAGGGGCATGCCGGGTGGGTGGGGGGTGTGTAGGAGATAGCGGGGAGGTTTCGTCATTTCATTTTTTCACTTTTCAATGACGTTCACAAGCGGCTACCTAAATGTTTACTAACCCAAGCAATGGTTGATTGACGTTGGTGGGAGGAGAATTTGCCTTTTTCTCTTATTTTAAGTCTGTAAACCTTTGAAAATGTTCAAGGTTGCCGTTTAAGCATACACAAGAAACTTAAGTCCTGTTAAGTATAAGTTTGATATATCTTGAAAAACATAAATTTCTCGCAAATTTGCAATGAATTTTAAATTAATTAATTTCATGGTTTGTTTATTTATTATTTTCAAACTTTAATAACCAATAAACCACAATAATTAGCAATTCATAGTAAAAAAAAAACTTTTTAAAATTGTTTTCAAAATCATTAAAATATTTAATATAAAATATTTTAATGATTTTGAATTAATTTATTTTTTGGTATTATTTCATTAGTTAGGTAACATATTTTAATTATAAATAATTAGGATTTATATTGCACAATCAAAATTGCAAAATATTTATTGTTAAATAATTAAAAATATTTTATAGAACCACTTTAGGGTATAAAATTATTGGTTTCATATAAACTGTTAAATAACTTTCGATATTAAGTAAACGAAGAAGGATGCGTCGGCGAATTAATTTGTCAGAAGATGAGAAAAGTAAGATAAAAGATTTTGAATATTATTTTTATATAAATTAAACTATTTTTAAAATATATATTTACACATAATTTCAACAATTTTAATTTGTTCATTTTGTTTGTTTTTAATGGTTTTGTGATAGACAATTCGTTCAAAAATAAAATGTGTGCGATTGTTAATTACCCCCTCCCCTACGATATTATTATATATACATAAAGCATTACTTTCATTATAATAGTTTTTTGTATTTGTTTTGTGTAAATAGTATACGAGTAAATCACTTTGTACATATTATTGCTTTCATTCATGAAAATTCAATTATAAAAACTCATTAATAGAATCGGAACATTAATTTTTCGCAGTCATTAAAGTTTAGATTGATATATGTAAAATTTTATATGTATATAATTTATGTAAACCGATAAAATGTATAATAAATTGCGGAAGGCTATTCACTATATATATACGGTAAGTGAATGCGGAATAATAATTCCGCTCCAAAATCGAGATCGGAGTTGAATGAAGCTTGGTTTAAAGGTAAACTAAAGTCTAAATTAAAATCTAAATTTCTGAAATCAAAATCTCGGATCTCAAAATCCATTACCATTATCTGAATTTTATGATAATCATTTTAAATGAAAGAACTTTCTGGTCTTTAAATTTTTAGTTAGTCAACATCATGTCTTCCGAAAACACAGTGTTTTAATATCGTGGTTTAGCATGCGTGTAAAATATATCCCGATTGCACCTAGAATACTACAGGCCTCACTGCTTTAAAAATTTGGTGTAATATGATGTCGTTTTATGTCGAAAATTTGAATTTTTGACTATAGATGTCAGTTTAGCTAATTAAGGGAAATATTTTTGGTTCTATTGGTTTTTATTTTTGTTTTCGTGAAACGTCACTCCTGGTAAAGAATGCAGTAAATTTTGTAAATATATTCTATTTTATTATACAATTATGTGTGTACGTGAAAAAACACACGTCAAATTTGTGTAATAAACAAAAAAAGTACATCCACTCTCTTTCATCTTTCGAACCATACTAAGAGTATCTTTGTTTTTAATATTTTTTTCTGTCATTTCGTTGACCATTTTCTTTTTATGAACATGGCTGCAGACGTTAAAAAAATAAACTGTAGACATAAATTTGATGACAAAACGGCATTATTGCCTGAGATTCTTGATGCACTGGTTGAGACCATGCCTTTTTCCATGGCTATACGCATACAGATCTAATTGGAATTGTATTCAATCCAATTAGATTTTTATCATCATTTTAAATTTACAAAATATTCAATGAAATTTTTGAAAAGTAAAATTGGGAGCAAAGAACTTGTTTTAAGATAAACTGGTTTCACTAATGTGATTTGTAATGTTTAATTCAAATTTAAAAAAAATAATGGCAGAAAATTAATTTAAATAATAAATATTATGACCAATAAAAATGATTAAATCTAATTTAAAAAAACTCAGAAATACTTTTAACCAATTCACTCAACTTTAAGTGAGTTAAACGAGAAAACCACCAATTTGTTTTGTGAAAATGAATGTGAACGAAACAAACATTAAAATAATGGAATATTCCAAATGAAATTTTATTTTAAATGTCAGTTTCCAAATTTTTCAAATTTTTTAAAGAAAAACGATAATTTTTCAGTAATTATCAAAGTGTGTAAAAAAGTGGGGTTTAATAAACCAATTAAAAATACTGGACGAAAAGCATCCTTGTCAAACCGCCAAATTTCAAATTTGCGAAAAATGGTAACCAAACCCGCAATCCAGCGACGCAGAAACATCTGGAAAAGCACATTAAAACAAAGGTTGAAGTCATACAATATACGCTAAAAAATAAAATGGAACTAAGACTTCACAATATTTCTGCACAATCAACAAGTTTAATTTTATTTAACGAATGACGATATCCAAAGAAGTGTGCAATATGTGAGTCGCGGCAAAGCTAAAACGAAATTAGTTCCCTTCACAAAAACGTCTCATCCGAAAGGTTTCATGGTATTTCTTACGGACGGCTGGCAGCCAACCCGCCGTTATCAACTAGTCATGTAGAGGCCTCACTCACGATGATTTTTCCGGCTAATACTCAGGGTATCAGGTCGTAGAGATTTGAGGCTTGCACGACTCTGGCCTACACCGTGTTTACAGAAAATTAAAAAAAAAAAACCACAAATTAAAATAAATAAAAAAAATTCGGATGTTCCGCCGAAATTTGTCGGACGAAACGGACAATTCACACTTCGACAGCATGAGACAGCAGAAGTGCCACGAGGAGATCGCGTGGATTTTACGATTGCCCCTGAATGGACAACACATTCACTGGACTCACCACTCCGACCCTGTAGATGTCCTGCCAAGGGGATGAAGGGGAGTGCCAAGCCCGGCCTGTACATATGGAACCGACACAGAACGAGAACCCCTCCCATCACACCGAACCGAAAATTTAGTAATGCATTCTATTTATTTAAAAAAAAAACTGATGAAGGAATAATAACCCTAATGTAGATGAGCATATGGTAACTAAATCGGCCCTATAACCGTACATCTTCGATTTGGCAGATGATGCGTACAGTAAGACGGAAAAATAAACCGCGAAAGAGCGGGAAGTGCTTCGGCCCTAAAACAGATGACATGGATTAAAAAAAACCCAAATGCAACCGTTATCGAATTGCAATTTTTATTAACAACAACCGATTTTTTTTTAAATAAAATAAGAGTAGAAATAATATAAACCAAAAAAAAAATAGAATGGGCTTCCCAAGATGAGGAACGAGACCAATGCAAGACCCGGTCGCGAGCATGAACACTGCAGGGTATGGTGCTCGATTACAAAAGAATATATTTAAAAAAAAAAAAAAAAAATTAAATTTAAAATGGAACCATCCCCCTACCAGTAAATAATGGGTTGAACTCGGGCTCACCAAAACCCGGATATAAATACTCGATGGGGCGACCTTTTTGCCTTCTGGATAAATAAAACAGTGGGCGTTGGCTTGCCTTTACCGTTGAATAAACGGATAGCCGGTTGGCCACCCGTATCGTTGGGCGCTTAACCGTTAAACACGTCGGGCGTTGGTTCGACTTACTGTAGATAATGGTGTCGATTCTTTGTACATCTTCTATTTATCTTTTCTTCTATTATTTCATTTCATAATCTTTATTTAAATTTATAGCTTGGTTGCTTAAATGCATCGAGTTTTCCTAGTAAAAATAGCAGCATAGAAGAAACGAAAAATAGAAGGTCCACCCACTATATAAATTTGCAGCCTCGTTAAAATTCGAGGTACCCGTTGAAATATGGTACTTGTTGAAAATATGGTACCCGCTGATTTACTACCCCCTTCCCACTAATATTTGTCACGCCACCAGTAAATAATTTGTGGCACCTTCTTAATGGTTGCGGCACTAAACTGAAACGTATAACTTCGATGTTCAACGTATACGTAACAACTACATGCAGTAAAACACTTCTTGGTTTTATAAATCAAATGGCGAAAATAGAAAAGTCTTTGGTTTCAATTTTCAAAACTCAATTTATTTTTACACACCAGCACTCAATCAATAAACAAACGAAGTCTTATATTTATTTATTTAGGATCACCAAAATAACATATCTGTTAATATCTTTATTAAATCCTCTTTATACACTGAAAATTGTTATTCAGAAAATTATACAAAAAAAAATGTATCCCAATCAAACTGGAACTCGACTATCTAATACCAAAGTTCAAACCAGACTTTTAAAAAAAATTCTCGCACCAAATAACAAAAATGCAGAAGAATATTTTTTTCTTGTCTCGCGGTGCAAAAAGAGAGCGAACGTGACGCGCCTGCCACAAGAAATGCATTCCCAAATAATCAATAAAAATTAAAAATTTGAAAATGAAAATGTTATGACTAGCGAGTCGTAACAAATTCTTAGGAATATCCAATTTTGGCAAAACAGTACCCATTTTTGTTGAACAAGGCGCCAAACGATAACTCGATATTTCACCAAGACTCAGCTCCATCACACATGGCAAAGAAAACTCTTGCATTTTTTCAATAAAATAACGTATCAATTGTTTATCCTAATTTATGGACCCTCATCACTTGACTTGACACCCTCTGATTATTTCTTGTGGGGCTACTTAAACTCCCAATTAGTAAAATCTAAAGTTGACAATATTGTGCAACTAAAAATATTGATAAAGCGAGAGATCAAGAACATTTTTTTAGAAATGATCATTTTCCTAGAAATGATCATCAATTTTGATGTACTAACAATATCAGGATACAGATCATTAAACCAATTTCGAAATATTTATAGAGGCAAATGAAGTGCTTGAAGTTATCCCAGTATTTCATAACTGAAAAATAAAAAATGTTCATCGGGCAATACCAGTAATATCCCATCCCAGGATTTTTAAATACATCCCAGAAAATTTTAAAATGTCCCAAAATGTAATAATAGATGATTTAAAGTGAATATACTTCAGATGTCTATCATAAAATTATGAACGCCAGCCGTATGTTAAGATTGGCGCTAACGATAATTTTAAATAAAATATACATTTCACATTTAAACGAATGGTTCTGTGGAACCTAAAGTGTCGTAACCGATCTCAATTGAAATCAATTGGACAAAACGTGTACTACCTTCGAATAGAAGTCCATAAATGAGATTTAAATTAATGGTTCCCAGAAACCTAAAATATCGTCTTCGATCTCTTCTGATTTCTATACAACATGATGATCTCTATCTACAAAAAATCAGATGAGAATCAGATGAGATCGGTCGCGACACTCGTGGTTCCCGGGAACCATTAATTTAAATCAATAATTCATACATGAACTGAATGGGTCATTCACATATGGACCTATTGTGCCAATCTCAACATACGGTTGGTCTTGGGATTTTTCTTGTAGGTAGAGGTCATCATGTAGTATAAAAATCAAAAGAGATCGAAGACGACATTTTAGGTTCCTGGGAACCATTAATTTAAATCTCATTTTTGTTCTAAAAATGATTCGGCCAATTAACACATATGACCCCATAGCGCCAATCCTAACATACGGATGGCCATGGACTTCTATTCGGAGGTAGTACACGTTTTGTCCAATTGATTTCAATTGAGATCGGTTACGACACTTTACGTTCTCTGGAACGTTACTGGAACGTTAATTTTGCGAATTTTAGCCATGAACCGTCATATCTATAAAATACGTATTTGAACTTACATTTAAATTTGGCACATTGTCAGATAAAGGATATATGTTTTTGAGATGATCACACTCATGCTTTACTTTTAGGAAAATAAGAAACAAATCGTTCCGTGGCAACTTGAATTAGATTTAAATTTAAATTTGGTGGCACGTTCAAAATACAAATTTGTCGGATTAACCAAAACCACAAGCCTTAATCCGACAAATTTATACTTTTATCGTGTCAAATTTAAATGTATTGGGTTGTTCGAAAAGTAATTTCGGTTTTCCCAACAAAGGACTAAAATGTAATGTTTCATAGCCAAGCAGGGCGTATTTGTGCAAAAATTTATTTGATTCTGCCTAATAGCTTGAGTTTGGTGTCATATTTTACTTTTTTATTATCGAAAAGGCAAAAATGCTGTTCAAGCAAGAAACAAGTTGTGTGGGTCTATGGAGAAGTCTATGGAACAGATGTATTGACAGAACATTCGTTGTGGCAATATGAACAGACGCAAAACACTTCGAAAGAAGAATATTCATCAAAAATAGAGGAGATGCTGTCTGAATTTCAAGGGAATCGTTTTTTGAAGCTTCTACCGGACCATACGATAAATTTTGAAGTGTTCGTGATCAACTGGACAAATTGAATGACTCACTAAAACACCGTATTCTCCAAATCCGGCACCATCAAATTATTACTTGTTCCGGGCTCTATAAAAATTTTAAGACAGCAAAAGCTTTTCTTCAAAAGTGGACGTCAAAGAGGAGAAGTTTAATGAGCGTGGAATTATGCTACTGCCAGAAAGATGGCAAAAGGTCTTGAATCAAAATTTATTTTTACTGAAAATTACTTTTCGAGCAACCCAATAATTTGAGTTCAAATATGTCTTGTATGGATATATCTGGGCCAGGGCGCGTATTCTTAAAATCGGTAGAAATTTGCACATGCGGACTATAATTGAAAGTATATTCGAATTTTTCGCCGGCTACTTTAATCGTTTTTCAAAGTTGTATGCAAGTTTTCGATTGTTTATTTCCCTACTAAGAGAATAATTCCGCATCGTTTTACCCAGTCGGAATTTTTCGCTTAGGCTGCGGACCAATTGTCGGGTAAAAGTCAATTTAAAGTAAATTTTTCGGTAAATTTATTTATTTTTCAAAAACTCTATGGAAAACTGATCGAAAAATCTGTACTAAAACCGATGTTTACCGTAGTAATTGATTTACCCGACTATAGGTACGCAGCTTTAGTAGAGAAATGAATAATAGAAAACTGCAAACAAATATGAAAAAACGATTAAAAAGCCGGCAAAAATTCGAATAATATTAAGAATAATAGTTTTGAGAAATTTTTAATTAATTATTTAATGGTAAAAAAAAACAATCATGATGTCACTATTGTCGCCCCGGTGGCAAAGTGGTCAGCATGCTTGCTCCAGCGACCGGACAAGGAATTTCACGGCTGGTTTGGATCAATGAATTAATCACTCATTATCCGAAATGAAAATATGATTATGAAACCTCATTGAGACTGCCAAATCCCTTGATGGGATATATTGCGAGAGAGAGAGAGAGAGAGAGAGAGATGTCACTATACTAAAAAAATACTCCAATTAACAAATTTAATTTTTTTTAAAGACAATAAATAATTAATTAAAAATTTCTCAAAACTATTATTCTGATGATGCGAATGATGGCGAAATATTAGGTTAGCAACAAAATTATAATACAGAAGCTGAGCAAAGTGATATATATTTTAAAATACATTACCAAAAATTAAAATCCTAATCAGCAATTTATAACAAAAAGTTAAAATATTAAAAATTTGCTTTCAATTATATTCCGCATGTGTGTATTTGGTCGGTGATAGGTTGCACTCTCTCTTTCCTACTTGGCATAAACGTCGATAGCACGGTGGGACCTTTTTACCTTTTGCATCCACAAAAACTGGTCGCACACAAATAACCATTACTTTCAGATTTATTTGAGAGATAATTGTATTTTAAGACCAAACATCATATTATTGTTTACCCACGGTTCTAACAGAAAAACTAAATCCTCTCCAGATTAAACTAATTTCAGAAGCACAGATGCCGTTGCAATTATCATTTGAACCAGGATTCAGGAGTCCAGGATTCTAAAGTCAAACTTCCATGTTAGATTTCGTTGAGCTCGTTTATCTTACTCTGCAAATTTCCTCCCTTCTTTTCCTCCCCGATAGTTCCAATATACTGTAACGTGGGTGTCCAGACGGTTTGTGCATAGTACCATGTAGTAAGGCTTTAAACTGAACGTTACCTGATCCATCTGGCTCCATTAACGATTAGGCTTTGTTAGGTGGCTCTTTTACATTTTCATTCACGCTTCGTTTAAACTAAACGTGAATCTGAATTCATAAAGCATTTGTGATGATAAAATTTAATTTTTAACACAAATAAATCATGCCAAAAAATCGCGACTAATTAACGATTATTCTCCAATATATAGAGATTAAGTATCTCATTTTATTGCGGACATATTTATAAGAACAAAACAATACACATTTAATCAAATCGGTAGTCAAAACTCGTTCAAAAAATTTAATTGTTATTTTCCGCAATTAAATCAAAAATTAAAATTTAGAGACTGTACGTGATAGGAATCGATTATAGAACGATAAACGACAATTTATCAATGAAATACCTACACACGCCTGAGGATGATTCAATTTTAGTTCCTATATATTTGTATCTCAACAATCTCGTGACTCATTCGGAACCCACCTCGCATCGGTGAGATTTATACGATTGTGAATAGGGCATAAATTCTTCTATTTACACTCGTGACATTTGATAAAGTCACTCGTGCGGTAATAATCGATTTAAAAAAAAAAAATAAAATAAAAACATTAACATGTGCGTGCATTCGCAATAAAATAATGTATAAAATCTATTAATGTTTGCTTGACATTCAAAAATATTTAACCTTACAAATAGATTACAAATTCTATTATATTGTAGCTGCAGGTAATTGTGTTGTAAATTCGATTTGCGTCAATTGTGAATATACGGTTTTTTATTATCTTATTAAAAAATTTGCAATAAATTATTGGGCATAGTCCAGGGTACACACCCCCATACTTAAAAAAACTGTTTAAATTAAAGTTTATGAAATGAATACAAATCTAAGTGGAAATACAACTTTTAGAAAATTTCGTTTCAAATTAATTTCACAAATTTATAATTAAACGCTTAATAATTAGATTACGTAGTACAATTATGCCCCAAATATTTTATGATTCGTTACTTTAAAAATGGAAAAGCTTACTTCCTATATATAATGTTACGATAGCGTTAAATAATTAATTTATCTTGATGTAACAAATCTTACAGCGAGTTTTACTATTCTGCAAAATTTTTGTAAAATTGTATCTGTGGAATTGTACGGTTACGTAGATATGAGCAAACATTCAACTGGGGTTTGAATTTTTAAATGAGAAGCAATTTCGTAACGGCAATCCTACATCCAGGTTTAGTGTAATCATACCCACCTTGACATAGAGCCATAAACATTCGATTTGTACTAAAATCAATTTTCGCTCACTCGGTGGGGTTGGTTCGAAATGTATTTCTCGTAAGTCTCGCGGTAAATTAGCGAACACCGGTAGGATCAGCATTTTGTGTGATTTTAATATCACTCGATAAATTGACAAACCGTATTAGCTCTCGTTGTTTTCACATTGGGGATTTAATATGATCAGGTAAATCTATTTCTAGTAATCCTTCGTCAAGGTATGGGAAAATATGAGCATCTTCAACAATTTTTCTACATCCAGCGCGGCTTCTGTTGAAAGTATTAATGTCAGTTCTACTCAAAACATCGAGGTTGTCTTGGTTATTCTGGTCAACACAGATTTACATTTGGCCGAAAGATTCATCGTTCTTAGTTCTACTTTTTTACACAGGTGTCTATCGTATTCCAATTTATCCGAAATTATTCTAAAACAGCTATCAAGCTGTGCCTAATTTAGAGTAAGAATGAAGCTCTCTTGCTTGAAATGGTTCCATTATAAAAAAAAAACCATAAAATTTTGTTGATTGCTAACAGAAACAGTAATTTTGGACACTTGACATAATAATGGCAGCGAAGTATGTCCCAAATAACAAAAAAAACATGTATTAGTAAATACACTGCAAAAAAATTCTTATAAGAATTTTGAGTGAAAACTAGAAAATAACTAAAAAAAAATATTTTACATTCTTCAGAATGGGGTCGATTCCGGGATCTAACATTTTATGTTATGTTATGTTATTTTTGTTTTTTCAATACAAATTCCAATAGGAAGCGAGGAAATAAAATAACATAACAGCAATTTTATGTCTCGAGAATCGGGCCCAATATTTCAATATATCTAAATAAATTACACGATAAGAGGATATCGATACAGAGAAGACAATCAAGTGATGAGGTAAAGGAGATGATATGATACACGGATATGATATATGGAGTTCCGAAAATGCCTATAAGGAAACACAATGAGATGAACCTAGTTTCCAAATATCCCTTTAGTTTTGCTAAATTAAGTCGATTTTATTAGTTTGCGTAATTTTTGTTAAAATAAATTCTGGATATCGTAAACTGCCATATCCAAACATAGAGAAGAGATATCATATTTAGTTGTGCAAAACGAAGACGATTTTATTGGATTGAATAAAATTTGTTTAGATAAATTCTGGATATTGTAGAGTTGGTCGAAAAATTCCACTATGTCCAAATGTCAGCTTCAGGTTGACAGAATCAAATAAATTTAAAGCCATTCCCATATCTAGGGGATAGGTGTCATTTTTCGTTCTCGCAAATCTATTCGACGCAAATCTAAAATGATACCTATCCCCTAGATATGGGAATGGCTTTTGGCTCATTTGATTGTGTCAACCTACAGCTCACATTTGCATATAGTGGAAATTTTCTGACAAACTCTACGATTTCCAAAACTTATCTAAATTAAAACTACTCAAAGCTATATCGATTAGATTTGCGAGAGCGAAAAATGATATCTATCTTCTAGATATGGAAGAGGCTCCGGATTTTTTTACTTGTGTCAACCTGAAGCTAACATTTGGACAAAATGAAATTCTCTGATAAACTTTGCGATATTCAGAATTTATCTAAATTAAAACTACTCAAACCAATAAAATCGATTAAAGCTTATACAGTAAGTACTCGACTTACGTAATTAATTCGTTCTGAAGGTTTTCGCGTAAGTCGAATTCGAGAAATTTTTGTTAGTTTTAGAGGATAGGTATTATTTATATTATTTCTAGAAATTATTATTAATTCAGATAAGAACATAATTATTTCAGCGTACATTGGTACATTAAAGTACATAGAACCGACTTATTAAAAAACTGGTCCAATGTTGTTTGCCTTGTATCACGTTTCATTTCTTCGCAAATGATAGTATAACATACAAAAGCATCATTCACTTTTATGAAACCTTCACGAATCGCTCTGGATCAGGATGTTGAGCCTCGAAAACAACTAAACGATTCTCTCTTTCTCCTACTCTTACTATCGTATGAACATAATAGTGTGTGTAGACAAACGAAAGTAGAGAACTTAGAAATTAAAAAAACCTACTCATCTCATCAAAAAAACTCAAAATCTCATTGTAAGCCGAATTCGCGTAAGTCGAGGACTTACTGTATATATTTGCACATAGTGAAATTTTCACATAGTTTAAACTGTTTATAGTTTTATTGAACTCGATTAAATGACAATGTGTTTTATTTTGTTTTCTCACGATTATTTTTTACTCTTTACTCTATTTCCGTCTCTTTCTATTATAATTTTGTTATTTCGCCAAAATTTTAGTTTAACAGTGTAATTACTAATCATGTTCTGCATTAAAGATTTCTTATTGGATTTGTATATGTACACGGGATTTTTTTGGGACAAAGTGCACAACAAATGGCTACATTCTCAACATTGTCGACACCATATGGAATATTAATTAACTACTCAGTGTAGACAATAGAGCACAACACGGTCAAAATGTCATATTTTTTTCTCAGCCCGAAAATGTATCGTATCATGACATATTTTCGGGGCTAAGAGTAAAAATGTGACGTTTTTGAGTCTGATAGTCCTACATACGCACAAAAATTATTTCTTAATCATTTTCTGGTAGTTACAACCAATATTAACCAATATTTTCAACAACCCCCTGCACGATCGAACACCAAAAGTTTCAATTACGAAGCTACTCGGGCTAACATAAAGACTACGGTACCTGCATACATACTCATAACTGGCGCATCAGCATCTATACGTTAAATCAAAGCTCATCAAAACCACCTAAATGAGAAAATATGACAGCTAGTTGGACGAAGATTACTTCGAAATTATCCCATAGCAAATATATGAGCACGAGGGAAACGTCAAAAATCAAGTGCTCTTCAAAGAAAATGCCACACTGACGGATCTGATATTGCAAGGTCTACAAATATCTGCACAGCTTCGTCAGCATGAAGTGAAGCGGAACAATTCATCCCAAACGACCCCATTTTACATTTGTTTGATAAACTGCACATGGCGATGTTTTCAAATAAACAACTAGGCACCTTTTGGACTGCGAAATAAAGAAAATTTGCTGCGAAATAAAGAAAAAGGAAATTTACAGCAATGATCATTTTAATATACCAACACAAACATCTTTACAACGCCCTTGTTAAATATTAAATGTACACGTATTGGTGTTCTCGATATTTATTTTGATTCGCAAATTCCTAATGTCTCATCGTGCATATCCATACTAGAGTAACTTGAATCCGGTAACTTCTTCGTTTTTTCCCCCATTTACCTACAAAACCGGCTTTGTCGTGGATTCTTTTTTAAACTAAAAATTTTTGTATTTTCAAAATTTTTAACACACCAACAGAAACAAAATTGAAATAAAAAAAAATTCGCAAGGACATTTTTTTTGTATTTATTTTAGTTTGATTTTGTTTTTGAGCCACATCATGAAACAAAAATTTTAGTTGTGGTAAAAATTCGGATACGAATAGTAAAAAAATAAAATAAAATTTAATGAAATGATTTTTAATTAAATGAGTAAAACAATGATTGTTTTTGTTAGCATTTTACACAAACACCTAAAAAATTATAAAAGTTACCGGATTCAAATAAAATGTGTGTGGACGTAAAGGGTGTAACTGCGAGTTCATACGACGGATAAAAATCCCGGATTTTTCTATCCCAGATTTTGTTTTCAATATTTTCAACTTTTTTATATGAAAAGAGGCGTGCCCGTAGTATAATTTACTTGATGTAATTGGTTAAAACGATGGGATAGTAAAATCCGAGATTTTTATCCGTCGTATGAACTCGCAGTAAAACAAAAAAGTTACTGGATTCACGTTGCCATGAATCTGGTAACTTTTATGGGTTGTACCCTTTACGTCCGCCAACACACATTTATTTGAATCCGGTAACTTTTAATTTTTCTATGTGTTAGTATAAAATGTTAACAAAAAAAGATCATTAATATCATTTAATTTTATTTATCATCCATTTTTTAATGATTTAACTAAATTTTATTTTATTTATTTATTATTCGAATTTCTAATACAATTAAAATTTTTGTTTTGTGATGCGCGCGGCTCAAAAACAAAATCAAACTAAAAAAAATAAAAAAAAATGACCTTGAGAATTTTTTTTTATTTCATTTTAGTTTGTGTTGCGGTGTTGAAATTTTTGAATCTACAAAAACTTTAGTTTAAAAAAGAATCCACGACAAAGCCGGTTTCTTAGGTGAAGCGGAAAAAAACGAAGAAGTTATTGATTCAAGTCATTCTAGTATGGATATGCACATCAGAAATACTTTTGTACCTGTACTTCGACTTCATTTCTTTTTCTGTGCGTTCGTTTGATTGTATTCTATGTTCATTTTCCAGGGGAGGATGAACCCGATGATCATAATAAACTGATTTCGAAAGAAACTGATTCTATTACAGTAGAAAATGAAAATCTCATCAATAAGCCATCTGCCTCTTACTATGGCACGTGAATTCTGTAAAATAGACGATAAGACTGTGGCATAGAAGCAATTAAAACCTAGTTGTGGGAAAAACTGCATATTGAAATGTGGTAGCAAAGTGCAAGAAATCAAAAGAAGAAATATTTTCGAGCAGTTTTATAGTTTGGGGGACAAGACCAGGCAATGGGACCTCATTTTGAGATTTGTTAAAGAAACACCAAAGAAACTAGCACTAGCTGACGATTATGCAGAACATATTATTTACATAGCAAAAATCATCCAGACCTAAAAATTTGCAAAGCAATTTTCTTAAATACGCTCTCAATTACCCAACAATGAAAATTTAAGGAATTATAAAATCACATTCGAACTCCCAGTGAAAATTCTTCAGCAAATGAAAGATTTGTATGCCGACATATTGAAGCATTACCTCGCCTTCTTATACTGTTAAAGTTAGCCGAAAGTTTCCAGCCGAAAGGTAATGCAGATAGTGTCTTGAATACAGCAAAAATCAGTTATGAACTCGAATTTAGGAGAATTTAGGATCGGGTTACATCATTCGGGTGAAGGAGAAATTATTTCAGTTTATAGGAATTTAAAAATCGATAGGAGCGAGCGTATAAAGAGAGTTTAAAAATAGTCAAGACACTATCTGCATTATCTTTCGGCTGGAAACTATCGGCTAACTTTAATAGGGTCGCCTTCCTTCATACTACTGTTGAGCGAATACACCGAGAGAATTTTTAGATGGAAATTTGAATGTAGCAAAACTTTATAGATTTTTCTGGATTGGATAAAAAACGATTGTGCTTCATCCCCACCAGTAACTCTAAGACAATATCGGAATTTTTTCAACCATAAATTTAATATAGGGTTTGGATTTCCCAAAAAAGATTTTTTTTTTGATTGTTTGTTTTTTTAATTTTAAAATTTGTGCGTTCTTTAAGCCATAAGTAAAATATTATTTATATTTTGTTTTTAAAAAATATTTATTTATTTATAACATTTTTGTTGTTTGTGGTGTTTTGTTATGTTATCTCAATATTTCGCCATGATTTGCGGCATCATCAGGGCCTATATGAAATTTTAAATGAATAAATATAAACTTTCATATAGCCCCTGATGAAGCCTGCAATATGGCGAAATATTGGGATAACATAACAAAAAACAACAAACAACAAAAATGTTATAAATAAATATTTTTTAAAAACAAAATATGTATAACTAATATTTTACTTATGGCTTAAAGTGCGCACAAATTTTAAAATTAAAAAAGCAAACAAACAAAAATATAAACATAATAGCCAGAAAATAATTAAAAAAATAAAAAAGATTTATGTGATATTTGTGCGACATACCAAAATATGGATGACCACGAGATGCAGGAAAATGAGTCATCACAGAATGAACACTTGTTTAACAAAAACAGAGCACAAGAAATCAAAAACATTAACAAATTAAGGGCACTACAAAATACTCCATTAAAAGTCATCTGTTTCGATTTTCAGAAAATCCTACAAACACCTTGTAGTGAAGTAAGCGTTTTTTATTACAAAAAAGTTATCAATCGGTCTACAATTTTACCATCCAAGAATTTGCTCCTAAAAAAGAATACTGTAACGTGTGAAATCAAACCATAGTTAAAATGGGTGCCAATGAAGTAAGCAGTTGTCTTTTAAAATTTGTTACGGAAGCAGTCAGCAAGGGGGTTAATGAATTTATTTTTTGGAATGGTAATTATCAGTAGGCAAAACAAAAACCGCCTTATTTTCGCTTCGTATGTATATGCTGAATAAATTTCAAATAAAAGATTTAAAGCGTTAAATTTGATTAACATTGAAATGTTCTTAAAAATACTTGATGCACTGTGATCAGTTCCACGGTATATCAGAAAAAATTACCAAGTGTGGGCATATGGCCTCTAGCGAATAAATTGAGGTGTTCAAAATAGTTAACCGCATAATAATAAAACGGTTTGGGATGGCTCCACACAAGTTTTAAAGCGTCAAATTTCATAAAAGTTCAAATATTCGTCAACATATTTTCTACACTACAGCCGAATTCAAGTATCAGAAGAACCGAAATTAAAGGCATAGGTCCTCAATAGTGAACAAATTGAACAAAACAGGTTACCGTATTAAAATAAAAAGATATCGGATGACTCCACACAATTTTAAAAAAGTGTAATTTTTGAAAGTTAAATATTCGTCCTAATACTTGCTACACTATGGCCGACTCCAAGAATATCAGAAATGTTACCAAGTGTGAGCATATGTCCTGTAATAGAGGACAAATTAGAAAATTTTGTGGTGGCTCCACACATGTTTTAAAGCGTCGAATTTCATGAAAATTCAAATATTCGCCAAAATACTTGCTACACTCCGAAAATTCGAAAAAACCCAAAGGAAAAACCGGAAAATTCGTATAAACCCAAAGAAAAACCTGGTAAATCGAAAAAAATCGGAAAATATAAGAAAATTCGGAAAATCTTAAAGGAAAATCGGAAAATCGAAAAAAATTGGAAAATCGAAGAAAATTCGTAAAAACCAAAAGGAAAAATCGGCAAATCGAAAAAAATCGGCAGATCGAAGAAAATTTGAAAAAACCGGACGGAAAATCGAAATTTGCGTTTTATATATGGAAATGCAATTAACACCACCAATGAGACTTGTAATTCGACAATGAGCATCCGTATTTAAATAAACACTTCGGATTATTTGATACACGAGGATTTCTATATAGTAAAGCTCTCAGTGAAAAATAACAAGGAAATTTTGACAAATTTGGTTCGTGCACAAGTGATTGTGAAAGCGACTCCGGTCGTTTTACAGTGTCAATGCCTACTAACATACAATACAATGCCTACTAACATAGGTCGTCGCAGTTAGTAAAAAGCGCGGCGATCTACTTCACGTGCAAACCGCATTGATGACCAGCACCAGACGGATAATGAAAATAGTCGTTTTTATACACAATGATATCACTTTTTCACTAAATAAAACATAACGAAAGGAATTGTCTAACGGAATAAAATGTTAAGTGATCCTTAAATCCTTAAAATTGATTGATCTCCGAAGTAAGGGATATATGAAATCTTGAAATTTAACAATATTTCGTCTTTCCACCATTTCTTAACGAATTACGATGAAATTTTGATAGTAGTATTTATCAAGGATTTTGAAGTAAGTTTTGAACACAACGCTAGGATCTGTTCGTGCTGGACTAAAATGGCCATTTCATAACCAGTTCTTAAGAAAAATGGTATCGGTAATTCTGTACATTTTACACGAAATAAATAAATTTTAAACTGAAGAGAACTCGGCTATTTCTTAATTAAATTTTGAAAAAATTCCATTGCTTACAGGGACAATTCGGAAAAAAATTTTGGATTAGAATTTTCACTATAATTTTTGATTGCGGCCATATAAGTTATTTTTTGTTTTCGACCAATATCTCAATAACTTCCACTAGTAAGACAAACTGAAAAGTCAGAAAATCAAAAAATTGTAGTCCATTAATTTTCCACAAACTTTCTAAATAATCTCAATAAAACCTAAGGTATTAGAAAAACCACCAAAAGTATTGGTTGCTAGTGGAAGTTTTTGAGATATTGGCCAAAACCTGAAAATAACTTAGATGGCCACAGAAAATCAAGAAATTATAATGAAAATTCTAATCCATAATTTTATTCCGAATTGTCCCTGTATGCAGTGGAATTTTTTAAAAATTTAATTAAAAAATAGCCGAGTTCTCTTCAGTTTAAAATTTATTTATTTCGTGTAAAATGTACAGAATTACAGATACCATTTTTCTTAAGAACTGGTTATGAAATGGCCATTTTAAATCAGCACGAACAGATCCTAGCATTGTGTCCAAAACTTACTTTAAAATCCCTGATCAATGCTACTATTCAAAATTCATCGTAATTCGTTAAGAAATGGCGTAAAGACGGAATATTGTTAAATTTCAAGATTTCATATACCGAGTTCCTTTACTTCGGAGATCAATCAATTTGCCATTTTAAGGATCACTTTTAATATTTTATTCCGCTGAGATGTTTTATTTAGTGAAAAATTTGATATCATTGTGTATAAAAAATGTCCGCTGGTAATTCTCTTTAGTGGTAGTGCTACCACTTGCGGCGAGTAGCGTAATCTCTTATTTTCCGCTATCTTATACAGAATCACATCTATTCTGAATAACCGTCAATGGTTTGAAATCAAGAAGAAACTGCTCGCACTGCCAAATTTTAAAACAAGAAATCTCTGATCGATTTCATCCTAAAGCACCATGTGTATGGCCAAGTTCATTCTAGGATGTAATACGTTGAATAGCAAAAACTTTAAACGGATTAACCTCTCTCTCTCTCTCTCTCTCTCTCTCTGGCACTATATCCCATCAAGGGATTTGGCGGTCTCAAATGAGGTTGCATAATCATACGTTCATTTCAGATAATGAGTGATTAATTCATTGATCCCTAAACTAGCTGTGAATTTTTTTCCTTGCCACCACCGGGAATCGAACCCGGGACCTCCGATCACTGCAGCAAGCATGCTGACCACTTTGCCACCGGGGCGGCACGCATTAGCCTGTTGATCCGAAATTCCATGCAATGGTGACTAAGAATACGATCCATGGACCTTGCGGAGTTTTCAAGAACGACTCACTCATGAATGCCAACCCCATCACAGGCAATGACGGATACCCGCATTGTATCGTAGGCGATCAGTTGCGGACAATGGACGATCTACAGTTGTGAAAGTGAAAGGGCGATGTGAATTAAGTGTTAATGGCCTTTAAACATCCACAAGACCCGGTTTACACTTTTTTACATTATTATTTCCATTTACAGTGAACAAAAAAAAAATCCCCGAAGGTCGCAGTGATATGCCGCGAATTAGATTATAAATTAAATTTAGTGGGATAAATAACAAATTCAGCCCTGCGATAATTTTTTATGTATTGCTACAACAAATTAATTCGGTCCGTTTTTTAATTTTAAAAATGCATTTATTTTAAGATAAAACGAATGAACACATTAAATAAAATATTGCCCTGTCACAGCAGCTTGCTACTTTCCTCATCTCTCTGGCAATTTTCGAATCCCATCTCGGAAAAACGTTTCGTCTTTTGAAGTGATTCAAATTTGAAGCTAATTTTCAATTTTTTCGAAAGAAGTGAGCCGGTGACCTGCCAAAGCGTATTGCATCCGTCGGAACAACCAGTAATGAGAAGGAGACATATCCGGAGAATACGGCGGGTGTAGTAAAATATCCCACTTGAGCGTTTCCAAATATTGTTTTACGCCTTTTGCAACGAGATTCCGAGCGTTGTCATGCAGAAGAATAATTTTATCATGCCTCTCATCATATTTCGGTCGTTTTCCTCGTAATGCACGGCGCAAACGAATTAATTGTAGTTTGTACAGCTCACCGGTAATGAAATCGCCAGGTTGTAGCAGCTCGTAGTACACAACGCCTCTTTGGTCCCACCAGATACCCAGCATAATCTTCGAACCATGAATGTTCGTCTTAGGTGTTGATGTTAAGGTCCATATGGCAACTTTGAGTTATCGTAAAAGATCCACTTCTCGTCGCCAGTCACTATTCGAAGTAAAATCCCTTTCTTGTTTGCCTTTGAAGCAGCTGTTCACAAGACAAAAATCGCCTTTCCACGTTTCTTGGTTTCAATTCATAAGACAACCAATTGACTTGCTTTTGAATCGTGCTGATAGATTTCAATCGTACGGAAACAATATGTTGGGTCACCCCAATGTACCGGCAAACTCCTCTTGCGTTTGAGTCGCATCTTCATCGAGCAATGCCTTTAACTCATCGTCTTCGAATTTTTTTTTTGTTGTCCTAAGCGAGGCTTATCTTCAGCATTGAAATCATCATTTTTGAAGCGTCGAAACCATTCTCTACATGATTTACCGGTTGGTGCATTGTCACCGTAAACTTGCACTAGCAATCGATGTGCTTCAGCTGCAATTTTTTCTAATTAAAACAAAAAATTAACACTTCCCGCAAATGCTGTTTAGTTATCACAAAATCCGACATATCCAATACCGTAAAAAACACGTTTTGTATGAAACTCAAAGCAATGCAAACTGAATGTTAACGGCAGATGTTTAATCTGTCTGAAACAACGGAAACAGGTGGCAATATAAAAAAAATATTATAGTCAGAGCAACTTTCTGAAAACGGACCGAATTAATTTGTACACTTTTCGTTAAAATGTGTAGCTACACTTTTGATAAATGTTGATAACTTCACACCGGTTCTTCTCGGTTTGTCAAGCAGATGGTTTCGCACCCTCTTTGTGGTATGGTGAAATGCCACGGTACTACACATGGAACGCATCATAGTAATCGTTTCAGCTTCGGAAACAAGGAACAAGAGTTCAAGAACATCCAAATGTATTTGCTTCAGGCGCTTTGGGTCGCATCTACGCTGTGCATCCAAATAACGATGTATGGTACTATATCTTCGATTGTTGTTGGTGAATGTTCGTGGTCCAAAGTCGTTTCAACAATTGGGAACCGTTAATCGGTATCTGTGTGCGACTTAGCGTGAGGCGCGTCTACCTTTGCAGTTGTTCGAGAACGATTCGCATTGGGACAATACGCTCAAAAATCCGTCATATCTTAATTACCGTATCAAATTCTCACATTGTTTGCGATTATCATATCTACGTGTTCCCTTTCGAATAACGATTTTTGTCTGAGGATGTTTTTAATCGTGTGCATCACCAAAATTCAAATCCGACATTGCAAAATGCAGAAATGCACAATGAGGCATTGATTATGATATAGAAGACGTGTGTTTATTGATGGCGAATAAATTTTTGTCGTATTTGGTACAACAACAAAAAACTTCGTATGGAAGATCTTTAATCGAAGCAGTGAGCAGTAGAACTGGTGGTATTTACTTCCTGGATGCTCTTGGAGGAACTGAAAAACGTACTTAGTTTCATTGCTTTGGGTGTCGATTCGATCGCGCATGAAACGGTGCATGAAGGTGCGTTGACACTTTGTGACAAGAACAGAATGTTGCGCTGAACAGAATGTTGAAAGACTTTCGTGACAATCAAAACATTTTTGGTGGAACCATGATTCTGTTATCCGCGGTGATTTTCGTCAGACACTTCCTGTTATTCCCCGCGTTCAACTGCAGCTGATAAACTAAATGCGTGTTTGAAATCGTAAAATATGTGGCGGCATATGAAGACCCTCCAAATGGCGGCTAACATGCGAGCACAACAACATTGTTAATTGGAAAATGGCAGTTAACATCTCGACCAGATTCATCACATTGCCCACTGATTTCTGCCAGTTGACCTAATCGAGGGCAGAGCTCATTCGACTTGTTTTTCCGAACATAGTTCAAAACATAAAAAACCATAATTGGCTGAGCAAACGAGCCATATTGGGCTGTCCGGGACAGTTGTTTTCTTCAAATCGTTCGACACAGTTACCAACCAGGATGAAGCAATCAACTATCCCACAGAATTCTTAAATTCGCTGGAATTGTCCGGATCATCCTCGACTGTACAATGGAACGAGACTTGTCACTCGAGTTCAAACGGCTTTAACTCTCCGTGCGTTTGGCATTCGCGATCACCGTTAAGGTCAGTCGTTGGGAGTTTGCAGAATTAACTTGGACTTTTCACGTTTGTTTGTTTACGCGTCAGAAATCAAAACGGAAAACGTAGTTTACCACAACGCTTTGCATTGAATGTTAACCTCATTTATAGGGTTTTCCAATAGGAATGATATGATTTTTAAGTGACGTTTCGGCCATTTGTAATATGTCATGATCCGTCATTTTTTGTTTCATTGTATTCAGTAATGTTTACAATTTCATCATAGTGAGATATACACAAGAACAACGTTTAAAAATTATTCAGGTTTATTATCAAAATAATCGTTCTCCAATTGCAACTTTTCGTGCACTTTTGCCATTTTATAGTCGTAATAATCGTCCAAGTGTGCTCGCTATTCGTCGAATTTTTGAAAATTTTGAGCGTACATTTTCTTTACATAATGTTCAAGTGCCAATAAGACAAAGACACGCTCGAAATAATGCAAATATTGCTGCCGTTCAGGGAAGTGTTGCTGAAGACCGCAATTTGTCGATTCCAAGACGTTCTCAAACCACAACCTGGCGGATTTTGAGAAAGGATTTGGGTTTGCATTCGTATAAAATTGTTCTCACTCCTGAAGCCGACCGTAAACGTCGTGAATTTGAAAACGATAACGATTTTTTTAAGAAAATCATCTTCTCCGATAAGGCTCACTTTCATTTGAGTGGTGCGGTAAATAAACAAAACTGTCGATTCTGGTACGAAGAAAATCCACAAATTATTCATGAAAAACCATTACATTCACCTAAGTTGACAGTTTGGTGTGGATTTTGGTCTGGTGGAATCATCGGTCCGTATTTTTTTCGAAATGAAGCTGGTAACACCGTTACTGTCAATGGAGATTGGTATAGATCGATGATAACAAACTTTTTTGGCCGAAATTGGAAGAAGTTGATCTTAACAACATTTGGTTCCAACAAGACGGGGCTACGTGCCACACAGCAAGTGCAACAATTGAATTATTACGAGAAAAGTTTGGAGATTCGATTATTTCAAGAAATTGTGATATTGAATGGCCTCCAAGAAGTTGTGATTTAACACCATTAGACTATTTCTTGTGGGGTTATTTGAAGTCTTTGGTCTTTAGCAATGAACCAAACTCTCTCGACTTTTACAAGTCAATATTGAACGTGCTATTCATGGCATACGACTTGATTTAGTGGGAAAAGTGCTCGAAAATTGGGTTCATCGAATTCGTTCCTGCAGAAGAAGTCGTGGAGACCAATTGAATGACATCAGAACTTAATTGTATCGATTGTACTTCACATTAAATAAAAAACATTTCAATTTCCTTAACAATTAGTGTGTTTTTTTTAAGAAATCATATCACTCTTATTGGAAACCCCTATATTTTTCATGTAAATAAAAGACATTGAATTTATTTGAATAACGAATGAGTTTTATTTAATCACCAAACGAAACTCAAACCGTACACAGTGTGGCCAATAGTTCAGATTTTCAAAGAATTGAGGTTGGAAGGTTGATTGGGATTCATACGAAGTTCACCGGGTCTTCTAGTACATACAGACAATTCACGAAGGCAGAAACATTCGTAACTCGCGAAATTTCTCACTAGCTTTAGTTGATATAATCATCCATCGGGTAATAAAGTCGAAGAAAGAAACTAGAACCTGCTTACATTTTATGTGTTTTAGGATTGGTGCGAAATTACCTACTAAAATGCCGACCATTTGGACCACCCCCACTTAATATAGCACGCCATGAGATTTTAGGGAGGAGCGGCGAATCACTCACAACTCTTTCGCGGTTAGGTTTCGTTTTAGTAGGCCATCTGGATGTTATCGATGGAAGATTGATCGACCCATCAAAACTTTACGAATGTTGTATATTTTAATTTTTTTTTAATTTTAACAGATTAAATGGTCACACGATCTACGAAAGGCTTAGAAGTAAAAGTCTTTTGAATTATTATAAATTTCTGGGTTGATGCCACTTTTTTATAATTTCAGCATTGATTTTAACGAAAGTTGGACATGTTCCCAATAAAAATTAAAATACTATTCAATTATTTTTACATTTATAAAAATCCCCAAGATGTCTTCATTGTTGAGAATAACGTAATTTATTTTTATTTGATTTGCGTGCAGCTTATAAAATGTGTGATCCACAACGCTAAAAAATCCCCTTTCCCGTTTGGAGGAAAAATCCGAACCGTACATTACCTGCAGAGTACTATAGTCTAAATGTGTTACTTTTCTGAATATTGAAAAGTTTTCTTACTCTATAGTTCTCAATCAAATTATAGAAACTGAATTCATAATTTGAGGAGGTATTGTCGTTTGGGGTAGATAAAATCATATTTTTGTAAAACGTTTTGAAAAATGTGCTTATATGGGCCATTAAAATTCTCTATAAATAAGGTGTTACATGGAACAGCAAATATACAAAAAATTCATAATATTTTTCCGCAATAAAGCAGTACTATTTGATTTAACCTTTACACATCATATAAATGCCATCGTAAAAATGATTGAATGTGCAATCGATGATATCAGCTCCGACTTCGAAATTACTAAGAATTATAAAACCGCGATTATAAATCATTCGCAAAGCTTGCCCGGCACCTACAATGCTATACAACAGTAAACCGACGTCTCAAGTGCCAACATGAAAAATAATAATAATTCACCAAATATTTAAGATTAAAACTAACTTTTATGTATACTAATATCTAAATATTTGCAAAACATATTGATAAGATAGCCGAAAACAAAATTATAGATTAAATGCCGTTGATTGTCTTAATGGTACTTAAAGTTTGAGACGTGATTTAAAAATCTATGTATAGTGGATATTAATTTATTGGGTTTTTACTTTTTTAATTTTTATCACCTCAATTTAATTTCGATTATGTCAAAATGCCGCAGTCTTTATAGTTGCAAAAACCAAAAAAAAAAAAAAAATTATAAGTTTGATGTAACTTCGACCAGTTCAGTGAAATTGATAAACAATTAATTGATATTTGAGCCACGTACTACTATACTCGTATATTTACAATAAGTACCAGCTTATATAAGTGATCATAAGTAACATAATTTCGATTTCCTTTCGTAGAAATACTTAATATTATAATTGAGGTACTATAAAAATTATCATAAACAATTGATCATAAAATTGAAGGTGTTAATAAAATCAAATTGGCATATAGTTACAAAATTAAGAGATTTTGTGTAATAAATAATCAGTAATAGTATTAACATGTTATTGCATAACGGTATTAAATTAATGATCTTGAAATTACCATAATAGTTTACTTTGCGTAATCGAAATTCGCGAACATTATGCATAGCTTGCAAAGAAACTCGGTTTGTTTGAAAAAAAATGGATTTCAATATAAGTTACGGAAACGCTTCTTAAAAAATAACCAATTTTTTACTTACATTTCAAATGAGCCTCAGTCTGTACGATGAGAGTATAGGTCATATAAAGGAAGTCATCTAAAAATAAATAATAAAATTCGATTACTAACTGTATCAGATTGATCAATACATTTTAACAAATATCATTTTCGCTGAACAGACGTGTATAGTTGCGTCAATAATGATATGTACAAGGGTTTCCAAAATAGGATAACGTTGACCGAAGTATATATGTGAAGTTGACCCGAAAAACCAGCCCGATTCGTACAACGAATTAAAATTACATTAAAAAAAAAAATTATATTTATAAAAGTTGATTTTTCTAACATTTCTGGCACTATCAGAAGAAGCGATAAAAACTCTTTGATCTGTGTCTGCAAGGTTGACGAAACAATTATTATCAATAAAAATAAATAAAACTAAAAAAAATATTGAAAAATAAAAACAGGGAAAAATTTTCCGGAAAATTAAAAAGTTTTATTAAAATAACGCAAAAATGTAATTTGTTACCCGTTTCATGACAGTGTAATTCGATTTTTTATCATTAAAATTAAGATTTGATAAATAAAAACGGCAGATTTTTAATTTTTGAATGAAAAAAATATTTTTGGAAAAACTGAAAATTGTCCAGGAAAATGTGGTAATTTTTCCGAAATTTTTGACTTGCACCTCCTAAGAATGATATGTATACACTGATATGTAACTAATGGATAGGGCATTCATCAAAAACTGTGGTATAAAAAACAAAACTAAAAATCGTACCTAATGTGCGATAGAGACAGCAAAAATGTATCTTCCTTGTCTAGAATTTCGAATTTTCGGAAATCAAATTCAAATTTGTGTTCAGTTAAACTACAAAAAACAGTTGACATACACTTGATAAAATGGATACAATGCGAGATTTAACTGAAAAAGTAAAATAAAAAAGTATTGCTAACTGTGTTGTAACCAATCATCAGTTTCATATGGAAATTCACAATAACCATATTTATAAATTAGCTAAAACAGTAATAAAATTTCATTAAAATAAAATTTTCTCAAATAGCTAAACAAATCAATGAATCAAATACCACACATATACGGCAGCAGCTAAGCAGGTTAATTATTTTCCGACACGAATGAATTTAATTACATATGTATATTATAAATTATTTTATATTATATTTGTTTTATTTATTAAATACGAGTACACTACACAATCGTATTAAAATCATTCTTGAAAAAAATAATCAACTTTGTTTTTTATTTACGTTTGACATTTATCCCGAATTTTCCATTTGTTTTTGCTTTTGTATGTTGTTTATTACAGATATGTACTTCATATTTCAAGGGAAAATACGAAAAAATTATTTAAATATTTTTTGAAATTAGGCAGCAATGTATTATTTATATAATTATTATTTAGAAAATTACCAATTTTGAATATTTTTCGGTCTATCCTATGTTTATTAGGAAAAAGAAAACAATTTCAAATAATTTTCGGAATTGTCTTGGTTCCAGTGCGGATCTTATTTTATATTTTCGGTAATACGATTTTCGAGTGAGAGGTGTATATAATACAAGCGAGTGGAATATAAAAAAAAGTTGTACCATATTTTGTTGTTGTTTTCTATAGTAATTTAGTTTTGTGCCATATCCATGTATTCATATCATTCATATCATTCATGTCAATCCTATAAAGAAATTTAAAAAAAGAAAAAAAAATGTATGTCGATGTATACGTCATCCACACTTACGCCAAAAATTTCGCTTGTTTTGAAGTGCAACTAACACAATTGTGTATATAGTTATAGTTTTTTTTTCGGGCGAAAATAATTTTAAAAGGAATGCACAAATGCGTAAATTGGGCCGAAACACATACAAACATAAATTTTTGATATGGTACTTTTACAGTACCCACACAATTGTGTTAACGAGTAGGAAGAGACCCCTCTTCCTACTCGTTAACACAATTGTGTGGGTACTGTATAATAGCTATTGGTGGCGCATGACCAAATTTTCCTTCACCAAAATGTATCGCTGACATTATTCATAAATTCATAAGAAATTCATTTATGTTTAATAAGAAAATATTTACCAAATATTCAATAAAAAAAACAAATTTAAAAAATTATTAATTTTTAAAACAAAAAAAAATCGGCCCTTCGACCTATTCGGCCCTTCGACATTCGGCCTTTCGACATTCGGCCCTTCGACATTCGGCCCTTTGTGCCCATTCCGAATGGACATATATTTCAATGATAATTATATTATTGTAGCGCTCTTGGGTCAATAATATTTTTGGTTTTGCCATGGTTATTGCAAATGCGAGTCGCACTGGAAATTGCAATCTTTTAAATTCGAATGGCATATCGGTCGGTATCATTGGTATTCGCGGTAATAAAACATGTTCTCCTTTGAATTTGCCATCCAATATTGTTGCTATAATATTATTTATCAATTTTTTAACTACCATAGGTGCCAATGAAGGATGCACCAATTTTCAATATCAATTGGTGTGGTTGTAATCCTGACAAATCAAGTGAATTCAGGAATTCGACCAGATAACTGACAACTTCTTTTTGATTCATGATGCAATGAACTGACTTATACGTGATAGAACTGCTAGATATTTGATTCTGAATAGCTGTGTTAATAGCATTGTGACATCATTGGTTGCCAATAGTGCAAGTTCGCATATAGCCATTGGTAATTTTTATACGCTGTTAATCAAATCGTCATTTATCTGAGTAAAATTACAAAAATCTGGTGGAATAGTAATGCAATTTGTGGTGTCATCGATTGCAATTTTCCCGTTTCCAAGATCTAAAAGTTGCTTGGCGAATCGAGCAGCGGATTTGTCTTGTTGCCTTTGACACGCATGTTGGTGGTCAATATAATTTTTTCAGCAGCCAGCAAAATGGGTACACCTCCGAATGGCTCTGTATTACCTCTTAAATCGTGGAGCGTCAGATTGATTGCTGTCAAAGATTTTTTGTGGTGTATTCATGATGTCTTTTTTATGTTGCATGTGGATGTCTCAATAAATTACATGTTCAATGGCAATTTGAATGCAGAGTGCGTTGTTCTACTTCCATCTAAAAGCGTTGCTGCAATGCCAGATGATGCGGCGGAAACTGCAATGCTAGTTAGTGAGCAAATTTCCGGTAAGAATTTCATGCTTTCGTTGCTGATGGCTGCGCGCACTCGATATAAAATATCTTCACTAATTTGATGTTTGTACATTATTCCCACTAATCTTTCAGATTATACGGAAGCAAGTTGTCAAAATTATGGAAAATAATGTGCAAACTTGGTGCGGTTGGTAAGTTCTTCATGCGTCCGCTAGTGATGTATCCCAATGTGTATCATTTTCCAGTAATTTTAATGTTTAACATGCTTCACGATAAGTTTGGCATAATTAGGCATCAAATGTTCTCAATTGTTGAAACGATGTGGGCCCACGTACATTAACTAACAATAATCGCAAGTAAAAGCAATACGGTGTACAATGCATCGGTTGAAAATAAATTGTTGTATCAGGTTTTCCATGTTTCCGTCTTTGATTTTTTTTTATGTTCCGTTCATTGAAGTACGTTTGCATCTCTGAGTATATCAAGGTCGTAACGAACTCATCATTTTGGTTTAATGCGAAGAATGCTGTCAATGTTGTGGCTGGTGGTGTATCGGCTCGATGTTGTGCATTCTCGGCAATGAAATACATACGCTGTCCATTTTCAAGATGAACAGCCAAATGAGCAACTGTTGGATGGCGTTCATGTATGGGAAAAGCCGAAACTATATAGCGACCCATTTGGTATCTTGTGATTTCATCGTTTCTGTTGGTTAATGTAAAGACAACCATGGTCGTTCCTTCGTTGATATATTTGCAGATATATTTGATCGATTTGACTAAATTGCAATATTTCACATTAATATGGCCTTTATATGGCCATATTTTTTGGTGACTACTTCAAATAAGTCTAGATCGTTTGCATGGATTACTTTCTGAAGTTATATGGCGAAACTAAATATTTTAATTTCTTTATATTAGTTTTTATTTGTTAAAATAATTAGAAATTCGAATTAACGAAAATATTGAGTCTTAAGTATTTTTTTTAATTCATTTATTCGATTACGCTTCACCATTTTAAATGTCAGAAAACAGCTTGAAAATTGCAAAAATTTAATTTTAAATTCAAATTTATTGACTTTAAATTAATAAATATATTTTTGAGTCCATCAGTTTATTTCGACAGATTGATTGATAACGCAATTCATTTCGTACAATATTTCAGGGTCAACAGTAGCTCTTCTGTTCACTAAGGCAGGTTCATTCCTAATATAATTTCTTGATAGCTCTGATTAATTTGCAATGCAATTTTGGAAAATATTTGTATGGAGTACCAGACCCAGGGACCCGATCCCCCCAAAAAAATTATGAAACCCTGCTCATTGGTATAAAATCCCTATCCAATGTTTGAAACCGACCGGATGAATAATGTGGACACTTATTAGCAGGGACTCCTTGACCAAGAGGCGGACCCCTCGAATTCAATCATGCCACTAATTTCATATAAGCAGTTTCCTTAACTCATTCCCATCAAATAATTAAAAAAAATTAATTTTAGATAAATTTGTACCGGGGGCCCTAGACCCCGGGGTTCGACCCCTTCAAAAATATTACATGGTTGGTTCTCGACATGCCACTTATACACGGTCAAAATTTCAAGACGATCGGTTTAGCGGTTCGCGATATTTGGTAGTGTCTTAGATACATTTGTAATGGGGCCCCTAGGCACCGGGGTTAAACCCCTTCAAAACTGTCGTAAGGTTGGTCCTGAACATGCAACTTATACACGATTAAAAATTTAAAAACGACCGGTTGAGCGGTTCGCGATATTTGGTAGTGTTTTAGATACATTTGTCTCGAGGTCCCTAGGGGTTCAAAATTTCAAGACGATCGATTGAGCGGTTTGTGATATTTTCTAGTGCGACTTGTGCGACACCTATTGTAAAAAAAATCACACTATGCCTATGACCACCTCCTTGCCGAGATACACATTGTGTGAAAGTTTCATGTCCATCGGCCGTATAGTCTTTGAGATTTTCGCGAACAAACATACATCTTTTGACTTTTATATATATACTAGCTGAGTTACTCGGCGTTGCACGGGAGGTATATATTTCAAATATCTTATTGTTATGCAAGAATTCTCTCTTTACTTCGCTGTAGTTGCAATCACATATGAAAAGAAAATTAAAAGTAGCTGTATTCAGTAACGGGTGCCTCCGTTAATGCATCCAGGCGAACTTTTGTAATGATATTATTGGACATACTGTTTGTGGGGATAGTTAATTAATTTTGGTTTGGTATTTGTTACCAGTTGCCAAATAATTATACTCCATTTCTACAAACCTTCAACCAGATCAAAGTTAATAATAAATATAAAGATATTTTAGTTAATAATTTTTATTGTAAAGCCTTTTGATAAACAATATTTTTGGTTTTGCCATTTGGTGTGTAAATAAATAAATTTTTGGCATTCCCACTCTGGAGCAAGCAACATACAGTTGGCCATGTGAAAAGCATAAATTTTCCAAAATAACACCAGCTATTTTCAATGATTGCCCCTGGGCTTTGTTGATTGTCATTGCAAAAGTAAGGCGTAATGAGAATTGTAGTCGCTTGAATTCAAACGGCAAATCGGTGGGAATCATAGGAATGCGCGGAATTAGCACATCTTCTCCTTTACTTTTACCGGTAAAGGTCGTTGCTTCAATCACATTCGGTATCAATTTCTTCACACAAAGCCGTGTTCCGTTGCACAATTTCTTTGGATCTAAATTTGGGAGCAGTATTATTGGTGAACTCTCTTTTAAAAATAGTATGTGTGGTGGAATACCAGACGGATTGATATTAACGGATTGATTCACATCAGTAACCGTGTCGGTAGATTTGTATTTCATTAGTGGCCCGGGTAGTTCCGATTGAATTTCATTATTTAATTTATTAACGCCGTCATTTTCGGGACCTAAAGATTGTCTTAAATTTAAATTAATAAAATTAATTTGAATAATTAAATCAATTATAATAGAGGTATGATTTGTGTATAACAATCGCACGCTAGATTTCCTTTTTGGTGTCTATTTTCGACTAAGGCGCTATTTCGGAACATTTAAATAATTGTATCTATACATACATGTAAAAATGAATTCTTGATCCAGGGCAGACTTCCGGATTGAAGCATGTCACTTATTTCATATAACCCTTTTCCTAAGTCATTCCCTTCAAAAAATCTTAAAAAAATTGAAATTTGAGAAAAAATTTGTACCACAGCCGCTTAACCCCGGGGTCCAGCCGCTTCAAAAGTATCGTGGTCTTGGTTCTGAACATGCAACATATACATGGTAAAAATTGCATGACGATCGGTAAAGCGGCTAAGGCGTTATTTCAGAACAATCAAACAATTGTATCTTTACATGTAAAAATGAATTTCTGATCCAGGAGCGGACCCCCCGAATTCGAACATGTCTTTTATTTCATATAACCAGCCCCATAAACTCATTTTCGTAAAAAGATTTAATTTTTTGAAAAAATTTGTACCATGGCTCCTAGACCCCGGGGTCCAGCCCCTTTTACAATATCGTAAGATTGGTCCTGAACATGCAACATTTCCATGGTAAACATTTCATGGCGATCGGTTGAGCGACTGAAAAGTCATTTTGGAACAATCAAATATTTGTATCTATATACATGTAAAAATTAATTTTTGATCCAGGGCTGGGCCCCTTGGATTCGAACATGTCATTAATTTCATATAACCAGCCCCATAAACTCATTTTCGTGGAAAATTTTAAAGAAAATTAAAATTTTTGAAAAAATTTGTACCACAGCCCCTAGACCTCGGAGTCCAGCCCCTTCCAAAATATCATAAGGTTGGTTCTGGATATGCAACATTTCCATGGTAAACATTTCATTGCGATCGGTTGAGCGACTGAGAAATCATTTTGGAACAATCAAATATTTGTATCTATATACATGTAAAAATTAATTTTTGATCCAGGACTGGACCCCTTGGATTCGAACATGTCAGTAATTTCATATAACCAGCCCCATAAACTCATTTTCGTGGAAAAATTTAAAGAAAATTAAAATTTTTGAAAAAATTTGTACCACAGCCCCTAAACCCCGGGGTCCAGCCCCTTCCAAAATATCATAAGGTTGGTTCTGGATATGCAACATTTCCATGGTAAACATTTCATGGCGATCGGTTGAGCGACTGAGAAGTCATTTTGGAACAATCAAATATTTGTATCTATACATGTAAAAATTAATTTTTGATCCAGGACTGGACCCCTTGGATTCGAACATGTCAGTAATTTCATATAACCAGCAACATAAACTCATTTTCGTGGAAAAATTTAAAGAAAATTAAAATTTTTGAAAAAATTTGTACCACAGCCCCTAAACCCCGGGGTCCAACCCCTTTCACAATATCGTAAGATTGATCCGCACCATGCAATATTTGCATGGTAAACATTTCATGGCGATCGGTTGAGCGACTGAGAAGTGATTTTGGAATAATCAAATATTTGTATCTATACATGTAAAAATTAATTTTTGATCCAGGGCTGAGCCCCTCGGATTCGTACATGTCAGTAATTTCATATAACCAGCCTAGTAAACTCATATCCGTGGAAAAATTTAAAGAAAATTAAAATTTTTGAAAAAATTTGTACCACAGCCTCTAGACCCCGGGGTCCAACCCCTTTCACAATATCGTAAGATTGATCCGCACCATGCAATATTTGCATGATAAACATTTCATGGCGATCGGTTGAGCGACTGAGAAGTCATTTTGGAATAATCAAATATTTGTATCTATATACATGTAAAAATTAATTTTTGATCCAGGGCTGGGCCCCTTGGATTCGAACATGTCAGTAATTTCATATAAACAGCTTCATAAACTCATTTTCGTGGAAAAATTTAAAGAAAATTAAAATTTTCGAAAAAAGTTGTACCGCAGCCCTTAGACCCCGGGGTCCAGCCCCTTCCAAAATATCATAAGGTTGGTTCTGGGTATAGAACTTGTACATGATAAACATTTCATGGCGATCGGTTGAGCGGCTGAGACGCCCATTCGGAACAAACAAACAAACAAACAGGAATTCATTTTTATATATAGAAGATTGATATATAGAAGATATATAACATACATAGATAGAAGATAGATATATAGATTAACAATCAAGGCGTCGTATTCCGATGTCGATCAAGGCGTCGTATTCCGAAGTCGTAAAATTTCTTTAAACAGTAACGGTATGCTGCTGGGCCATGTTTGGCCATTCCACAACAATGACAAAATCCTGAAAATAGTTATGGATATGGGCATTTGATAGATCTAACGTTAAAACATAAATCGATAACTTGACAAAATCTCGACTAGTATTTCGATGAAGTCATTTGATTAATAATAGTTATTTGATTAATAATATATATTAACAAATATTTTAACTTTTTACATTTTAAATTTAGTTTCGCCTAAATTTTTTCTGTTTTAGAATATAATCACTAATACAAATACACCCAGGTCCCGCTTTGCGTCGCAGTTCGGTTCCACACGTAGAGACGCAAACTGAATTTCGACGCATAGCGAATAATTTAAAATATATGTGTTTTCAGAAAGAATTACGATTTACTACACATTTATCTAGATAAAGTTCCAAATAATATCACTTTATTAATATAATAATTACATATAATGTTAAAATAATACATAAATACTTATGTATGCATAATTATTCTTACTAAATTTTCTCATGGCAACGAGAATTCTCATTAATTGTATGCCAAAACTCGAAAATATAAGAAAAAAAGGAAGACGCATAACGAAAAACCGACGCAGAGCGGGTGTTTGGGTTTTTTTTAAACCGACGCAAAAGCGAATAGACGCACAACGAATAGACGCATAGCGGGACTTGGGTCCCGCTATGCGTCTATTAGCGGGACCTGTGTACACATGTTTTACTTAAGATTTTTTTTAGGAAATATTTCACTCGTTTTTGATGATTTATCGTTTTCGTTGAATTGAATTGTTGGTGATTGTTATTTTCGGTTAACTGTCGCTTTACGAATAATAGTCGATCTCCGATTCAATTATTAAATTATCGCCTTTGATTAATTGATATAACAGTTAATGGCTGTTGGTTCAGTTGTTGTTTTCAGAGCTTTTCGGAGTTATCATTTTTGCTCAATTGTTGTGGTACTGTTGCCCCGTTTTGAAAGCTATAGAAGTAGATCATACCTCGTTGAAAAGTCTGGACTAAAATGGGTTTAGACCACAAAATAAAGGGTTATCCAAATGAGACGCAGGAAAATAAAAAATTATTTTTCAAAGACGCCATGTTTGTTTTCTGTCATTTCATGTAATTTTGTTTGATGTGTAAATTCGAGGCTACGGATTCTGTGGTGGATACACCAAAGCCTGGTAGGCCAAAAACTGTTCGCACATCAGCTAATATCGCTGTTGTGAGGCAAAGTTCTTGCGAATTCTTGCGAATTATTCACTTTTACACGCATACATGATCCAATTCAGTTTTTTTTGACGAAGCTTGATGAAATGAAATAAAAGAAAATCGATTGAAAAAATGTTTAATAATATGACAGTTATATGATTACCAACTAATATAATATAAAAAAACAGATGGCAACATTGTATCGCCGGCGATAACTAAACTATCACTATCGTGAGAGTTTACTATCCCACCCCAAAAACATATAACTATCTCGACAGTAAACAGTGTCATGATACACTGTCATAGCATATTTTATAAAATTCAGCCTGTAATTTTAAAATTACTTTTATGTATTTTTAAGATATATTCCTATTGCTTGATAGCCTAATCAGACCTAAACTGTTCAATTATATGAAGCTAGCCCGATATTTTGTCCAAACAGCCCAATAGCAACACTTAACTATAATATTGGGAGAGTTTGCTATCCGTGTCCAAAAAAATATCACTATCACGACAATAAATTGTGTCATGATAATCTATCAAAATAAATATTACTTTTATGCATTTTTAAGTTATTCCTTCAATTGTTTAGAAGCCTAGACAGACCCAAACTAAGCTAAAAACGATAATGCAAAAACTGAATTAGAACTGCGTTATTGATCACCTTGAAGCTAGCTATAAATGTTTAGCCCGAAGTTGTTTGTAGTTTTAACTAAAACCCGAAAGGTTTACAGAAAAACTCTATTTGTAATTATCAGAATATGGTCGCTTGAATCTCGCCTCACAGAAGATTCACAAATACTATATAAATATGTTTGTATATCGTCGGATTCGTTGAAATGTTGACTACAAACTGAGTGATTTGCAGAAAATTGTGTCTGGAATTAACGGGACATAGTCGTATGAACCTCGGACTCGTTGAAGGTTAACAAACAGAGAGATTGCAGAAAAGTTGTATTTTGAATCTGGGTATAGTCGTTTGAATCTCACGTGCGATTCACGAGCACTTGCCATGTACCGCAGGATTCGTTGAAGTTTCGACTACAAACTGATAGATTTACATAAAAGTTATATCTGGAATTAACGGGATATAGTCGTATGAATCTCGCCTCACAAGTGATTCACGCGAGCACTTGACAAAACTTTAACGAATTCAGCAGTATGTCAAACGCTCGTAAATCACCTGTGAGGCGAGATTCATATGACTGTATCTCGTTAGTTCCAGATAGAATTTTACGAATCCGGCTGGATATCAAGTGCCCATGAATCGATTTGAAGTTTCTGGACACTTTTAAATTATGGGGCACTTTTATAATTTATACAGAAATTTATGCGAGTGTCCAACACTAATTTTAACAAAATATAGATTTTACGCAGATATTTGCACAGTGTGCATTTCTACAAAGTGTAAATACAAAAAAAAAAATGTTTGTATTGTAAAAAAGATCAGAAATTATTTTAATCATCAGGGACATACATTTTATCATGAAAGGATGTCGTTGCAGCTTATGGTGAATTACCCGAATTTCCGAGATTGGTTCCCATATAGTGGCAATAAAAGTTTGAAAGGGCATACGTTGTTGAATTAAAACCACCTAAAGCTATTTTGAAATAAGCCGTAGGGCTCCCGTATAAAATTTTTGAACATTCAGACTATCCGCGATTTTTATCGATTTTTTTATTTAGTACAATGCGCAATTTTTTATTTAATACTTAAGTTTTGCACAACCATTTATTGTGCAAAATTTAAGTTAGCCGGAATCATGACATGCTCAGACGGAACCATACTAACCAGAACCAAACTAATCTATGAGATTCATGTAATTTACCATAAGGTACAACGACATCCTTTCATACAGAAATTGCATATGTATGTCCCTGATGATTAAAATAATTTCTGATTTTTTTATAAACAAATTTTTTTTGGGTTTACGCTTTTTAGAAACGTACACGTGTCCAAATATCTGTCCAAAATTTACATTTTATCTAAAAGATTAGTTTTGGAGACTCAAAAATTTCTGTTAAAATTATAAAAGTGTCCAATAATTTAAAAGTGACCAAAACAAACACCGGTTCCTGCGGTATATGTCAAGTTCTCGTGAATCACATGTGAAGCGAGATTCAAGCGACTGTATTTAAATAATTCCAGATAGGATTTTTTCAGCGAGGTGGTTCACGTCAAGTGCTCGTGAATTGCCTGTGAAACGACATTCTTGCAACTAAATATACAAGGTGTCCCAAAATTGGCAGATCAAACAAAGCAGGGACATAGGAGAGCTCATTTCTAACAAAAACAGCCAAGTAAAGTTTTTTCGAATTGTTGATGGTGCAAAAGTTGTTCCACTTTTAGTGTTTTTTAGTGAAATCGCATGCGCACAGAAGAACAATAGAAGAGTGTGTGTGCTTTTCCAATAAAAACATTTTTATAAGCTTAATTATCTTCTGTCAAATAAAACATTGGTTTTGTAAATTTTTTTGTTTCTGAAAATTTTTTGTTGATGTTTAAGTGACACCAGCGGGGAAAGAATGCCCTACAAAAAGATGACCCACTCAGAAAAATATGCGACACTAATGCAGATTTCAAGACGGGATCACACACCGGACTATTCATAATAGAATGTTTTCGATCTTTATTTTTTCACAAAAGTCGTGTTTATTAAAACACGAATTTAAAAGGATTTCGACTAAGATGATGCTTTGTCAGAAATAAAACAAAATGAATAAAATATTTGTTTTTTATTAATTTTAAATATTATTATTCTGATTTCCCTCGAATTACTCGGATTTCCCGGATTTTCACCTGATTCCCCAGGATTTGGATTTCCCCCGGATTTCCACTGGATTTCCACCGGGTTTCCCCCGGAATCCGGGAAATTCGAAAGAAAACCGGCAAATCCGGAAAAATCCAGAACAATCCGGAGGAAATCCTGAACATCCGGAAGAAACCCGAGAAATCCGGGAAATTTTGTGGAAATCCGGAAAAAATCCTGGTAATTCGAAGGAAATCCGTATAATAATATTTAAAATTTATAAACAAAAAATATTTTATTTATTTTGTTTTATTTCTGACAAAGTATCTATTTTAGAACTCGACATATTTTTAAGTTCGTCTTTTAATAAACACAAACTTTGTGAAAAAATTTTGATCAAAAACATTCCATTGTGAATAGCCTGGTGTGTGATACCATTTTAAAATCTGCATTAGTGTCGCATATTTTTCTAAGTGGGTCAACTTTTTGTAGTACAATCTTTCCCGCTGGTGTCACTTAAACATCAACAAAAAATTTTGACAATAACCAAAAAAGTATACAAAACCAAAGTTTTATTTGACAGAAGATAATGAAGCGTATAAAAATGATGTTATTGGAAAGGCACATTCTACTGATATTTTTAAAAAGGAATGTTAAACAAAAGAACTCTTCGTTTCTTTTAAATTAATTTTTTTGTGGGTGCGCATGCGATTTCACTAAAAAACACGAAAAGTGGAATGACTTCTGCACCATCAACAATTCGGAAAACTTTACTTGGCTGTTTTTGATCTACCAATTTTGGGACACCCTGTATATTCAGATAATTCGATTGAAAACTTGATCTGCAATTTTTTTTTGAAGATTTCTTCTATTCGACGTAATTATTCTCTGTAAATTCGGGCTAGCTTCTTGGAGGCAAAACTAATTTCTTTTAATTCCGTTTTAAGGGGTTCTGGCTCAAATTTAACTTACTTTTGAGCGCTTTTTGGTGATAGCGGAAATCTTTGGTAAAATTATGACAAAAATTCTTAAATTTCTCGTTCGAGTGCTATAGGTTGATATACCTAAGGTTTTTGTAAAGATTTTTTCCATATATTCATCAACCAGATGTTTCTGAAACACTTAAGGTCTTCAGCTCAGTAAAATCTATTTAAATATAGTTATGAATTTATGTTTATTTCTAATGTAATATTTCATTTAGATATGCTTCCAACTCGAAACAAATTAATGGTTACCATTACTCGGAAAACCAACATTAAAATCATAAACATAAACACTCGGTAATATTCACATTTGCACAAACAACGTACGTTACACTTTCACTCAACCTTAAACTATTGACTATACATAAATATATATTTTGACAATTGAGGCTGTGTAACTATAAATAAAATTAACCACAATTGTTCATAAATAATTTTGTATATAATAAATTTTATGTTGCATGCTACTCCTATTCCTATAAAATGTTATGTTCGTATTATGCATTTTTATGTTTATTTTTTTGTACATATATTAGTTTGATTGTTCTGTGGCGATAAATATCACTCATTATTTAATTATTTTATGTGTTGTATAAATCTTAAAGTAATTGGAAAATTTTAAATTCTTTTGTTTATAGGTGAGTAACCGAATGCCTCATTGTCTTATGGGATATGTGCGTGAACATTTACAGATAGTTGGATAAACACATATAAAACGCATAAAATACATTAAGCTCAAGATGAAACGTATATAGAAGCTTGCTACCTTCAGATAGGCAAGTAGTTAAACAGAAAAACTAACTCTTTATAAATAATTGATGCTAATAATTGAATTGCTAACTTGTGACTTATTTATACCAGTCACGATATAGTATGTAATGTTGTTGTATACAAACTGTCTCGATCAACATATTAAATTATGTATGAACAAATTAAATGTTTATGCTGCGATAAATTTTAAACGATATTTGTTTTATTTTATTTCCGATCACGCTTTATGACTTTAATTTTTGAAAGACACAAAAGTCATAAAAAAAAATTATAATTTAATTCTATTTAACTTTCATAAAAAACGTTTAAAAAAACAATCAACTCTTTTGTGTATTATCTCTACTGTACATAACATTGTTGGTTTTAAAGAATTAGACATACACAAAATATGAAACTTCTAATGACACTTCATGTAACTTTGTGTTAGGGCAGAAAATTTATATAGGCTAAGCTATGATTAATCCTCTTTATCGCGTATTAATTAAAATGCAATTAGATTATAATTTACTCGTATATGCAGATAGTTTTTTGAAGGTAAACCGACAAATTAAACTCTTTATTCGTGTGCTCGATGCGGACATCCATTAATTGGCATTACATTTTATTTCACTTAATTGAATCAATTTTATGGTGTAAACGATAGTCACAACAATAATGCCGGTTAATTGTTTACCGAGATTATCAATATATTTAAGTTAATTATATGCAGGCTCTTTAATGGTCTTGCAGCTTTGCGTAAGCTACAACAAATTAGTTATTTTCACATCTAGAACGCATTATACAGAATATTTAGTTACATAGACAAATTTTAACTACCAACTTTATGTACAACTAGTTACCTGTGGCTTGTACGCGTGTCCAATCTACAGTAATTGTAGAAAAAAAATATATATTCAGCCAGACGGTCAGAGCAAATATTCAGGCAAACTTGAGTATACTTTTAAATATTTTATCCAGAATTTATTTGAGCCACTTTAAGGCAGTTTCTGAAAATTAAATATAGCGAAATCTATTTTAGTTCGTATCACTGGATTCTGAATATTGTTACGGAATTTGACAGTTACAAATTCACGTAATTAACGTGCTTCCGGAATATTCGCGAATTTTAAAATATTCATTTATTTCCCACTATTCAGTTTCGCCTTAAAGCTTTCGCGTAACGAGTACTCGCATTTATATACCGATTAAATATTCTAGATTTATTCTGGATTCTGTTCTAGACTACTGTAATCCGCTATACAACCAAAATGTTTTAGAACTTCTTTAGTTGAACTACAAAATCCCAAATGTCAGCAATCTCACAAAAATGTTAGTAAATTTTTTAGAATTAAAATAAATTGGTTTTCTGCACTTCCCCAAATCTACTCCTGCTTACATATTTGTTTGTTTGTTCTTATGATATGATATCAAGGGGCCGAATATCGAAGGGCCGAATTTCAAAGAGCCGAATGCGTTGAAGGGCCGAATATCGAAGAACCGAATTTCGATGGCCGAATGTCGAAGAGCCGAATGTCGAATGGCCGAATGTCGATGGCCGAATGTGTCGAAAGGCCGAATGGGCCAAAAAGCCGAACGGGCCGTAGGGCCGATTTCTTGTATTTTTTTAATTGTTTTTAGAAATATATTTTCCTTATTTTTTTATTTAATTTAATAAGGTTTTGTATTTTTTGTACCATATACATATTGTGAGAAGGCTGACTAGGGCCGAATATCTCAGGTGACGCATGACAAAATTTTCCTTCACCAAAATGTGTCGCTGACTGGATACGTGGAATTGATCGAATATCCAAAGACGAAAAATAGTAAAATACATAAATTCATAAGAAATTCATTTATGATTAATAAGAAAAAATTACAAAATATTCCATGAAACAACAAGTTTACAAAATTTTATTTCTAAAAACAAAAAAAAAATCGGCCTTTTTAAATTCGGTCCGTTGTACCCATTCCGTCTTTATGACTTATTAACTGTACATAATTAAAAATGAAATTTTTACAGGAAATTGTAATCGTTTAAAGGAAAAAGGTAAATCTGTCATGGATGTCATGTGGTTGCAAGTTTTGTGAGCCGATTGTCCAAATGCTGGCTGGGCTCGTAAGTAGGGTTGCCAACCCTATATATTTGACCCGCAAATTCTGGGGTTTGAATACACTGTCTGGGGCTGCGGGTCTGATTTTTATATTTTCTGGAGTCAACTATTTTTTTTTTACTATTTTCCAGTTCCCTTTATAAATTATACCCCCATTACTCAATATTTTTTTTTTAATTTTAACCGTTTCATCAAAGGGTTTGAAAACTGCTCATCTCACCTTACAAAATATTCTAATCATTAAAAGTACATAGATATAAAGTTTCGTATTGGAAATTGGAATAATACATATACAACCTTTAAAAAAAATTGGTTCCTTTAAGGAAAATTTTCATGGTGTGCTGTGTATAAACTATATTATATTTCTCTTTTAAACACTTGTCTACCAAAAATAAACAAATCTTACATCCGAATCTGAATGTACCTACTAGATGGATAAGCTTGTCTAAAGTGGGAACCAGTCAGGAATAAAAACTTAACTTAATAAAAAAAAAATAATGCGATAAATAACATTTCAGTGTTATTACCCAGCCAAACTAAATTTTTTTGTACGAAACCTTCGTTAAATTTAAGCTGTCATTTAAGAAAAAAAATAGTGCGCGCTATTTCTTGCTTAAGGCAGTAGACATAACTTTAACTTGCTGGCCTGCAATTAAAGGGTATTTTTGGTAGCAAAACGTAAAGAATTATAACAAAATTATTTGGAAGTTTATTAAATCTCAACAAGATGAAATGGAATATGATATGACTTCAATAACTATTCCAGAGATGTATTTATATTTTAATTTAGTTAAAACTGCTTTATTATCTTAAGGGGTAATCATAAAAAAATTAAAAAAAAAATATAAACGTAACTTTAAAAAAAAATATGTTTGCGATAAATGCCGTTTCTGTGCTTTCGCCCATGAAAAAATTAATATAAATTTAAAAGTTTTACGAAGCTTCGTTAAATATGAATAATCAATAAATAGCTGTCATTCAATATTCAACAATATTTACGGCATACTCGTTACGACTAGTATGGCTGGAATGCCATTAGAAATTAGTGTTGTCAAAATTGGAATAAAAACTTAACTTAATAAAATATAAGATGCGTTAAATGGCACGCCAGTGTTATCACCCAGCAAAACTTAATTTTTACTTAAGAAACTCAACGAAATTTTCGTTAAATTTAGCTGTCACTTAAAAAAAAATATAAACGTAACTTAAAAAAAAAACATGTTTGCGATTAATGCCGTTTCTGTGCTTTCCACCATGAAAAAATTAATTTAAATTTAAATTTTTAACGAAGCTTCGTTGAATATGAATAATCAATAAATAGCTGTCATTCAATATTCAACAATATTTACGGCATACTCGTTACGACTAGTATGGCTGGAATGCCATTAAAAATTAGTGTTGTCAAAATTGGAATAAAAACTTAGCTTAATAAAATATAAGAATGCGTTAAATGGCATGCCAGTGTTATTACCCAGCAAAATTTAATTTTTACTTAAGAAACTCAACGAAATTTTCGTCTAATTTAGCTGTCACTTAAAAATAAACTATTATGCGCTATTTCACGCTTAAAAATAAGAAAAACTTAAAAATTGTAATGAAAATCTGATTTTTTAATAAATATAAAGGCGGAATTTATTTTAATTGTATATTGAATTACTAAATTATTATATAAAGTTATTTGAACAATTTTACATGCATCTTTCACTTACATATGATAAAAAATTTGAATTAATGAAACTTTACCTAAAAATTAGATTAAATTGTGCACATTGTTTAAAAAAGTTAAAATTAAATATTAGTCGTGGCTCTTCTATAATTAGATGTTTGTTATGTTAAATTAATCAAAATATGTACTTAAGTATTATAAGTTGTGCATGGCTGGGGAAGTCGCGAAAATGACGTATAGGGAATGCAAACCTACTCGATTGCTAATGAAAAAAACTTTGCATTTTTATTACTTCACGTAACGCGACGACTTAAGTCCCGAACTATTAAATTTAAATTTCGATAATGATGTTATATATGATAAAGTAATTACTGTAAATAAACTTCGCAAAAATTTGGAAAATATTGATTCTTTTACTGCCGAACAGTTGTGGGTCAATATTTTCAAATCCACCGATAGTTTAATTAAATTAAAAATGTTAGTGACGAAAGTATTAAGCATTCCTGACAGCAATGCTTTTGTCGAGCGGGTACTTTCATTGATGGGATCAACATGGAGGGAAGATTGAAATAAAATAAGAGTAGAACTCGTCAATGCAGAATTACGTCTTCGAATAAATTGTAATATGAACTGCGAGTATTTTTTGAGTTATTTGAAAGCACCCGAACCAAAAAGACTTTTGAATCACTGCAAAGTCAAAATAAATATAACTTTATAAATTGTTATGGTATCTTTATAATTTACTCGTATGTTTTTTTTTTTAAATATTCAGATTCAGAATGTTGGTTTGATCAGAAATAATATTTAATGATATTTTTTAATGTGAAATACATTTGAGCTGGAAAAAATATGTTTTTTTGTATATATTTTATTCAATTTTGCTTTTCTGGGGTCTACGAACAATTTTCTGGGGTTTTTGAACTAAGTCTACGGAGCTTATGACTTTAAAACTTGGTAACCCTTGGCATGTTGTTTTCAAAGATTTTACTTGTAGTCTTGTCCCATTGCATAGATTTGGAGGATTCAGATTCCGCAATAAAATGATTGGTATTCTAACTTTCATTTTAAGGCATTGTGGCAGGCTTTAGATTGTTCAAAAACTCTTCTGGATAGTAAACCGTGTCTTCTGAATTTATGACATTGTCTATCGAAATATATATTTTGAAGACACAAGTATTTCTTTTAAATTTCATCGACAGAAGAATTTTTTGCTGATACGATAGCTCTTTCACACATCCAGCTGTAATTTTATTTCGAATGTGTTGTCTATGCCAGGATAAATATTTAATATCAACTCAATAAGAGTTGACTTTCCTAACTCGCTCGTTTTGTTCATGCAATTTAACGTTGCCTTATTTTAATAATTGGCCCGAAAAATTATAGCCACCACCTCTCATATAAGCTCTCATGAGATGAGGATTTTAAATACGTTTTAATAATGTCTGTCCGCATTCCTTTGGGGATTACATGTAATGTTTGGCGAAAGTCTCCAGCAAAGACAAGTTCCTTGGGTCCAATTTTGCGAATTTCGCATACTGTTTCATGGTTAAAAAAACTTTTAGGACGGTTTTCCCGTCGAAACTGTGAAAGCGATTTTACCTGTTGATCTAACTTTAGGCATATTAAGATGTTCAAGAATATTTACCTTTTCCACCAGGAGCGTCGATGAACAATATTTTGCCTCTGTTATTTTTCACGCTATTTATTATCTTATCGCTAGTCGAGCATTAATTTTTTAAGAATGTTTGAGATGAATGACACTCAATTGGTTGACATCGTATGAGCGTCTCACTCTCGCTCCTAAAGGATCAATTGATTGAGCACTGATGACAAGAATATTAGAAACACCAATCAAATTATGTCGAGTCGATAGCCAATGATCATAGGTAGATTTTGATTATAGGTTTGAGGCGACCTTTGCGATGATAGCCCAAAATCCTAAATATACTGTCAAAACCTTAAAAAATTTTGTTTTCAAATAATTTCAAAACTTGTGATAAAATTTTGTATACGAAATTGTATAAATAAATCTAGAAGCACCATGAACAACATTCTATGACTATATCTCAACTCCTACACGTAGAAAAATTCTAAAAAATATATGTGCTCTTTAAACATTCACCCATTAAACGATGTGCACCGCATAAGAAAATAACTACATTTTTACTCTCAATCTCGAAAATTTCAAGTGTCATGACAGTTTTTAACTATCGTGATAGCAAGAATTTTCGGGGCTGAGAGTAATGATTTGTGATGATTTTTTTGGGATGAGAGTAGATGTCATTGATAGCAATAATTTAGCCTATCTTCACACACATAAGAAAATTGGGCTTATTTCACAAACATGTATTTATAAAAATTATATCTACTCTCAGCTCCGAAAATTTCAACAGTCATGACAGTTTTTAACTATCATGATAGCAAATATTTTCGGGGCTGAGAGTAAAAATGTATAATTTTTTTGGGCTGAGAGTAAAAAATGTTATGATAGCAATAATTAGTGTTGCAATCGCATTTTTCGGGGATGGAATTTGGGCTATCTTCACATACATTTTGGGGCGCGGGTCTAGTTTCCAGTTTGGGGAGAACGAATGGAAAGGGATTATTTTTTATATTTCTCTTTCTAGCTTCATGAATTTTTAATTTTTTTATTCTGTTTTACTATAAAATTCCGTTCCACTAACAGTTTCACGCAACCGGAATCACCTACTGATGAGGTTATGGACGTGAAATTTTGATTTTCCTCTTCTTTTGCCGATAAAATCGTCCATAATTCGAGTTTTTTCCAGATTAACATCAATCTAGTTTGGGGCAGTCATACTGCCGAAAATTGTCGATAAAGAAGTTTTTAAGGACAAATCCTCTATCTGACTATGCGAATTCGATTGATCACAGCTAAATTTTAATTATAGTTTTAGTGTATGTCTTATGAGATTATAGGTGTGAAATTTTAATTTTCCTTCTCCCAATTTGATGGCCCAAGACCATAGGTAGATTTTGCATGTATAGGTTTGAAAAGTGGGTCTAATGAGGTTAAAGAGTTGGAATTTTGATTTTCCCCATTTTATAATTTGGGGTTACAGGGGTGAAATGCAATATCTTCTTTAAAAAGCCGAAAGCTTTGGATAAAGAAGATTAATAATTATCAAGCACTCAACGGTTTGTAATTGTTGTTAAAATAGTATGCAAGACAATTAGTTGAATTGTGAACACAGCTAGATTTTGATTAGTTGAGGTTACAGAGGTGAAATTTTAATTTTCCTATGGTTTGTCGATAAAATCGATCCTCATTCGAGATTTTATCAGATACCAAGCTGACTATGCCAATTCGATGGCCCATGCATGACCTTAAGTAGATAGGCAGGATTGGAGATAGGCGGGATGGGCATGATGAGGTTATAGGGAAGAAATAAATATTTCCCCTTCTTCAGTATTTTGAATCATGAAATTAAAAATTTCATCCCTAAAACCAATGATCAAAATCTATCTATGGTCATGGGCCATCAAAATGGCATAGTCATCCAAAACCTATAACCAAAATCTTCCAAGGCAAACAGAAATTTTTGGTTCGAAAATTGATGATTCTTTATCTATTTTTAAATTTATATTACCGACATTTTTTGGTTGAAATTAAAATTAATCTTCTGTATCGATACAATCTGTATTATCGACATTTTTCAGCTGGCTATAAAAAACAAGACAATGGGGAGATTATGAAAGTAAAGGCAGACAACAATCGATTACTGTGTGTATTCAACTGATCACCATGACCATAGAATCCCTATAGGCTAGATTTGATTATCGTTTTAAAGTGTTTTAATTATTTTAATACTTTATAAATAAAATGGTCTGCCAATGGAGATCGATCGAACCATGTCAATTCAATACTAACGATCATGATTTAACACTAGCTCTGGTAGAGTTTTAAGTGGTAAAGTGAATTCACTAATTGAAAGTTCAAGGGCTCCTGAGATTCAGAATTATATTTGTGGTGTTTACTTGAGAAACAAAAATTATCATAAGAATGTGGTTCCATTTATTAAATACAGCCAAAGTTTACCGATACCGAGATTTGCTAGTGTTACTTTCATATTAAAACATATAATGGTCTTCTAACTTTAAGAGGAACCCGTCGGAGACGCCGAGTTTACATTTCCGTTAATTTTATTTATTTAATTATGTATATGTTCAGCCGTTTCCGAGCTGGTACCACAATCGCAACTGCTTATATCAGGTAAACCAAATCTTTGCATGCAGACTGCGAATTTTCCGGCTCCCCGAATTAAAAAAGGCTGACTTAAAAATTGTGTTTTGTCGGACTTAAAACCAGTGTTTCCATTTCATTTTAAAATTGGCTTAAAATTTGGAATCAAGACAAAATAAAAAAAAACTGACTTTATTAATGCATATCATAAACCATTTTGAAAATGATTTAAGAAGTGTGCTTATAAATGACATAAAATGTGTCTTTTTAAGTCATTTTCAAATGAAATAGAATGTGTATTTAAAATCGAAATAAAACGTAAAAATGTACTACATAAAAAGCTCGAATTCCCGGCACCCATTTTACCGGAACACTCAGTTAACCGGAACTTATTTTTTTTAAAAGCATCATTATCCGGCATCCAATTAAACGGAACACTCACTTAACCGGAATCTTCATTTTTAGGAATTTTTTTAGCTTTTCCTCTTTCACATGCATTTTTTAATTCATTTTGCAATTTGCAATTGTTTTTTACACATTTTCATTTACGAAAGCATAAGATGAAAATTTTGAATGGCTTTAATTTTCATATAACAGTAAAAGCCTGATTATCCGGCCTCCAATTAACTGGAACACTCAGTTAATCGGAATTTTAATGTTTAAGCAAATATAGTTTAAGCCTTTTTTTTTGCTTTTTTCTCTTTATTTTCTCTTTCATATGCCTTTTAATTCATTTTGAAATATGCAATTGTTTTTTGCTCATTTTCATTAATGAAATCATTAATTGAAAATTTTGAATGTATTTGATTTTCATATTACAGTAAAAGCCCGATTATCCGGCATCCAATTAACCGCAAACCTCAGTTAACCGGAATTTTAATTTTTCGGAATTTTGTTTGCTTTTTTCTCTTTCACAAGGGAAATTATTTTATTTATTTTTGGGGACTCACAGAAAATATAATTATTATTCTACTGTAGTGTGGCACTATTCTGGCAATTCCCCGGGAATAGATAATTGGAGAAAGATTTTATATGTAATTTCAATTCAAATATTTTTTTTCTGGCCTACTGAGGTAAAAAGCTAGTGTAAATTTTTTTCAAAACAAAATTAAATTGGGAATAATTTTCCCTACCAATTTAGGTATGGAAAAATTATTCCCAATTTATAAATTGTTACATGGAACTTTTTTCGTCAGTAGGCCAGAAAAAAAATAATTGAATTGAAATTACATATAAAATCTTTCCCCAATTCTCTTTTCCCGGGGAATTGCCAGAATAGTGCCACGGGGTGAAAAAGTCCCGGGCCTACAAAGAAAACACGATTTTTTCGTTCGTATTTTTTTTTTGTTCAGATATTAAAACCCTTCAAAAGATAGCTGTCAAAATTTCATTATATTCTATTCATTAGTTTGTGAATTATTGTGCTAAGAGTGACGCTACTTTTTTTAGTTTCAAAACAATGGATCAAAAACAATTTCGTTTCAGGTCAATCAAAACATTGGCAAAACTACATGAATTGAACTTCGAATTGCTTCCACATCCACCGTATTCGCCTGATGTGGCTCCCAGCGACTACTGGCTGTTCGCAGACATAAAAAAAATGCTCGCCGGTTAGAAATTTTGCTCGAATGAAAAGGTTATCGCTGAAACTGAGGCCTATTTTGAGGCAAAAGATAAATCGTTCTACAAAAGTGGTATTGAAATGTTAGAACGGCGCTGGAATGATTGTGTTGCTCATGATGGAGATTACGTTGATGAATAATGCCAATTTTGAACAAAAAAACGTGTTTTCTTTGTTAGGCCCGCGACTTTTCAGCCCATGTGTTATATTATATTAAAAGCCTTGTATTCCGGATAATCGAAAATTCCGGATAATTGATTGTTTCTTTAAAACTAGAAATTTTACGAAAATTTCGCTTGATTTCATTTTTTTAGGATTCTTGTTTATTTATTTTCAAATTATGTACTTGAAAACATTTTCTTTATACATCAGTTCATTGAATTTATTGCAAAAAATAAATACATACACACTTCTTATACGAGTACCCAAAATTTAATAATACATGTATTCAATATTTCACTACTCTGTAACATGGCTTTACACATTCAATTCAAAAAGAATAATGCATAAAACGGAAAAAAGTAAAGTATATGAATCCCCGAATAATAAAAAAAATAATTTCCCTTGTGAAAGGGAAAACAAATTTAAATTTCGGTTAACTGAATGTTCCGGTTAATTGGATGAAATTTTCAATTGTTTGTTGCACATTTTCATTTATGAAAGCATAAATTAAAAATTTTGAATCGCTTTAATTTTCATATTACAGTAAAAGCCTGAATATCCGGCATCCAATTAACAGGAACTCGCAGTTAATCGGAATTTTAATGTTTAAAACTTTTTTTAGCTTTTTTCTCTTTCTTTTCTCTTTCATATGCATTTTTAATTCAGTTTGAAATATGCAATTGTTTTTTGCACATTTTCATTAATGAAAGCATTAGTTGAAAATTTTAAATGTCTTTGATTTTCATATTACAGTAAAAGCCCGATTATCCGGCATTCAATTAACCGGAACACTCCGTTAACCGGAAATTTAATTTTTCTGAATTTTTTTTGCTTTTTTCTCTTTCACAAGGGAAATTATTTTTTATTATTCGGGGATTCACAGAAAATATCATTTCTATTCTACTGCAGTGTATATTATAGTAAAAGCGTTCCGGAAAATTCCGGATAATTGAAAAATTGGAAAAATTAAAATTTCGGTTAACTGAATGTTCCGATTAATTGGATGCCGGATAATCAGGCTTTTACTTTAATTTGAAATTTAAAGCCATTCAAAATTTTCAACTAACGCTTTCATTAAAGAAAATGTGCAAAAAAAAAATTGCAAATTTCAAATTGAATTAAAAAATGCATATGAAAGAGGAAAAAGCAAAAAAAAAATCCTAAAAATTAAAATTCCGGTTAACTGAGTGTTCCGGTTCGGCCTTATTTGATTGTGTTCTTTGATGGTGGCAGTTTATTCAATCCGTCAATCCAGTGCAGCCATAGGTCATGGACGCAACTTCTAAGAATTCGTATATCTTAGCCAAGGTTAGTTTCAAACCCTACTTTGCTTTATCTAATCTTTTTAATACAAAGAAACCCTTTTTGTTACTCTCTGCAACACCTAACCACTTTACCGGCGACGACATCTGTATTATTCTTCCACTAACAGCCACCAAAGGTGGTCTCCTAATTTTAAATGAGCTTTTGAGTTCGAACGAACTGTAACATTAATGCAATAAGATATCATTGCATGATATCGAACTTTTTGTAGAACCATGTCATCCTATTCGAAGAAATCTGGTGTTAATAAGATAGATGCTGCTTACCATACTGCCAACCATTTTATTATTAATTTATGGACAAAAATATATTATCTAAATTATACATCGGTTTAGTGCGTGCGCAAGATAAATATGTTAAGATAGCAGCCGACCCGAAAGAAAGAGTTGGCAAAATGAAATTTGCATCGTTTACAAAATCAAAAATTATATAAACAATAAAACGTTATGTCATCAATTCCAGTAGAAAAAATAATAATCATCTGTCGTACTCGTTAACATATAAATAAAATCAAGTTACTCCCAAGTCATAACATTGAAATTTTATTCAGATTTGTAGAGAAATTAATTTTAATGTGATAAGTCGCGTTGATAACGACGCAAATACTAATCCGTCAATGAACTCGCTAAATGAAATGTGATTCTCGTACATATGAGTATATTATGGATACGTCGAGAGCAGCACATTTTGAACACGTGTACATATATCTTCTTATCTTGTTGATTCGATATGCGTGAACAGAAGCATGGAAAATCAAATCGGATTATTTCTGATTACATCAAATTTTCCACTTTTCATTTAAATATAAAAAAAATATTTTATAGGAGATTAGCAACAATAAAAATTGAATGACGCGTATTCATAATGCAGAGATACTTGAACATAAAAGTTTTTAATTAAAGTTAAGTGTTATTTCCCGTAATTTTCATCGAATCACTTTTTGTGTTGTTTAGTTTTTTTAAAAATAACTCTATAATGTTTAAAAAAAAAAAAAGTTTCTAACAATATAAACAAACACATTGTTATTGTTAATGATAATGCTATTATATGCATATAATACGAGTAATAACGTAATAAAGGTAAATAAACATGTATAATATAAAGGTATTTCCCAAACGGAAATTAGAGCAAAGTTTTTCACAGTACATTATTCCGATATAGTTAATTAACTTGTAAATAAATCTATCAAGTGGATAAGTTTGATGTCCGCATTGAGATTATCAATTTCTAAAGTACCTATAATAAGCTGAGTTAACCCCCACACAAAATGGGGTGCATTTTTTAAATAATCATCATTTTATAAAATGTATTTTGCACACGACATAAACACTTTGTTGCAAACGTTATCTGTCAATACTATTAGATTACTATTATTGTTTACAAACTATTGTAAGTTGTGAAATGTGATATTTATTGTTATACTCTTATCTGTTACCTGCCAATGCCATACGGAATAATCAAATTCCTAGAAGTCTAAGCATTTGAAGAAGAATGCAACAATGTTATCTTATACAAGTTGGATGTTATTATCTAATTGGAAAGATGCAACGCTTTTTCTCAAAATTATTTTTCATTTAATTTCCACCTAAAGTAAGGTAACAGTAACACGAATGAATTTCGCCGGAATATTTCGCTCAATTGCTTCAACAGTGACACAAATCAAAATTCACTCATTTCTATAAGATATTCGAATCAAATAATTCCCAATATATTTTTATTATTTTGTACCAAAAATATACTCTCTTATTTAATTATTTCTAGCAAATTAGGTAAAATCTCATATAAAAAATCACTCAATTCGTGAGTGATATTTTCAAATCGCTTTACTGAAAAATTAAAAAATTCTCGCAGCAAATGGGCGATTTTATTTTAAGATTAAATCAAAGTCTTTTACTCCAATAAGCACTTTGAAAATTTAAAGTAATTATGAAAGAATAGATCTAGCATCGGAGTGAAGTTTTTGCTATAAATATTCACTGTGATTTATCTCTAAGTTCTTAGAATTGAAAAAAACACTCAAAAATTGAATTTCAAATAATATTTGAAAATTTTTAATAAACAAAAATATTTCAACACTATTAAAACGAAAAAATTTAAATTTTAGGAACAGTTTTGAGTTAAAATTTTAAAAGCAAAACACACTAGAAATCGCAGAGAGGTGAATACAAAAACCAAACATGTAATTTGAAATGTTTAAGAAATTTTGAACTTCACTCAATGATATTCCAGGACCAGTTCGGTCATCTCTTTGCGATCCGCAGGGGACAAATTACATAATTTAAAATGTTTAAGAATTTTTGTATTTCACTCAATGATATTCTCTCTCGAATAACAAGAACCTGTAAGATTTCCGAGCGATTGGTTAAGTTAGATTGACTTCTTCTTACATCAAATACAATACGCGAAATAAATTAGCACTTAAGATATTGGAAATTACCCGAGAAAAATTTGCATAATATTAAAGAATTATAAAAATTAAGACCCGATTGAGGATGTAGGAATAGAAAAAAATTTATTTTACAAATTCGATTTTATTTACTTTTGAAAAACGCTGTTTTTACAAACAATTTTGAGTGACATTTTAAGTGCTCTACTGAAAAATTAAAAAAATTGGGATTGTGTCACTCTTCCATCAATTGAGCGATTTTTGTATGCTCCGTAATGGCCTAGTTAAATAATTTCATATGTTTAAGAATTTTTGTATTTCACTAAATGATAATCTTACTCGAATAACAAAAGCACAGAAATTTTCGAGCATGTGGTTAGAAAAGATTGGTTTCTTAAATCAAATACTAATTCAGAACCATTTCGATCACCTCTGTGCGATCCGTAGGGATCGAGCTATTTAATTTAAAAATTTTGAGAAATTTTGTATTGTATTACACTAAATGATATTCTCTCTCGAAAAATAAAAATCTCAAGAATTTTCGAGCATGTCGTTAGATAAGATTGGTTTTTTACATCAATTACAGATTCAGAACTACTTTGATCACTTTGTTGCGATCCGCAGGGGCAAAGTTACATAATTTCAAATATTTAAGTATTTTTGTATTACACTCAATGATATTTTCTCTCGAATTACAGAAATCTCAGCGTTTTCCGAACATGTTGGCTAAATAAGATTTGTTTCTTACGTTAACTACTAATTTAGAACCGCTTCGATCACCTCTCCGCGATTAGTAGTGTGTTTTTTTTAAAATGTAATTTTATAAAATTCACTCAAATCCAATTTTTGAGTGTTTTTTCAATTCTAAATACTTATGGCAGTATGTAAGTATCTAAGTAGTTATTTTGGCATAAACTTCACTTCGATGATCTAATAACGAAGCTGAATTTAGGCGGCAAATTCGGATAGGGGTCCAGTTATTTCGAGAGCAAAGAATCGATTGAGATGAGTCCGAATTTCGGCCAAATTCAAAAAGAAGATACATACACCACTTTCATGGAATCCACGCGCGCTCGCCTTAAAACTGGCGCACCTCAAACACCCACTGGTCAAATGATCAAGAGAATACGTTGAAACTTTCACCACAAGACACAAGGCATGCAATAAAAAAGTCAACCGTTACGTTCGTCAACAAAGCAATAAAGCGCAGAACCCATGGGAGGAAAAGGATGGCACCCAAAAACTTATAAACGAGTGGGAATCTGAACACGCATGGTTAGCGCAGATTAGCGCTCACCGATATACGACATTACGAACGAATGCCTGCAAGCTATAAAAAACAAGGAAATAGACATCGAGAGTTGGGATCCAATTACGCCCTACACGATATCAAAGAAACTCGAAAGTGAATCAGTGAGAGTATACGCGATGTTACTTGAAATTTCAAAAGACATTCAAAGCGTAGGAAGTTTTATGAAGCTCATAGAAGAGCCCGTGAAGTTTCTAACAAAAAACAACACGTAACACGTATACGGTTCCAATTGGAAATGGCGAAAACAGAATTCTTATTGGATTCACATAGATTCCAATAGCCGCCATATTGAATTCTTTTAGTAGGTGATTTACACTGTTAAAATGCAAATTAGTGAAAATTTTATTAAAGATTATTATTATATTAAATAAAATCATAATTTACGTAAATAAATTTAAAATTGATAATAAATACAAAACATATTAGAAAAATATATAAATAACTTGAAAAAAAAAGATAGCACATAAATAAAAATAAAGCTTTAACAAAAAAAACACCAAATATGTACATATATTGCATTTTTCACTCAAAATATTGAGTGTTTTATCAATCTGGGCCAATAACAAGCCACTTCCAGGGATAACGGCAAGTTACCACTATATAGCCCTTTCCTGACCTGTCTACACTTGCAGCAATTGAGCGATTTATGTATGCTCCACAACGACCTAGTTAAATAATTTCAAATGTTGAAGAATTTTGTATTACACTCAATGATATTCTCTCTCGAATAACAAAAGCACAGAAATTGTCGAGCATGTGGTTAGAAAATTTTCCCTACTTAATTCAAATACCAACCCAGAACCACTTCGATCGCCTCTGTGCGATCCGTAGTGATCGAGCTATTTAATGAAAAAATTTTAAGAATAATTGTTTTGACTGCACTCAATGCTATTCCCTCTCGTAAAATAAAAATCTCAGAAATTTTAGACCAAGAGGATAGGTAAGATTGTTCTTTTCCATCAAATACTAAATCAGAGCTTCTTTGATCACCTCGGTGCGATGCACAGGAGCCAAGTTACATAATTTCAAATATTTAAGTATTTTTGTATTACACTCAATGATATTCTCTCTCGAATTTTACAGAAATCTCAGCCTACTAATTTAGAACCGCTTCGATCACCTCTCCGCGATTAGTAGTGTGTTTTGTTTTAATAAAATGTAATTTTATAAAATTCACTCAAATCCAATTTTTGAGTGTTTTTTCAATTCTAAGTATTTATGGCAGTATGTAAGTATCTAAGTAGTTATTTTGACATAAACTTCTCTTCGATGATCTAATAACGAAGCTGAATTCAGGCGGAAAATTCGTATAGAGGTCCAGTTATTTCGAGAGCAAAGAATCGATTGAGATGAGTCCGGATTTCGGCCAAATTCAAAAAGAAGATACATACACCACTTTCATGGAATCCACGCGCGCTCGCCTTAAAACTGGCGCACCTCAAACACCCACTGGTAAAATGATCAAGGGAATACGTTGAAATTTTCACCACAAGACAGAAGGCATGCAATAAACAAGTCAACCGTTACGTTCGTCAATAAGGCAATAAAGCGCAGAAACCATGGGAGGAAAAGCATGGCACCCAAAATTTATAAACGAGGGGAATCTGAACACGCATTATTAGCGCAGATTAGCGTTCATCGATATGCGACATTACGAACGAAAGCTATAAAAAACTTGGAAATAAACATCGAGAGTTAGGATCCAACTACCATCTACGCGATATCAAAGAAACTCGAAACTGAATCTGTGAGAGTATACGGGATGTTACTAGAAATTTACTAGAAGACATTCAGAGCGTAGAAAGTTTTATGAAGTTCATAGAAGACCCCTGAAGTTTCTAACTAAAAATAACACGTATACGTATAAGGTTCCAATTGGAAAACATGGCGGAAACAGAATTATTATTGGATTCAAATACACTGTTTACACTGTTAATATTTTATAAATACAAATTAGTGAAAATTTTATTAAAAATTGTTATTATATTTAAATAAATTCATAATTTACATCAAATTTAAAAAAGATAATAAATACAAAACATATTAGAGAAATATATAAATAACTTAGAAAACTATAAATAAAATTAAAGCTTTAACAAAAAAAACATCGAATATGTTTATTGCAATTTTTCACTCAAAATATTGAGTATTTTATCAATTTGGGTCAATAACAAGCCACTTTCAGAGATTAGGACAAGATGCCACTATATAGGTCGAATGGGTCTAACTATAGAAAGCATTTTCCCATATAAGGTTTTTCCTAGTGGGGAAAAAAAAGTGTTACATTTTCTCCGCTAGGAAAAACCTTATACCGGAAAATGTTATCTAAAAAGCCAATCCGACCTATTTAGTGGTACCTTGCCCTAATCTCTGGAGGTGGCTTGTGGTGTATATGGACCAATGTTCAGATGATAAAATACACCTTATTTCGATCGAAAAATTGCAATTAACAATTCTGATATTTTTCCTGTTAAAGCTTTTATTTTCATTTATTTTTTAACTAACTCACTCATGATTTTAATAATTTATTTTTCTAATCTTTTTAATCCGATTTAAAAATTATAATTTTTAAATGTACTTGATTCGGACAATAATTTAACAGTGTAATAAATCACACTCTATTTATTCTAATAAGAATTTAATATTGAGTGGTCCTAACACATACATAATTTGGATTTTTTGTTAGAAACTTCACATCGGTCCTGCTAGATGTCTAGACCCCAAGAAAAATCGATATTATTTTTGAGTACTCTGATTACACAGAGTTCTCACGATTATTACGTCATCAATGCGTTTGCTTAAAGTTATTAATTTAGTCCTACGAACTGAAGCCGTAATTTTAGAATCCAATATAACAGATTGTTGAAGTTTTGAAGTTTTTGTTCCTTCTGTTACTGGTTGTCAAATAATTTATGTTAACATTTGCAAGAAAAGTTCAGACCCGGCTAAAAATGACGTATTGAAAAGGTAATGGCACCAATGATCCAGAAAATATCACTCATTTGCTGCAACAGTATCACAACTTAAAATTTTTAATTTTTCAGTAGAGCGATTTGAAAATATCACTCAAAATTGTTTAAACGACGTTTTTCATAAGTAAATAAAAATATAATTAGTAAAAGATTTTTTTTCTGTTCCTACATCTTCAATCGGATCTTAATTGTTGAGTCATTGTCGAATTGACTCATTTTTATATAGAATTTTACCTAATTTGCTAGTAACTACATAAGAGAGGATGTTTTGATAGTTTGATCAAAATCGGGGGAAATTGGGAATCGTTTGATTGGAATATCTAAGAAATGAGTGAATTTGGGATTGTATCAATTGTGCAGCAAATGAGCGATATATGAAATAACTTGGATTATACGTAATTGGGTGTGCAGGTGTCTCAATTGTAAATTAAATATGCACAGTTTACTGTAAAAGAATTCAATTTGAGTCTGTGTTGCTGAGCTTATAACATTAAAAAATGTAAAATGTAAAATGTATTTCCCCAACTGAAATTTGTATTTAAATGAAGCGAGGTCGGAACCTCGCGTTTACTCAGCTTGCGTTCACATGGCAGCAAAAAATCCCCATAGTGATGAGTGTACAATATTCGATGAAACAATATTTTTGGAATTCGGTTATTTTAGTTTTGTGCTGAATCTAAATGCAAATTGCTTGCGTTAGTTATGTTAAGATTGATTGAAGAATAGTTATTGTTAGTGATTAGTCAAACTATAGTTTATATTTTTGACAAAAATATGCTTATTTGTTCAAAATACACTATTTTAGATTTATGATGTTGCTCAGTTCAATTTAAATCGTCTACCTTCCAAAACAGACGAATGTAAAATTATATTGAGTAAACTTTGATATCACTTGCGTGATATAAGAGACGCAACAAAGTTACATAAGATTATTGTTTACCATTTGTTTACAAGTCCAGCTCACTCTCGATTCTTACACTGGAGTAGTTTATCTTGTTATTCTAACTAGAAGTCAAATGAGTTTACATTTGACTAAATACTACACTTTCATAATAAATTGTTCCTTAGTATATAAACCTGTAATAATAAAACCACGTTAGGGGTAAGCAAGAGGACGTAATGAAGCACTTCAGTGATCTAGATTATTCCTAAAGAATGTAATATTTAGATGCGGAAATAGGACAGCGCATTCAGTGACACTACAAAATGGCAAAAATCCTCAATATTGAGCATTCGTTTTTAGGAGATATTTACATTCATATTTTGGTCATTGAATTGGACGTAAAGGCTAATAATTTGGTCTAAACGATCACTTAAAAAACTTTCCATTACAATTGTTAAAGTCGTATTCTAAAGTATCTGCTCTAGCCAAAATTTTTATGTGTAAAAGTTTAATTTTTTTGGCTCCCACCACTGTATATACATATATAGAGAGATCACAAAATATCTCCCTTTATCGGGCAATAATCGATTAAAAATATTCAGACACAGAGAATATCGGGCCCTAAGTCATATATTTAATTAGTAATGAACGCAAAGAACTAAAATTAGTGCAGTGGTTTTAACAGCTGGAATTTGAGTCTTAATAACCCGTTAACTTTGATTTATGATTTGTCGCATTATTTATCATTATCACTCCAAGTAAGCCGCTCAGATAGGCCAACACTACACGCAACAACCCAGAAGGCGCTAGCATTCACATTGTATCAGTTCAACATTAAAAGTAGCCCCACTAAAGCATGTTAGCTTGACCGCAGGCTTGAGCTAATGGTAGTAGTACTTTTAAGCGATGTTACCAAGCCTATTGCCAAATCAAACACGCTATCAACAGTTTCCTAAATCGTTTTGGATTTGCTGTTCAAACAACCAGGACGCTGAATTACGTTTACCGCCAACCGCAGGTCCGAGATAATATGACAACACATAATTGAAAAATGGAGTTCTTCGAACTTCCTCAAAAATAGCAGTTAAATACTATACTTCTAAAATTATGTTATTGGTTTTTCATGGTTACATTGATATGAGAACAGTAGAGCCCATATTACCCAAAATTCCGATAGATATACAAAAACTTCTTGACATGAATATGATTGTGAATAATAATAATGTCTTAACTTGCTGCTGCCTAATCTTTTCTGTGCCAGAATCCATTAATTAAAATTTCGAATGCATAAAATAATGGCGAATTGCGATTGTAATAATAAACATTGCGAAATGGCATTTATTTTGTTGTGGGTCCCACCAGACTCAAATTAATTGGCCTTGAAATTCGCAAAAAAATAGTCGTACTATCTATTTTTTTCTTGTTTTCATTCATAATTTGTCAAAATTAGTTTGAGTCGTAATTCGTAACTCGTACTCGTAATGCTTACATAATAACCCCCCTGACCCGGATCATATCATGCGTCAAGAAACACAGCTACTACATACTAATAGAATAATTACTTTGTGCGCCATCTCTTATCAAATAGATTTATTTATCGCGATAGAAGATTTGTATCGGTCATAATATGGCCTGTTTTTTTTATTGTGTCCGAGATATCATAAAAATCAGAGAGATAATTTATCTGACAAATCGGAGAATATTTTATTATTTTCATGCTTTTTACTTCAGTTTTATACTGAAAATATGTAATTTGGGAAACTGTTTTGGGGCGGTGATGCTTTTTATGGCCTTACTTGAGTGTCTAAATATAATCTTACCAATAAATGTTTAAATGTCGTGAACATCACGCTCAAAATGTGTGAACTTGGATAGTTTGTTTGTTTATTAGTGTTTTGTGGTCCGATCTTTCCATCATTTTTTTGTGGTTCAGTAGGTAGTACGGTCAGCAGGAATATCATATTTGTTGAATTGTCGTGGAGTTGATGTACTCTGATTGAAAAAACCACGTGAGCAAACACGACTAGAAGCCTAAAGGAAAATTTAATCAAATCTGAAGCTTTTAAATTATGTGCTCGCTTATTGAATTTTCAACCGGAACTAAAAACTGGGATTATAAAATATGTGTTTTGAAACATGTTTTAAAATTTCGACACGACTTTGAACGAACCCATTCATGCTCGATTTGCTGCTTTCTCAAAATATCCCGTTTCTAATGTAACAGTTGCCTTTCCTAAAAATAAAACGATTCTACTGCAAAAAAGAATATTGTTACGGAACAAATTACTTGGCTGGTTTTAAATCCATAGAATACAGTAGTTCGGAGCACATCGGTATTGATTTCCATAGATATTGATGCATTGAGCACTCGCACCTTGTTTTCTTCACATGAGCGAGGTATGATGTAGAAATTTACAGAGCAGAACTGGGTCCCTATTCTTGAAATCGGTGAAAATTTCCGTAATCGGAATACAATTTGCTACGAAATTCTTTCTACAGTGAAACCTGTTAAGTTGGACACCTTTTTAAGTTGGTCAACTGGCTAAATTGGACGATTTTGTCATGCGCCAACTGGCTAAGTTGGACGATTTTGTCTTGCATTTTTAACCCATTCCCGCAAATTACGGCTATAGCTGTCAAATTTTTGTTGATATATATGCAAATGACGGCTATAGCCGTCATGCATATTTTAATGGTTCATCTATATGTTTCATTTTATAGGCGTAATATTTGAAAAAATAATCCGTCGAGATATATTTTTCTAGCCGACGGCAAAATAGGGATAGAATAATTTTGAGTATATAACATAAGCTATAAAATTGTTAATACATAATATGTTTACTAACAAAATAGTATGTACATATGTTCACTAACAAAATATTATCTGTGGCTATTATGAAATAATTATACACTATACGAGTATATAAGGAAATTCAATAGATTTGTGATATTGTTAACAATATTATATGTAGTTATGTTTCTTGATTTACCATTTCAAAAATATTCATGATCTTAAGAATTCATTTATTTAAATAGATTATGTGCTTTAAATTACAAATTAAAATTAATTAAAATATGCAAAACGGCTTTTTAGCAGTCATTTGCCTACATATCACCAAAAATTTGACGGCTATAGCCGTCATTTGCTCTGCAGAGAAAAATGATGTGATGAGCAAATGACGGCTATAGCCGTCGAGAGTTTTCATGGGAAAACTGTGAGAAAATGTAATAATTTTCACTTCCAAACATATAAAGAATGCTCAATTTCATATGGCAGTCATAATCAATTGAAAAAAAAGTGTGGTTCTGAGCACGGTCATCGATATAAAAGTGTGCGGGAATGGGTTAATTATTCTTCAACAAAAAATTTACTGCGTGGACGCCCAAAAGCTGTTAATTTTGATTTTTGTTTAAAACCTTTTCAAGTTGGACACCTTTATAAGTTGGCCGTTTTTACGGTACCGTGAGTGTCCAACTTACACAGTTTCCACTGTATTACAAAAAAGATTTCTATTATATATTTACCTACTAAGCGAATAATTCCGTATCGATTTACTCAGTCGGAATTTTTTCTTTAGTCAGGGGAGAAATTATGTTTCTTAATTTAAAAAAAGCTAAGAAATTTAAAAAAAAATTAGGTGTGCTTTAGACCACACTACTGAAGTAAAACTTCTAATATATATTTAATATTTATAATATAATATAGAAAAATTATAATATTGAAAAAAATTGGTCACCCTGTGCGTTCTCGAGTGTCACCTAGCCGTTTATGTCTGATGCCACAAGAGGTAACCTTGTAACTTGGTAACTTTTTCAAAGCCAACTAGTCGTAATAGATAATGTTTATGTATGTGTAACAAAATGGACAAAAAAATCCTTTTTGAAATCTCTTCGGATAGTAAAAATGGCCTTGAAATATTTTTTATTTCATTTATGTTTGTGTAATGTGGTTTCATCGAAAATTTGTTTAAGTCGCATTAAAACCTGTATCATAGGCAAACGGGGAAAGAAACGAAGAAAGAATCGGTTTCTGTGATACCTCGTGTGGAATGGAGCTGTAATATAGAAAAAAATACATATATAAAATATATCACACGGATGAATTTTTTTGGTCACCCTGTGCGTTCTGGAGTGAGTAAGTGAGTGAGTGACATAGATGTTATAATATAGAAAAAAAAATTTTTTTTTGGTCACCCTATGCGTTCTCGAGTGAGTCAGTCAGTGACATAGAAGTCTATATTATGACTTTTCAATTTTCCAGTTTTTCGATTTTCCAATTTTCAAATTTTCCAATTTTCCAATTTACCAACTTTCCAAATTTCCTATTTCCATATTTTTTTATTTTCCAATTTTTCAATTTTCCAATTTTTCAATTTTTCAATTTTCCAATTTTCCAATTTACCAGTTTTCCAATTTTCCAAATTTCAAATTTTCATATTTTCATATTTTCATATTTTCCTATTTTCCTATTTACCAGTTTTCCAATTTTCCAAATTTCCAAATTTCCAATTTTCCAATTTTCATATTTTCCTATTTTCCAATTTTCTAATTTTCCAATTTACAAATTTTCCAATTTTGCAAATTTCTAACTTTCCAATTTTCCAATTTTTTCAATGTTCCAATTTTCCATTTACCAATTTTCCAATTTTTCGATTTTCTTATTTTCCAATTCTTTTAACCAATTATTAAAATAAAATGGTATCAACTAATGTTCCACCTAGGGATTTATGAATTGTCATGGCACATCCTGATACTAAAGGAAAATGATTTCGTTTTGCGTTTATTGTTTCGTTCGCCTCGTTCGATTACATTTTTCGTAACGCATTTGCCAGCTTAGTCCCCAAGTCAAGCGTGCCTAAAGAAGTTTTACTTCAAAAATTATTAAAGTAGCCGGCGAAAAATTTTAGTACTTTATATTACTAAAATTTTTCATAGCAAATTGTATTCCGATTACGAAAATTTCCACCGTTCTCAAGAATAGGGCCCCTGGTCAGATTAGGAACCAGATTGTAGCTACATATCCAATTGTTGCTCATATTAATTTTAGTGTGTTATGCAAAACGCTTGTGGCCAATTTGGCCAGGTTTTACTCTATATTTTATTGTAATATTAATTTGCATTAATTAAAATCTCCGGAGACAGAAGTTCAAAGTGTGTAGATCATTTAATCACAACCGACGTAATTACAATAATTGTCGACTTATCTACGATTAGTTGGCGTTGTCTACGAGTAGTCAAAGTTGTCAACGAGTTGTGGGCGAGTTTTCGACGCGATGACGTAATAATTAGTAGTTGACGCGTTAACACCTGTCTCTGGAAACAAGCAATAATTCTGTTCATCAAGTGGTTCTTGCTTAAGCAGATACTGTACTTAGTGCGTAAGTGTCAGTAAAACTTTATTTGTGCGGGCAAGAGGATTATCCTCGAAAGGCATATAATTACAGCCAAGAAAGTTTAAGATTTAAATTGAACTGTGCCATGTTTACAGTATTTGATGTCTTTGGCGTTACCACACTAGAGCACAAAAATCATAATTTTTTTTTTGCTATTCGCTTAAAACGTTCGTCCTGAATTCTTATTATTTGATAATTCTGAATCCTTGATTCGCCAAATTAATCATTTAATAATTTTTTGTTGAAAATGTCGTTTAATTAAAATCTCGGATAAATCTCTCAATATCAACTAACATTACGAATCTAACTACATGAAGTAAGATGCGGATCGTATCCTATATGTTTTCCAGATGCAAGGATAGTGGATTAGGGATTGATTGATTGATTGATTGATTGGACTGTAGAACCAAGTACTTGACGAGTGTCCCGGTTAACGCCGGGCCTATTCCTACAGCCTTTTATACACATAACAATAGGAGGGATAGGAAAGGTTTTTTTTTTTTTGGGACAGAACGACCCGGTTTCAGACACCTAGCGATCGTACGGCACAACACAATTCTAATCTACTTCTAATCTACGGAGGGGGGATAAAGGTTTAATAGGTTCAATGGATAACGATGATATTGGTCTTCAAAAATTGCTTCTTTAAATCAGCAACCTGATAAAAAAATATTATTATTTCACGAGCATCTGGAAATTCCCTGAAATATAATTCAACATTAATAATTTCCAGCTTCCTAAAATAAAATTGATTGATTAATTCACTCCGAATACAGTCACCTAGGTAAATCCGATAGTGAGTAATAGAAACACAACACAATTCTAAACTACACAATCATCAATTAATATTTTAAAGAAGTATTAGTCCACAAACATCTTAAGACTCCTGAAATTTAATTCTTCATTAATGTTTTTCGGCTTCCTAAATAATACAAACATTTATTGATTAATCCTCCTAAAACTCAACAACTTACAAAAGAATTTCCTGAAATCATAGTTATTAGAATTATATTAATTATAAAACTAAACTGAAATCCAGTAGCATTTAAAAATTATACTGTAAACATGGTTGGGCTGTATAGTACTTAAATTGTCAGACTAATATTTTGAAACTTACAACCAATTTCTCAGAATTCCATCGTCAAGGATAGTGGATTAGGGATTGTAGTGAAAATCACTAAGCTTAGTAACACGAGAGTGTAACAGTTATTTTGGTAACGGGTCTTTTGAATACGAAACCATTACTCATTTTACTGTAAGTCGATAAATGATACGCTTCAGACCAATTTACTGGTAGCAAATAATCTTGATATTTTGATTCAGCAAGTTTGAATCTGTGATCGTAGTTATTAAACTATCAACTAAAAATGAGCTAGTGTTAGTATCAACGAATTTGGGATTTGCTTCTTGCATGTTGTATCTCTATTCACTCGTTTTAGGTGATATTTTAGAGATTACATTGATGTTTCCCAAAGTCCCCCAAAGTGCAGAGTAGACGGTGGTATAAACTGCCACTGAATTCCAATGTCGGCTATTTCTCGCTGGAGATTAGAGATCAGGAGTTTCTGGTCGTAGAGCTTCTTGTTTATTCTATTTTAATTGTGCCCGCGCTCCATCGAAATTGGTTCTATTATCGCTGTTAATATATTGGCACAGTCCCGTTCTAGAGAGAGATAAATCGAAGGCAACGATAAAGACTATAGAAGATTGATCGCCTACCTTACGGCGGTCTTCACTATTGAAATTCGCTGGTATTTTCTATCATGATATTTTTTGTTTGTATGAGTTTTTTTCAAAGTATTGAAAAATATTCGTTGACGGAATATCATGTCCGAGAATATTACTTTCATGATAATCGTTACATGTTTTTGTCAAATCATTTGTTTGGGATACGTACGTACACTCAAAAAAAATTTACAAAATTTTTGTAAATATACAGCACACAAAATAATTTGTAAATTTAATAACGTCCCTTTCAATTTTATGGTTAATATTTTGTATATTTACCGAAATTTTTATTAAATTTACAAATTTTATTGTATTTTTTTCAATATTTTCAATTTTATGAAAATTTTATTGAATTTATTAAAAAAAAATTATTTTTACAATTTATTTTTATAATTTACAAATTATTTTGTGTGCTGTATATTTACAGAATTTTTTTTTGAGTGTACGAAATTCAAATAAACATTAAAGAAATACAAATTAAAAATAAATAAAATTAGAAATGGATTTCGATGAACAAATTGAAACTCTGCCTAAAATAAATCGGCTTGAACATATTGAAAAATGGGTTTTAGAATTACAATTTTTTGAAGTGCAAAGATTTTAAGATCGAAACGACTCTAAAGTTTACTTGTTATTTTCCATAAACATTCATTTACTCTATCTATACAAATGAATAAGCTTTAACGTATTTTGTGTAGTAAATTGCGTTTGCGTCATATTTTCTAAAAAGTGTGGTAAAAATAAATTAAATATATTGCCCCTATAAAAAACCCAAACTTAATGCGTAAATCAAAGAACTGACATTGTCCTATTCCACACGAGTAGTCCAGGGAAGTTAGGAAACATAGCGGAAATTGTTAGGGACAGCAGATATCGAGATGCGGTTTTCTGCATTGTATTCAGGAAGGTCCCAGGAAAAAAGTCTATATCGTCTGTTTTAGCCATTTTTTGAAAAATGCCTTCTGGCACGGAAAATTCATTTTCGAATTGCATCATTACTTGCACGGAAATCGTTATTCGCTCGGAAATCGTTACTCCGAGGGTTTTCAGGGCTGCCAAACTCGATTCTGGAATTAGAATTACCCGGGGATGTACGGGGGTGCTTCTGTGTGGGTGCGCGGCGGGAATTGGGGAGAAATGGCAGCGTGCATGAAAATCGCTCCAAACTCGTTACTCGGGGGTTTTCGGAGATGCCGAATTCAATTCTGACATTGGAATTACCCGGAGGCTGCTCTGCGGGGGTATCCGAATGTTCATTCTCGGGGCATTGCATAGTCCATGGGAAGCGCTCCAAACTCGTTACTCGGGGGTTTTCGGGGATGCCGAATTCAATTCTAGTATTAGTTTTCCCCGGGGGCGCTTGGGGTGGCTCTGTGGGGTTGTCTCTGGGGTGTAGCAGAGCAAAAATGCATGCTGAAGCCACCAATTCTAAAAAAATCGATCTTGCACGCATAATCCCGACTGCCAATGCGTAACCGAGCATATCAAGCGTGTCTATTTCAAAGTGGAGGCTTGGTATGGTTCACAAGGTCAAGACGAGACCATAGATCCGTTGGAATGGGGGTGGGAATTGGTGAATGGAGAGCTCAGTCCTGTCACCATGACCCAGGAAGCCGGTCCCGAGGAAATTTTAAGCAAATTTTCTTGTTCTTGTGAAACCGACTGTGGCACGAGGTGCGGGTGCCACCGAAGTGGGTTGGAATGCTCACTTGCATGCAAGCATTGCAATTGCAATTGCTCAAACCAAAAAGGCATTTCCAACGGTGCCGAGAATAGTGACGAGGAAGAAGATGAAGAAGGGGAAGAAGATAAAGAAGGGGAAGAAGAAGAAGAGTTTGAACAAGATGTTTAGTATTTAAGTTTATAACGAATAATTCAAAAATAATAAAAACTCCTATTTGTTATTTAAATAAAGTATTATTTTCATAATTTGTAATTTTTCACTTTCTCCTTTACCATTTCCCACAGTCACTCCCGAGCGCCCCCGGGGAAGTCTAATGGTAGAATTGAATTTGGCATCCCTGAAAACCCCCGAGTAATGATTTTGGAGTGATTTTCATGGATGCTGCCATTTCACCCCCTCTCCATAAAACCACACAGAGCGGCCTATTAGAAATATAATGCTAGAATTGAATTCGGCATCCCCGAAAACCCCCGAGTAACGAGTTTGGAACGCTTCCCACGGACTATACTATACCTCCCCGCCCCCCAAAATGACCCCTCGGATACCCCAACAGAGTCGTCCCCGGGTAATTCCAATGTCAGAATTTAATTCGGCACCCCCAAAAACCCCCGAGTAACGAGTTTGGAGCGATTTTCATGCACGCTGCCATTTCTTCCCCAATTCACCCCTCTCGCACCCCCACAGACAGATCCCCCCCCCCGTGCACCCCCGGGTAATTCTAATGCTGGAATCGAGTTTGGCAGCTTCGAAAACCACCGAGTAACGATTTCCAGCCGTTTCTATAATGTCCCTACAATTGGAAAATGCATATTCAGGCCCAGAAAGCATTTTTCAAAAAAATGGCTAAACCAGACGATATAGACTTTTTTCTGGGATCTTCCTGAACACAATGCAGAAAACCGCATCTCGATATCTGCTGTCCCTAAAAATTTAAGCTATTCCGGTCGATTTTGATCTAAATGCCTTGGGCCGAGAATAGTGATGAGGAAAAAGATGAAAAAGGGGAGGAAGATAAAGAAGGGGAAGAAGAAGAAGAGTCTGAACAAGATGCTTAGTATTTAAGTTAAAAATTTAAGTTTATAACGAATAATTCAAAATAATAAAAACTCCTATTTGTTATTTAAATAAAGTATTATTTTCATAATTTGTGATTTTTCACTTTCTCCTTTATCATTTCCCAAAGAGCCACCCCCAGCGCCCCCGGGGAAGTCTAATGATAGAATTGAATTTGGCATCCTCGAAAACCCCCGAGTAATGATTTTGGAGTGATTTCATGGATGCTGCCATTTCCCCCCAGAAAACCTCACAGAGCCACCCCCGACCGCCCTAGTAGAAATTTAATGCTAGAATTGAAATCGGCATCCCTGAAAACCCCCGGGTAACGACTGTGGAACGCTTCCCAAGGACTATGCCTCGTCCTTGAAATATTTTTTATTTTATTGATGTTTGTGTTAGTGTCTGCACCGAAAATGACGAAAAACTTAACAAAAAAAACTATTAAATGTGATAAAAACAATTTTTTGGCATGCTTCAGCATGAAGATGAAAGAAAATTATCAGTTGAGTCTACTTAGTGCAAGCAGAATGGAAAATAGGAAGGAGCAATAGTGGTTACTAACTAAAAAAATATATGGAAAAATTCAGATTTCATAAGGGTGTATAACGAAATTTCGGTTTTCAAAACCTCGGTTTGTCAAATTCTCGGTTTTTTTCTAAATCGCGGTTTTCAAAATCTCGGTTTTCAAAATCCCGGTTTTCAAAATCCCGGTTTTGTATAAAAAAAAACCGATTTTTAGGAAAGTTTGGATTTTTAAAATTTGGCATGTGGAAAAATGGGACTCTTAAATGATTTTTTGACAAAATTCAAAAATGAGTTTGCTATAAAATTCTAGAAAATGGCTAATAGGGATGGAATTTGGATGGAGGGCTAAGTGCCCGTGAGAGTTATCGAAGCCGTTAGCCTCTACAATTATTGCATTTCAAAATGTTGCATTAACAAAATATTGCGTTTTTTATTAATCTTGCAACTACTGAAATGTTGCAATTACAAAACTTTATTAATTATTTTGTACAATTAGAACTAGAAGAAAAGAAAACCGGGATTTTGAAAACCAAGATTTCGTAGTACACCCTTTCATAATTGTAAAAACTAAAGTTAAAATTTTAATTAAGAAGAATTTATTAGTCGTCCGTGAATTTAATTTATTTAAGAATTTTTTTCGGCTTTTCGGACAAAATATTATTTTAATGGACACCCATACAATGTTTACGACTATTTAAGTCGCAGAAAACAAAGAGGCCATTTATTAACAATTGTTAATAAATGGCCTCTTTGTTTTCTGCGACTTAAATAGTCGTAAACATTGTATGGGTGTCCATTAAAATAATATTTTGTCCGAAAAGCCGAAAAAATTCTTAAATAAATTAAAATTTTAATTAAATTTTTTTTTTTTTTTAAAATGAATTAAAGATTAGAAGATCACCGCTTAATTCGTGTAAAGAAGTTTTTTCAAAGGTCATTTACTACTTATTGGTAAAGTTAAAAAACTGAAAGATTTAATTAGTTTCGCGGAGCGAAGGTTCATTTCTTCCGTAGTGCGTTAATGTCAGCAACAATTCGACGCTTACCGACTGTTTTTAAATTGATTAGCTTTAGCCGCTCCATTATGGAGGTCAGTTGAAGACATCTACCCAGGTTAGGTCACGTAACTCCTGCAGTGGCGAACAAAGATTGTGCACAGTTACACAGCCTTCGTTACGAAAGCTGTTCAAGTCGGCTTATAATAAAATCGAGTCAGTAGAGGTTCTTAATAACATCCGTCGTTTATAGACAGAATGAAGAGAATGGGCCCTAAATGGTTACCCTGGGACACTCTAGATCATTCGAAAAATTTTATACTACTATAACATCTAGGATATTTATAGTATATTCGATTTAGATTTATTAATTTATTTTAATCCGTGATCTTAAAGTAAAAATAAGGATTTTAATATTAATTCATTTTTATACTCTACATTCTTCCGGAATTTGCTATCTTGTACTTCTCTAAAAAGTATTCGACTAAAAACTTGCGAAAATTTTAGTCTAAGCCAAAATAAACCCATAGATTATTCCTTATTTAGTACGTCAAAAATTTTTATTTTCACAGATCAAAATTGATAACAAAAGATAACCGGTTATTTGAGTAATAATAATTTTTTTTTTGTACTTTGGTTTTTCATTTGGACTGGTGTATTGTGATTGTTCCGTATATTGGTCTATTTTCAGTACTCTCGAAAAATTCTTCCCCTTGCGTCAATCTGCGTGACAACAACTATGATAATCGACACTTACTTATACACAATCAACTTCCCAACCACACGATACTTTTCTTTCCGTTAACGCTGGATCGCGAATAAATTTGAATTTTTCACTTATAGATCACAAATGTGTAAAAATCACAACAATCAGTTTCGAACAGACGTCGCGACCTGATGAGAAGACTGATTTTTTCAAATAAATAATCTCATCTCTTCGAAACTGATTGTTGAGATTCTAACACATTTGTCAACTATAAGTCAAAAATTCAAATAAATAATAATTTAATTACAAAAGATGTTGAATTTCTGGCTTTCATGATTCTAATAATTAGTTTTTTCATTGCGCCCTTTTGGAAAATTTCCGCTTCCCACCGACTAGAAAACACTGCTTTAGATAATAAATTTGTATAATTTCCGTTTAATGCAGGTAATTTTTTATCGGAACGCGGACACCGAATATTTTTACTACCAAACAAAAAACACCTTTAAAAATAGAAAATTGTTTTTAGACTCAGTAATAAATAAGTGTGTAAATATTTTATCGATAAATTATGTTATGCCAATAAATGATTACACGGTGATTTCTAATTGATATAATTGCGCTAAACAAATAGAGTCTTTAACAACAACATTTTATGATATTCAATAACAATAAATATCACAGTATCAGAATGTGATCAGGTCTCTCCAGTAATTATATTTTGCAATATTTTTAAGTGTTTGATAGAGATTTGTGTGACTCATATTACAATTTAATATGACTGCGAAAGGGGTCTACTTTACTTTTCTTTCACTCCAACATGCATTACAGTTATATACTAGAACCTTATAGACTTTATCGTGCGATGTAAATACTTACAAAATATTCCACTTCATAAATTGTTTATAAAGTACAACCAACATAAGACGCCATTGATTAAATCCTTCAAAAAAGTATAAACAACCCATCGAACTATTATATCTAAATAATGTTATCATTGTTGTGAGGTTTATTCAACGGCCGACCTTCATTTCCGGCTTACGCCATTTCTACTTTAGAATTTTATTATCACTTATTGCGATAATGATTGGCTACCGTATTACGCACTGGTTCTAGATTTTATTTATTTATTCGTAATATTTATTCAGGCTGTAATGGAGAGTGTAACCGTTGGTGGTGCCATGGCTGCCACTTCAAGACCATCAAGGTTATAGTGGTTTCAGTAAATTTAATGTGTATACATCTTTGCCTAGTTCAAAAGGTTTTCGAGATATTTAGGTCTTAAAACACTAAGCACGTTCCATGTTTACATTTTTAAACCGTTGTCCGTGTACAATTTCAGAAGTCGTGTTTGTGATGAACCCGATGTTGTAATCCGAGGCCTAGGGGGTATGAGGGGCTCACATACTAGAGGAAAATCCTCGGGCATCCAGTCCTACCTTGAACACAGTGGCACGTTCCCGTTGTAATTCCCCGGGAATAGAGAACTGGGGAAACAATTTATATGTAATTTCTGTTCAAATATTTTTTTCCGGCATACTGAGGTAAAAAGCTAGTTTTTTGAAAACAAAATTAAATTGGGAATAATTTTCCCTGCCAAATTAGATATGCAAAATTTATTCCCAATTTATAAATATTTACATCAAACTTTTCTCCTCAGTAGGCCGGAAAAAAAATATTTGAACAGAACTTACAAACCTATGTATGTAAGGTTTTGCACTTCAAATTCACGATTTTGCAAATGATATTCAATTTTTTTTGTTCATTCACAACTTTTTACAAGTCAACCACAACTTTTTACAATTCAACCACAATTTTTTATACTTCATTGTCAGTTTTTTCGAAATCAACCTCAATTTTTGCAAAGCAAATTCGTGTTTTTCAAAGTAACTTCAATTAAATGCAAAGTAAATTCAAATATTTTTAACAAAAATTCAAGTTTTAATATTTCAAGTTGCTGGAGGGTAAGGTATGCTGGATGGAAATGAGATCGTTAAATGATTTTTGGAAGAAGATCTGGAATTAGGCAACTAGGGTCGGAAGTCGACCATTTTTTGACGGATTTTGATGAGATTGGGTATGTTGGATGGAAATGGGATTCAAAATGGTTTTAAGAAGAATTTCTGGAATATGGCCAGGATTGTTTATGCTGGGTCAAAATGGAATTTTAAGAAGTTCTGGAGTATGGCCACTTGGGGCGGAACTCGACCATTTCTTGGCGGATTTTGATGGGATTGGGTAAGTTGGATGGAAATGGGATTCTTAAATGATTTTTGGAATAAGTTCTGGAATATGGCCTGGTACGGAACTCGACCAATTCTTAAGCAATTAAGATAGGATTGTTTATGCTGGGTCGAAATGGAATTTTAAAATGATTTTTAAAAGAAGTTCGAGAATATACCCACCAGGAACGGAACTCCATCAATTTTTAACTGATTACGATGGGGTTGGGTATGTTGGATGGAAATGGGATTCTTAAATGATGTTTGGAAGAAGTTCTGGAATATGGCCACCTGAAACGAAGCTCGGCCATTTCTTAACCGATATTGATGAGATTTTGCATGTTGGATGGAAATGTGATTTTTGGAACTCGGTAATTTCTTAAACAATTATGATGGGATTTTGTATGGTGGATGGATATGGGGTTCTCAAATGCGTTTGGGAAGAAGTTTTGGAATAAGACCTGGAATGGAGCTCGACCATATCTTAATTAATAATATGAGATTTTGTATGTTGGATGAAAATGGGATTCTTAAATGATTTATGAAAGTTCTGGAATATGGCGAGTTCTTTCTGAATAAGTTCCCTCCCATGTGGCCATATCCTAGTATTTCTTCCAAAAGTTATTTATGGATCCCATTTTCATCCAACATACCCAATCACATCAAAATCCGTCAAGGAATGGTCTACTTCTTACACACTTTGCCTTATTCAAGAACTTCGTCCAGAATTTCTTCCAAAAATCAATTAACGATCTCATTTCCATCCAGCATACCCAATCCCATCATAATCGGTTAAAAATTGAACAAAGTTCTGTCCCATGTAACCATATTCCAGAACTACTTACAAAAATCATTTAAGAATCCCTTTTCCATCAAACATACCCAATCCCATCATAATCGGTTAAGAATTGATAAAGTGCCGTCCCAGGTGGCCATATTCCAGAAATTCTTCCAAAAATCATTTAAGAATCCTATTTCCATCCAACATACCAAATCAAGTCATAATCGGGCACTGAATTTGTTTTGCAAAAAATTTAGGAACTTGAAATATTAAAACTTGAATTTGTGTATTTGAATTTACTTTGCATTTAATTGTTAATTGTGTTAAGTTAATTTGAAAAAACACGAATTTGCTTTGCAAAAAATTGAGGTTGATTTAGAAAAAATTGACAATGAAGTATAAAAAATTGTGGTTGAATTGTAAAAAGTTGTGATTGACTTGTAAAAAGTTGTGAATGAACTAAAAGAAATTGAATATCATTTGCAAAATCATGAATTTGATGTGCAAAACCTATAAATTCTTTCCCCAGTTCCATATTCCGGGGGAATTACCAGAATATTGCTACAGATAGATACAAGACAGAAGTCCACTTCAGCTACCCTTATCCAAAATCAGTAAACAGTTAGGAAGATTTTGCTAAATATATAGTTATTCTTAAAACCAACAACAACAATACAAAATGTCCATAAGTATGTGTAAAGGCGATGCCACATACACATTTCTACGGACGACAACTGAAAACAGATTTCGCATTTACGAATTAATTAAAGCATATTTTTGACTCAAATCAATGAGATAATATGTAAAATATCTCAAGTTAGTAGCTAAAATAATAAATTTGGAATTATTTAATAATTTTAATTGAAAAATTATCAATTTTCTATTTAGCCGTTCCTAGAAACGATTTTTTTTCTGAATGGTATAATTTTACACGTGAACGAACGCACAAAAATCTAAAACGATTTCCGAACTCATCAAAAAATTTTAAACGATTTTTTTCTCTGTTGTATTTTTCTTTGATTACTTCAAAACAAATGACAAAAATTTCAAAGAAAATTTTTTTTTTTTCATTATTTTAATATTTTTATTAAAAGTTCATCATGAATATGGCGACCACCATGATTAAACATAATGATTACAATTTTTCACTTTGACAATTTGAATAGAAATGGCGCTATGAAAATTCAGCTCAAAACAAAATATAAAGAATTGTTGTTGTAAAAATCGTCTGTATTGTTTTCTTGTATGTGGCGAGGCAAAATAAATTTACGCACGAATCGTCTGTAATTAGATGTGTATGTGGCAACGCTTTTAAACTTCGTACTATCGAATAATTTGAATAACTGCAATTACTTGAATGGGTCTCAATTTGCCCGACCGGAAAAATATAGAGTTTGCCAAAAAGTAAGTTTTCTGGTTACGATTAAGGATAATTGTAATTTACAGTTTTTTCAGGAAAATATATGATTGATGTAAATTGTAAATAATAAAGGGCCTAAAATGGAGCCTTGATGTACTCCAGATTTTAGAACAAGTACTTCGGACCCAATTGAACTAGTGTTTTCGATTGAGTAAGTAATCTTCAAGAAGTGAAAAATCTCCACAGCAAACACCAAATTTATTTTTTTTTTTTTTTAATAAAATGACATGATCTATACAATCAAAAGCTTTAGCTAGGTTAATGAAAATACAGGACGTAAATTTTTTGGCTTCAAGATTATTGTAAATATTTTCTAATAAATTTAAAGTTGCAGAAAGCGTACTGTTATTTCTCTGAAATTGATTTTCATCTAAATATAGTTGCAACCTATTTTAAAAAATCCTTTCAAAAGGTTTAAGAAATGTTGGAAGAACAGAAACAGCGGAGTAATTCAGCTGATCAAGGTACAACAGATCACTTTTCCGCAATTTCAACAATAAACCATATTTAATAGAATTTGTTCTAAATGTTACAATCCGCCACTCCACACTTTCGAATCATGACGAAAGTAACAACAGTTTGTAGATGAATGAAAGAATCAAAGTGTGGAATGATATGAATAAACGTTTTGGTTACGTATTGACGCGATCTTTATTTTTTATTTCCTTTTTATATGATTGACCGACGGTATTGATGCCGAAAATGGAATTCGTTAAGTTTATCAACTACATCATCAGCTGCATAATGTAAATATGAAAATCCACTAATGATAATATCATTTTGAACTTGTAGTTGTTTTAAAACTGCTACCTCGTTTTCTAATAACTGGATTCTCCAATTGGTCGATATTTACTTTGACACCTGATAATTCATTTGCAAATGTGCAAACGGTGTCATTCAACGTGTCAAATTTTTTAGATAGCAAGGTTCCCGATGTGTTAATTTGATCTAAAACGAGTTTGCTGACAGCAAGAATATCTTTCATGGTAGGCTCAGTTATTTTTGTAGAGCCGCGTGTTACCGGTGAGGTCAAATTTCGTTATTACAAAATTAGTTAACAGAATAATATCACTGGATTATGTTTAATGTAGATCGACAGTTAGGTTTATCACATCACTTATGGGTAGCCACAACAAAATTTGTTGAAACTCTAATTTGAAATCACTGTATTACAGTTTATTATGTATTCATTTATTATTTTTAGTTAGGTCACCCAAATAAAGTAAATTTCAGCAAACAACTTAATAATGATCGCTATGAAATATAGCTTACAGCTCGATGTTTCTACGCGATTTTCTCTGTCGCGTCACAAATCACAATTAATTTTTAGATATTATATGTATATTATTAACCCACCTTATTAGATAATTTATTATTTAATATATATTTTTTTAAAATTTTAAATTATTTCTGCTCAGCATCAACGCAACATTTTCATTCAGCAGCCATATTGAAAAAAAATTAAATGTAAGAAGTATACAACACGTATTGGTTTCTAAATTGTCACGTGTGGATTTTCTGTGCCCCAAATACGACAGCATGAAATACAATTAAGAGTGCTTCGTCAGAAAAGAAGAATTTTTGGTAACAATGCTCATCTTCTTCCAACCGAGTATTCGCCCGTTCAGCGAAGTGAAAACGTAATTGATGGTCAACTGCCTTTAATTCTAGGCCTTCATACCCAGGTCTTTGTGTAAAAAAGTTTACAAAGTCACATCGCTGATGTTCAATTCATGTGAACGATGGCGGGTTGAGGTGCTAGGATGTTGATGCGCTCTTTAAGCTACAGCAGCAATATTTTTCATCGAACAAGCTGCGGAACGCCTATGAATACGCCAGTCGAACGAACTTTATTCTGAAATTTCCTCACACTATTCTCAGTTGGTGCTTCATTTCTACCGAATTTTGTACGCAATTTTCGACAAGTTCCGGAAATCTGCATTCTGGATGAATATGGCGTAAACTCTGCGTAAAGCGGTAAAGCACAATCGAATCTTATATCTGAACTTCAACCTCAATTACGTTTCACTTTCTTTCCTCATCAGCATTTTTGGGTTTTGCCACGTGAAAGTGTTGATTAACCATAAAAAAAACTTTGATTTGGTTTAATTTTGTTATTTATTCATGTATGTGAAGCTGGATCGAAAAACCAGCCCGAAAGCACCTTTTCAATTTTGGTGTGTTTCTTTGCTAAATTAAATACTATCCCAAAAAATTTATTAAAAATGCAAGAAAAACGAGAATTTCATCCCGAAATATTTTTGAAGTTGTATTAAATAAACAGTAATTAATAACGATGAAAAGCAATAAATGTCACTGTTTTATTTACTTTATTTAGACTACAACTTAAGGTAAAGTATGTGACAATAAACCACCTTACTTGGTAAACTATGTGACAAAAAAATTTAAATGAGTGCTGTTGTACAACAAAATGAGTATTCTTATTATTTAACTCAGAAGACACGAAACATGTAATCATCACATGCATACACTGTGTCGAGATTGCCCACAAAGATCTAAAAATTTTAAAATACTTAAGAATAAGCAAATCAAGCAATTTGTTCTTATGGTTTCAATGTATCTTTGGTTTGATATGAAAAATCAATTAAATTAATTAATTATTATTTGTGGAAATCCTAGAGATAACCCCATCAGCAAATTAAGTATAAAAGTTAGATCCATCTATCACCTAAGCCATACCAAAAGCTCATCTTGACATCGTGACTGTAAAATGCTGCTTTTAAGCAATTTGTCCTTATGGTTTCGTTGTTCTTCATGTTTGATATGAAAAATCGATTAAATTAATTAATTATTTGTGGAGAAGAAAAAATAAATAGAAGATGTACAAGGAATCGATATCATTATACTCGATTTATTATTATTTTAAATAACTGTAAATCAGCTAACCTTTGATTTAGAACAGTGGATTATCAATTTTTAGTAGTTCTTATGATTCATGAATCAGTGTGGTTGAAAAAAATTGAAAATGGGTAAAGTCAGAGAAGTTCCTGTAGAAATTCGCAAAATTATTGTAATTGGTTGTTTAACAAACCTTACACAGTGCAAACGGCTTTAAAAAACTATGAAACTTCCGGATCACTAAAATCTAAACTACGTATGGGGCGACCTAAGCTATTCAACGAATCAGAATCACGTAATATAGTGTAAAAAATAAAGAAAAATCCAAAAACCAGTGCTCACAAATTGGCAGTAGAAGCTTTAATGGAAACCGGGAATTTTTTTGTATTATTTTATTCTGCTATCTCAAAAATAAAATTTAAATAAAAATCTACATCTCAAAAATGGCCTTAAATTTTTATATTTTCATTTCTATTTGTGTTAGTGAAAAATTTCGCAGTTTGCATCAATTTTTTAGGTAAAATAAGAAAGAGACGAAGGTGAAGCCGGTCGTTTGAAGCCGTGTATGGAACGGACCAATTGAATGCTGGAGTGTTCACATTGATGATTTACGAAGAAACAAAAGAAATTCGTCTGTTTATGAGGATATTTCTAACAATCACAAAGATATGAATGTATTGAAATCGGTTGGATAAGTTAAACTAAAAATAAAAATTTTAACTTCAAAATTTGGGTTTGTTCGATTTATTATTTCATATTGTGATAGTCTGCAACTGAACAAACCAACAACCCCTCTACCTTCCAAAATAAACTATCGCGAACCTATGAACAATAAATTGTGATATTTATTTGTTTGTATTTTTTAAATATTTATAACGATACCAATTTCCACATTTTACGGTTAACAGTTTCTTTTGAATTAAATGCCAAAAATAAAGTGGCCAATTTTTTATTGCGGTCAAAATGAAATAATAACTTTTCTTCTGCGCTTCGTACCAACATTTCCAAATGTCGACATCTATCATTGAGTACTTGGATTTGTTGGAATACGGCTTGCAAATTCGTGAATGAACTCATCAATTTTCAGTTTTAGAATAAACAGGGTTTATTGCAATTCATAAGTATATTTTTTGTTTGTAAAATTAAACTACTATTTGAATCAAATGCACACAAACAATGAAATGTCATGAGAGTTAAAATCTCCGACGCTTAATGGCGCTACTTCTAGTCCCTCCCAGTAACTCATAAATATGATAGATCTTCAAAAATTTTGAAGATTAGTTGACTAAACCAGTTTAGTCACTTAAACCTCAAACCAAAACGAGATTAGCTAATCTTCTACTTGACACACTAGCGTTTAACTCGAAAAAATCACTATTCGCGTTTTATTAATCCATAGTCCGTCACAGGTATTAGACTTACTAATGCCCGGTTGCACAGAGAAATTACTAACGGCCAGTTATTTGTGCGCCAGTTAAATGTTTTATATGAAATATGTGTTCGCAGTCAGAAAAAAATCATCACAAACTTGATTAAATTTATTTTATTCCAAGGAAATATTTAACGATTAGTTAAAAAGTTATTCAATCAAAATTGACCATTCAACTATTTACACAAGCTAAACACTAACAGAAAAACACTAACCAAATAGGTGTAAGGTTACATCGAATCGACGTCGAAACAACCTAAGTGGAGAATTTTTCGACGTCGATTCGACGTAAAATTATACCTAAAAAGTGTTATTTAGGTACATTTTCACATTCTCCTTTTACCTATTTTTGGTTAGTTTTTCGGTAACATCAAATTTCGGTTCGCGGATTTTTAAAAACCGTCTTTATTTTCCATAATTACTAAATTATTCGACCTTAGCGACGAAATATCCATCGGTTTAAAACGAAATTACTTATTTTAAGTCGAAACTCCTTGTTTAAGTAATTTCTACTTTCGTAGAAAAAAAGGGAAAAGTATAGAAAAAAATAGTTATTTTTCTTTTTAAAAGTACTATAATCGTTTTCAAGGTTGAAAATCGGTGAAATATAATTGACGAAATCTATTAAAATTTGTTATTCTTTCGACTTAAAAGTTAAAGTAACTTTAAAGTTGACAATAGGTATGGAAAAGAATAAATATTTTACTTATTTTAAACTCAATTTTGTACTACCAACTCTTTTCTACTTTAAACACGATTCACTGGTGCAAATTAGACCAAACTTTTTTAATATTAGACAAAAAAGTAAAAGCCGCCTAAAGGTAGAAAAACGCCAGAAAATTTTCGTAAATTTTCCCTAAATTCTTACCAATTAGGAAATACTTCTAGAAAGTAGAAAACTAACCAAAATTTTACGTTATTTCTACCGAAATAGCACATATTACACCAAGCGATAGAATAAACTACCTAAATTGTTAGTAGGGACACTTCTCACAGAACTCAGCGTCTTCTCCTTCGACACGAAAGAATTTCGTACAGCAACAACGCGACGACGAATGACAGAAATTGAGTTCAGCACGCACACCGAAATCAAGCGTAAACCTGCAACGGATCGACTTACCAGACAAGCAGCAAATTTGGTGTGTGACTTCAACAGGAATAAATCGGCGCTACGTTCCTCTCACAATCTTCGATAGTCTACATGGCTTATCACACCCCAGTAACCGTGCTACGCGAAAACTTATTGCTTCAAAACACTTCTGGCCAAGAATGAATACTGATACAAGCAATTGGGCGAAATCTTGAATCCCATGTCAAATGTTCAAAGTTCACATGTATATGAAGTTGGCCAAAATTTCAGCCCAAAAAACGCAGTGGTAACACGACAACTACAATTTCTGTCACGTATGAACTGTAAGCCCAAAAAAATCGTATGTCACGACATTTTAATGATGTCAGCCTAAAAAACAAATATATTTTTCTGTCACGTATGAACTGTCAGCCCAAAAAAAACGTATGTCACGACATTTTAATGTTGTCAACCCAAAAAATTAAAATATTGCTACTTCTAAAAATTCAATATTTAACTAAAATAAAGAAGTTTCATGAGATTGTGATGCCGATTTACAAACAACCATAATATTCAATGGAAGTTGAGACTTTCGGTGTTGGTCATCGGTCTCACTATGATTTTCGGACAGAACTGGTCCTAGCCTTTACGAGTAGGAAGTTTCAGGAGGTTGTGGTGGGGTCTTCATACCGAGAATGGCCTATATTCAGTCGTTTTACGAACAACCATAATAATTAATGGAAGTTGAGATTTTCGGTGTTGGTCATCGGTCTCACTACGATTTTCGGGTAGATCTGAGTCTAGCCTTTACTAGTAGGAAGTTTCAGGAGGCTGTGACGGGGCCCTCATACCAAGAATGTCCTATATTCGGCCGTTTTACGAACAATCATAATATTTTAAAAATAAATAAATTTTGGTAAAAACTTTTGTTAGGCCAAAAATCTTCATTCCTACTCTTCGATTACTCTTCTGGAAAACTTAATCTATGTATAAGTTAATTAGAATCGGTTATTAGTCAGCTGTCGTAAATTGTATACCTTCAAATATAGCAAAAATTAAAAAATATTTTTCGAAAGGTGTCCACTTCCAGAACACCGTATTAACCAAATTTTAGAAAACACTGACGGACAAAGTTTAATACCGATCAGTCAATTTGTCTGAAAAACATTTTCGCTTGAATTTTGAACCGATTTTATAGCAAATTATAATAAGAATATTTTTGTTTACAAAGATTTTCTGAAATATTTGGGAAAAACTACAAAAAAACAAGGAAGTTTTAATTAGGAGTTGCTACCAATTACGGTTTACAGATTTCCTCTACATTGAACACAATATTATGGTTGTTCGTATATCGGCCGAATATAGGCCATTCTTGGTATGAGGACTCCATCACAACCTTTTGAAACTTCCTACTCGTAAAGGCTAGGACCAGTTCTGTCCGAAAATCATAGTGAGACCGATGACCAACACCGAAAATCTCAACTTCCATTAACTATTATGGTTGTTCGTAAAGCGGCCGAGTATAGGTTATTCTCAGTATGAGGATTTATTGTACTATAAATGTATATTAAAATAAAACTGTTAATGATCGGATCGACTTATTTATATATGAGGCAAATGAGGCCTTTATTAATAAGGCGTCATAGATTTTTTAGTTTCCGGAAACTAAAGTCAATTTCTGGAAAATACCGGCAACTTCGATTTTCTTAATAGAAGTTTAAATATTTCAAAAGATAGTAAACAAAAGTAGAAAGTTCAATTTAAATTCGAAAAACTGTAATTTTGGTTTATGTCCGTCTTTGAAACTTGAGGCCACATATTATTGTTCTTTAAAAATTATATTTTCATGAACCAATTTAAAATAATAAGAATTTCTTCTTGGCTGTATTACATTTATTAAACATGATTACAATATGGTTCCTTCAACTAAGAAAAATTGAATTTTGGGTTGAGTGTATTTGTCAAGATAAAAAAAAATTGTGCTTACTTCAAAAATCTATAACGAACGAAATAATTTTGTTATTTTGGGCTACCATCAAAAACGTGTCGTGATATACGATTTTTTTGGGCTGACAGTTCATACATGATAGTTTGTATGTTAAAAAAGCATTTTGATAAATGTACTTTATCACTTTCATTTAACCCAGGCACCATCATGATAGCGAAAACAGAATAATTGGTTTCTGTTTTCGCTATCATAAGAAGAATATGTTTGCGTTAAATCTGTAGATTTTTATTTTATTTTTAGTATAACTTTAGAAATTTAAAACACGAAAGAATTGTATTATTTATATTCATTTCATTCAAATTCATATTTAATCTTCGAATTTATGTGAAATTCAATGTTTTTACAGTTTTCAAATAAGATGACGGTATTGGCAGCGGCAAAAATAAAATATTTTGGGCTAGAATTTTTGGCCAACTTCACAGACGTGGCCAACCGCCACACGAAATCAGAACTTGGTAAATTCGAGCTACAAAGTGACAGGTTTGAACACATCCACATGCACCTGCTGGTCCACTGCCCTAATCGAATTCATTACATTTTAACGGTAGTCGACCGATTTACCCGTTGGCCAGAAGCTTATCCAATCCGAGAAATGACTGTAAAAAACCGTAAGCAAGATCTTCTACAATGAGTATATCTGTAGATATGAGGTCCCACTCTTCATCACGACAGATCAAGGAACACAATTTGACTCAACGTTCTTCACCGAGCTCACGAAGCTCCTAGGTTCCCATCGCATTCGGCAACTACATACAATCCGAAAGCGAATGGTCTTGTCGAACGGTTCCACAGGCAACTAAAATCTGCCTTAACAGCTTGATGTAATACATCCCATTGAAGTTCAGAACTTCCAACGATCCTATTGGGTATTCGAACCTCCTTCAAGGAAGACCTCAAATAGACACCAGCAGAGCTAGTATATGGTCAAAATATCAAGGCTCCCGGTGAATTCAAAAATCACAAATACCACAAATCGGTAAATTCGGTATTAGGTACACAGAAGTGACGCGTGAACGCCCATCTCTGAAATAAGATAAACAATTACATTATCATAGTCTTTAGCTAAATAACATGATCTGCTTGTTTTAGAGGTGTGTCGTGTATGTCCAGCCTTTCGATAACCGAAATAATGATACAGCAATTATCATTGAATTGTACATCGATTAAATATTTTACCAGTTACTATGTATAAATTGACAATACCCAATTATTCAACTTGATAATATATACGTACGTGTTCTCACTTTTATCGCTACACAAACGTCTTTAAACGAATTCCGCTTTAACCGTACATTAAGTACATACCACCTAAATTAAAATTCGAGGACACCTCATATCAATATGTATATTGTATATAACTCAACTGTTAACAACCACGGACAAGTAATCTCTGTCGTATGTTTTGTACATATATACATGTACGAGTAGATATATTTAGGCCCTTGATAGTGCAATGAACTTATACATACAAAAGGTACTTCAAACACTACTATATGTATAAATGCTTAGGAACTCCCCGCACCCAAAGTTCACAACGTATTTCCCTTCATATATACTCAAATCCTTGATATATGTAAATAAAGTCAATAAATTACTGATGGCCAATTTCTAATCATAATAAACACACAAAATACATAAATTGATTTCCCTATTTCCACTTAACACGAATCGCTGTTTGCGCATCGATACACACGATACACATGTTTACACACACACACACACATACCGATCATAAAGAAATTAATAATTATTTGATTGATAAGAAAAAATTTTGTTTTACTCTTTTTTTTAACAATCGTAATGTGCTCGTATATAAATTTACTTTACAGCATGATATAATTACCTTGTCTTGATTGCAAGCGTGTGTACTCACATAAAAAAAATTATTTTAAAAAAATATATAAAATTCACAACAACAACAAAATAATAATAATAATAATAATAATAATAATAATAAAAAATATCAAATGCGATTGTTTAAATAAAATTGTCATTAGTCTCTTTGAAGTAGTTGATCAAAAAACAACTTTAGGAAAATTTAATAAACTTTTTTTTTTTTGTATGAATTTTTAGTTTTCATCAAAAATAATTTATTTTTTAACATAAATATTTATTTATCCGAAAATAGTCAAAGTGATTTTAAAAAATAATAATAATAATAAAAATTATTTTGGTGCAAACATAGTGACCAGGATCTAAACTTAGAAAAATAAATTTTAAAATAAAAGTGGAAAGTGTTTTAATTCAAATTTTAAAATTTGTTTGGTACCAATATGGTAAAAAAAGTGTGTTCGATTAAAATTAAAAATTTGAATATCTTATCAACAAACCGATAAATTGGCGACATAAAAATTATTTCAATTATTAATGAAGTAATCAAATTAAATCAGTTTACTATACGCTTTCATTGCAGAAAGGCAAACAAAAGTGTAAAAAAAAATATTTAGAAGTGTAAAAAAAAACAAACATATAGTTGACCAAAAAACAAAAACAAAAAAACGCGAAAAACCCATCACCAACTTAAATCACAAAGATGTAATCGCAAAATCGTACCAAAAACAAAATAAACTCTTTTGTTTTTGTGATATTTTCATGTCTGTTTTAAAATATAAAATATAAAATTAAAACACACAGAAAAAAAAATTTAATTAAATTTATTTGGAAATCACAATAATATTTATTGTAAAACTGATTAAATCAATAAATTAAAGTTTAAGCCAAATTAAATTAAATTTTTTAAGCGTGCGCATAACAAAAATCGCAAAAATGTTGAAATTCGGTGATAACAATTTGAATTACAATCACGCGATTAATAATAATAATAATTTAATTTTAAATAATAATAATCTTAATTTAAATAATAATAATAACGATCTAATAATTAAGAAAAGTAATAAAGATTTAGCCGAAATATTAATCGATGGCCGATTAACGTATAGTGGAATACCGGGACAGTATTCATCGACCGATGACAAAAATTATCGACCGTTTACAATTTATGGCAATAATGGTAAGTGTAAAAAAAACACGTTGTATTTATTTTACAATTACAAGTGATTTTAGTAAATTTTGAAATGAATTGCACAATTTTTTTTTGCAAATCAAATATTATTGGTTGAAATATTTTTTTTTTTTTGTGAGTTGCGGGTGTTTCGCTATTTTTAATCTTATCTATAAATATTCGTACATGCGATTTATAATTATTTATATGTGCGAAATTTAAGAACGCCTCCCTAAATGGGGTGAGCAAAATTGAAGCTTTTTGTTTACAATGATTATTAATGTAAAATGTATAAATTAGAATTTGAATATCTATGTCAAGTGATTAAACGATATAAAAAAAAGTGTAAAGTAGTTATAGTAAAATGGGGTGTATGCAATATGTAAAGTAATTTTTCATGGTCGGTGGAAATTTATTATTTGTGGTGATTATTAGAAGCAGAGACCCGGGTTATATTAAATTAAAAAACCTAACCCTAAATTTCTGTTGGTTCTTTAGATCTGCGTGGGTTTCACCACCCCCAAAAATATTATACAATTGCTTAATTTGTTTGATGCTATTTTGTATTGTAATAAGTAATTTAAATTAAAGAATTAAGTTTCTTACTTTAAGAAACCTTTTTCTTGTATGGAGAATCTCATTTCTTATTTGAACGAATAAATAAATCCTCTAATCCTATAATATAAAAATTGCAGCAGAGGTTAATGCAAGAAAAGAAATTTCAAATTAAAATTGTTTTAAATCAAGAAAATTTTTCTTGGTTTAAGAAATTATGAAAGGGTTAAAACTTCTACTTTGAAATACCAATCTCTCGTGTGGTTAACCTCAATTTCTTATTTTGAGAAAAACTTTATACATTTGAATGACCAAATTTAATTTTTTATTGGGTGTAAATCGCAGTTAAAATTTTACTGTCGATGAAATACGATTCAGCCCTGCCACGTTTGGAAAGGCTAAAACGTCAAAAGGTTTCTCACCGCCCTTAAAATATTATAGCTTTTTCTAGTATGGATAAACTCATTTCTTATTTGAATGGAAAAAAAATCCTATAATCCTCCAAGATAGAAATTGCAGCAACGGTTAATGCAAGAAAATAAATATCAAATCAAAGTTGAATATTGTATTTTAAATTAAGAAAAAACTTCTTGATTTAAGAAATTATGGAAGGGTTAAAATCTTACTTTAAAATGCCGATTTCTCAGTTACACGAGAAGCTAATTTCTCATTTTGAGAAAAACTTTTTCTGCAGTTGAAAGCAGAAAATATGTTCAACAAGAATAATTATTGTTCAATTAGTTCCTAATCAAGATTCGCTTCTTTAACAGTATATTTTAGTATAGATGAATGAAGAAATAAATCTTGTTTGTTGAGATAAGCACATTACATATTAAAATGTAACTATTTAAGTAAAAAATTAATTAACAACTTAAATTTTAGGACTCAAGAAAATTTGACAACAAAATTTAAAATTTTGCTTAAAGCAATTAATATTTTTCCGCAAAAAATACAGCAGTAGTGATAAACGCAAAAAGCAAAATATCAAACTAAAATTTACCTTAATGTTTAAAATCAAGAAAATAGTTCTTGAATTAAGAACTACATTTAAACATCTATGGAAAAGTTTATAAAAAAACCCTCCAATCCTATAAGATAAAAATTACAACAAAGGTTAATGCAAGAAAAGAAATTTCAAATTAAAATTGAATTTTATGTTTTAAATTAAGAAAATTTTTCTTGGTTTAAGAAATTTTGAACGGGTTAAAATTCCTACTTTAAAATACCGAACTCCCGTGTGGTTTTAACCTCATTTTTTATTTTGAGAAAAACTTTCTAGCTACATTTGAATGACCAAATTAAATTTTTTATTGGGTGTAAATCGTATTTAAAATTTTACTGTCGATGAAATACGGTTGAAAATCGAAACAAACAACACTTTTTGAAGTGAGCCTTGCTAGGTTTTGTAAGGTTAAAACGTCAAAGGGTTTCTCACCACCCTTGTATATTTAAAAAAATTTAATTTAAGAAACCTTTTTCTTGGATGGATAATCTCATTTCATATTTGAATGAAAAACAAAATCCTATAATCCTCCAAGATAGAAATTGCACTAACGGTTAATGCAAGAAAATAAATATTAAATTAAAATTGAATATTATGTTTTAAATTAAGAAAAATTTTCTTGATTTAAGAAATTATGAAAGGGTTACTACTTTAAAATACCGATTTCTCAGTCACACGAGAACCTCATTTCTTATTTTGAGGAAAACTTTTTCTGCAGTTGAAAGCAGGGCTGGAAATCGGTTTTTCAAAACCAAAACCATGATTATAAAACCATAAACAATTACTAAAACCAAAACCAAAACGAAATAAAATTAAAAAAAAAAATTGGTCAATTGTCTGAAATAGCCAACATTTTATTTGCTGTCCCTGCAACTAGCAGATAACAGCGACGTTTTAAACGAGGATGGTTTGGAAGACATTCTTTTCATTAAGTTAAATAATTAATTTAAAATATTTATTTATTATTATTTTTACTTTTTATTATGTTTTTAGAAGTTTATTTTTTGATGAATTTTTTTTTTTTTGTTTGAGGAAACATACCTTATTTATTGTTTTATGTGAATTAATGAATAAAACTTATTTATTTAAAATTTTAAGTTTTATACTTATTTTAAATTTTTTTCAAGAATGAAAACCAAAACCGTTAAACTTTTGTTTCAAAGCTAAAACCAAAAAATGATTCGGAAACCAAACCAACCTAACATACAAATTAGTTTCCAGCCCTGGTTGAAAGCAGAAAATCTGTTCTAAATGGTGCACTTTATTACTAGATGCATTTGAATTATTCAATTATATTTTCTTAATTTAAGAATAATTGTTTCTCCATTAGTTCCTAATCAAGAATCGCTAAAAGAAATAAAACTTGATTGTTGAGATAAGCACAATACATATTAAAATGTGACTATTTAAGTAAAAAATTAATTAACAAGTCAAATTTTATGATTCAAGAAAATTTGACAACAAAATTTAAAATTTTGCTTAAAGCAATTAATTTTTTTCTGCATAAAAAAATACAGCAATGATAAACGCAAAAAGAGAAATATCCAATTAAAATTTAACTTAATGTTTAAAATCAAGAAAAGTTTTTTTTAAATTAAGAAAAATTTAAATTAAGATTTTTTTTCGGTTTAAGAAATTATGAAAGAGTTAGAATTCCTACTTTAAAAGCCCAATTTCTCGTGTGTAACCACATCTCGTTTCTTGTTTTGAGAAACACTCTTTCTGCAGTGGAAAGCAGAAAACATGTTCTTAATAATACACTTTTTTGATAGTAGATTTTAATGTTGCTGAATAAACAAAATCAAACTTGTTTGTTGAGATGAGCCCGTTATATATCAAAATGTGGCCATTGAAGTAAACAATTTAATTACGAAGTCAAGAAAATTTGACAATAAAATTTAAAATTTTGCTTAAAGCAATTAATTTTTTTGTGCAAAAAATAGGCAATAAACGCAAAACGCGAAATACGAAATTTAAATTTAAATTAATGTTTAAAATCAAGAAAATTTTTCTTGAATTAAGAATTTGATTTAACCATCTATGGAAAAGGTTGAACAAATTGAGAATTATATATTGTAAATTAACAAAAATTTAAATTTTGATAAAGAACCTGTTTCTGATATCCCAATTTGTTCCTGTACTAGAAATGCATGGAGCGTTTACCACAAGGGCTGCTATATACAAGAATTTTGAAATCAAAGTTTCAGCCTTTTCACTCCGTAACCTAGGTTTCGTTTCTGATTCATAACATACCATATAAATTCAGAGATTTAAACTTTTGATGTCGTACACAAAAATAATTCTTCAAATTATATGTATAGTCAACGACGAAAAACAACTCCGATAGACATGAAAGTCAAATTGATTTAAGAATTTATGTTTTTTTTTTAAGAAATTGAACATCTCGAGACCTAATATGTTTACCAAGAATGTTAATATGATTTTCTGAAGGCTCTACGTCATTTCTTATTTGAGTAAAACTTTTTTAGTAAATTTTAATTATTCAATTATATTTTCTTAATTTAAGAATAATTACTGTTCAAGTTCCTAATCAAGAATAGCTTTGTTGGTAGTAGATTTTAATGTATAGCTGAATAAATATAATCAATCTTGGTTGTTGGGATAAAATTTAACTCAATGTTAAAATCAAGAAAATTTTTCTTGAATTAAGAATCACATTTAACCGGCTATGGAAAAAAATGTACAAATTGCGAATTCTATATTGTCAATTACAAAAAAAAAGAGAAACATACTGTTCTCTGATAAGCTAATTTTTTCCGGCTACTAGAACTACAACTCTTTCGCGCGTTAACCACGAGGGCTGCATAAAAAATTGTCTCATTATTAATGTGAGCTTCAAAAGTGATCAGTCTTTGATGTCAGAAACTATTTCAAGGATTTATGTAGGCATCATGGATTGTTGCAGATGCAATTAAAATCTGTTTGGCTATCACATCAATTTAAAATTTTCTTCTATATCGAAAATATTTCAATTATCAATACCCAAAATGGAACAGTTTTTGCAAAAATTTGATTTGATAGTTTAAACATATGGCTGTCATTAAAAGAATGAAAGTATGGAGCAATAGCAATGTTGAATATTCGTGTCGTATATGCGTGTTTTCTTGGTTATTTTTGTTCTTCAACGGATTATTTTGTACATTTATCGGGTTCTGGACTAAAACAAATTTTTCATGTACAGTGTTGTACTTTCTATGGAAATTCTAGACCTGCAACGGCAGGTGTCTGAAGCAAGATTTCTTAATTCGATTGATAAAGGGTGTTTCATTTCGAGGTATAGAACTTTGAATTTTAATAAAACACAGAAAAATAATTTTAATGGCCACGAATGTGACTTTATTTGAAAGATAATTTTATGCCACTAATGTTTGAATATGGTTTCGGACATTTGGCTGCCATGTTTCAATAGTCAGCAGTGTTCAATCTTCAATAGTCTCTGGCTTATCAGCGTAACGAAAGCGAAAGTACAAAATTCATATGTGAATTGAATCAGATTCGTACGATTCTTATTTAAAATTGAATAGGAATCTTTGTACTTTCGTTTTCGTATCGTATTCATGATTAGGGACCCAACGGTGTTAAATCACACGAACGCGGTCACCAGTTGACCAGTTTATTCCTCAATATTAATCGTTCATCAAATTTTTCTTTCAGTAAATTAATTGTATCGAGCGCGGTATTGCCGATGACCCCGTCTTCTTGGAACCACATGTCTCTGATGTCAATACCATCCAATTGAGGCACAAAAAATTGGTAATCATGTCTCTCTACCGCGGTCTCTGTTAACTGTAACATTTTCACCAGCATTATTTTTGAACACTTATGGACCGATGATTCCTTCGGTCCATGAAATACACCAAACGCAGTAACTTTTTTTAGTTTTAATGGTTTTTGAATAATAGCTCGTGGAATATCTTTACTCCAAATGCCATAGCTTACGATACTGACATAGCCATTCAACCAGACAGTTACCTTTGATGTCATTATTGGCTTCGGCCACAAGTTGAATCTTGTGAGCATGTAAACCAAGATCCTTACGCAAAATTCTCGATAAACATGTTGGATTACCTAAGTCCCAATTATTGAGGAACGCGTATTATCAACAAAAAAAAAAAACGTGTCGAAATAGACGAAGCGCACGATGAGTTTCACGAACCGAACAATTATTTTCAAAGTAAATTTGAACAATTTGCAAACGTTGCTCTGGCATGAGTCTATTCATTATGAAATGGCAAAGCAAACTGCTGTCCCTGAAAAAAGTGTTGCCAACTTAAAGTTCTATACCATGAAATGAAATACTCTTTAGTAGCACAAATTTGCTCAATGCAAAATTTAGTGGTGAATATTTTATGAGCCCGACACTAGAACTATAGAACGGTATAAGATATGAGAACGCGATGCTTTCAAAAAAGATCTGTGTGTTGATTTTTGTCGAAAATTAGTCTCAGATTTCTGTTGTTTCATAGGCGCACTAAATGCCTTTATTAAAATTCCCCGCTGGCGCTCTCTATACCAAACTTTATTAAAATTTAATATTAACGACCAGCTTGTACCGGCAAGCATGTACCAGTAAAACTAGCCGTCAACTCATTTTCGATTATCACCACTATAGGGTTGCGTTGTGACTAAAAATGTTGAAGTGTTGCGTACGATTTCCTGACCGATGTTCCAGTTGGAAATCGAACCCTTGTGACTGTAGTTCCCACCCAGAAATTCTCGAAGCCAGTTCCTTTTTCTCCATATAGTCACTTTTAAGGCAGCTCAGTCGGTCACAATATAAATTCCAGACTATCACACGAATTTTCACCCAATTGGGAGAAAACTTTGTTAAAGTTTCCTTTAATCGTAATAAAGTTGCCATCTCGCCATTTACCGGTATACCCAGGTCTATACTAAATTTTTTAAAACATCATTTATGAATCGCTGAAAAGCAGTTTCTGAGTCAGTAGCGATTGGTAGATGAAAGAAACGATTTCCCAAATTTTAGGCCGTGAATATTGTTGCTTCCTGATTTAATCATTTATTAATGGCATATGCAACTGTCATTCGCTCGTCAAAGTCAATATGTTCCGTCCTTTTTGTTCGCCATCGTATAATGGCTTTGCTCGACCATTCTTTGAATTGTAGGCGCAGGTGGTTGGGTGATAGGTATTTCGCCCGTAAGGATGATCCTCCATGATATTTCCTCGGAAAATACCGATCCGATACTCACTTTAGTCCACCGGATTTTCTTCATTATCACATCATCTGACGTTAAAATTATAATCGTTTGAAGTATCCTATAATGACATCATATGGTAACAAACTGTCATCAACAACATGGAACACCGTTTCATATTCGTCGCTTTCAATTCCGATTGTTAATTAAAAAAACAATTTTAATCTTATCTATTTTTTTGTATTTACGCTCCGATAGTAAATTAATTTCGCTTTTACTGTCAATCATAGCTATATCATTTCCGTGCTTCCGAATCGTATAACTTTGAGGTCTTTACTGTAAACGGAGGTATTACTTTGAGTAGGCGAACAATCTTTCTTTTGATATTTTGAAGATACATGCCCAAATTATCTGCTATTGTAACACATCGGACCACTTCTCTTGATTGGGCAACTTTTGCCAACATGTCCGTTTGCACCGCATTCGAAACCACGTGATTTGAATTGCACTTGTATACCGATTTCTCGGAGTATCAGATATCTATGCAGAGTCTCGTTAAATTTTCTTGCGTTCGGCCAATTTTTTATGAATAACGCCGCTATTTGTCTTGATTATAGCAGTTTTTCCGACATTGCGAAACGATTTTAAATCAAAACCTCTACGAAAACAGCCCAACAACGTAAAAAATGGTTGGTAAAATTCGTCATTCGGTTTCGATTTTTTGTTGGCATTTTAAAGTTTAATTTCCCAAAAATAATCACAAACACAAAACTTAAAATCGACTATGCAAGAACTCATCAACTTAATTCATTTGCTCAAGAAGGCAAAAGTTGTGATCAAGCAGTCAGTTCAACTCAGTTAGTTCAGCAGCAGTAACTGATTCTAAAGGCCGAACCAGTCAGTCCGTCAAAATTTAAGTAGCATACAATTTTAGCCATTTGCTTTGCAGGTAGTGACAATCCAGTATTTGTTCAGTGAATATAAGCAAGAAATTCTAAAGCGTTTGTTGTTAAGAAATAACACCAGCAATGGTCTAAAAAGAGCTCTTACAGTCGACGGGTTCGGCATTAACACAAAATGATAAGAACAAAAGTAAATAAATAAATCCAAGTTCGGGAATATTGCAAATTCCGACGTTGTGATACACAAATTCAAAATTATTTTTTGACTAAATTATGTGATTTAGCCAGCTGAGACGACTAAGAACCAAATTAGGTTGATTCAGTCAATATAGGTGAAAATTGAACTCCAATTAATAAAACTTTACTGATTGATTTAAAAATTTACATTTTAAATTTTAAATACCACACTATTTTCGATATTTGCAAAAAAATCAAATGACTTACCAGTAAATTGATCCCAATTTATGTGAAAAGCTCAAATAAATTTTCTTCCAATGGACTGAGTTCAGTACCTGGAAAAAATAAAAAAAATCTTTATAACGGATGTAAAAACTGAACTTGGTTTTTCTAATTTTAATTAATAAACTTTGAAAATTAAAAAGATAAGGAAAGATCAAATTCCAGTTTATTTGGTTTCAAAACAATAATATTTTGGCTCGCGAACGTATCCTAAATTACGAATAGACACCATCAGTAGGATCAGCTGTTTAACCGGTCGAAAATTAATAAAAAACCCTAAATATTTTGTATCTCATACAGCTGCAGAAATAAAATACGAAATTTTACCATTTGTAAACACGAAACATGGCTATACAGGGTGTCCCAGAAATAGACGGTCAAACGAAGCACCGGGTGATAGAGTAGCTCATTTCCAAAAACAAGCCAAGTAAAATTTTTTCGAATGGTGCAAACGTTATTCCACCATTTTATTGTTTTCATTTTGTTTTATTTCTGACAAAGCATCTATTTTAGAACTCGAAATTTTGTTATGTACATTTTATAACAAACAAGACATACTTTGTGAAAAAATTGATTAAAAAACATTCTGTTTTGTAATAACATTTTTCTGATTGTGGTTTAACTTTCTGTAGTACGTTGTTTTTCCGCTGGTGTCTAAACATGTCTTAAACATCAACAAAAAAAAGGGAAACAAAAGGACATGACAACTGCTTCGTTTGTTCGTCCAATTCTGGGACACCCTGTACATAAACGAATTACGGTTCATCAACATAAATGGATATAATTCGCATCATATTGCGAATGATAGTGACAGAGGAGTGGTGCTGGTGCCAGTGTTTTTGTTAAGACTGTTTATATGTTTAGTGTTCAAAAAAGTATTTATTGTGATAAAAATATATTCCTATACCATAATAAATTTGTATTAGATTTAGGCCGAATTCTTAGTTCACAAGAAAAACTGATTATTTTTAGTGTCTTTAATCGTAATTTGTTAAGTGACGATAATAATTAAAAAATTTATATCGGTAATAAGTTTTAATAAGTTCTAATGGTTCTAGAGCCACCATTTCATTGACAGGACCGACTTAACGGATCATTAATTTGTATTTCTCTGTATAGATACAAATCAAAATTTACCAAACGTGATACTGTTGGTGAAACTAATAAATTATAATAATCTGGGAAATTTCAATCTGAGTAATACTCTATGGGTAACTCGACTAGTTTAGATGAATTTGATGGAAAATCCTTTAAGAATTAAACAACCTTGGATAACCTCTACGAAAAAACAATATTATGACAACCAGATTAGTGATTTTCTTCATGACAGCAGCAAGATGTGGGCCGTCATTATGGAAATAATTTACAATTCAAGTACAACCTTTGAGAGATATACTCTAAGAGATGATGAATCAATGTTGATCGATGACCCGCTTATGATTGGTAATTTATATAATAATTTTTTTATTATAAAGATTTAAATCTTATATAATTTTCATATATAACTTAGTTAGAACTGATGACATTCCTACTAAATTTTTTAATCGTTAATATTTAACTTTTATGTAAAATCTGCTGCACTTAAATACTCTAGGGGAAATGCAACTCTATGCTGATGACCCTAGTTTATTGTAATAACAATTTAAATGAAATCTTTCAAGATGAACATAATGACTTAGATCGGATTAGTAGTTGGTTGCGTAGAAGCCAATATTGAAAATACGAATTAAGTCTTGTTTGAATACACGCAAGCAAACTACACCTACCCCTCGATTTACGTAGAAGATAGGTTCCTTAGAAAACCGTGTAAATCGAAATCGTAGGTTTTTATACATAAAAACCCTAATTTTCGCAATGAACGAAACTGGTTCAGACTCCTCTTCATTAGGATCACTCTCATGATCATTTGTTTCATTCGGCCATTAGTTCTACAATATCTGCCTCAGCAAAATTCGCAAAATCTTATCCTCTCATTGTATGCGGCATTTCCATTATCTGAGACTATTCATGCTCGAAAGGTAATCTAGAATTTTCATCTTCAACCATATTTGGTCATAATTTTTTCCAGCAGACATTGAGGAGCGTTCATTGCACAATCTCGGTATATGACACTCCAACATGCTTAACACAATTTAAGATTGTAAATTTTTTCGAAACATTCTTAATTGGAAGAGATTCATCATTTACGTTTTCTATTGGTTCTAAAATATACCTGAAGGTTTGATGGTGTACTGTGCCTTAAGAGTCGGAATTTTCCCTTGATCTAACGACTGCAATAAAAAAGCCGAATTTTTGGGTAAAAATACAACATGCACATTTTAGTGTTGTAAATTTTGAGGATGGCCTGGTGCATTGTCAATTAAAAGAAGCGCCTTAAAAGGCAACCCCTTTTGACGTCTAGGACAAAAGTTGTGAAACCATTTATTGAAAAGAGTGGCAATAAGCCCCCCAGACCATCCAATAAACGGGAAAGTTGTTGATGTTTATTCCTTTAAATGAACATGGCTACTTTGATATTTTAATCAGTGGCATTTCCTGGTTGTGCTCTCAAGGTGTTCTGCTTCGGATTTTCATCACCCAAAATAATTAAAATAATAGTTATTAATTAAGAAAATAATATTAGAAAAACTATAATTTAAAATAAAAAATTTTAAAAATAATATTTTCTGTAATAAAAATAAAACTTTTAGAATTCGAAAAAAAATCAAAAACTGTTTAGTAGTTCGGCGAACGAGCAGAACATCACTAGAAAACGCCGCTGATGTCCAGTTAGCTTAATATAATATATCTTATATCATAAACAAATAAAAATTATCCCCATTTTAATACGATGAGGTAGACCCATTTGTTATTGGCCCCTAAGTTGTTCAATCTTTGCAAATGGAATTTACACATTCACTGAATCAAGGATTGGCCAGCACCCAGAGATTTCCAAATGACATGGCATATATGTCTAGTTAGCTTAAGATATCCTAAACAAATAAAAATTATCCCCATTTTAATACGATGAGGTAGACCCATTTGTTATTGACCCCGAAGTTGTTCAATCTTTGCAAATGGAATTTACACATTCACTGTATCGAGGATTGGCCAGTACCCAGAGATTTCCCACCGACATGTTATATATCTCTACTTAGCTTAAGACATCCTTAACAAATTAGAATGATCCCCATTTTAATACGATGAGGTAGACCCATTTGTTATTGACCCCGAAGATATTCAATCTTTGCAAATGGAATTTACACATTCACTGAATCGGGGATTGGCCAGCACCCAGAGATATCCAACTGACATGGCACATATGTCTAGTTAGCTTAAGATATCCTTAACAAATAAAAATTATCCCCATTTTAATATGATGAGGTAGACCAGTTTGCTATTGACCCCGAAGTTGTTCAATTTTTGCAAATGGAATTTACACATTCACTGTATCGAGGATTGGTCAGTACGGAGAGATTTCCAACTGACATGACATATAGGTATAGCAATGGCGTGTCCTGGTTGTGCTCTCAAGGTGTTCTGCTTCGGATTTTGATCACCCGAAATAATTAAAATAATAGTAATTAATTAAGAAAATAATATTAGAAATTTATAATAAAAATAAAATTTTCTGTAATAAAAATAAAACTTTTAGAATTAGAATAAAAATCAAAAATTGTTTAGTCGTTCGGCGAACGTGTAGAACATCACTAGAAAACGCCGCTGATTTTAATAACCAATGGTTTCATTATATGATCGCCTAATGCACGATTTACATGTTCCAATTTTTTTTCCCAACAAATTTTTTACAGAAAAATAGAGCTGCACGCAAAATAACAAAAAATATTAGTTAAAAAGAGACAGCCATATGTAAACAACATTTGCTCAAATTAAAAAGAAAAAAATCCAATTTTATTTTACTGGAATTTGTTTCGTGCTCCTCTCGCAAACGAAAATTGTAATATACTTAACCCTTCATTTTTTACTGGAAAAAAAATTGGAACATGTAAATCGTGCATAAAGCGTTGCTGCAGAAAAAACCTGTTATATATACGACTTTTCATTTCTTTATGACCACTAGCTGATTTGTGAGCTTTACCCAAATAGGTGCCTTCTGATTTTTTTTTTCAAAATAACCTGGAATCAAGACTGTACATCCAAGACGGATTGATTGATCGGGATGAAGCTTTCACAGAAGCTTTTTCGATTTTGACAAATATTTTTAAAAGTATTTAGAATTTACGAAAAAATAATTCTAAACAAAAGGATCGAAAATTAAGTTTCATTGGATTTATAAACTTCATACTTAACCGTTTACCATTAATTGGAAGATCCTTGCAAAATTTGGTGAAATTCTGTGAACCCAACGTGTTAGCTTCTATGGGATCTTTTCAATTCCTACAATGATGTGGAAAAGTTAAAATTTAATGTTTAAATAAAAGATTAAATTTTAAACAAAGCTCGACCTTGTCAACCTGTTTGAAAATGTCGTAAATGTGCCTCAGAACTTTCAGGGGCTCTTCACAGAATTTTATCCTCCCTTAAGCTAAATGTTATCAATACTCGAAAACGACCTTACATATAAACTGCCACTTACAATTGATCCGGTTTTCCAATGAAAAGCACTTAATCCTACGAATTGAACACTAAAGTTTTCACCAAGATATATCTCGCTTTTTGTAAAAAAACCTACTAAATGGTGTTTAGTACTAAACTAAATGAGCTTCCAATTTTCGTGATACAATTCCGTAATTTTAACAAAATTACTGCTTATATTTTATGTTTGTGAAATTGTGATTGGAAAGAAATATTGTGATAGAGTATTGGTTTCTAGTCTACACATCGAAGCCATTTCGTCCGCAAATAACTCTGACTAGCGGGGAAGCTTTTATTAATCAATCATCATTTAAAAAGAGGTTTATAAAATTTTTGGACCCAAAATATTACAAAAAAATCAATAAATTCAATATTGTCATTTCAGTAGCTAAATAGTTTCAAAAAATTTCCTGCAACTATCGACTACACCACACTACGTATTTTCTAAATACATTTTGTACTTTTTGTTGCGACCAACACCCGATTTATACTTATCAACTATAGATCATATTACACTGTTAATTCTTTTTAAAACTCTCACACTCTCATTTATTGAAATTTTTGAAAAAAAAGTATAAACAAACATTTTTTAAATTTCTTTGAACAATAATTTAATTTAATCAGCTTTGAATCGTGTGGCATTACATCAGGTGATGGTGACAGCTAGCGGCAAAGGTTTAGTACTAATATTCTCAATTAGTGCTGTCTCTCTCGGAAAACATGATCTACATATAGTGCCAGGCAAATCAATTTATTTATTTTCTCTTAATCTTCGGTCAACATACCCAAACTTGATCAGAAATTCAACACTAAGCACGTATAGTTAAAAATTTATCAACAAAATGCGGGATATAAAAAAACTTACAGAATTTGGTTTTGGGCCTAAATGTTTAAAAAGCTAATATGCTGATTTAATTAGAAATTTAATTTAAGATTCGGATGTTTTAATAAAAATAATAGCAAAAGTTGTAAAAAAAAATGACTACCACCCGCCATTTTGGGTTGGTATATTTTTGCCGCAACAATTCCAACCAAGTAAAAGTCGTAGGCAATTCCAACCAAGTAAAAGCTTAAATTTAAATGTCTACCAAGAATAATCAAGCTAAATTTAGAAATCCTTTAAAATAAACTGTTATTTGCTGTTTGGAGGTTTCTGCTCCTGCAAACTCATGCTAAAGGCTCCAAATTTTTATCACAATGATGAATTAAGCCGAAATTCAAGATCTATCTCACTTAAAAACATGACTCCTTCTATTATTGACTAGTTATCTCGCTCAACTTTATGCTCAAACGAAGGTTCACAAGTTCAGATCGTATGCCGCACAGTTAAAAAATCAAAATGCTAAAGATGAGATCGCATGTGCCACACGTAACTGATTTGTGAATTCAACCAATCAAAATGCTTCAATGCTTATAAATTTCCCAATGGTGTGAACATTTTTATAAATTTTATTCGATATATATTTCCAAGCAATTCGCGATATATTTTTGAATTAAAATATTTTTTGGTTAAAATTGTGGTTGAACTGCTAACCTCTTTTATCGGTATATGGTTTTTACAAGGTATAGTATTCACTTCATTCTTTTTTTGACTTAGCTTGACTTAGCGTTGTATTTACCACCGGACAAGTGGTGCAGTGGTTAAAGCTTCGGCACTTAGACCGGGAGGCACTGGGTTCGAATCCCATCAGAAGCTAGATGCAAATCGAATTTTCATCATCGATTACAATCGGTGATGTTAATAAACACAACTAAGACCCTCTGATGGAGTGCAGAATTCAGCGCCGCCCCACCGTCCATGTCAATGTACAGGTTGACATGGAGCTTGCAATGTGCAGGTGGTATACTGTAATTGTGTGAGTAGGTGAATATGTGAATGGGTTAATGATGTAGCATGAATGCGTGGTATCACAATGGGCCAAAAAATGGACTAAGTGTAAACCGCACTGAAACCTAACCTAGCGTTGTATTTAGAAAATTTTGGAAAATTTCACAAGTAACACCTACTTTTGCCAATTTAACAAATATTAAATTTTCTGTTACATCAATTTTAACTTAGCGCAAAATCGTTTACACTTGCTTCTAGAATCTGATAATCTAGTGCAACACTAACTTACCATGTAGGATTTGAGTTGTAATTATTAACACACGTTGCTTTTAATTCAGGAAAAATTTTTTAAAAACTTTTAATATCTTGCGCCAATACTCCTAAAAGTGTCAGTATTATGTCGCTATTACTTAAGAATATGAGTAATTTATTGGTGAGTACCCGCGCATTTAGTGTTCTGAATAGAAAATCTCGTAAGTTGAGACTATAACTCTTTCGACTACCAATCCGAGCCACAAGATGTAAGCATTTAAAATTCCAATGCCCTATATTCGTAGCTAAGGCACCAAAATTCCGCACCTACCACGGTTTGCAAATAAATATTTACACAATTATGACTTAATCTGTCCACATCCACTGAATGCATATCGCTTTATCAATCATGGTCATGATTCGTTGTAATTTTTGCGCAACTTCCGCAGATAACAGTTCTCAATAAACACACATACTTATGTAATTCGCTTGGATAATATGAAAAGTGCACATCCGAGGGTAATTCCTTCACCTGTTTACGATAACATTCTATTGTGATCGTTATCAGTGCTGATAATGTTTTTTATTATTAATTGTTTATTAATTTATTAATATGTTTGCTGTCGTTTAATACTTTGTAACACAATGTATTCGCGTCATTTTATTTGCTTTAAACTAAGTGGACAGCACTTTACATCGTGAACTCATTAAAATCAGACATTTTTCTATTTTATAATATTTACAAGTTTTATAAATATTTCCTGGTACTTTTTTAGTTTAAGCTAATTAATTAAATTAGTGAACAGCTCTTTTTACGCTATGGGAAACGAAAATGAGTCTTGAAATAATTAGGAAATTTTCTTACTTTTCTTTGTTGGTCTATTTTGAGATGATTGCACAAATTAGATGTGTTACTTTGGCTAAAGGATAATTAAGAATATTATTGAGTCTGAATAAGGCAAAAATTTAGTTTTATTTAAAAACAAGTTAAAATACTGTAAGGGCCCCCTCACATGACGTGACTTAGTATGATTTTAACTTAACTTCATTAAAATAAAGCAATGAATATCTGTACTATAGGAATTCTTATACAGCTAATAATGGACTGATTCTGCAAACGAAAAAATTCTATAGCTATAACTTTATAGAAATTGCATACAGAGAAAAAGATACAGTGTTCTGTTAAATTATATTCACAAACTGTAGATTTTTCGCCGCTGTAAATCAATACAACAATATTCTATATGAAATTCGATGGCGGCATCTCCCTATATTGACACAAACGCGCATTATAAATAAAATTTGCTATGTTTGTATATCATAAAAATATAACTATATGTAAATTAATTAAGAAGTAAATAAAACTAAGAATGTATTGTACAGTTGTCAAACAATATATTTGTACAGTTGGTGACATTCGTTTGTTATACCGTTTCTATGTATATCGCAGCAAACTATTTGTTTCGACTGTACGTATATGTATTTCATTATCAACATTTAGGCGTATATAAGAAAAGCAAAAATAAAAATAAAGTTTATCTATAAAATCTGAAAAACTACGATTGGCATTAGCTTCAATTTTTGTTGGTATTGAGGTGCTATTGGTAACAACATATACATGCGAAAGCCGTTTCAGAAAATGACCATTTTTTCGAGTTATTCGTTATCGAAATCTTGATGTGTAACTTTGCGTCATCAAATTTGGTGTTGTAAATTTATAGAACAAAACTTACATTTATAGAGCCGAATTACCTTTTATGAATACCATTTTAGTACATGTCGGAAATTTTACAGTTACGAAGCTTACATATAGTGAACCGGGGTTAAAATATGATTGTATAGCTTAAATAACTTACTTGTATATCTTACAATCTGTAAGAAATAATTAATAATATAACTAATTAATCTACCAATACTAAAACATAATTTTAATATTTCACCGCCTAAATCTGGCCCAAGGACTATCAATGGGAATTAATAATTGGAAGATCACCTTTCATGGAGATGAACAGGACGTTGAAAGTTGGGCCTTGTCCTTCATCGTCTTAAATCCTAACTCCAAACTGCGACTGGTGAGCGCCAAAAGGTCATCTGGCACATCGTATTAAAAATATTTTTGTAAAACTAAAGTCTGTCGTCTACACCTTGCTTTAGTGAAACACTTTATTTAGGCAAAGTTTTCTAATCTTTTGGTTTAGCACCAAAACAAATTCCGAACACTAACTGCAATAAACATATTTTGGCCGTTCAACAACAAATTCTTCTGAACAATGCAATTCAACAATTTCCGATTGAGAAAAATTAGGACTTGGTCGTACAGATCTATTGGTACACAAGATCAACATAGGTATTATCCTATCTCTCCAACAATACACAGGAAAAAAATTTAACTCGAACTCGACAGACTGCTTTCACTCGGCTACTTTGGTAAGGAAAGCGAATAGGAAAGTTCGGCTGGGCCTTGACGCACGCTTATCCTTTGATCGACGGCCTACTAGGTCGATTAGATCAAACCAGATTCATCAGCTCCATCGACTTAAAAAACGCATCCTAACAGATTTCGATCGATTAGGGAGATCGATTTGAAGTGGTAAGATTGATATCTGCACCAAACTTGACCATTAATATAGAAAACAGCAGATTTATACTGAAGGATACCAAATATCGTCGAATTTCTTATTCCATGAACGATAAAACAAGTACGGCGCTTTCTCGGTATCACTGGATGGTTTCGCCGTTTGGATGGTTTCGCCAGGCTTGTTTTTTATAATAAAATTTATAATCAAAATAGTGACAGATTGAGAGTAACATAACCTAAAATTTTGAAAATAAATGATTTTAATGAAACACAAAATTTTCAAAAATTTAATTTATTCTGCAATGAACGTGTTGTACGTAGCGGCACCAAAAAAATGATCCCACGTTTCATTTTTCTCTTGAAATTTCACTGTGATATTTTTTCAACCATAAAATTGTCGTAGTGTGCGAAAAATATTGCATCGCATACTATTTTTTGAAGGTGTGTTAAAAATGTTGCCATAAAAAGTTTTAAGTTTCATACTTTTTATGGCAACATTTTCCCCGCTTATGCCCTAATTCCATGGAAAAAATTTACTGACAGTAACCTTTTACTGATAAGACGCAGAACAAAAAAAAATTTTTAAATTCCATAAGAGTGACAAAGAACAGAAATATTTTTTATTTCATTTCATAGTAAAATTTTATGGTGTTACATTTTGGCATAACCTAAAAATTTCATAAAATTTTTAATTTGTACATTTTCGTACAATTCGATTTTTTTTATATATATTTTAATTTTTATGTATGTACAAGTTATGTATGTTTTATGTACAAATTTCACCACAAAAAAAACAAATCGACATTTGACTATAAAAATGGCGAACGACTTATTTTGTATGAGTGTGAGAAAAATTTCTTATCTTTATATATATATTTTGTAGATGAGTGAAAAATACTGCAATAAAAAATAGTCCAATTTACATTTTTTATAGCAGTATTATGGTAGTAAACTACCACCATCACAACTATTCTCTCAGTAAAATTTTACTGACAACATGTTTTGTTTCGTACACAACCAGTAAAATCTATATATTTTCACGCTTTTATTTTTACTGACAGCAGATTTTTTCCATGTTTTCCTGTATTATTTTGCCAGTAAAATTTACTGAAATTTTTTTTTTTCTCTCTAACAAGTAAAGAATTTATATTTTTATCTCGCGTGTTAATTTTACTGAAAAAAATTGTTTCACTGTGGAATTCACGCATAACTTACGAAAACATTAGAAGCAATTCATCGATATTTCTCCTGGCCGTCAATGATGACCCAAATACGAAAAATCAGCATCTGCAAGATTTGTGGCGCAAGTAAAGCAGAAAATTATCCACACAGCCTTTACAACTTGTCGAATATTTCTCGTCAAAGGACAAGAAGTGGATTCTCGTACATTTTCATCGTACTTGATCAATATTCAAGACTTTGCATTGTTGAGCCTATGCGTTCAGTATCTACGTAGAAGGCAGTTATGACCTTTCTTAAGAATAAAACTTTGCATCTCTTTGGCGTGTACCGGAAAGTATATTTTCCGATAATGGATCGCAATTTGTCTCACATCTCTTTGCCCAACTTGTTCAAAAATACGCAATAAAACATGAGGTTGCCGCCAAATACCTATTCTCAGGCAAATGCCACGGAACGGGTGACCATAGTATTCTGACTGGAGTGTGTAACGATATCCCGGTTTTCAAAATCATTTGACATGTGGGAAAATGGGACTATTAAATGATTTTTTGACAAACTTCAAAAATGAGTTTGCGATAAAGTTTTAGATAATTTGCCAATTTCTCAGCAGATTTTGTTGAAATTCGATATGTGCGATGGAAATATATTTTTAAAATGATTTTTTAATAATGTTCTGAAATATGGCCATTGCTATGGAACTAGGAAATTTTTTAACCGATTTAGTTGAAATTCGACACGTGGGTCCTAAATGGGATTCAAAAATTGCGCGTTTGGTAAAGTACTGGAATAAGGCGGATTAAATGGGATTTTAAAATGATGTTTGATAAAGTTCTGGAATATTCGTCACGTGCAATGAAAATGGTGTTCTTAGATGATTTTTTGATAAAGCTGTGGATAAATTTGTTAACCGATTATGTTTAAATTTGACACGATCTAAATGGGATTATTAAATGATTTTAAAACTTAGTCAAAAAATCATTTTAGAATCTTATTTCCATCACACCTGCCGAATTTAATCATAATCTGTCAATAAATAGCCAAGTTCTGTCGCTAATGGCCATATTCTAGAACTTTAGCAAAAGACATTTTAGAATCTTATTTAGACCTTACTTGTAGAGTTTTAACATAATCAGTAAAGAAACGATCAAGTTATCCTAGTTAGTCCTATCGACCGTATTCTAAAACTGTATCAAAAAATCAGTTTTGAATTCGAATCATTCACTTAGAATAAAACTAGTAAAACTGATCCTCGGAGTGCTAAACGGAGGAGGGAGGAGTGATGCGACTTCCCGCGTGGCTGCGCGGAATCAAATAGCTGAATTTCGAAGGATCGAATGTCGACGGGTAAAATTACGAAGGACCGATTGTGTCGAAGGACCGCAAGTATCGAAGGGCCAAATGTGCCAAAGGGGTTACTTTTCGTGTTTGGAAATATAATTTTTTTAATTTGTTTTAAGGAACATTTCGTAATTGTTTTTTATCAAATATTAATGAATTTGATTGATAAAATGGATACGTGGAATTTTGACATTCGGGTTCCGCTCCTATAATCAATTATATTCGAATTTTTGTGGTAAATTTTTGAGTAAGATATCTTATTTTTATGTTAATATTATTAGTCCCGCGCCGACCCAAATTAATAAAAAATATTTTTTTTCAAAATCAAGACTTTAGAACTAGAAGAAAAGAAAACCGGGATTTTGAAACCGGGATTTCGTAGTACTCCCATTCTGGCTGCCATTCGGTCATATTTTAGGGATGATTATCAAAATTGGGACCAATATTTAGACTCAATCATCGCATGCAGCACAAAATTGGCCATGGTTCAGTTTACAAGTTGTTAAAAGAATTAACCAACTAATAGATTCTGCTGAGAGATTATCGGTTGCGCAATAAGTGGTTTTGCGAAATTTGAAAAACGCACACTTCTATTTATAACTTGTACAGTCGCGGAAGAGTATTTATTCCGGAACAGGAAGTCCTCGGATCGGTAATGTAACTTATAATGTAAAACGTAGCTCTGGAAACTTTTTAAGAATTTGTCACGCCTAGAATACTCGTATAGGACAAATAGATTGTGAAAGCTAACAATTTAGTTTTGTTGTCATTCCAAAAATTTCAAATAATTACACAAAGGCTTGTGACATTATTCATAGTTAATGGTCTGGCCTTTGAAACCTTCTCATGGGTGTGGAGTTGCCCCTCGAGCTCATACATCACCAATTTGATTATAACTTTTGTAGTTATCGATTATCTAATTTAAAAGGAACGGTATACTGGCCTTGCGTCTTGATGGGTTTTAAAAATAATTTTTGTTACTCCAATTGTAACATTAACAAATTTTAGGGTTATTGTATCTAGTATAGATACATACATAAACACAATTATTGTTAAAACAAGATTGTACTGTTTATCTTAGTAATGATGACTCGTATTCGGTTTTTTTCTTCTCCCACTACACGTTCGAAGCCGATTAGCAAAATCAATACGATAAAACTGAATGCAAATCACTTTTGTTTTGGACGTTTACTTTAAACTTACAATAATTTTAATTATTATCCGGTGGCAAGTGAAATAAACGAAAATTAAAGTTTTTTTTTATAAAAGTGCACTAATTAGTAAGCAAAAATTAAACGCGGAAGAGGTAAACTACTTAATTTAATTTAAGTAATTATGTAGATTTATCTTCAATTTTGTTTTCTTTTCTTTTATTTCATTTTGAAGTGTATAACTGCAAAAACATTTGTATGACAATTCGTTTACGCACAACAAATAATAATTGCCCGGTCCGAAATTTATCACTACCGCGTCTTAATAAACATTAAATATAATTAGAAGGGGAAAGGTCGAGGTGGTAGACAAACGTACTGACATCGTCATGCTGGGACTTGGGGCATATATATATCTAAAGCATGACATTTCGGAACATATACATATTGTGATGTCGGAGTTTAAAACTGAGTCGTCACCGTTGGTTATACGCCATCTTGCCGCTTACAGCTAAGTGTACAATTTTGATGATTTTTTTTTATATATTATTATTTATTTAAATTTGAGTTTGAGAAACCCCATTTCTCCTCATCCGATTCTCATGAGAATTTGCATACGTACGAGTATACAGTGTATAATATTCACTTTTAATATGCGTGCTGTCATTTTTTATCAATATGTTTATGTCAAATTCGCATGAAACTTCGCCAAAACGATTACAAATGCGCCTAAATGTTCACTATTGGTTGAGAGAAAAAACAGCATGAGAATTGTTCCCAACCTCGTGACGTCGGGAATATTTGGATGAAATAGATTGGTTTATATTTAGATAAATTTTAAATAAAATAAATTTTATTAAGGTTTTTAATAAAAATTAATACTCCCAAGTTTAATTATATATGTATTTATATTTTTACTTGTAAATAATGTAAACAGAATTGAGAAGAAACAATTGGAAAAATTAGGAAATGGATTAACTACGGAAATATAAATTATAATGCAATTATTTTTAAATTTATGTACTAGGCATTTAATTTAACTGAGCGGAGTCTTGTTTATATGAAAGATTTCGTAAATATAACATCTGGGCGAAGCAAAAGCGAATCATTTTTGATACGTTGTGCATATGAAAATTGAAATGAGCGCAGTAGTGAGCTCAGTTTGTGTAAATGTGTCATTGTCTAATAAGAAATGAACGAATTGCTAATAGTTCGTGTTGGTATCGCTAAAGCGGACTACGCAAATTTGTTTGAAGGGATGTACCTAACAGACGTTTTGTTTTGCGTTTTTGACGTCTTTTAAGTAATTTGTGAATTTATTAATTTTAGTTACATTATTTACAAATATTTTTAATTATATATAAACATATAATTAAATTTAATAGTATTAATATTTATTATAAAATATTAATAAAATTTATTTTATTTAAAATTTATCTAAATATAAATTAAATTATAAATTATTTTCATTCAACCGATAGTGACTGATAATAAACATTCAGACGCTTTTGTAAACAATTTGGCGATATTTTATCAGAATCGCATGAGAAAAATTTATAAAATCCATGCCCCATATAAGGATGACCTGCCCTCTACAAGGCTCATGAACTAACATTTGACTCAATATTTGGTGGCGGTGACGTGTAATAAATTAATGAACTTGGTAAAATTGACATTGCCTATATGGCCTGGAGCCACTTCCGACTAATCTTGCACAAAAATAATTTATTACACACCTGAATAAGGTTGACTTGTACTCTACTACTCTCATAAAATAAAATTTGGCCCAACATGTTGTGGCAGTTTAGACGAATTTATTTTAATCATGTTTGAAGTCTATTTCTCCAGTTTTTACCCCAAAATTTCTTGATTCTTTGTCAAATTTTTCAGAATATTATTAGGAACAATTTCTTTAATTTTGACCCAAGTCAAATTTGTCCCAAAAAAAAAACCAAATTTGTTACATGCAATAAATGTTGCACACTCAATAGGTTCTTGCAACAAGGTTCAATTAAGACCGATGTTGAACAAATTTCATAAGCTTGACATAGAGGTAGGTTTCTTGAAATGCTCAACGACAAACGCCAGGACAAACGAAGTAACCGATTCCTGGGGGTCGGGGATATAAATAACGGGTATTTTACAAAGAGATTAATCCAACCAATTTCAATTAAGAAATCTATTCAAGAAGTTTCAACAGATTGGCACGTGGGTAGAGGAGAGGAGTTTGCAGATTTTTATTTGAATCGGTTGACTGTTCAGAAATTTTCTAAAGTTTTACTGTGAATAGGAGACAATTATGATACAATTTGCAATACCATGATCCCTCCACCATTTTACTCTTCCTCGGAAATTACCCCTCCCCCTCTGTAATTACGTTCAAAAATCTTTCAGATTAAACAAACATAATTATCATTAAGATCGGTTAAAATTGACCTATTTATCCTCTAGTTGGCCGCATTCCAGAGCAGAAAATATTACCAGTAAATTAGGTCTAAGATTTTACCCCCAATCGTTTAGTCGTTTAGGTTTTTGATTAGCAAAAAATTATGCTTAGCTGTTTGGTACAAAGTGGTAGGATTCACGTAGAGAGAGAAATTTCGAAAAATGGAACTTCCCTCTCACATCTTCTTCCGAAAATTTTATTTTTGATAACGTTCGTTAACGTCCGTATCGGAGAGTTTAATGGCCGAGCGTATTCACTCGGGGGTAATATTTGGGGGTAGATGTTAAAACGCAAGATGCAGTTATTTTCATCATCTAATTACCATCGGTGATGGAAATGAAGACAACTGTGACCCCCTCTCGAAGTGCACAATTCTTGGGCCGACCCATCTTTTACCAGTACCATAGGTGGAGCTATGGAATGTGCAGATGGTTTTACGTAAATCGGACGTGCGTCCTCGATGCGTAAGGTAGGACGTGAAAAGCGAACTGCGAAAGAGTTGGGAGTGTTTCGGCCCCAGAACAGATTGCATAGATTAAAACATAAAAAAAAATGCAGTCATGATGATTTAACCTACATGGTGGAATAACTCCGTCTCAATCCTATGTGGATGCAGAAAGGAGCCTAATTATGATTATTTTTGACTTGTATAGTGAAATTTTTACATATATGATTATTCCAAATTTTCTAAAAATGTTCACTGATTCACAATTTTAGAATATTTCAGAATATATCATATCAAATAGTGAAAGACACAAATGATGAATTTTAACATAGTCCTCAAAATAAAGAAGTTCTTAATTTTTTCGTAATTGAGAATTTTTGTATTGACATTTCCAAATAAATGGCACTCGGCGTTCTGCATTCAGCACACATATTTAATTAGTTGTATATAAAATCATGTTTTGCATTCTAAATTGGAAATTCGAACCGTTTTTCGAATTAGTTTCGTTACTATTCTCGCTATAGATCTAAAATAATAAAACCCAATGTTTTGCTAAAAACAAGTGGAGCCCAAACAAATTTCTATGGGGATTTTATAGTTTACCTGTAATTTTCCATTTGGTTTCAGATTTTTTCAGATATGGATTCTGCAAATTTTGTGAGAATTTTGTGCATAGAGCATTTTGATTGCTCAATTCACGGATTAGTAAAGAGCGGCACATTATCTAATGTAATTTTAATAAGAATATATGGAGCCTAATTTAGCAATTGTATTATTTACATTGAGGTAAATAGTTTATGTGCAAAGTAATTTTTTATTCATAACTTAAAGTCTGTGTAAAATAAAATGTCTGCCTATTAATAAGATCTAGAAATGAAACAAATCGCCAAATTGGTGTCAAACTTTATTGGTATAATTATCTAAGGGAGGTAAACATTAATTTCAATATAATTATGTTTATTTGTCTCGGAAATCTGGTATCCGCTTAGATTCTTATAATTTGATTAATAATTCAATCAATTAAAAATTTTATAGTTTTTATTACTAAGTAATTACTAAGCAATTTATATTATTTTCTAGAGTTACTGTTCGCTCAATTAAATTTCTTACGGTACCCACTTGCCGGATAACTTTGAATCTCTCACTCAATTAAAGCTCAAATTTACATTGTCTGTTCATTTTTTCTCGAGTGCTTTATAAATACGTAATACAAAAATCAGAATTCACATAAAAGTAATAAAATCCATATAAAACTAAAACAATATAACTTCCTTTGCTACTCAGGTAAACAATGGTGACAAAAAAAAAATCTGGATTCGGTTCCATCATATACATAAACAAAGCCATAAAAATTATAAATCGTTATCAAATTTTTATTATGCCATTTTATACCGAACCCCAAAAATAAAAAAAAAATTTCAACCGGTCTGATGCGAATACAAAAAAAAATTGACGAACAATTTACAGTGCCTCTTTAAAAGTGCTCAATTAGGTTTAAGTCGATTCAAGGTGTTGAATTATTTAATTATACCGGTTGTAAATTTTGATTGGAATGATAAGAAGACATGCAAACACTTAATTCAATAAAAAATTGTCATCATACACCTGAAGAGTGTTTTGTTGTGATGCACCGTGATTAAAATATATTCAACAGGTACGATTAACAATAATAATTACGTTTTTAACAAATTAATAAATTTATATGTACATATAAATAAGAAAACGGAAATATGCAATAATAAATCTGTGCGGTAATCAAATCAAAGCGAATTATAAATCGCGTGCTTCACATTACCTCTATATATATTTTATATTCATCTCGAAAGTTATCGAAACATCAAATTTATATTTTCAAGACGACATATAATCAAAAAAGAAAATTGGTTTTTCATGCATTGCGATATAATCTAACCAATGGGGAGCTCGATAATAACTACTAGTAGCTATAACAGTTTTATTTTCTTTTGAATTACATATTTTAGTTGAAATGTTTATATGTAAATAAAATACCGACGAGTACAAAAACAACACCAGTAACAAATTGACGTATACAAATTCAAAAGCTGAAAATTATGTCAATGTTAATCATTTTTTTTTTATTTCATTTGTTTAGTTTTTCTCATTTTCATTTGGTGTTGTGCATACATAGTTCAATTGAATGTAGTTTTTAAAGTGCTTTTGACATAATTTGAACATTAGCGGGAGATATCATTCAAAATGCAATTTATAAATAGTGCTATATAAACAACATAACATAATTGGAATGTCTATAAAAAATGTTACGAATTTGCGACAATTGTTTGTCTCAAGTGGATAGTTGTGTTTTTACTTAAGTATGGGTCAATGTATATGATTAGCCCTGAGTTGATCACCCTCAAGTATCAAATACGAAAAGTAATAAGATAGCAACACTTTACGAATACGTTACGAGCTTTTACCGTAATAACACCACTACGAACTAGTGATGGAATAATTTATAGCCCAGAACACTGAACTGTTACGCTGGTATATAAAATACTGATAAAAACTAACTTGTATTAGACCGAGATCCTGATAGCAGTAAGTTCCTATATAGCAAAAATGGAGGAGTGAATTAATTGTATAGCCAACGCCGACTTTCTTTTACCACTAATATACACTAAAATACACCATTCTCCATTTCTAAAGCGAGAAATTAAAATTACCGGACTTTTAATAAAACAGCTTGTATAATCAAAAATCCCTGTTAAAATTTCAAAAAATCAACAAGGTTCAACCTTGTTACTAAACTTTTCAACATCATTGATGCGGTCACTCCCAATAAATCTACCAATTAATGGAAAAAATGCAAGTATGAAATTTTATTCCGAATAGCCTGGACTGTTGAGATGTTGAGTTTTGATGAGAAGTTTTTTTTTATCAAAATTATTATTTCCAGTAAAATTTAAAAAAATGTCTGAACTAATTTGGTTTGAAACTTAATTTACAATCTTTAGTTTTTAATAGTTTTTTTTCATACTTCCATATATACTTCTCAACATATCTACAAAAAAATGAAAAGCGCCTATGGAGGTCAATTTATGAAAAAAGCTTAAGTAGGTATATAAAGTTCCATCCCGTTCGGTAAATCTGTTTGGGGTGTAAAGAAACTACAGATATTTAGTCAGCAATATAGCGTATATAGACGAAATAGGTAAATCTGCAAAAATGTCGAAGTCGAAAATTTTCATAATTACTACAATTTATTTTACTACGTAAAAGGAAGAAAATGGGTTTTTCTTAGCCAAAATTTCCAACCAGTATGAACCATTGGCGTTGCAGTACGTAAGATATGAATTCTTAGACTTTTATTTAAAGAAGAATTAGGCATTTATTTTTCACCATTACAATTATAAAGACTATTCTTCTAATTAGCTGTATAAGATGAAGATACACTGCGGTTCACTTGATTAGACGCACTTATAATTTTACTCGTAATTTATCGCGTATACAAGAAAATATTTATAATTGAGAAGGGAGAGAAATCCCTACGCAATAAATCTATAATCGATAATTATTCACAGAAAGCAAATTAACTTGCTTTTCAATTTTTTTTAAGATAAGTTCAAATTTAATGTTATTTTTCCGGTTCAGTTGACAACCTAGAAATACATATAATGAAAATACATAGTCATTCATATTTTTATTTTGATATGTTTTTTTTAACAAACTCTATAATCTTTCCAGCTATTTTAAGTAACGGGTACTACACTCTCTCTCTCTGGCACTATATCCCATCAAGGGAATTGGCCGCCTCAAATAAGGTTTCATAATCATATTTTCATTTCGGATAATATGTGATTAATTCATTGATCCTAAACCAGCCGTGACATTTTTTCATTGTCACCACTGGGAATCGAACCCGGGACCTCCGGTCGCTGAAGCAAGCATGCTGACCACTTGGCCACCGGAGCAAAAAATTACTTAAAATTACTTCAAGGATCCTATCCTTGAGAGAATCATATGAGCATTTTAAGTAGTCCAAAGAAATCTCTGCCCAGCCAACTTCAATTCCTGCAATCAGGTCTTCGTTGAATTCGTATTGTTTGTCTCCTTCATAAACTTTGCGAGTGACCGAGCCCCAAACGTTTTCGATGATAGTTAAATCAGAAGAAATAGGAGGCCATTGTAGTAACTCAACATTTTCAAGCAATCCACGACTTTACAGCACAGGCATTATGTGTGGGGCGCGTTCTTCTTGTAAAATCCCCTGAAGGCCGAAAAACCGCCCGAATTTCTGGAAAAACTGATTGCAGCATATCCTTAAATGTTTTTACAGTTATTTTATTGGGCAGAAAATTCAATTCAGAAAATTCAGTATTATATGATTCTTACTCAAAATTTTCATTCTAATTTTTTGATAATTTACGCTAAAAATAGTAGTTCAAGTGTAGCAAACACGTTTTACTTTTAAATTTTCTTTAGACAGCATTGCCTTTCAATGGTTTTGACAACGAACGCATATTAGCTTCCAAGGCGACTTGCACCAAATTTTTCCGGACGAATTTGATTGAGAGCAAAGTTGCAAAAAAAACTGTTTTTCTTAATTTAAAACAAAAAACACGTTTTTTTTATATTTAAAATATGGTTTTTTTGTTTAAACAACCGGCTTCACCTTCGTTTCTTTCCACTTTTACCTATAAAATTGATGTTAACTGTGACATAAAATTTTTCGGTGAAGCCGAGCTAACACAAATAGAAATGAAAATAAAAAAATTGAAGGCCATTTTTGAGATGTAGATTTTTGTTTAATAGCTTTAATTTCTAATTTCTTTCCAAAAATAAAAAATAAATTGATTTTTTTGTATGTGAAAGAACACGATACACGATTGATTTTTTTTGGTAGTGTATCTGTGAAAAAATGACATTCCAGTTTGACTTGAGTTTGTCAAAATATCACGGTCAACTAGTCAAAAAAATTATAATGTTTATGTTTATATTTTTGATGTAAACATATTTATGTGTTTGTAAACGTCAAAAATAAATCTAACGAAATGTTGAGATTTTTCAAAAGTGATTGCGATCAAAAAAAATCAATTCTTTTAATTGCAAAGAAGTTGTAACGGTATTTCGATCAAAAATTTTTGATCTCAAATCAATTTTTTTGATTTATAAATCAATTATTTTTGGAAAGAAATTGCTATTAATTTTATTTTCGAGAGAGCAAAATAAAACAATACCAAAAAATTTTGTGTTTTAATATAAAATTAGGATTTAAATTAGCAATAAAAAAATTTATTACGACTTAGACTGAAGCCAGAAGCTGAAGCCGTGTATAAAACGGGTCGATCATTTATTTGTGTTTCCGTATTAATAAAAAAAATAGTAAAAGAGAAGTTGTCGACATAAAGTGACGTCATTAGCAAAAAAGCAATGTTATCACTGGCTCATAGTGGAAGATGGCCACATATTAATTACACAAAATAATAAAATACTAATACAATATAATTTGTATTTTATTTATGTATGTAGTCATTATAGTATAAGGATCTGCATAAACCAATTTTGAATTAAATCGTTTTTCTCGATTTTCGCTCGATTTACAGCATTCGTCGTTCTTTGGTATTTTACATAACTGTTCTTAAATCGAGCCGTGTTCGTTTAATATGATTTTGGGGCAAGTCCTCTCTACCAACCGATAGAAAAGTAATAATAGCCTATCCACTAATGAATTTTATGAAAAGTTCATTAGTTTATTCAGTAGAACGTAGAAAATTATGTATTGATAATTTTAATTTCTCACGGAGAGAAAAATAATCGCAACACACCGTTTGACGTCTATTACTTGATTTACAAAAAATTCGGGCACATACAATCAAATAAAAATGAAGCTTTTTTAATACTAAATCAAAAATCTATGTAATTCGCATGCTTGTGAGAGTTTTTGCGTTGCTGTGTTTGAAACCTGATGCACATTTTCCGGTAGGGTTGGTTATCTTGATCCTGAGCGTTGTTGATTACCATTTAAAAATAATGACTTCTCACACAAAAACATAATTTGGCAATTTAGTTCTAATACTTGTGTGCCTGATGGGATACCGATTTGTTTTGCCTGATTTTCCGTTTAACTAAATTGATGGTTTGTCCATACCAGTTATTGATATACATCTCTAACATTCATAAACAAAATATGCCTGAAATTTACTTCTGAACTGAAAACTTTGTTAGGATGTGTCAATTCTCGAGTAGAAATACTTAAGAAATTAATAAAGCTTAATTTATTTAGCCAATTTTAATTAAAAAACGCCAGACTAGATTTGTTTAGTGCTTGCGAACGAGTGGTTTGAAGTAATGATCAATTTAGTTGGTCGCGAATTAGGGCAAGAAAATCGGTGCCGGGCATACCGTATAAACGTTTGAAATGCCAAAATTGTAAAAAAGAACTAGTAGTGGCACTATTCTGGCTTTCCCTGCGAATAGGGAATTGGGAAAAACATTTTCATATAGCACTTTTGTCAAAATTATATTTTTCTGGCCTACTGAAGGAATAAGTTTAGTGTAAAAATTTTCAAAACAAACTTATTTGGGAAACTTTTGTTCCACAAAATTTTTATTGGGAAAATATTTTTCCATTTAACTTTGTTTTGAAAATATTAACACCAAACTTGTTCCCTCAGTAGGCCAGGAAAATGTAATTTTGACAAAATGCTATGAAAATATGTTTCCCAATTCTCTATTCCCAGGGAAAGCCAGAATAGTGCCACTGGTGTCTTATTCTTGAAATCGGTGGAAGTTTCGCCAATAGGAATATGATTTGCTTTGGAATTTTCTATATTATTTGATTTTTTCGCCGGGTACTTTGATTATTTTTAAAATGTCTCTGTATATTGCTTAATTTTTGCTACTACTAAGGAAACAATTCCAACTGCTGGGCGAAGTATTCGAATAATGCAGAGAATTCTAAAGCAAATTGTGTTCCGATTGAGAAATGTCCACCGTTTTCAAGAGTGGGGCTCCTGGTTTAGCCGTTAGAATGAACGAGCACCTGAAAAAATGTACGCAATTAAGCACACCTCTGGATGAGTTGAAGATCTAGATAGCGACCAGACACATCACGTAAGAATATTACATTATTGTAGATTAAAAATATTATTTTGCAAATATTATTTATGCAGCGAAATAGCTAAGCGAAATTATTGTTTCACTGGACAAACTCATAAAATATTATATTACAAACTAAATAACTAAACGAATTTATTCAAATTCAGAAATGGCTTATACTACCAAACCGAACCTTGAATGTAATCTTCCGATTGCCAAACATTGTTTAAATTTTAGTTAACCAACATTTCAAATTTAATTAATCATAAAAGGCTGCCAAGTTAGTTATATTTAAATCATTGAATTTTAAAACCAAACCGAAAAATGAAGCCAATAAGTTTTATATAAATGATATTAACTGAATCTGACTGATGAGTTTGGGTTTTCTGGCCAATCATATTTATTTAATTTTATTGTGTATGTATTTGAAGTTACAGATATTATAATTTTAAGATTTAAGATTTACTAAAGTTAATTTAAATAAATAAAACTTTAGTTTTTTTGTCTAATTAAAATCAGGTTTTGAACACTTGTTTAAAAACAAAATGTTTAAAATATACCGGTTTGTTTAAACGTTTTGTTTAAAACATTGCAACCCTGATTGAGAGTATTGAAAGAAAGTAAAACCAGCCAACCAAAATACTTTATTTTCTAAACATATCCTTCCCCTTCATATTTTATGTGTTCCCATGCAAAATAAACGTTTATAAAATTTTGACGCAGAGGTACCAACTCAAGAATATTAAATTTATTTATTTTTACCCAATACGAAAATTTTTGTTTATTATTTTTTTTTGTTTATTATTTAAAATTTATTTACGCGTTGCTTGTAATCCTTAAAATTCGAACATCCGGGGGCATTTCAACGCTCTAGGCAGACAAGACCAAGACTTGATATTATTTCCATTTTATATCATTTCGATCCCGATTTCTTTGTTATATGGATTATTAATTATAAATGGAGGTAAACCAAATTGCAACAGCCAATTCCAATCATTTTTTTTTAAATTAAAGATTTATTTATATTGATAGCCCCTATAATTTTAGAATAATGTACATGCCCCATTTTTGATTGAATTTTGGCCAATTCTTTACTAAAAACTGGATAAAACGCATTTTTAATTTTTTTATATACCATAATCGATTGGATTAATCGTCAATTCGACTATTACTCGAGAGTTGAGGTAGTAATTTTGGAAACGGGAAAATTCGATATTTTAATAATTTTCTCAATATTTTTATCGCTTAGAAACTTTGTGATGCTTCTAGCCTTATGGCTAGGAGCCGAGCCGTGCATAAAAATAACCTTTTGGTTATTCGGAAACCATTCTCCTACTTGTGGCAAAAGCCTAGTCTTTAATACTTTTTGGTACTGGGCCTGTTTCATGGTGCCCTCTACAATGTATAGCCGTCCCGTACCCTTACCGCTGATAACTGACTATACCATGACTGAAGTTGGATGTTTTACAGACTTTATGACGCAGTCCGGATGGTATCGCTCACCCGTTTTACGCCCTACAAACGATGGTTTATCCATCAAAATTTGAAATATGGATTCATCCGAAAAGCATACCTGACATTGAGGATATTTTTAGCAAATTCAATTATTTTAAATGTGGTAAGATTACAACTGCCTGTTTCAAGTCACGTTCAGACCAATTTCGGTAGCTGGTGTGAGACGCGTTTTTTTGCTGGACGATTGCATGCGTATCCCTCTTTTTTAATCATCACCTCAATGTACGGCTAGAAATCGTAATACCCGTACGGTTCTGACTTCCTTAATCAGCATTGCAATAGATATATTTCTATTTGCCGTAAAAATTTTAACAATTTCTCGGCTATCTCTGAGTGTTGTAAGGCGCTTTCATCCACATTTCCCGATTCGAAAGTGGGAAATCCGTATGTTCTCAGTAACCATTTTTTTTTTATTGACAACACCTACAGAAACATTAGCAATTTTGGCTATTTTTAATTGGGAGATGCCGGAATGTTTCAGTAAGGTTACAATTTCGGTCCGTTTTTCTTCAGACAGCTCTCTGCCTTTAGCCATTTCTACAAACAATATCAAAATGCTCCCTCATGAGTAATTGATGTTTTATTAAATATTTTAGGAATTTTATTCAACTTCACTTTAACTTATATTAACCAGCAGCTTATGGCATAATACATCACATGAATCTGATCAACAAAAAGCGTTTTCAGGGATTCCCCTTTTAACCAACCGTATAGATGCACTGTAAATGTCAAAATGTGTAACATGAAAGTGCTATGTCGCCATCTATGAAATAAAACATAATTGCATTTTATTTTCAGTCATAGATGGCGTTTTAAGAATTGATAAACTGTATATTGCAAATACCTGGATTTTAGGTGTTTTTGCAAACTATAAAGTAAGTAAACTAAAGTAAAGTTTGAACAGACCCTGGGCCCAATAAATACTTAAATTTGTAAAAACGGTCAAAAATCGATCTTCTCATAATAATATTTGTAAATATCTAATAAACACAAATTAACAATTAATTTATTAAATAGAAAAATCTAAATTTTTAGAATTAAATTTTGAAGAGGTTTTGATGGAAGAAACTCTTCTTCCTAACCCATATATGTTCACAAATCTCGAAGTATTACGAGAGAGTTTTTCCTTTAATTACGCCCTTACACATCGCATAAAGATGATCAAAACTGTTCCGATCATCTCTGTAGAGGCGAATTAAAGAATTTTAAATGTTTATGTTAAGCATTCTGTAATACGCTCAGTGTTATTCTCCTAAAAAATAACAAAACATCAAAAAATCAAATCGAATGACAACAATTTCAGACATTTATTATTTTGACATAAACATCACTCCGATATGTAAAATATTGTTAAACAATCTCTCGTTCGAATCAATAGCTTTGTATGTTAGGTCAACTTAGAGAAATAAGAGAAAAAATTCTTTGAACCCACATAAAAGTATGCCAACATTCATCTTGTTACCTTCTTATGCTGCACAACAATTAAATAGTAAGCTTCTATTAACTTCCAGTTCTGGATATCAACCCTAATCGTCCACAAATTACAACAAAAATCAAAAAATAATTGCGTTTGTGATCAATCAAAATAGATCCAGTTAAATTAAATGGACCTTAAATTGGACGAATACGAGTAACAACATCGAGAATTTTGTAGGCGGCATTTTGAATCATTATTGGACTTGAATCGTGATTTTTGGACATCTACGATTAAGGCTAGTATTTCGTTTACTTTTCTTCTTTTGCGTTACAGAATATACCTCCAGTATATTTTAAAGTACCATTTTCAATCTAATATATCTAAAAATCCTGTGTATAAAGAATGATGTATAAGATAAATAAAAAAAATAATCGCCGCTAGAGACAGCACTACCACAAAAGAGAATTTATTTTATGACCATTTTAATACGTTTTCATAAATCAAGTCTCGGGAAACATTCAAGCGGAATAAAATAAATCAGATATTCTGGTATCAGTCATTGCTTAAGGGCTGGATAAAACTAGGTTATTTCTAAAATAGTAATGGTGAAATTATGTATTTTGTACGAAGCGCTGGAACTGGATGGTGGACCGGACTCCAAAATTAGATAATTTGGTTATTCGGATTGGATTTAAATTGTACTATAAAAATTTTGGAGGAACTTTCAATATATGACCATTCTATACAGACTCTGTTATTTCTTACTTATAGTTATAATAATTCTTAGTTTATTAGACTCTATCGGGATTTTTCAGAACTTTATCCAGTTCATATTACAGAACTGGATAAAGTTCTGAAAAACTCTCAACTGAGTGCTGCTTGTCCCTTTTAAACTTACGAATCTGCATGGAAATTGAGGAATTTGAGAGATTAAAATTCGCACAGTAATTTTACGGGTTTCTACGGCCAAATAAATTATTTGCCGTTTCTGACAAATATATCAAAAAAAGCGGGAGCTAAACCAATAAATATGGTTATTAATAAATAAATTTATGTCAATTAAGCATGGAAAATTATTGAAAGATCTATCGTTTATACGTCGTTTGATAATTGAGTTTTAAGTATTTGAAGCGACAGGTATAACCGCAAGAGTAAGTGCTGCGCATCTTAAGTTTTAAAAACTGCAAAAAATGCCACTTAAGGCTTTGCACAAACAAAATCGGTTCGTATTTTGTAGAGTGCTTATGACGTGGAATAATGAATGGCATACTGTGGTGATTAGCGAAGAAAAAAAATTTAATTTAGACGGGCCAGTGGCACTATTCTGGTTTTCCTTGCCAGAAAGCCAGAATAGTGTCACAAGTGACTATAATTATTATTTTCACGATTTAAGAAAGGATGAAATATTTTTTGAATCTGTATCACAGCAGATGGCAGTATTATGGTCTAGGGCGCTAATTCATGGCATGGAACTCTCTCTCTCTCTGGCACTATATCCCATCAAGGGATTTGGCCGCCTGAAATGAGGTTTCATAATCATATTTTCATTTCGGATAATAAGTGATTAATTCATTGATCCTAAACCAGCCGTGAAAATTTTTCCTTGTCACCACCGGGAATCGAACCCGGGACCTCCGGTCGCTGGAGAAAGCATGCTGTCTACTTTGCCACCGGGGCGGCGATGGCATGGAACCATTAATTTAATTTTCCCAACAGGCAAGATAAGTGGAATATCCTACAAGCAATTCTGGAAAATAATTTTCCAAGATTATCTGAAATTTTAAAAATAAAATTTAATTTTAGTTTTCTGTTTTGTTTTAAAAGAAATAAAGATGATAAATTTAAATTTTAATTATCGCTTTGTTTTGTTCATTATTTTGTCTTTTTGAGTTGGCCCTATTAAAGTGAACGATAAAAAACAAATATATTTTAATTCGCATTGTAAACAAAATTCAAAAAAATAACGAGTTTACTTTCAGAGATGAACGAATCTCATTAACGACTATGTTGTCCCTATTCAAGTGAAGCGGAGTGTATATGCAAATATAAGGAGTGTATCCTGAAACTGATCTGTTAGGTGTGATACCCGTTATACTTCTTTAAAATTGTGGTAGGGAATTGTGACGTTAATTGTGGACTGTGGTTATTTCAGATCCACAGTATGCATGATGTTTATCAAATTTACATGAGATTGCTCTGGAGCACTTTTGGTTTTAGCAAGTATAGAAGACAAATTTCATGTCAAAATTATTTTAAGAAATGGTCCAGTGAATTGGATCTTACAATAACGTAATTTAACAATATTGGATTATATTCAACCAGCAGCATTAGAAATCAAAATAACTCCTGCTATTTTCGAAAAAGATTGACTTTCCCTTGTACACACACACACACACACACACACAGTACACAGTACAATGATACCAATAGTCGGGTAATGTGTTTACTACGGTAAAAATCGAGCTTCCACCAGATTTTTCGATCAGTTTACCATAGAGTTTTTCAAAAATAATTGAATTTACCGAAAAATTTACGTAAAATTGACTTTTACCCGACTATTGGGTACGCAGCCATTGTATTGATATTTTACTGTAAAGTACTTTCTCATGACTGTAAAATGTAGTCTTCTAAAATGCGTTAGATGTACGACAACACATTGCATAATGTTAAATGTAATATTTTTTTAAATTTAAAACTTCGTAATTATTGTTGCAATTTTAACTATTAAATTTTAACTAGACACGATTTGAAAAATATTTTAGAATATTAGAAATTTATAATTTTGAATTATCAAAATTACTAAATTTTCTAATTTTCTATCTACATTTTCAGACTATATTGAGCTCGCTGAATTGCGGAATGAACATGGCGCAAATAACTTCAGTCATTCATGTAAATATTACACGTATATTTTTAAATCATTTTGTATATGTTTACCAGTATACAGACTTAACACTTTCCACAATAAAATTGATTTGAAATTAAATTAAAGTCTAAATAAATATTTAAATTTCCAGTGATAGCTGTGCACACATAACAACGACAGCTAGATTGAGTATAGATAAATTGATATTCTGGAAGTAACGACTGACGCAGCAATAAAAAATATAAAATAAAATTTTCCGATTTGACCTAGTATAATAATTTTATTTAACATGATTTTATCTATAAAGATAGTAGCTAAATATCATAAATATGATTATATGTCTAATTATATCATGTATAGATGACGATTTGATTTCAAATACATTTTATAATCCATTTAATACTGATAGCATTAAGTTCTTTAGTAGACACGGTTTGGGTATTACCTCAAATCAGTATAACAACTTTTATTATGATTGGATAAACAATTATCGCCTAATAGAAATAACATATCGTGATTTTATTAGTTATACACAAAGGATTATCAACCTGTTGATATGATTAACAGCCTTAACTAGCCTAAATAGTATTTGATTTATGTATGCTTGTGCTGATAATAAATTTGTTTATATTACGAAGAATGGGATACGAAGTCGAATGATCGGCACACTGTTGAATGTACAAAAGTTAAGAAACCGAGAGGAACAAATAAAATAAGGGTGGGTTAATGCGCTGAAAATTTTTTTGAAAACACATTCACTTGTGCCTGGGGCTGCTTCAACATGCCAAGTTGTTGGTTGTCATTTGAGGGATCTTTATCGGTCGAACTCCATCCTCTGAGATACTATCGGCATAGTTCGATTGCAGACTATAATCCGGCACCACTATAAATTAACGCTCCCAGCAATATATAACAGCCATGAGAGTTGTCCGTGTTCCTATTGTTTGAATGGTAAACTCTTTACCAAACTCTCAGAAAATACATTTTTGTGATTTCAATCGGTGTGGCAAATTGTTTTTATCTACAGCACAAATTAAGTGTATTCATTTTGATAAGGGGTAAGAATGGGTGTGTAACAAAATCTAGGTTTTCAAATTCTGGGTTTTTTTCAAAATCTCGGTTTTTTTGAAATTCTCGGTTTTTTTCTAAATCTCGGTTTTCAAAATCTCGGTTTTCAAAATCCCGGTTTTCAAAATCCCGGTTTTCAAAATCCCGGTTTTCAAAATCCCGGTTTTCAAAATCCCGGTTTCAAAAATCTCGGCTTCAAAAATCCCGGTTTTCAAAATCTCGGTTTTCAAAATCCCGGTTTTGAAAATCCCGGTTTTCAAAATTCTGGGGCGGTATGTTGTACCATCACTTCGAATCGAATTCGAAAAAAGTCGAATCGAAAAAGTGAAAGTTGTATCATTTTTACTTTTCGAAAATGATACAACATACCGCCATTCGATTTTTTTCGAATTTCGATTCGAAGTGATGGTACAACATACCGCCCCTGGTTTTCAAAATCCCGGTTTTGTTTAAAAAAAAACCCGATATTTAGGAAATCCCGGTTTGAATTTTTAAAATTTGACTTGTGGGAAAATGGGACTCTTAAATGATTTTTTGACAAAATTCAAAAATGAGCTTGCTATAAAATTCTAGAAAATGGCAAATAGGGATGGAATTTGGATGGAGGACTAAGTACCCGTGAGAGTTATCGAAGCCGTTAGCTTCTACAATTATTGCGTTTCAAAATGTTGCATTAACAAAATATTTTTATTAATCTTGCAACTACAAAATGTTGTAATTACAAAATGTTGCAAGTACCAAATCTTGCAATTAAAAAACTTTATTAATTATTTTGTGCAATTAGAAATTGAAGAAAAGAAAACTAGGATTTCGAAAACTGAGATTTTGAAAACCGGGATTTTGAAAACCGGGGTTTTGAAAACCGGGATTTTGAAAACCGGAATTTTGAAAACCGAGATTTTGAAAACCGATATTTTGAAACCGGGATTTTGAAAATCGGGATTTCGAAAACCGAGATTTTGGAAACCGAGATTTCGTAGTACACGAAGGTTAGAATGAACGAAATCTAACCATACTTTAATTAACTACAAAAAACTGTTCGAGAATTCCGAATTGTATAATTTATTGGTACAAAAATTGTGTTTTGAAATCAAAGTCCCAGCATGTGAGAAGTCTTGATATACTAGGAATCATCTATAATTGTGATTATTATACGATGATGATGAGGAAGAAGTACATCCAATGCAGGAGTAGGAAATTCAAAAATAAATTTATAATGTGTAGTGTAATGTTTGCATATAATTATCGGCCTGATCGCACATACGACTGTCATTTTCAAATATGCTTCTTTTTTTGTTCATCTCTGACTAAATCGCACGCAACTTTCACATCAAAACCAATCGATTCAAAGTGACCGTGAACATATTCCATTTGTGATATTTTACAGCATGCATAGTAATTATGGCATTCGATGGCCAAACCTGAGACATATACTAAAAATATATTTTCACTTTCTAGACCTTTTAACTTACCCAAAAATAAGAAATACTGAAGTGCTGTGGCTGAATCGGTGATTTGAAATTTTATAACATAAAACATTTCGCGTCTGCGTAATGTGTCCTCAATATCGGGTAACACTAAAATATAACAAAATGAAACTTATTGAGAATTGGTTAAAACATAACGGGTCAATTAAATTACATAATTGTTCCTGGACATTATGTGGCCTTCCATAGCATTTACAGTTCGTTAAAGCCAATATAATATGAACAATATACGATAATTTTCAAGAAGCGAGATAAAAATTTCATCTCAAATTGTCCAGTCAATATAAAAATGCTTGTGCTATATCAAGGTGATGTTCCTTAATATCACATCATACAGTGCACCGTCTTTCAGTACAAATCGGTTGTGTTCCGAATTTGTCGTTTATATAGAATTTTAATTTATTTCATGTTTTGAATTATTATGTGGGTAAGGTTTCTGCCATTTCTCGTTTTTCGTCGCAAATTGATTGGCATGCCCGGACTGACTAAATTCGTAGTGGATGGCATGTTATCTTCAATATTTCATTAACTTTTATATCGTTGAATTCTGTTGCAACTTTGGTACATTTCTATATCAAATTTGGCGAAAAGTTTATTGCAGCTGCATGCTAAATGGGCCTGTCGCCTCTTAACTTTTTAAGCACGATTTACGATTGAAGTCGCAATCGTTTTGTATAGTCTTTTCTGGACCTTTACTTCACGAGTTCCCAGTTTTGGTTTTGTGCAGTGAAATGCGATTTTTTCACCACTCCTACCATTGTTGAGAAATTTCCGGTATTTGTTTACTTTCTTGTTTTGACAACTAAGCTACACAGTTAAATTTAGTTTTACTTTTCACATAGATGTGTTGATTTTCGATTTCTTTTTTCGAACTTACACTAAAACAGCTAACTTCATTTTTGCCCTATAGAAAAAAAATTTTGAACACGATTTTGTAAGGCACTGTCAAATTATTGACGGTGATGATAGTTTTCTGAACTTATAGTGGAAGAACTTCTTCGTTTAATACATTTCAATTTAATCTATTGTTTAGATGAAATTTGAAGAAGTGCAACTAATGGTGGTGCCATGGTAGCCGTTTTTCATTAAACCACTGTTTCTTAATTCAGAGAACAATGAATTAATATTTAACTAGGAGCGAAATCCTTCAATATCCAAATGAATCATTCTGAAAATAAAACCATCTTAAATTTTAAACAACCTGTTGACTAGGAAAACGTTCATCTTACTATTATTCGGCTGTTAATACCAAGGTTTCATATCCCTTTCTGCCCAGACAATTTTTTTTTCTTAAATTTAAGTCCACAGTACACAAATGTGTATGGAACCATAGTTTGTAATGATTTTTGTTTTTTTCGTATTTTCTCTTTCGGAACGTACACGATTGTGATTGCAGGCCGGAAAAGGGACATACCACTAATGCTTACGTAATCTTTCTCTATCTGATCTAGTTTCTCTTTTCTATAAGTTTAGATAAAATATGATTACTCTTTCTCTTTCTATTTCGCTGTAATAAGAATGATATGCGAAATCATTTTTATGCATTTTTAGTTAATTTTTGGAGTCCCAGTACAGCACGTGCAATATAAAAATTTATACATTTTATTCATTTATTTAAAGATTAAATAAAAAAGTTATTAAACAATAAAAAAAATGTATTTCTTCGTCGTTATTTGAAAAAATGGTGTGAAAACGGAAAATCCCATCAGAGTAACAGATTTTGTTCGTAAACTGAGACTTGAGTGTTGCGAGTTTTGCTGCTGTTTCACTAACCTTTAGATGCACAAAAATAATATCATTGTTGATTGATGTAAATAATAATCAAATTTTATATTTACATCTAGTATGCTGATTAAACAACATAAAAACTCCCAACTCTCAAGTCGCGGTTTTCGAACAGTACGTATGCAGAATGGATATCACAATATCCAAATTTTAAATCTTTAAACCTAAAACTAAGTTTCCAGCAAAAAAATCACGATAGATTACAGGAAAATGCGACAAAAACAAGACATAAAAATTCACTTGAACGATCATTAAATCCTGTTTGTTCTACATCCCTTCAGCAACCGACGCTATAAACGATGTTTTAGTACGACTAAAAAATATAAACGATAATATAAACACTAGGACATGTGATGGTGCTTTAGGTGATTTTGTTAAACGATTTACTACACTTCGAAACCCTACTTAAAAATTATTTACCTAAACTGTATACTATACCGAGTTGGATGAAATTAAAAATTAAATTGGGAGATTCAAAAATTAACTTTATTTTTGATGAAAGTTGTGATGTTACCGGTCGTCCTGCAGTAAACACTTTAATTACATTTTATAATGAAATTCAACAACAAAAAAATCCTTATTTTTGGTAGGCATTACTTTTGTTACTAAGACAAACAGTGCAACTTTTGCAGGAGTCAAAAAAAAATGGATCGATGTGCTTTCCATATCATCTAATTGATGTTGCCGTTGACAAAGCTTTATGGTAAATTTAGAAGAAAATAATTATTGGATGGAATCTTGTGCTTTTTTAAACAAAATTGAGTAAAATTTTTAAAAATTCGTAAACGCCATATGTTTTAAAATTATCATAAGATTGTCCACAAGTTGGTCAGGTTCGTCCACTGATTACATTAATTAGTTTTACTCACTTCCCTAAAGCTATGGAAGAATATGGAAATTTTCATAAAAATTTTTGACTTAAATTTAGTTTTATACTGTTTTTCAAGTCCTCAAATCTCTGTATTGAAAATGCAGCTTTTCAGAAAAAGTTATGTTTTATCCATCAAGGCACAAATGTTGTAAAGAAGAACCATTCATAAATGTCAATTTTTCCTTGTGATTGACTGAATTTTGAACAGTTTTGCTTAATCGATTATTAGTTTTGCCCACTTCTCTAAATTGATGAATTTGAGAGCCAATTTATTTAAATTTGCATTTGTGGATGCTCAACATAAATGTTAGAAATTTAACTCAAAAGTGTCCTTGAAAATTATAGCGCACTTGTTTTTGGAATCAATCAAGAATAATTAATGATAATACTAGTCAATAATTAATTATTTTATGATGAACGTTGCTGCTGAAATTGGCTCTTGGTCGATGTTCGGATGGGAATGTTCCGTTGTCATTGAGACATTTGTAGTTCACCATAAGTCGTACGATTTTTCTAATTCGATGGCAAACTGCTCCTTTGATAATAAAGTATTCAATTTTTTTTAACAGGAGCACGTACAACAATGTACTTTCAGCTGAAATATTTTGCTTATTTAATTCGTAATTATAAATTAGAAATTAGTAAAATTAAAATATTTCGTTTAATTAAAGAAAATTGACGTTGAAACTATCCGGATAATCGAGTAGTTAAATTTTTTTAAATTTATACACGGGTAATCGATATTCGACATTGAAACTCTATTTTCGACGATACAGTAGTAGAATTTTATTCTTTAATTTTTTAGGCCGTATACCAAAAGTCGGGTAAAAGTCAATTTTAAGTAAATTTTTAGTAAACTAAATTTGTTTTCAACGACTCTATTGGTAAGCATCGTTAAATCATTCATCGATCATTAAGGAGTAAGGTACCACAATAAGTCTGGGTCATTTGTGAAAATGAAACTCCGGCGGAATTAAGTAAAATTGACTGAAAATTCTTCGGTTTTGATTTTAACCCTTCCACTATTCTTAAAAAGCAGCGCAAACCATCCATGTTCCGCTTAAAATTATTTTAAAAAATTACTTTGTAATGTAACATCTGTCTCGCACTTAGACATAAAAAATGTACTTTTCAAAAAGTCTTTACGATCCCAGTGATTTTTGACCCAAATCGGTCAACCGCAAGTGGTAGCGTTCATAGGAACTTTTTCATTTTATGCAAATATTTTGGCAAGTATACCATTTAGTCTAAAATCTTCTAATAGCTAACAGATTCATTAACAGATATTAAATTTGCAATAATATTGGTCCAAGTCAGTTTTTCATAATTTAAGTGGAAATGACGAATTTTGATAAAAAAAAACTGTTTTAAAGCAAAAATTCGGCACTGTACAGAATAGATGGATTGATTAAACGGATTCTAAACTTTTTGCAATAATCCGGCAAATCCCACTGATGTGGCCAAAATTGGTCCATCGAAAGTGACAGCTTCCATAGAAGCTTTATCGTTTTTTGAAAATATTTTTAAATGTACAGGCATCTCTCGCATTGCGCGATAGTCGTGCTCCAAAAAACCAGCGTGCAGTGTAAATTTCCACATATCAAAACTAAATTTGAAAAAACCGGGGTTTTAACAGGAAACAACCTCATATTAATCAGAAAAGTATTTTGAATGAATTACAGCAAGTTAAATAAAATAAATTAAACAAAAAATATTAAATTTTTCCAATAGTGACATTTATAGTTCAGTTTCATATTGAATTTTAGAAAAAAAAATTTATTTGGCAAAATAAAATAATTGCTTGCTTTCACAAAGATTTATTCTTGTATTTCCATCACATCAGAATCTATTGTATCGAAGCCTATCTGGGGGCATTGCTAGAGTCATGTTTCTGGAAAATGTAGCACTCCGTTCTGAACAAAGCTCCATATCTAGTGCATCTACTCTTAATTCATTAACCTTTTTTAATAAATGTCACTTTGTTCCTTTGCACCTCGTACGGGTTTCAGATCCAGTTAATTCCTAATTCTGTAGTTTTTTCTATTTTTCAAATAGCAGCATTGAGTGTATAAACATTATGTAATTTTTTGGGCTTGAATCATTGGGCTTAAAACTAATGATCTTTCCTTCTAAAATTCCGCGAGAAGAAAAAAGAAGCTCAATCTGTTATTGTCATATAAAAAGCTTGCATCATATGGACTGGGGATCTATTTTTAATATCGACAATCCATTGCTAGTTCTTGAAGTATTTTTGCTGCTATACATATTGCTCGTCTAAAATCAAACGCCTGCAACTTTGGATTTACTTTGAACTTGCGCGACGTATTAATAAAAGGAATAAACTGCGAACCAAGATAAATAAGCGTCTTAATAATTCAGTACTTCGCAAAAGCTATACTAGAATGCGCGCCATAATTAATGAGGATATCAAAAAAGAAAAGGAGATCTATTATTCCAAGGGTTTTTCAGTTAACCGCAGTTATATAAAAACAACTGGATTTTAGTGCACGAAATTCTAGCTCGTAAACCTAAAACATCACTACTCACTAGCCAAATCTATTTTAGCTGAGAACGGAGAATTTCTTACTAGTGATTTAGAAATTGCTAATGAGTTTAATTAGTTTTTTTTTCTATAGTATATCTAAAGACCTAGGTTCTAAATTTAACTCTAGCAACACGTCATCTGCATAAACGGTTTAGTATAAGCATAAGATAAATGATAAGTTAATCGATCCGAAATTTGTTGACGTTGGCGTTCCACAAGGTTCAATATCAAGGCCCTGGTAACATTACTTTGACCATTTTGCCGCGGGTGACTAATCACGGCCAGTCTGAATGTGCTTCTATTGTTTGCCACTCTGAGTGTTTTGATATTGAATCAGTTGACTCGTTTAAATATCTTGGCGATCTACAAGTATGTTATCAACTGCTAGAATTGTCTACCTCCTTCGTGACTTTTATCCTACTCGGGTGCTAAAAATTGATATGAAAAGCGAAATTATTTTGGCGGCAATAAAGAAGAGGCTAACACTTAAATCTCCAGCAGCATTACCGTAAATCAGAAATGTTAATCGGTCGTTTGCCGCTTTAAACCCTGGAGTGTTCTTTTCCTCTTTCGAAATAAATCTGCGAGTTGGCATTATTTTCCACAATAGTCCGGTCTTGTCTGCTAAGTTATTACGCAGTTAGTTTAAATTACGCATATTTTGATGAATTTTAAATTTGTCGAACCAAACCTTGATCGCCTTAAACTCTTCGTCATATGACGAATCGGCTGATTCGTTCTTGAAATTTTAGGAATAAATATCATACCACGCTGGAAAACCCCGCGTAATGAAAGGGATCCCTGTAAATAATTTAGTTCAAAAATTTAGCGCAAATGGCGATTTTTGACAAAAAAAACTGTTTCTCAATAAAAATTCACAGACGGATTGATTGATCGAGATGGCAATCCATAATTAAGCTTTTTCCATAAATAGTTGTTGTTGCAAATATTTTGATAAGTATACAGCATGTACGAAAAAAACGATTAAAACGATAAGAATGTAAATTAAGTTTCAAGCAAAATTTATACAGATTATGTTTTAAATTTTACCGATATATGCCGAGTTTCGATAAAAAGAAATTATTTCACCAAAATTTGACATCGCTACAGTCAAGCCGGATTGACCAGTCGAAATCAACCTTCATACTTAACCCTTTTCCATTAATTTGGAGATCCTTGCAAAATTTCATGAAAATTTGTGTACTGGAGATAGCAGCTTCCATAGGAGCTTTTCATTTAGCTTTTTTGCAATGATGTTGAAAACTTTAGCGCATTTTCAAGAAACGATAAAAATTAAATTTTCAACAAGATCTTCTTGGTTTTCTGAAATTCAAGTGGGTATAAAGATTTTTGATTATACAGAACAGTCTTACCAAAAGTCAGAAAAAGGTAAAAGTTTCATTTGGTTGGAGTTGACTCATTTGGTTGGTTAGTTAGAAGGAAAATTACCTGAAATTATAGCAGACACGTCAATAATGCGTCAACATTACTTCGAAGTCATTTTTAAGTCGACAATGACGTAACGTCAAATTATTTTGAAAAATTTTTATTGTGTTTATTTCTTTTTTAGGTTTTGATTTTGGCATACCGAAAAACTATATCAAACAAAAAAAATGCAATTATTTATAGAGCTGTTGTAAATAATAAAGGCAATCGCATGAAATCATCAGTTGCCACAAGATGGTCTTCGCATAGAGACAGCCTTGACCGTTTAATTAAAAAAAAATCCAGTTATGAAAATCCAGAACAGACGCTAAAAATACAGGATCCTGTTAGCCAACTAACGCATCGCAAAACCCCGTTTCCAATATTTCAGATGCGATGCAATTATGGTTTGATTTATCGGAAAATCCAATATACTACGAAGACAAATTTCAAATTTTAATCAAACATAAGATAGAAATGATTTTAAATAAATATTTGTTAACGGCTTATTATCTGAATCTAAAATTCAACAACAATATAACGAAGGACCAAACTAAGCCAGTAACTGATTTTTCTTTGTCACAACTTAATACTGCCGGACTGATTGAGTTGAATTTTTTTAAATAAAATTTAAATGAAATTTTTAGTTTGGCCAGAAAACTTTTATAAATTCCATCTAGTTCTGCTCAAAATGAAAGAATTTTTTCTAATTCTAACTGGGCCTATATACATAATGACCTTCGGAACTTCTATTTATATGTTTTATCAGTAAAATTTTGCAATTTCATTCCAAAGCTCATTACTTTCTGAATGAGCTTTAGAATGAAATTATTTATTAAATTTAATAATGGTACTAAATTACCTCCTTATTTTATTTTATTAAAATTTATTTTTAATTAATTGAAAAAAATATTTAAATATTTTTTGTTAACTTGTGGATTGTTCTTTGATTTAATGATCAATGATCATTATACATTCTAATGTAACAAATTATGGTTTCTATATATGTTTAATTTTTATGTTATACAAATGGAAAGAATAAAAAAAACAAGTCTACTATTCTTCTATTTTTTATTGTGAACGCGAAAACTCGTTATTGTTGACTCCAAAAACATACGTCAACGTTTTTTGAGGTCACACATCCCTGAATTATAGTATCTCTGAATCTGATCCATTTATTGATAAACGAATTTTGTAGGAAGCTAAGTTATCTATTCTCTTTCTTGAGGAGGCGGGTTGGGGAGCGGTTAGCAAAAGGAGACAATGCGACAACAAGGATTACGATTCAATGAACCAATCATTCTTAATTCGAAATTAAATCTTCAATGGAATGTTGCGCCAGCAAAAAAAATCTAAAATCGCAGATAAACAAATTTTGACGCATGTCGAATCGATTTCAAAAACTGTACGCTTGAATATGCAATAATAATTATCCGCAACTTTAATTCCGCTATTTTATTTCCAGCATTTTAAAATTATATATGAAATATTTATTGCCAGAAATACGTTTTAACGAGCTCATACTATTTCCGGTTAAAGAAACCGGTAACGTGCAGATTTGCATAAGGTTGTATGTTGTTCCCCAAAATAACTCTGTAAGCAGAAAAGTTAAACATAAAATTATTGTTTATTACGTGGTTTATGGACGATGTCCGCTGTCTACCACAGTTTTTTTATCAGACCCTATATTTAATACGCAAATGAAACGTGCCTCTGAACTTACTGCTACAATTACTTGATAGATAGAGGAGAAACTAAACCGAAACTTAATTTGCCCTAAAACTAACCACTATGACCATATATGCAAAGCAATTTACTTACGTTCTAATTATTTTGATGAACTTTTTCTTTTCTAAATATACAACCATAATAAAGATTACCTTGAATTCTTACATTTTATATGCGCGAGTATTTATTTTAATTATATAAAGGTTAACATTTTATTTATTTCTTGTATTCATCAGTGCATATCTGATTACAATATGTAACCGTATCACAATCAAATGTAAAAATTATTTACTTTTGCCGTCAATTATTCTATTTGAATTTATGTATGTAGAATTATGTGCATATATAGACTTATGTTAAATATTGTTATTCTTAGATTAAGGCAGACAGCTATGCAACGGAATATCAACCGACTGGTGGAAATTTAACGTATCTGATACATAAAATTTAAACAAACTTAGATTAAATATTTTTGGTTTGCGATATTCGCTGTTGTCCCTCGAAATATTGAAGATAAATCACCTTATCAATAACATTTCAAATGCGGTGTCGCGAATTTTGTAACATTAACATTTGATAAAGCTAAAGTGTTCGCTTGCGTTTACTTAATCATAAAAAAGTTAGTTTGTATAAAACTTGAATAATAAAGTTTTCGATGGGTTATCAAACTTTAATCAACTTATAAGATATGTCATTGACGTAATTGTAACTGTTTATAAAACTTGCCATAGTCTTCGTATTCATGATTTGTTGTTTAATTAAACGGGTTAAATTTTCGATTGATTGATTGATTGGACCAAAAAGTAAATCACAATTTTTTTGTATGATTCCATAAAGCCTATTGTTAGGCCAAAATTTCATAAAAGATATCCCAAATTTAAAAATTCTGATTACAGTATTTTTCTCATCTTCACGGCCTTCCAATGCGCACTACCGAAATTTGAAAATGAAACGAGTTACATCATTTACTGCAAAAATTATGTCTGGTATCGTACATTGTGTAAGGTATTGCAAGCAACGCACAGCTTGTTGATACGGTACGTTGTGTAACTTTTCTTCTTTGCCATCTGACGTCATACTTATTGAAAGTTTTTGATTCAAGTCACTAGGTGTGCCAATTAGCTTACAATCTCTCAGTCTGAAACGAGTTAATATTTCTTTGATGTACGAGGATTGATCCAACTCAATGCTGTATTCATTTTGATGTATACGAATACCCACGCATTCCGTGGCATTTTTCCAGAATAGCATCAAGTCATCTACATAATAAGAAGCATGTGAAGTTAGCCCAGTTTTTCATCCACCAATAGGTTATCCCTTTTCCTGCCTGTTAACACAATATTGTGTGGGTACTGTAAAAGTACCATGTCAAAAATTTATTTTTGTATGTGTTTTGACCCAACTTACGCATTTGTGCATTCCTTTTAAAATTATTTTCGCCCGAAAAAAACACTATAACTATATACACAATTGGGTTGGTTGTACTTCCACACAAGCAAAATTTTTGGCGTAAGTACAGATGACGTATACATCGCCGACATCGGGTAAGATGAAAATTTTTTAAAAAAATTTCTTTATAGAATTGTATACCTATCAGTTTTAGAAGGTGCAAGCCCAAAATTTCGGAAAAATCCCAACATTTTCCAGAAAAATGTTCAGTTTTTCCAAAAATATTTTTTTGATTTTTTTCATCCAAAAATTAAAAATCTGCCGTTTTTATTTATCAAATCTTAATTTTAATGATAAAAATTCGAATTACACTGTACGGGTAACAAATTACATTTTTGCGTTATTTTAGTAAAACTTTTTGATTTTCCGCAAAATTTTCCCCTATTTTTATTTTTTCAATATTTTTTTTAGTTTTATTTATTTTTATTAATAATAATTGCTTCGTCAACCTTGCAGACACAGATCAAAGAGTTTTTATCGCTCTTATCGCTCCTTCTGAGTGCCACAAATGTTAAAAAAATCAACTTTTATAAATATAAAAAAAATTTTAATGTAATTTTAATTCGTTTTACACCTTAGAGGATGGGGGCTGCCCCGCTTTTCCAGAACTTAAACAATTCTTCAAGTGGCAAATTTTATTTTTAATTTTAAACTAAGTAAAAAAAATAATAAAATTGTCCTAGAAAAATTGCAAAATTTTCCCGGATACAAGTAATTATGTCTAATTATGTAATTATGACTGTCGAAAAACTGTTAAAATACAATGCTAATATCAAAATTTTAAAAAAAAATACACATTTGTACTATTTTGAATAAAATAATACGCAATTTGTCACCAAAAAAAATGAAAAGATCAAAATTTTCCCGGAATATGTGATAATTTTCTAGAAATTTTTGGCTTGCACTTCCTAAAAACGATAGATGCACAATCCTACAAAGAATTTTTTTTAAAAAAATCTCATCCTACCCGATTTCTGCGATGTATACGTCATCTACACTTTAGCCAAATTTTTTATCAAAAACGCCATTACATACTATGATTTTTGACCCACACATTATTGTGGTTTGGACTTAAATAGTACCAATTTTTTTTGGTTGAAAAAGGGATATGTACAAAAAATAAAAAAATAATTAAATTAAATAAAAAAATACAAAATATATATTTCTAAAAACAAAAAATAATAAAAAAAAGATTCGGCCCTTTGTCATTCGGCCCTTCGACATTCGGTCCTTTGATTTCATACCGAATAAAAGATTAAAAATAATTTTTCGAAGTGAAATGATAATAATTGTTTGTTTTGATTAAAGATAAGAACAATATCAGTCAATATATTGTTCCAGGTTGCTAACAGCAAGGGCTTACAATGTAAGAGGGCAGTACCAGCAGTATGGTAGTGTTGGTGCACATGACCAAGTTCCATATGGCCCCATATAAGAATAACAGAAAATCAAGCCATTCTCCTAGAAATATGATTTGCCGGAAATGATTGATACAGTTTTAAGTTGGTAATAGTAAGGGCTTACAATGACTAAGAGGGCAGTACCAGCAGTATGGTAGTGTTGGTGCACATGACCAAGTTCCATATGGCCCCATATAAGAATAACAGAAAATAAAGCCATTCCCCTAGAAATATGATTTGCCGGAAATGATTCTTTATGTTTCGAATAAGCCATGGTACGAACTAACTGTGGCCAGTCGGACAGTACCAGCCGTATGGTTGATTTTCTGTTATTCTTATATGGGGCCATATATGGAACTTGGTCATGTGCACCAACACTACCATACGGTTGGTACTGCCCTTTTAGTCATTGTGAGCCCTTGCTGTTAACAACATGGAACAATATATTGACTGATATTGTTCTTATCTTTAATCAAAACAAACAATTATTATCATTTCACTTCGAAAAATTATTTTTAATCATTTATTCATACGCAGAGAACAAAAACGACAATTAAATGAAAAAATCTGGGATGGATATTTTGTTGAAAAACAATTTAAAAACAAAATTTCCGTCTTATACAAGTTCAAATTGAAAAAACTTTGATGAGCTGAAATAGTATTGTTTGAGGAAATTTTTTTTTCTGGGATGAAAAACTGGGCTATCTTCACGTGCTTATAATAAGCTCGATTAAAATAAATACAAGGATCCAATTCGGATTTTACTAAACCAAATTCCTTTAATGCAGTTTCGAGTTTAATATTCCACTGGCGTCCAGCTTGATTGAGTCCATACATGGCTCGATTTAGTTTACATGCTCTATTCGTTCCGTCATTAAAACATTCCGGTTGCTCAATATACACATCTGCGTCAATGTCGCCTTGTAAGAAAGCGGTGACAGCGTGGATTTGATGTATTTTCAAACCATTTTCAACTGCCAAAGCCATCAAAAATCTTATCGAAGCATAACGAACTAATTTTGGATACCAATTTTATTTTAATAGCATTTCTTCCAGGCGGTAATTTGATGAGACTCCAAGTTTTTTCTATCAACGATGCATTTTGAAGAATCATCACGTGCTGCAGCTTCTTGCACTGTCTGAGGATCAAAATCGTTAAAATTATTTAATGAAAAATAGCTTACATACTCATTAAATTTTCGAGGCTTTGGTTCACGCGAAGATCTTTTCAATACGATTCCAGGTGTCGCAATATTTCCATCAGATTGATAATCGCGATCGTCAACATTATCAATTTCACCAGTATCAATCAAAGTAACATCAGTTTCAAACGACGAATCTTCTGTCTTTTCATAACCTCGCACTTTAGCTGGACTCACATTGTCATCAGTTGATAGCTTCACCATCAAATCACAATTTTTCCCATGAAAAATAACATCTCTACTTATTACCAGTTGTTTCGTTTTTGGATCAATGCAAAAAACCGTTTATATTGCTGTCATACCCCACGAATATCATTTTTCGCGACTTCGAGTCGAACTTCTTCGTTTTTTCTTTAAGAACATGTATCATAACATCGGATCATTTTCATTTTCAAAAACTTGAGATTTGGGCGACAAAAAATAGATAAATAGTTTCCTTTAACAATCATCGATGAATGATAAAAGTATTTTGCGCCACCAATTGAATTTGTCCCCATCGGACCACAGACATATGGGCGGATTAAATCAAGCACATTATCCGAACACTTACCACTAAGCTTGAAATGAAGGCGCGATTGCTTGCACATTGCACAAGCTTCACATTTCATGATTTCAACATTTTCGAACATTATTCCATCTACTATATTACGCATGTCACAAAGTGTTTTGTAATTTTATTGTAATTTACATGACCGAAACCTCTGTGCCATTTTAATGGACTACTTGCTTTTGATTTTGACAACATATATTTATCAGTGAAGGGGACATGTAGGACTTCTTTTAGTGTGGTATTATTTCATTTTGCATTAATAGGACCGTTTCACCGACACATTTCACTGGCATCTTCATATCATTTGCTGCCACTATTTCCACAGCTTCTTTGATGGATGTTTGATTTTTCAATAAATTTGCATCAGGCGTCCTGTGACTAGACGCACCACTGTCTAAAAACCATTCGGATGATTTTGATTGTGAGAATAAAGATACACCAAATGCTCTTTTAGCCGATTCACTTTTATTGCTTTTAACAATATTCTGATCTTTATTCTTCTCACCATTCGACGATGACTTCTGCTTCTTTTTGATCTTATTGCATTCAAAACTCTTGTGATTTTTACCACCCCATTCATAACAAATTATACTACCAGTGTGACAATTTTTATGGTTGGATGAATTTTTACTTAAAAACGCGTTGCTTTCGTGTCATTAATCAAGTAATTTCATTTTAATTTGATCTGCGTTGATGGTTTCACTTGCCTCAAAACGCAGAATAAGAGGTTTAAATTCATTTGTCAAAGCTGCCAATATAATTGCAGCCAACCGCAGTCATCATGTATTTTGAATTGCTATTCAATTTGCACGAAATTGAGGTTACCAGGTCGATGCAATTTTGCATGTTTTCACAATTTTTCTTAATAATCCACGGTCTTTGTACAAATTTTTGAATTTTTCCCATATTTCAAGGGCTGTATTACAATTCTGAATGTGAACAAAAAGTTCCGATGCCACACTCAGAGCCAACGTCGATTTTGATTCACGTGACATGTCCTCATTTTTTTCATCTGGCATTTTATAATCATCTGGCGAATTCTTAATACACTTATCTGGAGACTTCTTACACACTTAATACCTACCATTTTTTATATCGAAATAATTCTGCATAGCAAAACACCACAAATGATATTTATCAAAAAATGTAATTTTTGGATGTTAAAATCAAATTTGCTGTTTGATTCTACCATCTCCTCATAAAACGTGTTGATGACGGTACAAATTTTACAACAAATGTAAAATCAAGCTGAATCGCGACTAAATTTAAATTAAATTTTTAGATGTTGCCTTTATGAGTGATACTGAATAATAAACTATATTTCCATATAATAGTGTTGACAGATGAGAATATGGGGTGCGTTCACAATTTTACAACAAATTTGTTTGCCGATCATTTTGACTCAAGATAACATTTAATTAATAGTTCACAACACAGTGTGTTTACCTAATCGTGCTACCACTTCGGACTTGATTGATTTGACCACCTTTATTTTTACTAATGTTGATAAAGGTGGACAAGTCGATTGTATTTACACTGATTTTGAAAAGGCGTTCGATACTGTATCGTACCATGTTCTAATTGAGAAATGTATGGATATGGATCTCCTTACTTAATTAATTAACTGGTTGCGCACGTGAATAACAGGTAAAACTTTTGTTGCCAAGTCAGATGTTCCTCAGGGTTCTATTCTTAAACCGCTGCTATTCTCATTTTTACCAACGATTCATCTTCCGTCCTAACTACCCAATACCAACTTTATGTAGCTGATTTGAAATTTGAAAGCTGAACCATTTGCAAAATCATTCAACACGGTTGCATACTAATAGGTTGAAGCTTCTTTATAAATGCTTTATAATTTCATATACACGTAAAGTTGGCATGATATATTTTCCATGTGCCACTAATTGTTTTAAATAGCGTTTCCGAAATTTCTGGGAATAATCTTTGACTCTAAACTAAAATTTGATATCCAAATGTATGTCGCATATGCTAAAGCATATACGATTCGTGGGTTCATATTTCGATGAGGTAAAGAGTTCCATGATCCATCTGTTTTTATTACCTTCGGCGAAAATTTACTTCTTTCCTCATGTAAAAATGTTTATACCTTTCAATTGTTGTATAGCCTATACGAAATTAGACTTGGCATTTTTGATTTATCATCGCTCGTTACTAGAAGGCAAATACTGGATAAAATGTTAATTTTTAAATTGATCAATAATCTAGGTCAGGCATCTTCTTTGTCCATCTTAAACTTTTATGCACCATGACTGAGAAATTTTCGAGAAGGGTTAAATGTTGCAGGTTCGGTCATAAAATTGAATAATGAATCTTGTTAATGTCGCTTTACCTAGAAAATTAAAATGAATCTAAAAACCAAAATTAATCACAATTAACTCTCCAAGAGGAGAGTAAAATGGCCAGATGTGCGAAATTCGTTACTTAATCCTAAATAATATTATTTTCACACTGCCGGTGCTAGTGTGGGTAGCTCTCTCTCTCTCTCTCTCCCACTATATCCCATCAAGGGATTTGGCCGCCTCAAATGAGGTTTCATAATCATATTTTCATTTCGGATAATGAGTGATTAATTCATTGATCCTAAACCAGCCATGAAATTTTTTCTCCACCGGGAATCGAACCCGGGACCTCCGGTCGCTGGAGCAAGCCTGCTGACCACTTTGTCACCTGGGTGGCAGTGTGGGTAACTGCAGCAGGGAAACTTTCTAATTTTAAAATGGAACTTTGCATACCGATTAAGCCTAATTTGTGCTAATTAGTGCTCGCGGGGAAAATTTAGTGCTAGTTCTGGACCGGGAAAAACGGGAAAAGAAAATTTCATATTTCGTCCTGAAAGACGAAACAAATAAAACCCAATTTCTAGAAAAAACCAGAACTAAGTTAAGCCTAATTTTAAAACTTTCCAAAGGCGGCTACACTGACGAAATTTGTGTTTATCATCAATTGGCACTTCTGATTGCATAGTCCTATCAAGTATGTTCATTGCCAGCCATCCGAAAAATATAGTGGCTGAATTTGTGCTAATTAAGAATTAGCCCAGTTCCATTCAAAAACAGCGACCGCTTAATGAACAATTTTCTAACAAAAAATGTTCTAGAAACCAATAAAGTTGGCACTACATTTTTCGGATTGCAATGAACATACCTGATAGGACTATGCAATTAGAAGTGCCAATTTCATACGTTTTGAGAACAATTTTTGGTGGAAAATCGTTCATAAATTGGTGTAATTCAATTCATAGTCACTTATGTTCAATTCATATTCAATTCATATTCAATTCATATTCAATTCATATTCAATTCATATTCAATTCATATTCAATTCATATTCAATTCATATTCAATTCATATTCAATTCATATTCAATTCATATTCAATTCATATTCAATTCATATTCAATTCATATTCAATTCATATTCAATTCATATTCAATTCATATTCAATTCATATTCAGTTCATATTCAATTCATATTCAGTTCATATTCAATTCATATTCAATTCATATTCAATTCATATTCAATTCATATTCAATTCATATTCAATTCATATTCAATTCATATTCAATTCATATTCAATTCATATTCAATTCATATTCAATTCATATTCAATTCATATTCAATTCATATTCAATTCATATTCAATTCATATTCAATTCATATTCAATTCATATTCAATTCATATTCAATTCATATTCAATTCATATTCAATTCATATTCAATTCATATTCAATTCATATTCAATTCATATTCAATTCATATTCAATTCATATTCAATTCATATTCAATTCATATTCAATTCATATTCAATTCATATTCAATTCATATTCAATTCATATTCAATTCATATTCAATTCATATTCAATTCATATTCAATTCATATTCAATTCATATTCAATTCATATTCAATTCATATTCAATTCATATTCAATTCATATTCAATTCATATTCAATTCATATTCAATTCATATTCAATTCATATTCAATTCATATTCAATTCATATTCAATTCATATTCAATTCATATTCAATTCATATTCAATTCATATTCAATTCATATTCAATTCATATTCAATTCATATTCAATTCATATTCAATTCATATTCAATTCATATTCAATTCATATTCAATTCATATTCAATTCATATTCAATTCATATTCAATTCATATTCAATTCATATTCAATTCATATTCAATTCATATTCAATTCATATTCAATTCATATTCAATTCATATTCAATTCATATTCAATTCATATTCAATTCATATTCAATTCATATTCAATTCATATTCAATTCATATTCAATTCATATTCAATTCATAGTCAATTCATATTCAATTCATATTCAATTCATAGTCAATTCATATTCAATTCATATTCAATTCATATTCAATTCATATTTAATTCATATTCAATTCATATTCAATTCATATTCAATTCATATTCAATTCATATTCAATTCATATTCAATTCATATTCAATTCATATTCAATTCATATTCAATTCATATTCAATTCATATTCAATTCATATTCAATTCATATTCAATTCATATTCAATTCATATTCAATTCATATTCAATTCATATTCAATTCATATTCAATTCATATTCAATTCATATTCAATTCATATTCAATTCATATTCAATTCATATTCAATTCATATTCAATTCATATTCAATTCATATTCAATTCATATTCAATTCATATTCATTTCATATTCAATTCATACTCAATTCATATTCAATTCATATTCAATTCATATTCAATTCATATTCAATTCATATTCAATTCATATTCAATTCATATTCAATTCATATTCAATTCATATTCAATTCATATTCAATTCATATTCAATTCATATTCAATTCATATTCAATTCATATTCAATTCATATTCAATTCATATTCAATTCATATTCAATTCACATTCAATTCATATTCAATTCATATTCAATTCATATTCAATTCATATTCAATTCATATTCAATTCATATTCAATTCATATTCAATTCATATTCAATTCATATTGAAACCCGTAGAGTATTGGAGAGCCAACTCTAATGAATATTTAAAGTGGATTTTGTATAAAATTCTGAAACTATTTTCCGTTAGAATATGAAATGAATTGGCGGATTTCTAGAAATTACATAGAAGTAAAGCTGTGTAAAAGTCCACCTTAAACCCAATTAACGTGAAACTTAAAAAATATTTCGAATTTGCTATTTTACTTCGACGGCTAAACCGGCTAAACGAGCAATATTTCTAATCATAAATTATTTCCTGAAACAAGGTGTGTGAAGTTAGCACCACAAATGAGAATACAAAGAAGTGAAATTACCTACGCCCCAAAATCACTAAAAAAAATTGTGCAATTTGAGATTACACCCACCCCCAAATGTGAATTTAAAGAACTAAGTAATTTCATAGATTTGTCCACCCATTAAAATCTTGTGTCCACCCCAAAAATAGCGCTAAAAAAATTGAGCCAACACGTTGTAAGTCTAAAATATTTGAAATAAGCGGAGATTAACTCATCAATTTCAATCACAAATCGATCGAACTTGCACGAACTTTTGTTGTAATGTTTAGAACCTCTACAATCGACCAAAAATTTGCAATATTCTTTAATATCCAATTTAATTCTAGATGAAATTGCGCTTAAACGAGGAAAAAAAACAACAAGCGAAAGTCCAAATTTTGCTAGACAAAACTTTTTGTACGGAAAAAAATCTTTCAGAAAACAAAAAATTATTTTCCAAAATTTATTCATTTTGTAAAGGTAGACGCCTTTTGTTATTTATCTTTAATCTGTTCTGAGACCTCTAGGTACTCGGAACTCTTTCACGGTTCGCTTTTTCCGCCCTTACATTTTTACCGTTTCCCAGTGAATTCGAAGGCGTACGGTTATATAGGTCCGATTTTCGTAGAACCAGCTGCGCAATGCAAAGCTCCATGGCAACTTATAGACTAGCATGGAAGAGTTCTGACGGAGTGCAGAACTCATGGTCGGCCCATGAGTTCTGCACTCCGGCAGAGGATCATATCTTTTATTTTACCATATACGCAATGTCTGTTTTTTGCACGATTTTTAATAACACGGTGAAGCTTGGAACGCATTTAGCGTGCAACAACGCAAGTGGACAAAAGTTCGTCAATGTTTTGATAATTCCAGAACATAACCTATTTATTTAAATTGGCGTTTGAGAGTATTTTATGGACATTCTTGAAATTTTAATGTTCTTTACATAAATACTTACCTTATTGGGATGCGCAATCTTTAATTACTTAAATTAGACTTTGAGGATGCTGCCTGAAATTACGCTCATTTTATTAGCCCTTTTTAAATTCGATTTGGGGAGGGATGCTAACTTCACACACAACATAAAACTACATTAATTTATAACAACAAAATTATAATAAAAATCGCAGCCATAAAATAATACTAATTATACGATTAATGAATAATACTCAGATAAAATTAATATTGATAAGAAACAATAAAATATAAATTTTAATTGCTATAAATTGTTGTTGACTAATTAATTTATTAATTGAGTGTGATTATTGAATTGAGTGGACACAAGACATTTGAGAGAGTGATATATACATTTCAATATAATGAATGAATATTGATTTGCATAAAGATTGATAATTAAAATTTTATTATTACTATTATTGTGATTTAATTGTTACACTTGCAATATTTAGTACAAATACATAACATAACATTAACGTGGGAATCTTTTTTCCACAATTCCATTGTGCACTTCATTATGATTTTATTGAATGGTAGCAGCAATCAGTTGAATATACATATTGAGTTTTATTCGATTTGAATGTCAATGTCATTGAATTATATTGGTTTTGAATTTAAATGTTTTTAAAATTGGATTATATAGTAAATTACTATATTGAAAAATTACCGAGCAAAATTACAGCAGCATCACTAACTACTATATTTATGTAGAACTGGGCACAAGTAATTGGAATAAGGTTTCATTATAGTATTCGCATATAAGCTGACCGCTTTGGATACTAATATATTAAGGGATGATATTTTGATCCGTTTTGCATCCGTTTGCACAATTTGATCCGTTTTGCATCCGTTGCACAATTTCCCCTGAATAACTCTTGTTATTTTATATGGTATGGTTTAAATGTGAAATTAGTAAATGTACCAAAACGGTTATAATGTTACGAAATTGTTGAATTGGGAGTCCTGCGTTATCGAAATGTTTGATACTTTGATCGGCAAATAATTTTATGGTATTACGTACTGGTCATCTAGAATTGCAGGGACAAACGTCCTAACTTCGGATTTTATTGTATTTAACGCAAAAAACAAGTTTATTGTATTTGTTTCATTAGTTCGAAACCAACTGCCCAGCGTTTTGGCAACCTCACCACGATATAAAACAATATGTGGCTATCAACCAGAATAACCCAAAATTTCATCTACTTTCAACCTTCGTAAAGATATATATGATTTGAACTGCGGTCAATGGGTACAATTGGGGGATTTTCGGATTCCATGCTAATTTTCTCAACCCAAATTCTTGAAACATTATCTTGACCTTTACGATGAACGAATATAAGACTAAGTGAATTGAAGATTCAGCTAAACACTGCCGGTGTGAAGGTTATAGTGTTGCATGTAAATTAAAATGGTATACAAAATTATCAACTGTCGGTTTCCAGTTCAGTTACAATACGGGCGTGCTGTCTTCAGTTTCTTGAAAGCTAATGGATATTTCGCGATACACGGTTTCGTTGAATCTGTTGGATTAGAGCTTCATTTTCAGATTTGCACTCATTTACATATATTTCTTGAATGTTTGACCTGCTTCTGGATGGAATGAGCCAAGTATGGTGACGACTGGTTTCACCAAAATATGTTGGTACATCTTTTAGATGTCTGCTCCGAATGCTTTGCAGTGTTTTCAGAATTGTAACAATACATGATACGTGTTTTGTACCGTTCATCGTATTTACGATACTCCCGATTGTGTCTATTGTGTGAATTCTGAACTTCTATTCTTAACTATTGACAAAAGTTGAAGTTTCATGGAGGACCTTTATAACTGGTGAAAATGCATATCTCTGAATTTTAACTTTAACATAGTGGAGAGGTTCTTCGCAATGGAGTAATACTTTGCCAATGCCAATACGCTTCAACAAATGGAAACTTCATGATACATCGAATAATGTTGTTCATAACTCGTTTTTCCTATCTGAGAATAATTCTTTACTTTTCCAGAACTTTGTTAATGCCTTGCCTATTTCTTAATCGACCGTGGCTGACTTTATTGACGCTTTATTGTTGCGTAGTTGCCCTTCTAGCAAAAGTGACGAGAAGTAATCAACCCTAATTAAAACATACAATATCGTGCAGTGCCTTGAACTCGGATCTGTTTGCTTTTCATTTTTTAGATTCACGATTCACCAATATCGTGGTGCTGTAATATTAGTGAAACAAGTCGAATACGACTCTGCCCCAGCGTCCCCAATATTGCTCGGCATAATTTCCATTGCTCAGTGCTCATGTGCCCCTGTATTTTTATCAATGCAGTCAGATATACTTAAATGGTTCATGATAGTTCAACGGTTGACATACAACGGTTCAAATGTTCCAGCCGCTGGTACCGTTGTCGCATTGAATCAGTGTGCTGGAATGATTCGTCAAACCATGAATAATGCCGATAATGACAAATTTGATAACATCCTAGTGATCATCATAACCGTGCCGACTCCTCTCAAAGTAAATTTACCAAAAATTTAAATTTTTAAGCGGGCTGCTGGGTTGACACTTTTGTAAGTGTAGTTGTGAGCAATTAGTCTAACGTCTACCATACGGTGTACTGCCCAATATGCGGCATTGATTTAAACCGTAAACGATTAATTTCTTTCTTTAATTCTTCAATTAAAACTCTGGGGTGTAGAAGCGAAGATCAGTAAACGGTATGTCAGGAGTGTAGGTCTTCTTTATTTGGTGATTTCACACTTAAACTGCATCATTCTGCTTCCTTGGCAGCCTTAGTATGGGCTGATTGCGTTACAGATTGGGTTGATCCTGAAATTTATCTACAGTGTTTCGCTTATTTGAGTTTTGGAAACCAAAACGGGAAGCTGTAAAATGAAAGCATACCTCACATTAGTCAAAAAACATAGCTCAAGTGAGCAACAGGCCTTGCGGTTGGTGAACTGTTATGGGCTAGTTATATAACCGAAAACGAAACGGACTGAAACGAAACGAAAGAATTGATTGCATGAAAACATAATAGGCTAGTTATGTAGAAGAAATGAAACGAAAACGAACGGATGAATTGATTCAATTCAATTTGCTTTCGTTTCGTCTTTGCGGTTATACACTATCGGTTATGATTTTTTTGTTATCCTTACAAGCACATGTCAAATTGTCAAAATATTTCATATTTTAATTGGATTCAAACGCAGTGTATTTAGTTTGCCAAACATAAAATCATTTTTCGAGTTAGTTTTACTACACACGAGAAGTAAACTTCAAATAATATAAAATTATAAACAAATATGAAAATGTCAAAACCGTTTTTACTAATTCGTCTATATAACCATGCCTACTTCGTCTTTCCGTTTCATTTCGTTTCAGTCCGTTTCGTTTTCGTCTATATAACTAGCCCTTTACTCTTTTAAACGCAGAACGGTTACGGGGTGTTTTGATAAAAAAAAGTCAGGAATAACGCTAGGAAATTGAAAATCTAACCGGTTTAAAGCTACTGATTTAAACCGGTTAGATTTAAAATTTCCAGCTACCTTCCAATTTAAAGTCGTATCGGGCGGATGGACATAAAACCGAACATATAGTTAACTGGTCAAATGACAATTATGTACATAAAATTCCAAATTCCAACGGCAAGTGCGATTGTTGTCTGTAAAGTTTCTGTCCTCAACATGAAAATGGAAGCACTTGTTTTTAGCAAAAGTGAGGGAGTTTGTTTACGCGTGCGTGCAATCGTTTGAGTGAGTGGTGTAAGTATTTTTGTGAACACGGAAAGAATCGAGTATCGTCCTATCATTAAATATTTATTTTTGATAGGCAATACGGGACTATGCACCATCATTTACCATTACACACCAGAATTAAAAACACAGTCAAAACAGTCAGACTATGCCAAGGAAGAATTGGTTCCAAAAAAAGGCAAAGACGTTCTTCCGGCTGGAAAGTGATGGCGACTGTTTTTTGCCATTGAGTTATCTTAATTACGGGTTATATGAATTACGGTCTGAACTGCTTGCCCACCCTCACCAGATCTAACCCCAAGTGACATTTTTTGTTCCCTGAGCTAAAAGTTGCACTCGGAGGACAGAGATGAGGGGAAATTCAGGAGGACAGAGATGAGGGGGAAGCATTTCTGAGAGAAGTGTATAGTCTAAGTATATAGGAGACTATTTAGAGTAAATGAATAAGACATGTCTTGTATCTTTCTTTGTTAGGTCGGACACTTTTCTGACAATCCTCGTAATTGCTCAATTTGGTGATTTGCTCAATTAAAAAAAGATGTCAAAAAGCTTTTTTATTTAAGGCAATTTGTGCTGCCTTAATAATTATATCTTTTTATTGTGGTTTTAGTCATAAACCTTTATAAATTCAAGACACAAGTCGTAATGATTTTTTTTTTCAGAAAAACTTTGTCAAATTTAGTTAGAGTCAAAAGGCGTAAGCCAAAAGGCGTAAGTCGTCTTCGTAATGCTTACATAATCAGTTACGGTTAAAGCTCAAAATCGGTAAATGTCCAAAATTTTTATTTTTTTAATTCGTTTACACGAATTAAAAACTGATTGTCCGATGTTAACGAAATGTTTGAGCGCTAACCGCCATGAGGAGTACGATTAGCTTCCGTGAGCCCGTTAGAATTAGTAATAAGTTCATGGAGTAAAGTTCATTTCACAGACTTCGGACTTTAACCGAAACATATCCATTGTTGTTTCGACCACATGATTGGTGAATATTCGGAATATTTGTAAAATCACATTGGTCAAGGTTTTCCATTCGTGTGGCTGTAGCTTTAAAACAAGTGATCTAGCAACACTGAGATAAACAATTTATACCCCATTTACATGCGACCAACATTTTTCTTCTGCAAAATGAAAGAGATATAACATTGAGTTTTTGCACATGAGACACAAGAAAAGAAATATATTCCAACAAAATTTTGCAAGAGATTTTTAAGTCACTACACCGCATAAACTATACTATAAAAGATGCCATAAAAATAAATGTTGCCATAAAATATATTTGATATATTTCGAATATTTTTATGGCAACAATTTTAAAATTAACGCCATAGATAAAAATGTAAATTTTGCATTTGAATTAATTAAAAATAAATTAATAATAATGCTATAAAAATGATGGCATTACTATATATATTTATTTCTTTCTCGCACATTTAATTTTTATATAGCGGATGCTTTCTTATTTACCTACAAAAATTTGTAAAAGAAAACAATTTTCAACGTGTAAATGGGACATTAAGCACGTTCACTTATTTCTTCAATAACAAATTCTATATTTATTATAGCGTTTTATAGCAACACGAAAAATAATACAATAATTCATGACCGAACGATTAAATCAAAACTATCTTTCTATTTTGGAGGGATATCGATCACAATGTCTTTCATCGCAAATGCATAAATAATTTAAGCTAAAAATGTTAACTGAAAAAAAAATTATTTTAGAACCAAAATTACAAATCAACGGGCTAATTTTACTTTTATGGCAAGTTCCCAAAAATCAAAAATAAATTGATTAGTTTGTGTTGCAAAGAACACGATACGCGATCGATTTTTTTTTGTTAGTGAATCTGTGAAAGATTGACATTCGATTTTCAAAAATTTCATATTGACAGTTTATTGTCAACAAATTATCAACACAATTTTTTGTCACAATTATTTTAATGCATAAAATATAAAATTATTTCGTATGTCAAAATATCACGGTCAACTAGTCAAAAAAATTGTAATGCTTATGTTTATATTTTTTGAAGTGTTTATATTTATATTTTTGACGTAAACATATTTATGTGTTTGTGAACGTCAAAAAAAACTATAATGAAATGTAGAGATTTTTCAAAATTGATTGCGATAAAAAAAAAGAATTTTTTTACTTAGAAAGAACGTGCCACGTATTTCGATCAAAATTTTTTGATCTCAAACCAATTTTTTTGATTTATACATCAATTTTTCTTTTTTTATGGAAAGAAATTGCTATTAGTTTTCATACTCAATTCCCTCAGACGTATCACTTCATGCGACGTGACTATGGATCTTCCTGGTTACTAGATTTTTTTATTAAATTTTAGTTGGCTTCATTAGTTTGATTTTTTTTAATTATTTGTCACGTCAAAATTTCAAGTGATACTGCCACTCCACACTTTGATTCTTTCGTCGTGATTCTATCATTTCAAAAGACCAGTTGATTCTTTGCACGTTTCTTTGTTTATGTATGTGTGTAAAATTAAAAAAAGTAAAAGTTTATTATTTGCAGTGAAAACTGCTTCTTTGTTTGAAAAATAATATTTTTCCTCTCGAAACAGAAATTAACCTAGAATTAACCCAAAACCGACAAATAAACAAGGTGTCCTTGAAATATTTATCTTTGTAGTAGTGCGAGAATCAGTTGAATCAAAAAAAAAATGTTGCTGAAAAAAGAATCAAAACTTTCCCCGCCACAAAATTAGTTTGTTGGTGAAGGGGAAAGAACCGAAAAAAGAATCACGACGTAAGGATCAAAGTATGGAACGGCGGATAGAAATTGTCGTTTGAAGTGATAGCAATCGCAAGGAAATATTTATAAGTAGCATACTAAGATTTAAAAAACAGCCAAAACGACTTTATTGAACAATTATTTTGTAAGTTTCGATTTAATGATCTTGTAACCAAGAAGATGAGTAGTCACATCATTTGAAGTGAAGGCGAATAGGGGTGATCATTTCAAACGTTTTATGTTAATAAAAGTTACGCTAACGATCAAAAAATTGTATAAATATGCTATTTTTCCTAGTTCTAAGTTGAAATAATCTTATCATTTAAAATTTAGCGGCAAGCGTATTACTTGTGACGTTTGATGACTGTTCACAATTTACGTATACATACGAGTGCATGACAGTTTTTTTAAATATTCGAATTTTCTGATCACCATAAATCTAAAAAGACGACAATAAAAAACTCAAATTAATCTGTAATTAATTAATTGTTGATTAAATTAAGTGATTTAATACTTGTTTCCAAAATTCATATGAATTTGCATGTGTTTGCGCTTATCAGGTGTGTGCGCCCGTATTTTTAGTACTTATCAGTGCATACTCGAAATTCCTTAATAAAATCACTACGTCCATAGAACAATAAATTTAAATTACATAAAATTATTTTTAAAAATTGATTGATCGTTTCGTTTTGATATATACGAGTAGTATATATTGATATTTGGAAGACTAATAAGGAATTCCTATATTTAGAGTAATACCAAGTTTTATATATAGCTGACGTGTTTAAACAAAACGTGAACATAATTAAAATAATTATTACTTTATAAAAAATTCACGTTTTATGAGTTTTCTTCAACTACATATACATTTCAATTACGAATGCCGACCGACGCAATGATATTCCAATTCTCTGTGAAAAGTGTACATGGAACAACATTGCCATTTAAATTTACTATTCGAATATCTTCCGATCAATAATTGTATAGGTTTTTTATAATTAACGGGTACTAATATTAAATTGCATATATACGAGCATGCGGAATGCATGCAATGAAAAAATATACAATTCATTCAATTTGTAATAATTGTTGTTGTATTTTATGCATTGAAACTGTTACCCCATCCCTTGCGAGAAGAAGACGAGATTGTCGTTAATTGTATTTTATGTATATTAATGTATCGACTATACCAAGTACCGGGTTACATTGGATATTTCGTATTTTGATTAAAGTGACTAAACTAGTTCTGGTTCTTGTAATATATAACAATATACAATAATGCACATACTTACATACAAGTACAATGAGGTCAAGTAAAATGATTTTGAAAAACAATATATAGGCCACCTTGAAACACCTCTTAGGTTGGGGCTTATCAATGTTTCCATGTGCCGATTTAATATTTTGAGTGCGCTTTAATTAGTACGATACATGTAAACATAAATATTTTGATAAAATTGGCATGCTTCTGGTTAATTTTTAAAGTAGGCATTTATGATCAAATCTATTGATTCGTTCACTATCCGAACTTATTCAATTACTGTGGAGGTCAGTGTTGTATCACGCTGAGCAGTGGTGTGCGTCTACACTTAATTGGGAATTGTTGACATGTTGTTGTCAGAAACAGAGTAAACAATGCGTTTCACTGTAGACAATGTCGATAATGCATAGAATGTGTTGAATATTCGTAAACAATGCAAATTATTACTATTTTTGTTGTTTTCCCCATTGTTCCAGTACACGCTTGCCAAAAATACAAAACAAATTTTGGAACACAATTTTTATCACTTTTCAAATGGTTATTACCATCATTTGGTTGTTTCTTTTCGAAAACGTATATATACAGAAAACGTCAGAATATATACAGAAGCGACATAACTCCATTTTTATATGAATTTCTTTCAACTCGACTATTTGACCTTTTACATAAAAATAGGAGTTTTAAAACGACTGTTAAGTTTCCTACAAAATTAAAAAATAACAAAACATGGCGGAACATAAAATTTGTCGAAATAACAAAAATGCACATGTATTAGTAAAACAGTAGGCAAAAGCAATGTTAGGCTTATTAAATTTTTTTGTTATGAATAGTTAATAACAAATGACAAATAAAAATAAATAGATTAATACGAAATTTGAAATGTTTTATACTTACATTTCATTATAAATTATAAAAATATTTTATTACGATCCAAACATTGACGATGAATATGACTGTCTAAATAACCAAGGCGATGATCACTATAAAAAATATTGCCAAAATCTCAGAGATGATGTATATGTGGCTAGATGGCTTAAGATAAGTACCATCAAACGACACAGCCCTTATATTAATACGATGCCCGGAGCTCATTTGACGTTGACGAAGAATATGACAGTCTAAATAACCAAGAGGATGATCACTGTAAAAAAAATTGACCAAACATCAGAGATGTCTAAGAGAAACGGTAAATGTGGCTAGATTGCTTAAAATAAGGGCTATCAGACGACACCACCGTTATATCAGTACGATGACTAGAACCCATTTGACGTTGACGATGAATATGGCTGTCTAAATAACCAAGGAAATGAACACTATAAAAAATTGCCCAAATCTCAGAGATGTCTAACAGAAACGGTTTAGGTGGCTAGGTGGCTTAAGATAAGTGCTATCAAACGACACCACCCTTATATTAAGCCATATTCATCTTCAATGACAAATGGGCTCTGGTCATCGTATTGATATAAGGGTGGTGTCGTCTGATAGCCCTTATTTTAAGCAATCTAGCCACATTTACCGTTTCTCTTAGACATCTCTGATGTTTGGTCATTTTTTTACAGTAATCAACCCTTTGGTTATTTAGACAGTCATATTCTTCGTCAACGTCAAATGGGCTCCGGTCATCGTATTAATATAAGGGTTGTGTCGTTTGATGGTACTTATCTTAAGCCATCTAGCCACATATACATCATCTCTGAGATTTTGGCAATATTTTTTACAGTGATCATCGGCTTGGTTATTTAGACAGTCATATTCATCGTCAATGTTTGGATCGTAATAAAATACTTTTATAATTTATAATGAAATGTAAGTATCTTTTAGACATCTCTGAGATTTTGGCAATGTTTTTTACAGTGATCATCCCCTTGGTTATTTAGACAGTCATATTCATCGTCAATGTCAAATGGGTTCTGGTCATCGTATTAATATAAGGGTGGTGTCGTTTGATAGCACTTATCTTAAGCAAACTAGCCACATATACCGTTGCTCTTAGACATCTCTGAGATTAATTAGATTTTTAATTTTTTAATTTATCGTATAATCTTTTAAAACATGTGTACATTGAACGCACTTAAACATTTTTTTTTTTGATTTTTGCGACGTATAATTATCTTATTCGAAATCTAGTACCAAATATATTTAGATAGTATAAGGAATTAGACGTACTCTTGAGTAATTTTTGGTTTTAACAACCGCATGTTTGGATCGTAATAAAATATTTTTACAATTTATAATGAAATGTAAGTATAAAACATTTCAAATTTCGTATTAATCTATTTATTTTTATTTGTCATTTGTTTCGGAAGTCGCTAATTTAGTAATTGCGTTGTTAACCATTCATAACAAAAAAAATTAATAAGCCGAACATTGCTTTTGCCAACTGTTTTACTAATACATGTGCATTTTGGTTATTTCGACAAATTTCATGTTCCGCCATGTTCTGTTATTTTATAATTTTGTCGGAAACTTCACAGTCGTGTGGTAAAATTTAAAATTGTTAAAATGGTAGATAATAGATAGCGCTAGTAGTTTTCAAAAAATTAAAATCGATTATAAAATCTTCACAGTGTACATCTAAAATCTCTTCTCAATTGGCTCTCTCAATTTAATGTCAATTTGAATTTGGCTGCACCAACCGTATTGCTGTTATTCGTAATATCAAAAACTAACTAAAAATTTAAACTATTAAGCGTATAAAGAATTACCCTAAAATGGTAAAATATGATTTAACGTATAAAACTTCCCAATATCTGGATTGGCATTTACTTTTTTTAAGGTCAAATATGAGTGAAGCTATACCGGTGTACAACGATTCTTCAAACACACTGAGGGATGAGACGATTATCGAAATGTTTTTGTATAAACTTGAATGCCATTCAGGCACTGTATTTTCGCATTTTACGGTATTTGATTATTATTAAACCGAGGACGGCGTAATGCACTAAAAGATTTGATTAAAGTTATTCAATAACGGAATTCTTGAAGCATTTATATGTAAACTATTTCGAAGGGGCTCGGATTGAGAACCCAGAATAATCCGAAACAGTTTGTTTTATTTTTAAAAATTTTGCACTACCACCAATTTTGGTAGATGCACAATAAGTAGGAATTGCCGAAGATTACAAGTAATGCTCGAGTACGTCAAATCGCTACATTGATTCGCTTTACATCATCGACAAATCCAATAGCATTTTGACAGTATTTAATCGCCATTGTTTCGTTAAGCGTACGGTTGAAATGAGTATAATGTTTTTTATCCCTGGAATTCTTCGAGACGCCTTTTGAGGTTCCCATGCCAGACTCCGCGAACGCGACACTCTTGACTGCAAAGGACAATTATGCCGATGTCGAACGAATTAAATTTATTCTGATATAACTTGATGATGAATTCAAATAATTGGGTTGCCTCGGCTCCGTGGAGGCCGTGACAAAGAATATAGTATATTCTGTGCCCGTGTTAAATTTTTCGCCTTAACCGAATCATTTTCATTAATAATAATGCTCATTGTTCGACAAATGATCGCGAACAATTTGACAGAAGTCGAAGAGACAGAATTTATTTATTTTCATTTATTTTCATTTTTATTTCCAATTCATTTTTATACTACTAAAACTTTTAATGTTTACATGTTTTTTTTTTCAAATTTAGAAACATCTATTGGCGAACGTGGAAACTATTTTAGGAGTATTGTCAAAAAATGGTTTCTAACTGTTGTTCCTGATATATTCCGTGACTAAACCTTTAAAAAATTTATTATCAACTTGTCAAAGTTTCAACTGCCAAAAAACAGAAACACTGGTAGATCAAAAACCATCACTTTCATCTACCTAATTTGAGGAATTTCTTTCACTTAATCCGTCAATTTCCTGGATACGCTATTATACGTGGCACCATTTTTTGACAAGCAACGGTGTAGTAAAATTTGTTTCGTCCCTTTGAAATTAGTATAAGAATGTCTAAAGTGATAATTGCCTAAGTGTATAAGTTGAATTTACAAAATTGTTCATTTTGTAAGCCAATGCAGTAGTTCTCTCTACCATTTCGACCAGCAGTTTGGCTAAGTGATGCTTTTAATAGGGGCAAACATTGTTGAATTTGGTTTAAAAGTTTTTTCTCTTTTATCGAGCAAAGCAACACGTATTTTATACATAGAACAATGAAGCAAGTCGTTCTCACACATAAAAACTTGGGTTAACATTTTTGAAAAACAACAGGTAGAACCGAAATGGTTCAATTAATAAAGTAATACATACATTCTCTACACATGTAGAATATTATTTATCTACGCGGTGTAGACAATACGGCACAACACTGACGCTGAAAAAAAATTCAGACAAAGCATTCAATGAACCGCAAAACAATGTTCACCCCTATTGTGATTGTCGTGTTGTTGTCGATTTTCCAACGACTGCTAAAATTCGTATTATGAATGTCGCTATCAATAGACTATTTTCCTTATCTGACAAAATCAGTGACGTTTTAAATGTCAAACGAGCGTGTATGGCAACGATTGTTAAAATTTGTGATATTTACTGTTTATTTGATAATAGACGAGTGTTTTCTTGTGTATTTTAAATTTATGTTAAAATTAAATAATTTATTATTCTAAATAAATTTATTTATAAAACTTTCTTTTTTGAATTGGGCATTTTACCGTGACATGTTCTATGTTTAGTGTCAATCGAGAGCACTTAAGAATTCTGGAATAAAGTTTTTTAGATTTCCCGCTGTTCCAACACGATATTTCAAGTACAAAGTTCTGGCAGAACTACGGCAACGAGCATGGTTGACTGCAATCAATCTCACCGTATAAAATCGTGACTGGATTCCTTCGGTTGAGTTTGGATATAAGAAAAACACAAAGTGCTCCACGTCTAGATATGACAGAATGAAGAAAATAACCTCCTTGATGGTAAAGCAAGATCAGATTGTCACAAAACCAGAAAAACGCCATACTTGGAATCAGAAGTTAGGTTTGACGAAAACTTGGACGATGTACCCGCTTTTCCAATGATTCATGGAAAAGCATGTCAAACTGAAGGTAAAATAATATAACTGAACGGAACACATTTATCATTTGTTTCGTAATTCGTAGAATTCTATTTTGAGTGTGACAAAAATGATGAAATATGTAAGTTAGAAATAACGGGTGATTTTTTTGTGGTTAGGATTTTCATGCATTAGTATTTGACAGATCACGCGGGATTTCAGACAAGGTGTCAAAGAGAAAGATGCTCAGTATGCTTTGACATTTCATAATGAATAGACTTACTAACGAGCAACGCTTGCAAATAATTGAATTATATTACAAAAATCAGTGTTCGGTTCGAAAAGTGTTTCGCGATTTACGTCCGATTTATGGTCTACATAATCGACCAAGTGAGCAAACAATTAATGCGATTGTGACCAAGTTTCGCACTCAGTTTACTTTATTGGACATTAAACCAACCACACGAATGCGTACAGTGCGTACAGAAGAGAATATTGCGTCTGTTTCTGAGAGTGTTGCTGAAGACCGTGAAATGTCGATTCGTCGCCGTTCGCAGCAATTGGGTTTGTGTTATTCGACGACATGGAAGATTTTACGCAAAGATCTTGGTGTAAAACCGTATAAAATACAGCTCCTGCAAGAACTGAAGCCGAACGATCTGCCACAACGTCGAATTTTCAGTGAATGGGCCCTAGAAAAGTTGGCAGAAAATCCGCTTTTTTATCGACAAATTTTGTTCAGCGGTGAGGCTCATTTCTGGTTGAATGGCTACGTAAATAAGAAAAATTGCCGCATTTGGAGTGAAGAGCAACCAGAAGCCGTTCAAGAACTGCCCATGCATCCCGAAAAATGCACTGTTTGGTGTGGTTTGTACGCTGGTGGAATCATTGGACCGTATTTTTTCAAAGATGCTGTTGGACGCAACGTTACGGTGAATGGCGATCGCTATCGTTCGATGCTAACAAACTTTTTGTTGCCAAAAATGGAAGAACTGAACTTAGTTGACATGTGGTTTCAACAAGATGGCGCTACATGCCACACAGCTCGCGATTCTATGGCCATTTTGAGGGAAAACTTCGGAGAACAATTCATCTCAAGAAATGGCCCGGTAAGTTGGCCACCAAGATCATGCGATTTGACGCCTTTAGACTATTTTTTGTGGGGCTACGTCAAGTCTAAAGTCTACAGAAATAAGCCAGCAACTATTCCAGTTTTGGAAGACAACATTTCCGAAGAAATTCGGGCTATTCCGGCCGAAATGCTCGAAAAAGTTGCCCAAAATTGGACTTTCCGAATGGACCACCTAAGACGCAGCCGCGGTCAACATTTAAATGAAATTATCTTCAAAAAGTAAATGTCATGGACCAATCTAACGTTTCAAATAAAGAACCGATGAGATTTTGCAAATTTTATGCGTTTTTTTTTAAAAAAAAGTTCTCAAGCTCTTAAAAAATCACCCGTTAGTACCAAAAAAACCAAATACTTTACTGGCTTCGAAAAGTTTAATACACTCGAAGTAATCTACAACGATGTCGAGCGTTTTCTTCCTGTTAACTTCAATGGCAAAATGGCCACCAAATACATTTTCTTGATATAAACATCACCAAACTCTGAATTATCTTATTCGCATTTCATCTTTTTGAAGTATATCGTTTATTTCAAAATGTTACGGTGGACGATGTAGTGACAAATTTGTATTCGAATCCTGTGGAATTTTAAATTTTATTAGTGAAACGATATTATTATTGCGGACCGTGGGTTTCTAATCGAAAGCACTATCCAGAAAAAGAAAGCTAGATTAATTATGCCAGCTTTCAAAAATGGAAAATCTCAAATGGAACCTATCACCATAGATAGAGCAATATGAAAATTGCCAGCATTCGAGTCCGCGTAAGTGTTGAGGCGTTGTAGGTGTTTTAAGACAAACATTTCTTATCACAACCAACCGACAACCAATTTCAGCAATTTCCAATAAAATTAACAACAATATGTTTTTCGACTACATTATAGTTAAAATATCATGTGCTGTTTTCAATCTGAACCCTTCACTTATATTGGATCTCCAATAAAAATGCAAATATTTAATCCAGAATAAAAGTTTAATTCCATATTATAAACTAGCTAATAGCGAATTAAATCATATTTCATTTCATTTCAAACTGAGCAATTTTGCTCTCATATCGTCGTCTTTCGGCTCCCAATATACCCATTGCATATTTTGATAGCATGGTACTATTTATTTTCTGTGAATTTATATAATTTCATAAAAATAATTTATTTGGTGCAAAACATAACCTAAGTTTATTTACAAAATCATGTTAATTACTTACTTTTCACATAAATTTTGAAATATGGTAATTTTTTTTTTTTGTTAACATTAATAAATTATGTAGATACAAAAACTAGATTTTCTTTAGCCTAATTTAATTAATTATCACAGTATAAAAACACAAAACAAAATTGTTGTTTGCCATACGCAGCATCAAAACAGCTGATTGAGAACTGTCAAAAATTTTTGAGGAAAATGGTCTATTGACGTTTGTCGTAAAAACGCCATTTTTTTGTCGATGACATTTTTGTTCGCGACTCACAAATTTGTGAGCCGTAATCAATAAAAAACTATAGAAAAACGTTAGGAAAATCAATTTTTTATAAAATCATTTATTAAAATCAACAAGTAATTAATAAAGACATACAAATTTTATTTAAATTAATTGTAATTCAACAATAAATTTGTATACGTTTCTACAACCAAAAACAATTCTAAATTTATTGTAAATTTTAAGATTGAAATTCATACTGATACACTTTTCTTGGTAAATAAATTCTTACACACGTGTTACATAAGTTTTCTATTTTCCTATTTACAAAACCTTTAACTTAAAATTTGAGCGAAATATCCATCCGGGTGTGTGGAAATATACGAATTTCCAATAAAAGAAATCAAATATTTTGTAATTTTAATAGAAAAATTTAAATTTAAAAAAATTGTATTGAATGAAGTTGCATCTGTCGCGGCATCAATAGGTTCCACACCCAGCAACTTCAATTGACTGCTCTTTGATGCTACTCATAACCTCAATAAAATTGAGACAAGTGCATTTTACTACTAAAACAAAATAAACTGCTGCGCTGCTTGATGTGCACACCCATTCGCAGCCGCTAGTGTGGATAGTTTGGAATATGTTGCGCTGCTCTTGGTGTGTTTCATCCTTTAAGGATGAAACACACCAAGCGAGCAGCAAATTTAAATTTTGGCTTATTCGCTTATTTAATGATACAAAATCATAGTTTGCGTATAAATGTAGGTATTTCCATTAAAGGACATTAAGTATTTTGTAATTATAATTGAAAAATTTAAATTTAAAGAAATTGTATTGAATGAAGTTGCATCTGTCGCGGCATCCATAGGTTCCACACCCAGCAGCTTCAATTTGCTGCTCTTTGCTGCTACTCATAACATGGATAAAATTTGCACAATTCAATTTTACTACTAAAACAAAACAATCTGCTGCGCTGCTTGGTGTGCACGCCCATAAGCAGCCGTTAGTGTGGATTGCTTGGAATATGTTGCGCTGCTCTTGGTGTGTTTCATCCTTTAGTCGTTTCGTGATAGTTACGCAATACAAAATAAAAATCGACACGACAAGGAAAAACCGTATCGTTTGTCGATCGACACGACAACCACAATAAGGGTGGTTATAGAATAACAAAATACACAGAGTCGTACTTACGCGTATTTTAGATATTCAGCCTTATTGTGGTTGTCGTGACGATTTAAAAACGATACGACAACGTCGTGTCGTGAAGTTTTTTATTTTGTATTGTGTAAGAAAAACGAAACGACTTATTAGTATTGCCCCATTAAAACAAAAACATGTCACAATTTTGTGAATTTTCTCGTTTAAATTATCTATTGTGAATCGTAATAAATTATAATCTGTCAAAATAAATATGGCGCCATATTAAATGATTTTCTGTGAACTGTTAAATATGTATATAATTCCGTTTATTTATAAATGCATAAAATTCGTAATTATTCTAAATTATTACTAGCCAGTACGTGAATTTGCATACTCTTGATCGAATTAAAAACTTGACCCAGGGAAAATGGTTGTAGTCGATAGTCGAATACTGGGCAGTTGCTGAAATCCAGCGCTAAGCGGTAATATTTCAAGTGTTATTTGGTGATGTTCAATGTCTTGCATTGAGACTACAACAGCTGGTCGTCCACAAATTGGCCATGTTGTTGGCGAGGTTAGAACTTCGTACATTAAATCGTTGAAGGAGTGTTCCTGGATTTTTCGCTAACCTCTCAAACTGATTTATATTTGTTATTTTCCTAAAACTAAAATACCTGTTTTTACAAAATCGATCTACTAAAATAATTTGTTGTTTTATTGCATTTTTTCATAATTTTAAGAAAATGCTAAATCTTTACATTTTATGATTGCACAAATACACTAGAGTCGCGTATTAAAATGTCATCGACTAAAACATGACGGATTTACGACAAATGCCGTGTCGCAAACGACATTCAGAATGCAAATGTTTGCAGTCGTTCCCAAATGTACGTCCAAACGACAACCACAATAAAGCACGAGGCACGTAATTTTCGTTTGGTTCTGATTCGTTTCGTTTCCAATAAGTGTTTTTATAAATTCGCACGCACATAGCTTTTCTTCCGTTTTTAGTTGTTTTTGTGTCATTTAATCGTTAAATCGAATTATTTTTATTTCTCACAATATTGTTTCAATTCAATCAATTATTTATAATATCATACCAATTATTTTAATAATGAGTGAAAATTTACACATTAACAAGAAAAAACGATAACCATAAACGCCAAAATAAATAACTTGAGGTTATTGTTTAACTTTTTATTGTATTTGATCGTTCGGTGCCGCCCAATCATGTCAAAAATTTATTTTTGTATGTGTTTTGAACTAACTTACACATTTGTGTTTTCCTGTTAAACATATTTTCGTCCGGAAAAAACACTATAACTATACACACAATTGTGTTGGTTGTACTTCAAATAAGCGAAATTTTTTATCAAAACGCCATTACATACTATGTTTTTACTCGCACATTTGTGTGGTTTTGACTTAAATAGAGCCAAAAAAATTTTTTGGAACAAAAAGGGATATTTAACTTAAAGGTCGGAAAGAAACGAAAACTATGTGCCTCGACCTTAAGGCTGATTGTTTACATTTTTTGGGCGAAAATAACGCATACAATAATTTTTAGCGTAAAAAATGTCGACTACAAGTAATCAAATCGTAAACAATTGGTAGACAATGTATAAAATTGAGTTTTTTGTTTATTGAGAATGCATAATGATGAGAAAAATAATCTGAATTTGAACCTACTAAAGTCGGTGTCAAATTTATAGGTAATGAAATTAACAATCAACAAGTTTACTATACTATCACTAATACATTGATAATTAAATAATCCAAAATTCATTTTCTGCTGTACAGAGTGACCCCTTAAATTAACCTCCCAGTAATTACACCCCTGAAAATATTTTAATCATGATACTTAGGAGCGCGATCTGAAATTTTTTGGGCCTCACATAAAAGCGTTGAAAGCAATGTGAAACTCTCATTTATTTGTATTTTTATTCAAAATATCTAGACCAACTTTTATAATTTTTCGAGAAATTTTCTGTCTGTTCATTGAAATATTTTAGAACAATTGACTTTCCCGATCAGATTTCATGATCTTGCTCCTGATTTAGGTGGCAAGTAATTAATGAAATTAGTAAGTCAAACTCACGATAAAGAATAAATTTATAATCGACAAATTCGAAACGGTATATTAGTCACTTTAAAAGATAACTAAATTAACCTCAAGCAATACTGATATCACTATACGGTATCTCCTTATATCATGCCAAAAATGTTAAATGTGTAAATTAAAATTTTATGACGTAGGGGAACTGTACAAAACTACAGATAAATCAAATGACTTTAAGTGAGTTTCATTTTATGATAATTGTAAACACAGTAATATTAATATGAACAATATTCCATAGGTGATATAATCAACGAACTTACGAACTAATCCCATTATTAAAAATAAATAATTCGGCCATATAGGTTAAATCATTTTTACTATTATTCATAAATACTTGCGTCACTTGGCAGAGCAGGATTAAGTAGGCAAACTACGTTTCATTCGAATTCGTTTGTTTCGTGCTGAAACAAATTCATTTATGAATGAGTCACATGAAAAGGACCAGGGACCGTATTCTTGAAATCAGTTGAACCCCAATCGGAATACAATTTGCTTTAAAATTCCCCATATTATTCGATTTTTTCGCCGGCTACTTTAATCATTTTTTCAAATTTGTTTTCAGGTTTACTAATAATTGTCACCCTACTAAGCGAATAATTTCGAATCGAGTTGCCCAGTCGGAATTTTTTTCCTTAGTAGGGGGAAAAAATTATGTTTTTTAATTTAAAAAAATAAAAGATAGTCAACGAAAAATTCGTATAATATGGAGGATTTCAAAGCAAATTGTATTCCGATTGGGGAAATTCTCACCGATTTCAAGAATACGGCCACTTTCGTAAAATATATGTCGATTCGAATGACAAGTCAATTTAATTTGGTCCTGTCAACCGTAAACAAATAAAAACCAAAACCAATATACTTGGCCTACTCAAATTTTGTTGGTAACAAAAGTCAAATATCAAACCGACAATTTCCCATACTGTACTAAATTCATAGCACAAGAAAAAATAAAATTTGAAAAAGAAAACCGCGTAACACGTAATTCACATTGATATAAATTAGCCTTAACATTGCGAATAGAAAATTTCATTTTTATCTTTCATTTTCAATTCATTCAATGCGCTCACATCACGTAAGATTTTTCTTTTATTTATAGGCTTATTATCTTAGATAACACGTTCATTTTTAATTGACATTATTATTAGACATTAAATTGCACTTCCTTTTCAATTCGTCACTTTTAATTTAAATATTTACATTTACAATTGATTAGAAATAGTTATCGTATGCTTTTATTTGAAAAGAATATGCGCTTTCGTATTTGCGACAGTAAACGTGTCTTCAGTATTGCATATCATCAATTCTACTTAAAACTGGTACTAATTAGTAAAATTACTAGGTTTTCTCAAATTAAAAATTCTACAAATATTTTAATTAAGATTTATTACGTAGATATATAGCAAACTATTATCACGTGTACATTCGCTTAACTAAACTTGGGGTATATACCGTAAAATATTATGCTCGTGTATAACAAGAAAGGAAACAATGTTATCTTTACATAAAATACTTGTATGCTTTACGAAAAGCTTCTAAATGTGCTTTTAATTTATTGGTGTACACCTTTAAGGTGTATATAACATTACTGATTTGAGAATATGTATTACATTTTATGGCACGTGGCCACGTTATCGTATGCCTTATATCGTAGATCTAAATTAACGACACATACAACTAAACGTTATCATTTTATTTGTATATTTCTAGATGATAATGAGAAATTATCTGTATTACATCCTTCATCAACAACCGGTTCATTAAGTTCAATCATCACGACGTCCATAGCGTCCTCAGAACCTGATCCAGGATCAGATGGTGGTGGCGGCGGTGGCATTGATGGTGATAATGGAGAGAATGGTGATGAAAAAATTGTAAGAAATGGTGTACTTAAACAGGAGGAATGGTGGAAAACAACATTACAGGTATCAATACCATTTTTTATTGCTGGTATTGGCACTATAGGGGCTGGTATTATATTAGGAAAGGTTGAAGTAAGTCTGAACATATTTTTATTTCCACTTTTCATTTTATTATGAATTATTGGTTTAACATGCATAGTTTGCTTCGGAGTTACACACCAGTGAACATATTCAGGTCTAGAGCGAGTCGTATTATATGTTCTATAGATATTTTACTTCTTTTGATGAAGAACTAGAAAGCGTCGAGAATCTGAATTGATAAAAAAACAGCCAAAACGCTTGTAAGATAATCCCAAGTTTTGTTTTTACGGGATAAATTACATATAATGTAATTGAGTTAAAATAAAACTTAAAAAGATTAAGTGAGCTTAAATTTTGTTCGTGATATTTCTAAGCTAATCCAAAAAATGCAACAACTACAAAATTGTAATATGTAATAGGTAAAAGTAAGCATTTAGGCGAATTCATAATACGAAATTTTAAATATGTATACAAATTTAAGAGGTCATTTAGGCGGCCCAACAGAGTGCCCTTAGTAAGTTATATGATTTTCTAAGGGATCGGACGGAGTGTTCCGTGAGATTTAAAAATGAGGTTTTTTTATGGATCTTAGGTACACTCCAAAGTCGCTCTAAGTAATTTGTAAGCATTTTGGATGAACTTCAGTGGTATCAGTGGAATGCTTAGATCAAAAAGAGTGTTTCTAGAAAATTACTTGAAATTCTAATGGATCTGAGAGGATTGTGATTTTTAGTAGGCCTTAAGCACATTCCAAAGCCATTCCATTTTACAAGCATTTAAGCATAATTTTAAAAATTTGATATATCATCAGAATTTTCCAAGAAAAGGTTTCATTTTGAATAGCCTGCTATTTGGGCATCTGTTAATTTTTAAGCTGTCATCTTTCGACATTTGACAAGTAAGAACTATGCCATTACTAAAAATGGTACGATACATGCTTCAATAACGCATTGAAATTGTTAAAATTTTCTTAAAAAACGGTGAAAATCTTGCAGTCACAGTTCACAAAACTAAAGCAGTTTTTTGGTCGTCGTGAAGGACCTTCTCGGCCGGCAATAGTGAAACTGGTGAAAAAATTTGGGCTGTTGGGACAAGTTAATAATGTAAAGAATCGAAACCGTGTGCGTCGCTCAAGATCATCTGAGAAAATACAATTGGAAAACCCAGGTTTGTCGATTCCTCGTCGATATTTGGAATTAAACATTCCACAAACGACATTACACCGTATTTTGCATAAAGACTTAAATATTAAGGCTTTTAAGTTTAGTTAACTCAAGAACTCAAGCCGGTCGATCACCATAAACGTCGTATCTTTGCTGATTGGGTCCTTCAAATGCATCAAAACGATCCAGATTTTCATCGAAAAATCATCTTCAGTGATGAGGCCCATTTTCACCTCGGAGGCTACGTTAATAAGCAGAGTTGTCACATTCGGGGTTCAGAAAATCCAAGAATGATTGTTAAAAAGCCTCTCCATCCTCAACGTGTCACTGTTTGGTGCGGTTTTTGGACTGGTGGTGTGATTGGACCTTACTTATTCGAAAATGAGGCTGGCGCAACTGTTACGGTGAATGAATTGCGCTACCGAACTATGGTTAATGATTTTTGTGGCCGGAATTGGAAGATATTGATGTGGACGACGTTTACTTTCAGCAAGACGGCGCTACGTGCCACACAAGCAACGAAACAATCGCAATTTTGCTAGAAAAGTTTCCTAACCGTATTATTTCTGAAAGAAGAGGTGATAACAATTTGCCACCGAGATCTTGTGATTTAACTCCTTTAGACTTTTTTCTTGCGAATTGGTCAAGGAAAATTTCATGAAAAGGATATGGTGCTGCAAGCGTAGCCATGGCGACCATTTGGCTGATATCGTTTTCAAATGTTAATGGCATACCTTCCTCTTTACAATGAAATAAAAATTAATTGATCTTTCTTAAAAAATACTCGTTTTTTTAATATCAAAATGAAACCTCTTATTGGAAAATCCTTTACTTCAGGCCATTTAAAAAATCGTATTATTTAAACTCACGGAGTCAAACCCAATAGAAAATCATTTACCTTACTAAGAACACTTGTTTGGGTCTAAGTACTGCACTAATATAACTCCAGTTATGCCGATTGCCTAGAAAATATCGAGAATGATTTTTGAATGTGCCTAAAGTTCATTAAAAAATCGCATTTCTAAATTTCATAGAGCACCCTGTCAGACCAATTAAACAATTATATAACCAGCTAGGGACATTCTTTTATATCTAAGCAATATACCAACATCACTGAAGTTAATGCTAAATGCCTCGAAAATATGAGTGACTTTGGAATGAACCTAGGACCTATTAAAAATCACATTTTTAAATCTCATGGAACATCGATCTTGTCAGACCCATTAGAAGATAAAACAACTTACTATAGGGACATTTTTTTGGGTTTGCTTATAAAATACTTAGAATGGCTTTGGAATGTACCAAAAGCCCATTAAAAATCTCATGGAACAACACTCTTTTAGATTTAAACACTCTACCAATATCACACTTGGACACTCTTTTAGATTTAAACACTCTACCAATATCACTAAAGTTCATGCTGAATGATTGGAAAATACTTAGAATGACTTTGGAATGAACCTAAGACCCATTAAAAAATCACATTTTTAATTCTCCCTGGGATCTCTTTAAACACCCTGTCAGACCCGTTAGAAAATCACATAACTTACTAGGGACACTCCTTTGGGTTTAAACTTTCCATCAATAACACTGAAGTTCAAGCTAAATGCTTAGAAATTACTTAGAATTACTTTGGAATGTATCTAAGACCCTAATTTAAGGGAACATTGTAATTTTTGGAAAATTTTAATATTTCAGATGCGTACAAATGTCGTAATTTGAATTCGCCTGAATGCTAACTTTTACCTTACTATAAGGTCTTGCACTTCAAATTCACGATTTTGCAAATGATATTCAATTTTTTTAGTTCATTCACAACATTTTACAAGTCAATCACAACTTTCTACAATTCAACCACAATTGAAATTTTTTTACAATTCAACCACAATGAAGTATAACATTGTCAATTTTTTTTAAATCAACCTCAAGTTTTTGCAAAGCAAATTCGACACTTTCAAAGTAACTTCAATTAAATGCAAAGTAAATTCAAATATTTTTAACGGGTGACGGTCTCTTTATCGTAAACAATTTATCGTGTTTCAATTTAACGTGAACATTTAATCGTAGAACAGTATATCGTAGACACAATTTACCGTGGACACAATTTATCGTGGGACAATTTATCGTAGAACAGTTTTTCGTGGACAATTTATCGTAGAAAGGTTTTATGCGTGGTATCAAAAAATTAGTGGGATTCTTTAACGATTTTTGGAAGAAGTTCTGGAATATTGCCATGTGGGACGGAACTCGGTGGTTTCTTAACCGATTATGATGGGATTGGGTATGTTGGATGGAAATGGGATTATTGGATGATTTTTTGAAGAAGTTCTGGAATATGGCCATGTGGGACGGAACTCGGTAGTTTCTTAACCGATTATGATGGGATTGGGTATGTTGGATGGAAATGGGATTATTGAATGATTTTTGGAAGAAGTTCTGGAATATTGCCATGTGGGATGGAACTCGGTGGTTTCTTAACCGATTATGATGGGATTGGGTATGTTGGATGGAAATGGGATTATTGAATGATTTTTGGAAGAAGTTCTGGAATATTGCCATGTGGGACGGAACTCGGTAGTTTCTTAACCGATTATGATGGGATTGGGTATGTTGGATGGAAATGGGATTATTGAATGATTTTTGGAAGAAGTTCTGGCCATGTGGGACGGAACTCGGTAGTTTCTTAACCGATTAAATATCCCGGCTCTTACGCCCCCCGATATTAAAATTTAAAGAGCCCTGCAGGGCTACGGGGGGAGCCTAGGCGTCATTAATAGATTCTATATAATCCGCTCCTACGTGCGGCACGCAGTGCGACATGTTTGAAGATCCCGGCTCCTACACCCCCCGAAATTAAAATATAAAGAGCCCCGCAGGGCTACGGGGAGGAGCGTAGGTGTCATTAATAGATTCTATATAATCCGCTCCTACGTGCGGCATGCAATGCGACATGTTTGAAGATCCCGGCTCCTACGCCCCCCGAAATTAAAATCTAAAGAGCCCCGCAGGATTACGGGGAGGAGCGTAGGTGTCATTAATAGATTCTATATAATCTGCTCCTACGGGCGGCACGCAGTGCGACTCCCACTCTCAATTTAATATATTCATAAAAAAATATTAAATTTCATTTACTTTTAAATGAGATTCAATATTTTTTTATTAATTTTTTTTAGCACGTCTTAACGTATTTTTTAAAATTTTAGTTTGTTTTTATTACAATAGATGGCACTAGGTCCAAAATGCTAAGCAAAGGCACATTTTTAGTTATAAACAATTCCGCTCTTGGTCACAGTGGCGCTACCGTCGCTCAGACTGTCAAAAAAAATTTGACTGCGATACTAAAGCTGTTCCAAACTGTTATACGATAAATTGTCTACGATGAACTGTTATACGATAAATTGCCCACGATAAATTGTTCTACGATAAATTGCTCACGATAAGTTGTTCACGATAAACTGACAGTAAATCATTTTTAACACATATTCAAGTTTTAATATTTCAAGTTCGTAAATTTCTTGCAACTTTTTGCAAACAAATGCAGTGCTCCCAATTCTTAATCGATTATGATGGGATTGGGTATGTTGGACGGAAATGGGATTCTCAAATGATTTTTGGAAGATGTTCTGGAATATGGCCACTTTGGACGGAACTCGACCAATTCTTAACCGATTATGATGGGATTGGGTATGTTGGACGGAAATGGGATTCTTAAATGATTTTTGGAAGAAATTCTGGAATATGGCCACCTGTGGCCCTATTCTGGTAATTCCCGGGGAATGAAAATTTTAAATTTTGTAGCAGTTTTATTCCCTTTTCCTAAAAGTGTATTCTGTTTGGGGAAGAAAAATTTGGGAAAAAATTTTCCCCATTATAGCAGTTTTGACGTTTATTATTCCATACCTTTTTTACAAAAGAATTAACTGGGAATAGAATTTAATGGAAATTTATTGTTTTTTGTACTTATAGCAATATTATGATTGTAAATTTATACTGAAAACTGGTAATATTTATTGGAAATATTAATATCTAATGTTTTACTTCAAAAAACAATTTTTTTTTTAAGTAAAATTGGATTAAAATATTAACAAAAACCAATTAAACGTAGTAAAGTATTTTTAGACTTTTGTTTTCTTTTTTTATTGCGATCGTTTGAAGACCGCGAATAATTAAATTATTTTCCCGTAAATTTATTCCCCAATCGCCAGAATTAACTTTTGGAAAACGGAGAATTGGGAAAAATGTCTGGGTAATAACTGCTACAAAAAGAAATTATTCCCTATTCCCGGGGAATTACCAGAATAGGGCCACTGGAACGGAACTCGGTAAATTTTTAACCGTTTATGATGGGACTGGGTATGCTGGATAAAAATGGGATTGTTAAATGATTTTTGGAAGAAGTTCCGGAATATGGCCGCCTGGGACAGAACTCGACCAATTCTTAACCGATTAAGATGGGATTGGGTATGTTGGATGGAAATGGGATTGTTAAATGATTTTTGGAAGAAAGTTCTGGAATATGGCCACTTTGAATGGAACTCGACCAATTCTTAACCGATTATGATGGGATTGGGTATGCTGAATGGAAAAGAGATTGTTAAATGATTTTTGGAAGAAATTTTGGAATATGGCCACCTGGGACGAAACTCGGCCATTTCGTAACCGACAAAGATGAGATTTTGTATGTTGGATGAAAATGGGATTCTTAAATGAATCTTGGAAGAAGTTCAGGAATATGGCCACTTGGGGCGGAACTCGGCCGTCTCTTAATTGATAATTATGAGATTTTGTATGTTGGATGAAAATTGGATTCTTAAATAGTTTATGAAAAAGTTCTGGAATACGGCGAGTGCCTTCCCTTCCAATTTGTGCGAATTGTTTTAAATTGTTAAGACAATTTGAATCACAAATGATTTCGAAACGTCATTTTTGAATTTTTTCTTGCAATACATGTTTATGTTAATTGTATTTAAAATTAATGTCAGATGAAGTAGTCGTGTTAATATTATGATCTAGAGTTTGCACAAGAATATAGCTACCAAATAATAAGCGAACTTTGAGTTGTTCTGGATCAAAACTAGCAGATAAATACCATCTTAATGAAAAATCTAGGGGCGCCCCATATCATATGGCTTTCTCGAGAATTTTTCCTATGTCCAGAAAACTCGCTTATATACAAGATTGTCTTTGTGTTGTGATTAGCGCAATGAAATTTTGGATGGATATTTAAATTATGCATTGAAAATTTAAACAAATGGTTCCTTGGAACCACAAGTGTCGTGAACAATCTTATTTGATAGCGATAGTACCCAATGCCTACTACCTATCATAAAATTCCACCAACCAACTGTAATGGGCGATATGTGTAAATTCCCGAATCATTTTTATGAGCACAAATCTGATTAAAATGAATTCCTTGGAACTTTAAATTTTATCGTCTTCCTGATTTGAATACAATATGTTGACCGCTACTACAAAAACAAATTCCAAGAACAACCGTATGTTGAGATTGGGTCAGTTATGTATGAATTATTGATTTAAATTATAGGTTCAACACAACATGATGTCCACTATTCAAAAAAAAAATGTTTAGGGTTATGGCACCATGTTGTGTTAAAATCAGAAGGAATCAGTCACGGTACTCTTGATCCCTATGAACCATTATTTTACATCCGATTTCCAGTCAACTGCAATAAGACCATATTGGCAAAATTAGTTTAGAACTTTTACAACGGTCGGAATCGTAGGGTCGTCGATGATTGAGTATTGGTCACTAGTTGATTTCGTTTGGTGATGGAACTCAACGAAGTTTCACAATAAATAGTTATGTAAACATGGCCAAACGGAATAAAATAGTGACTAATCCTCAATGTCAGAATTTTAGAATTGAATAACTTTCCAGGGCCAAATTGTGCTAAAATGATAAGTTCTAACCAACTATTAGAATAGGCCATAATTCCAGTCCTGTGGAATGATGAGTTATAGTTCTAAATAAATTTTCATTATTACTCGTTACGTAAAGGTGACCAAAAACGTACAACTAGTGATCAATCCTCCATGATAAATGACTCAACGATTTTTATCGTTGGATCTGTGAGTATATTAAGATTGTCCAGAGTCAAGCAATTTTTATATTTCATTTCCCTGTAATGTTCTACAGGATGTTTTACAACTAAACGTTACCAAATTATAAGTTACTGAACCAAAAAATGTAATTCAATACAACCTTATGTCCTCATTTATATCGAATTACGAATCGCCTGAAAGAGGCATTTTAATTTTTTCCCCAAAACTTTTCAATTGGATTTGCAGATAGTTTTTCAAACTGAAACTCCCAAAAAAGCGCCAACCGCGATTTTATTCAAATTAGGTCGGAATTACACTATAAAAGATCTTTGACAAAGGTGTTTTATAAAACATTTTTATCAATTTTCTTTGATAGTGTAATATACATGTTTTATAAAACTATCTCTCTCTCTCTCTCTGGCACTAAATATATTCCATCAAGGGATTTGGCCGCCTCAAATGAGGTTTCATAATCATATTTTCATTTCAGATAATGAGTGATTAATTCATTGATCCTAAACCAGCCGTGAAATATTTTCCTTGTCACCACCGGGAATCGAACCCAGGACCTCCGGTCGCTGCAGCAAGCATGCTGACCACTTTGACACCGGGGCGGCATAAACTATCACTTTTATAAAATATTTTATCAAATTTAGCCTCATGCGGGTAAATTTGATAAATTATTTTTGACATATTGCTTATTCAAAATGGCGACTAAGTACCGGGTCTGCAACTTCTTTAATAAATTTTCATGGAAACCTTTTAAATCCCATCTCGATACTCAGAGTTTGACCCAGATTCTTTTTTTTTCTGTTTCTTTTTTATTTTTATTAATGATATAATAATAAAATGCTGTTCGGGGCTTTCCAGTTTTATTGAAGTTTAAGGAAAATTTTGATAAAATCTTTTATGTAGTGTAATTTTCAAAAATTATTTGATCAAAATTGTTTAAAAAAAATTGATTCAAATATTTTATAAAACACCTTTGACATAGATCTTTTATAGTGTTGATTAAACGAAATTTGTTAGAATCAATTTTCTTTCAATTAGATGCTTATAGTGACCAAACGATGAAAACTAATTATGTACTAATTCCAACAAAACGATGTCAAAATAAATCATCAAAAGCTTTGGATGAGGTACTATCGTTGTAGTGGGCTAATTTGATCGATGACTGCTTAGCGTTCTCAGGTGCCCCAACATTTACTTGGTAGGTTAGGTTATTTATATCTATATTAAATATAACACGAAAAATACCACATTCACTAGGTAAACTGCGTACCGAAAAATAAAATAAAATCCAGCAAAATAAAATTCAGCGGTAAAATTTTCATTTTCCTTTTCGCTTGTGTCAAGTACTACTAGGTAAAATGGAAAATGTTATATTTCGTTTCAATACCTGCTAAATACATATTTTAAATTTTATTATTGTTTTTTCAATTCGTTTCGCAACACAGACACGTGCCATACCTAAGTTTTCCGTGGAGGCAAATGCTGCTTGAGTTTTGTGACAAAATGAAGCGAGTGGAAAGACTAAATTAGACGTGATATCATGAATAGTGAAATCATCGCCAATTTGATTTAAATATTTCATAAAATTTTAAATTTTCATCACGTTGGCCGTGATTTTCCACATTATGTTACCAACAATTACGGAAGAGCTGAAATCCCCCCGATAACTAATCATGCCGGTTTGGACTCGATTAGTTCATTCGTAGTTGCCTCTTTGAGATTTAGGCTTTGGATTACAATTTTGCTTTGTGTATTAAACGTTTAGGATGAAAGATTTATCACATCGGCCAATAACCATAAATAGTTCCTGATAGCATAGGACCAGGAGCAATTTTTACCTTCTGCACCAGGTTTTACGTGGATCTTTGGCTTTCTCACATACCAGACAGCATTGAGGCATTCTGCAAATGCTTCGGTCTGCCATATGTCGAATTCCTTTTTAACTTTTACCAGTTGATCAGTGTGCTGAGACCTGAGTTTTGAATATGTTGGTGGCCCGTATGTCGTAATAGAAATAGGGTTGGGGACATTATGCCAATTTTAAAATATCAATTTCAAAATGTTGCCGAAAAAATTCCGACTAGAAAAATATCGACAGGTACATTTTGTCTATTCACAAAATGTTGCCGGCAATATTTATTTAAATATCTAAAATTTTCCAAGTTGACATTTTAATAGAATGATAATGCAATTATTGATTGACAATATCTTGCAATACAAAATGTTGCGTGTATTTTTATGTGTTTTTTGAAAAAAGAGGAATTAAATTTTGGAAAAACGAATATTACGTTGCAGCTAATACTAAAACTACACGAGTTGTTAATGCAAGTTCTTGTAATTGCAGAATTTTGTACATAAAAATATAAAGTCGATGTTTCTGCTCATATTTTGAAATCTATATTTTGAAAATCAACATTTTCTGTAGTTCACATTCTGTCCAGTCAGCATTTTTTCGTAAACACAAAGCGACATTTTGTCCAGTCGACTTTTTCATAGTCGATATTAAGGGGGATCCCATTGAAATTTTCTAGTTAATGTACTTCACACTCTACTATCGTTATCTTTCATATAAATGAGCATTAATGTTGGAGGACCTTATGTTGGAACCTCACAAAATTAAATTTTTTTTTTATAAACAAACTATATTTTTTTTTTTAAATAACTAGATGTCTCTATAGAATATTAAAAAGATTTTGTTCGCAGAATTTGTGCAAACAAACAACAAATTTAAATTAAATTTTTTAATTCACTTGTTATATTTTGAGATGTCTGTGTAACAGCCATAATATTATGCACTAAACAATAATTCATAATAAACTTATTAAATTGAAATTACAAAAAATTAAATAAATTTTTTATATCTATTTCCAGCATTGGGATGTCTTCGTGCATGTAACCGAATTGTTTATCTTAGTACCAGCACTATTAGGTTTGAAGGGTAATTTGGATATGTGTCTGGCATCTCGCCTATCCACCCAAGCCAACTTAGGAAATATGATTTCGGCCAAGGAAATCATTCAAATGGTTATCGGTAACGTAGCCCTGGTTCAAGTACAAGCCGCTGTCGCTGCATTTATTGTTTCCATGTTTGCAATTATTATTGGCGCAATAATGAATGAATTTGCATTCGATCATGCAATGCTAGTAATTGCATCCAGTATGTTTACCGCAACTACATCTTGTTTTGTTTTAGGTAAATTGCTATACTTATAATATTTTACCGTTAAATTACCGTTAATTACAATTCATTATTGCTTTATAGACTTTGTTTTAGTGGCTGTGATATTATTATCTAGACGGTTTAAAATGAATCCGGATAATTTAGCGACACCGTTGGCTGCATCGATTGGTGACGTTGTTTCAATTAGTTTACTCTCACTTATAGCATCTTTATTATTTGAGAATTTGAGTAAGTTAATTAAACATGCATTATAAATATTTTTGATTAATATTATTTGTGTAATTTAATTATAGATACTCATTTATGGGTTACCTTCGTTGTAATTGGTGTTTATTTCACTCTATTACCATTTTGGGTAATTGTTGTGATTCGGAATAAGTACACAAGGCATGTTTTAACAACTGGTTGGGTACCTGTACTATCAGCGCTATTCATTAGTGGGTAGGTATCGAAAATACTATACTAAAAATAATGTCAAATCTTAATTTTGCGCCATTTTTTTACAGAATGGGTGGTCTAGTATTAGATGCGGCAGTTGGTGTCTTCCATGGCTTTGTCGTTTTTCAACCGATAATCAATGGCATAGGAGGTAATCTTGTATCAGTGCAAGCAAGTAAAATATCAACAATGTTGCACCAAAGCTCAATTTTGGGTATAGTTCCACCCCATTCAAAAATATTTGAGCTACCGTGGAGGGCATTATTCAATGGAGGTATGCGAAACACCAGTAGCTAAATTTTTGCATTATTTATCCCCCGCTAATTATTATTTTTAATTCCAGTTCCTTACGCAAAGACCGCACGTATTTTAATTCTAATGTCAATCCCTGGACAAATCCTATTCATATATGCAGCTGACTACATCCACTTGTCAGAATCAACGATTGGTGCTCCTTTTATCTTCTCATATTTAACAGTTAGTTTAATACAAGTAATGGGCCTACTATATATCGCCCATATAATCATACATGCAATGTGGAAATGGAAAATTGATCCAGACAATTCAGCAATACCGTATTTAACCGCACTCGGTGATCTATTTGGATCAAGTCTTCTGCTGCTCGCATTCTTATTCTTGCGAGCTGTTAACACACCATACGGCGGTGATCTAGCTATCCCGGATGGACCTGAGCCGGAACCACTAGTGAAATTAGGAAATTTCTAAAATTTTTAAGTTTTTTGTTTTTAATTTTATACATTTTTTAAGTTAATTAAATATATTTTTTTTAATTAGTAAATTTACCATTTAAGTATTATTTTTTGTGTTATTTTTTATAACATGTCAACAACAACAGCAAAAATATATAGAGAAAGGAATCAAAATGATTTTTTAAATTTAAATTTGTTTGTTTAAATTAATTTTAATTATTTATTTATTTATTTGTTTATTAAAATAATTGGACAATATTTAGTAATTATTATTTTTACGTTTTGTTATCTTTCGTTAAAATTAAATCGGACGATTCGTTATTGCGCCAGTAGTCTTGACGATAAGATAAAAACGTTAGTAATGTGGTCAAAATCGTGTGTGTATGTATGTGTATACTGTATATAGACACACCGGATAACTGGAATATTGTTGATGGCGTGAACAACAGAGAATAAAACTGTGATTAATTATGGTTAATTATGGCGGTGTGATAACTGAAACTGGATAGTTAACGAGTACTTATACACGGGTAAAATATTATTATCTGAATATTAAAATACTTAATTGTATTGGATGCGCGCGATTATTTTACTGGGCACTCAATCATGCGATGAGGAAGTGTTTTTAAAAAAAAAAATCGATAATAAATTCTCATCGTCAGTATTATTATCACGCGGTGTTCCCATATCACACAACATTTTTTTGCGGTGATTTTATTATTAAATGGACATTTTATTAATTCTAAATAACGAACGAGTAAATTACAACAGTAGTAAAGCAAATTAATTTTTAATGGCTGTAGGGCACGCTTATATATGGTATACGACTACTAAAAACTGAAACCAAACTAAAAATTTACCAAATTATTTAATTTTATAAAGTACATAAAATTATAATTTTATTAATTTAAATTATGTTTTGATTTGTTTTTCATAAACACACAACCCGTTAGTAAATATAATTTTATGTGTGATATGTAAATGTTTTTATGTTTTAATTTTAATTTTGTTTGCGAATAAATGAAAGAATTTATTATTAAAATTTTATTTGTTAAACGTTTAAAACTCACCACACTGTTAGAATTTATATGTTTATAATTTGAGGTTTATATGTTTAAGGTAAGCTTAAAATATTTACAAGATTGCTCCCACAATGTAAATTTGGTCGGTTTAGAAAAAATTATTATTTTATTTGGTATGGTAAGTAGACTTCCAGTGTTTTTTAAAACTATAAAATTGCGAATAAACTGCGAAAGATAACACTTAGGACGAATGCTGAGTGCTAAACGAAAGGACTGGCAAAGCAAATGAAGTATAGTTTTTTCTTGTCTTGTCGTAGCACCTTCCATTTCCATTAGGTTAATTTATCATAAGGTGCTGTCTGTAATCTCTTTAATAGATTAGAGACAATTTTTGAACACTTTTGTCTTATGGGAAGTGATTGAGAGTTTTAATTGAAACATATGACTAGGCAGGCAGATTTCAATCTTCAGTTACTACGACTAGTTCTGCTTAAAGGACACTGCAATATTCTCGGAGACAAGAAGATAGGTTTACCTTTAGATCAATACAGATGGACACACCTCCAACATCATATTTTCAAAAAATTACTATCTTTCGGATTCATAACCGCTTCACTCATCCAGTGGTCTCTGGTGGGAATTAGCCCTAAATATTCACTCAAAAGATAGTAACAACGTAATTTTAGTTATCCGTTTTTGTTTAACCGGGATGACTAGGGATTTGAGATGATATGAATGATATAATATGGAAAAAACATACAGGCCGAGCATAATGAAGATCCAACAGATATACATAACACATTCCTAGTCCAGATCCTACCTGCATCCTCACATAAAAAGGATAAGAAAAAGATTGGTTAATCCCAGAAAAAGCGAGAGCAACACATGTCTAGAGCTTTGACATAAAAGAAATATCTAGTCTAGAGTTTTTGTGTTCCTATGGTTCAGTAAAACATCATTAATAAAAACGTTCCAAAGAAGCGAGATAGTACAACCCATACAATGCGCTATACCTCGACTCTTAAATCTGCTAGTGAAGAATCTATCCAGACAAACAGGCTCGATTATGCATGCGCGCATTTGTTATGTCCTTTTTAAAAAAAACACAAAGTGACTGAAATTAACAGTAGTTAATCTGCTGGATAGTCCGCTACATAGTTCTTTAGGCAGCCTTGATGGATCTGCTGATGACTCCTGCAGAATATCCAGGCATGCATTTTGAAGATCTAATGCTTGGTCTTAGCAGCAATTGCTTTCATTGTTTTTCTAGGAGGTCTACTAGGAGGGTACCATCCATGATTTTATTAAAAGCTTGATAGCTTATCTTCCAGTTCTTAAACGCTTGTTTAGGATTTTGAAATTTGTACAGCAGTGAATCATTCTTAACGTATCCCAGTCGGGTTTTCAACAGGGAATCTCCTATATTGGAGATAGCATGGTGGCCAAAAAAGAAATAATCATCGCTACCCAGATTGATTTGCGCTTTTTAACGTCCAATAATAAACTTCCTAATAATACAGAATGTCTGGTCCATTCCATGGATGTTAACCTGTATTTTGAGCAAAAGCGCACCCGATGGTGCATTACAGTGGTCGAGGTTAATTTACAGCAACCTTAACATGTTGGTTTGCTCGTCCGCCGCTTCTACGTTAAATCAGAGTCTTCATCATGAGTGACCGTTGGCTTCATCACTTGTTTAAAACCGATCGTTAAGACTTCCACTGGTTTTTAGCATTCGTTTAAACTAAATTCTGATTCACTGGGACCCAAGCCCTTAGCCTAGAAGTCTGCAGAATATATAAAATCGCTAAAGCGACCATTGCCCAGTCTAGACTGTCAACTTTATCTAAATCTGACGTTATCTTATCCTCCTTGCCGATAAGAGCTAGCCCCGATAGCGCAAGACACTTTCAGTTTCTTTGACTTCACTAAAAAATCGGGACCTAATTATTGAATTCAACATTCATTTTCGAAGGCTATCATTTTCCTATAGTAGGCAAAAGAAGAAAAAAGAAAAATTTATGAAACTTTTACTATTATTTTCTCTTTTGTTTCTACGCTTGCTATAGGAAAACGATAGCCGTCGAATTCCATAGTAAAACCATTGGTGACAGTTGCTAGTATCCTAGCATTTTGAGTAGAGAGATGCGGTAAATCACCATTAATTTGATAATTAAAAATCATTTCGTCTTGGAATTCGAATTATTCATAGAATTTAATAGACAACAGAAAGTCGGTTCTCACCTTCATTTTAGAGAGCTAAATTAAGTACAGGTAACCCTCCAAGAACACGGTATTTGAAGAACACTATTTCGAAGAACACGCATTCTCAAATTACACGGTTTCAAACAACACGATTATCGTTATTCTCTTTTATTTTGTTTTTTGTATGTCACAACAAAAATTAAAACACAAAACATAACGTTTTTTTTATTTTCTTTTTTGTAGTTTCGAACAACACGGTTTTAAAGAAGATGGAACGAATTCATCGTGTCTTTGGAGTGTTTCCTGTATATCGACTAGAAACAATTTCTAACAATCTTTGCTATATGTATTGAAATGTTTTCAAACTTTTATGATCCAAGGTTATGTAGTTCGATGGGATCTGCTCGAAACGTGATATTTCGAAACGAGATATGACAAAACGCGATATGGTACAAAATGATCTAGTGGGGTCGATTTTGTTCCAAATTCGACAATTCGACAAGTTGACGGAATAACCGCTTACTAGTATTTGTGTTAGTGCGAATGTGCACCATTTAATTTTTTTGGATTTTACATTTCTAGATATCATTTCCATTTTTAAATTAAAATGTGTAAACGCAATGCAAATATGCTTCAAATAAAATTAAATTTATTTAATAATTAAATTTTAGTTTTAAAATAATTTCTAAATCTGTGTTCTGCGAAAACAAAAAATTCATTCGACGTCGCATTGAAAGAAAAAAAAAATTAAAATATGTGTAGTTAAATTTTTTTTTCTTAACACATTAACGCACACTTTCTAAATGTGTGTGCTACTCAGGAACACATTTGATAACTATTATAATTGCAATGATATTTCGTCGCGGGTATTGTGAGAATTGAAAGATATGTCGAGTTATTCCTTAAAAAATGAAAGATGTTTGCGCGAGCGTGTTAAAAAACGAAAAAGTTGTGTGACTGGTATAGCAATCATTTGCACGAACGTGTTAACTCACCACTCAAATACTTGGTGAGATGTCAAAAAAGCGAAACGACGAAAGGACATAAGCACCAAAAAAACTAAACCGATTTGTACCGATTCATAATTTTTGTTGCCTACATTCGCAAAAAACAAACAAACATATCCACAGAAAAATTATACACATTAATAAAAAAATTGTATACTATACTCCTTATACCCGAAAACGTTGTGTTTTTTTCTATCGAATTTTGAACCAAATCGACCCCGGTATATAGTGCTATATAGTACGAAACGCGATATGGTACAGAATGTGCATTGCGAAGCGACGGGCGCAGCGATCCTCCTGATATAACCAGGTCCTATACTCCCGTTCCTATAGATTTTGGAATTCCTATAAATTGTTTTAACTTTTGTTTTAATTTTTGTTTTAACTAAGGAGCGAAGCGAAAGTCGATGAAGTTAGCCCGAGCCCGAATTTGTTGGTGGATTTCTTGGATAAGTGTAGCCATCCCGAAAAAGTGTAAATACATTAAAAAATGTAGCACCATCTTGAAAATCAATTTATACGTGAGAAAATCAAAGAATATAGAAAAATAATATTATTGTAAAAAAAAAATTACCTACTGGTAAACATTTTTTTTTAAAATTTATTTAACCCGAATAATTTGTGTAGTTACTATGGGCCTACATTAAATTCTATACCACAATACCTGGAGATAAAGCCACCAAGCGGCATATATGGCCAGACAGGCCACGATACTAGCTAAGATGTAGAATTGGCCCCAAGCCCATACCAGGTGGAAATAACCATTTTTTAAATTTATTTGTTTAACCCGAATTGCGGTATATCATTTAATGTGGATCCATAGTAACTACACAAAGTATTTGGGATAAATAAATTTAAAAATAGGTTATTTCCACCTGATATGGACTTGGGTCCAATTCTTCATCTTAGATAGTATCGTGGCCTGTCTGGCCATATATGCAGATTGGTAGCTTTATTTCCAGGTATTGCGGTATAGGCGGTCCAATTCGTGACTTATTTTGTGGAGACTGACTTATTTGAAAGTCTACAATAAACCTCCAGTCGGCTAGACTTATTGTAGACTTGTTTGACATTTATGCCGAGGCTTGCGCCCAAACTGGTAAATCATCAAAATAATTCTAACACGTTTACAATAACTCTATTCGACAGGAGATTTATTGTAGACTTTCAAATAAGTCAGTCTCCACAAAATAAGTCACGAATTGGACCGCAGTCATAGAATGTATTGTGTACCCATAGTAACTACACAAATTATTCGGGTTAAATAATTAAATCTAAAAAAATGTTATTTTCACCTGATATGCACTAGGGGCCTATTCTACGAATTTAATGTGGACCCATCAGTTTATTTCCACCTGATATGGACTAGGGGCTAATTCTACATCTTAGATAGTATCGTGGCCTGTCTGGCCATATATGCCGCTTGGTGGATTTATTTTCAGGTATTGCGGCATAGAATTTAATGTAGATCCATAGTAACTACACAAATTATTCGGGTTGAATAAGTTTATAAAAAATGTTTACCAGTTATTTTTTTTACAATAAAATTTTTTTTCTATATTCATTGTTTTTCGCACGTATAAATTGTTTTTCGGGATGGTGCTACATTTTTTAATGTATTTACACTTTTTCGGGATGGCTACACTTCTCCAAGAACTCCACCAAAAATTCGGGCTCGGGCTAACTTCGTCGAAGTATTTTCATTGTGGTGCAATCTCCACGATGTCTTGTTATTGTGAGAATAAATGAGATTTACTCAAAAATCATACAGAGCCAATGAGAAGTTTGCTCGAAAAAATGTCCTGAGCTAACCTAAATTGAAAAAAACATGCTTCGTTTGATAGGTTAAGCCCGTAGGAGTTATTCCTATATGTTTTCATTGTGGTGCAATCTCCACGATGTCTTGTTATTTTGAGAATAAATGAGATTCACTCAAAAATCATAAAGAGCCAATGAGAAGTTTGCTCGAAAAAACGTCCTGAGCCAATCTAAATTGAAAATAACATGCTTCGTTTGATATTTTAAACCCGTAGGAGTTATTCCTTTATAGTTTCATTGTGGTGCAATCTCCACAATGTCTTGTTATTTTGAGATTATTAAAATATAAGATTGAACAATATTGCTATATCCCTTTTCTTGCTCGTCATACAATTGTGTGGGTAATGCAAAAGAATCATGTCAAAAATTTATTTTTGTGTGGTTTTTCCACCAACATACACATTGTTGCATTTTACTTAAATCGTTTTCGTCCGAAAAATAACACTAACTATAACAATAATAAAATAATGAATATGTTATCAAAAACAAATAATAAATATGTGATATAATTTATATGTTAACAAATTATAATGCTTTTTCAAAAATAATTCCGATTTAATTAAGACTCGTTAAAATCCGTAAGACATTACAACTTTTCATTTTTTACACACACATGTGTGTGGATTGGACTTAAATTAAAGCAAAAAAACGTTTTGTCTGGCAGGAAAAGGGATATACATACATAAACCCAATAAGAAAAAAACATGGCATCTTGTTTGTCTCTTTCTAACATTGACTATTTGTCTGGCTCAACTTTATACTTAAGAGTGTAAAAACTAACACATACTTAGCTTTCAAGAATTCTTATTGGGTTCGTATACGTACTGTTGTTATTTTTTAGTTAAAAACTTCACACTCATCGTTTTCTACCGTATCGCGTTTTAAAATATCGCGTTTCAAATGGGACCCGTAGTTCGATATAGTTTCGCTCCATCAGTACACCAAAATTGTTATAGACATAATACTCGAGTCTAATGACTTTTAATTTGGTTTATAGAATTTAGAAATGATTACTAAATTTTCCGTTTTATGTACGGCCGATTCTAGAGATGTACATAGATATCCATACTTTCGAATAGCTTGTCCGATAGACCGTCTTGATAACCTTCCATTTTATAAAGCTGCGTAATGTCTCTAGAGAGGATACAGCAATTATTAAGGTTTCTGTGATTCTATAAATTTCAATAAAGATTAGAACGGTTGGAAACTGACAATGTTCCTAGAAAATATCAGAGAACCATATAAGCCCTCATGAATTTGACAATAGATGAACAACTAGTTTTAACGCGAGGAAGATGTTGCTTTAGACAATATATAACGTACGGCAGGTTATCAAACCAGACAGGTACGGAATTAAAATATTTTGTTTATGTGATGCTAAAAATGCGTACCCGTTGAATGCTGAGGTGTATGTGGGTAAACAACCGAACGTTAAAATAATTACGCTCTAAATTTACTCCATCGAATATCCTCCGCACCATACGTTAAGAACGACAGGACATTTACGATAGACAATTTTTTCACAAGCTGTACTCTGGCCGAACAACTATTACAAAAAAAAGACCACTATACTTAGAACGATACTTCAAAATAAACCTGTATTCGATTTTGTCTCGTGGGTTACTCATTTAAAATGAGTGAAGTAAAAAAAATCGAATACGTATTTGTATTTGTATTTTTCTTTTGTTCGTATTTGCGTCATTTCTATGATGAACAGTATCAAAATAACGCGATCCGGGCGAATCGGTGTAATTTTTATCACTCTCGAGCTGCGGGGTGTCATTATTTAACATGCTAACATATTTTATATATACATATTTTTTTTTATCATAAATTAATTTTATATGTTTTAATAAAATTTCATAAATTTTAAAAATAAAATGTTAACTATAAAAAAATTGAAAATACATAAACAACACAAAAATATGGCGTTTACAATGGTTAACTATTTGAGTGCCAAAAAGCGCGATCGTGCACCTAAATACACTAGACGAAATCATGTTGGCACTCAATGGGTTAATATGAATAAACAAAAAAAGAATGGACACGTGACTTGCATATGCAGTAAAACAATCATACGCACGAAACTAACACAAATACAAATGCTACTACTATATCTTTCCGGTTACACTCATTTCGTTTCACACATATCGAGACAAAATCCATATACGGATGTCATAGTTGTAATGAGTCATGTTGTTCAACTCACAGCCAGATTATATGTTTAGAATGTGCCAAAGAGGAGGAATTGGATTCGACCGAAGAAGAAGTTGTTTCAGACAAGGCGCCTGAGTAAAATACATTTAATGAATTTATGTAATTATTAAATTTTTTTCAGTTTTTCTTTTTAATTTATTTTTGTGTGATATTTCTAATAGATTTTTGTTATTTCTCGAATTTTATTTTTCTCATAGAAGTCTAAGTTCACAAAAATCAACATGTTCTTCCTTCTTATTTCCATTACAAAATGTGCGAAAGCAAATGTGGGATCAGATTGTCCCCATTACACAGACAAAGTGATTATAACACAGAGTGAAGGTTAAAAATATATTTTTCAAAAAAAATTAAATATTACTATAAGTTTAAAAAAATGCCTACGAAATAGCGTTAGGTTGCTTGAACTGATAACTGTTTAGGCCTATGTAAAAGTTGTTAAGATAATAAATACTCAGTATTAGGTCATTAAGAGACAATAAAATTATAAAATTTAAGATGTATGTATAACTTTTAGTTAAGGGTTCGTAAAATTAAAATTATATAAAGCAATGACCTATTATATTCATAATGTAATCTAATGGCAACTAAGATATTTCGACATTACACATATACGTAACGTACATATATAAACGAAGTACAAATCATTTTAAAATCAAGAATTATACAAGAAATGTCATTTAGAGAATTGGTTTGCTCTATACACGGGCAATAGTAACCCAACGATCGAACTAGATTATTGTGATAGCCAGCATTAGAGTTCCCAGTCAAACAATATATGTTTAGTCAAAATCAATCTTTATGTATAAAATCGATGGGGTATAATGTAGCATAAATTGTTACTCTTTTAACTTAAAAATAAATATTACCAAATAATTTAATTAATATTTTAATCATTGTAATAAATTAGAACCAAATACAATCATTTAAAAACTGTATTGCATCCGAACGAATAAAGAGAATTTTTAAATCAATTTTTTTTTATTTCAAATTACAATACTAAAAGCTCAAGCCTAAATTTAAAACAAGCTTGTGATGAATTATACCAAAATGTGACTGAAAAATTATAGAAAGACAATATTTATTTTGTATTATTAAATAAGAAACTATATAAAAAATATAACGTCTAATTATTGGCCGTGTGAGAGTGCCTTCGATAAAAGGCTTGTTAAAAATATAACCAATTAGTTGCTAACTGACTAAAGGTTTTTAAATATAAAATTATACTGAAATAAAAATTATCGATTTGAATATTCTCTTTCTATTATTCTTAATCATCCTGACATTTTCATATACATACGATAAAAATTATTTTAAATGTTTTAAAAATGATAATTATTATATATTAATGTATGTTAACAACTTTAGTCACATACAGGCTACCTATAAAAAATTGTTTGGTCTTACCATCCATATAATATTATGTATTTATATAAAAGTGTCACTAAAATGTATATTGTTTCAACAAAAATCAAGCAATCTAATAAATATTGAACAAAAACAGTTTAACATCAACATGTATTTTTATGTAAATATTGTTACGAATTAACCCTGTTAAAATCGGTTCATATTACTGGATTGCGAATACAATGGTCAATTTAACGGTTAATTTTCAAACTTCCAGAATATACCCGAATATACCGGTATATATTTCGCAAGGTTGGAGTCTGTAATTCATATATGTATATAGGAGGCGTTCTTTTTCTGTGACCTCGAATGTGATTCGAACGATTCTTATTTAAAATCCAATATGAATCTTGTACTCTCGTTATCGAATCGAATTTCCAAATAGCCCCCCAGTTCATCCTCCTCGAATAGAACGGTCTCTATTTTCAATTTTTTTTTTTGTGTTTTATTTTCAACGGTTGGTTCGTCCAGAATCCATCCCATACACACTCTTCATTTTCTTCAAAATCATCAAATATTATCATTGCTGATCCTTGCAGTAATGCGAAAACTCGAGTGGAAATAGTTGACAAAATTGATTTGAAACTAATTTCGATGGCAGATGACGCTTAATTTGAACTAACTAATCTAAAATCTGCTACTTATTGTACATCGATTAAAACAATCTGATTTTCAGATCAGACTCGAAAGTCAAAAATAGTGATGATACAATATTTCAGCCTGGAATTTATGAAAACAAAACGGCAAATACAACTAAAGAGTACCATACATTTTTAAAGATCGGGCAAAGCGTATACTATGTGAAAACGTAATCGCGCGACTCTGTTTATGCGGAATAATTAAGTATATGTACTGTTAAAGTATGTAGTTGTGAGGTAAATCCAACATTGGCAGAAAAAAAAAAAAAGATCTATTGTAAATTGGTTTATAAAAAATTAAATTATTTAAATAAAAATATTATTTGTATGATTTCAAATAAACAAGAGCAAATACGTGTTATTTAGTAAAATATTGGAAATGTACTCGCACACATTTGTAAATATTACTCAACATTTTTATATAAAAGTTGGATGACGGTAGTACTTAAGAGTACCATTACCAGTACAATATTAGGTCCTTGTTATAATATAAAACAAAATTTCTTGTACTCACCATAATAAAGTAAATTAAGCGGGCACACTCGGCCCACGTGATAAAAACGGTTAAAATCTAAAAAATAAATAAATAAGTTTTCATTTATTAACACAATAATTAACGCGATTTTTAGAAAAGTTAGCTATGTTTCTTAATGCTTGATCTGATCTGGTTCAATTCATGTTTACACGGCTTCTCCACCTGTGGCACTATTCTGGTAATTCCCCGGGAATCGGGAATTGTGGAAAGTATTTATATGTAATTTCTATTTAAACATTTTTTTTTGGCATACTGAGGTAGTAAACAGCTAGTGTTTAATTTTTTGAAAACAAAATTAAATTGGGAATAATTTTTCGTGCAAATTTAGATATGGAAAAATTATTCCCATTTTACAAATATTTACAACAAACTTTTTTGTTCAGTATTAGTTACAGAAGTTACATATAAATTGTTTCCCCAGTGGCCCTATTCTGGCTTTCCCTGGGAACAGGGAATTGGGAAAAATATTTTCATAGCATTTTTGCGAAAGTTGTATTTTTCTGGCCTACTGAAAGAAAACAAAGTCAATTGGGAAACTTTTGTTCAGTATGACAGAAAAATACAATTTAGACAAAAATGCTATGAAAATATTTTTCCCAATTCCATGTTCCCAGGGAAAACCAGAATAGTGCCACAGTTCCCTATTCCCGGGGAATTAACAGGATAGTGCCACTGCTACCTTAATACTATTGCTGTTTATTTCCTCTTTCTATTAAAAATTGAAAAGATGGAGAAAACTTGCTATAATTTGACGTTAAGACATCATTCTTTTGTCGTCTTTTGTCATCATCTTATATATATATAAAAATGGATCGTTGCTTGTTCGGATGCTTAAAACTTGAAAACGATTGGACCAAATTGGATATTTCCTTCCGCGGGTTTGTTCATAATTGCTACCCGAAGGTTTAGGAAAAAAGAAAATTCAGAAAAACCCCAAAAAAACGGGAAAACCGAAAAATTGAACAAAATAGGAAAATCAAAATTTGCATTTTGTTTCTTAATTTTGTATGCAGATTTTGTATGGGGCAAGTGGTGCAGTGGTTAAAGCTTCGGCAGCTGGACTCAGAGGTACTGGGACCGATTCCTTCCAATTTTCAATTTTATCTTTTATCTATTTATCTATATCTATCTCTTTCTACCTTCTATCTACATCTATATATATAAAAATGGATCGTGGTTTGTTCGGATGCTTAAAACTTGATTTTGTTCAATGTCAAGGTAAATTATCACGAATAACGGAAAATATTTATTTTCTATTTATAAACACAAAACAGCCTGATGATCCAGTTTAATATACTTTAAAATAAAATCAAAACCATTATGCCGAGTACATGATAACAAAAATGTAATAGATTAATATATTCAGCATAATGAGTTGAAATAGAGTTATACTACAGAGTAGAAAATTTTTTTTCCCCCATATAAAGAAGCATATAATATTTGCTATTTCATTTGAGGCACGTCGGTGAAGGATGGTTATATAAAAAAGCATATGGCTTACTCATATTTCAAAACGAAAAACCCCAAATCAGATGTTTATTTATGTGCGCAGTGACAACCTATGGTAACGACTTAAATTTGTGCTTAAAAAATTATTAATTAAAATACATTAAAATAATAAAAATATTTAGTGGTTTATGTAGTAGTGCGTGGTAGTGCAACATTTGATAAAAAAAATTACAAACTTTTAATTGAAATGAAGTGTATTGTCAAAAATTGTTAAAATACGCATAAAAAAATTTCAAAAAGGCGTATCTTACCATCAGTAAGTTTACTAAGTGTTTATATAAAATAAAATGTAAATTATGTTAAGAAAAACGTGATTTGTGATAAATTTATCCTTTATTTAATTTATAAATCAGAGAAAATTAAGTAAACAATTTTGATTTCGGTGTGGGGTTTTTCATTTTGTGTGTGTGTTTGTAAACATATGTTATATTACCAGTGTCGCATTTCTCTTATTGTTACGTACATATTCTACGTGTTTTTCTTTTCATAATTATTTTTTATTTTGGAATATTATAAGTATAATTTTTTTATCGAAAATAAAAACAATTAATGCGTACTATATTCGAATAAAAATAATTGTGAATTTGAGAAGTTTTAGATTTCAATCGAGCAAATTCTAAATACGACCCGTTGATTTATATGCTTTCTTTTTTACCCTCCGAATTTGACTCACTTGACAGCTACAATCATTCACTCTGTATTTCTTTATAACTCTATTTGAGTTGATTTTATACAATTTTAATTGAGCGGGATTTTAATGCGCGGAATATAGGAGTGAGAGTTGATAATTGAGTCATGGAGAATTTAAATTCTATAAGGGAAATTTCCTGACTTGCTATTTTTGAAAGCTAAACTCGGTCTTTTCTTTTGGCGACTACACACGGGTGAGCCTCAGAGGTTACAAAGGCAGAAATATTAAAATATATATTTAAGCGATATTGGCTGATATTCCTAGAAAATTAAGGTACATTTAAAATCTAAAACGACTGGACCAAATTGGATACTTCGTTTCGAAATTGCTACGCGAAGGTTTAGGAAAAAATAAAAGTCGAAAAATTCTCTACAGGTTGCGCTGTAGGTGCAAATTTCGTTTTTCAGTTCAATTCAATTACAGTTCAAAATGTGATCCATCGCAGTAGGTGCTCATTCTGTTTGACAGCTCAGCATATTGTTTATTCGTTCTGATTTGATAATTTGAGCTGTGCGATCAAATAGTTTACATTTACGAAATACATATATCATTGCGAATCTGTGGATTATCTATTTCTGAGTGATATAAAGGTAAATTATTGATTAGTGAAAACTTTTTATGCGATTTATACAAACTGATGAAAATTTACAGTTCGATATTTGCTACGATGCCAAGAAGAGGTCATGGTAACATTGGTCGGCACTCTCAGAATGCAACGCGACACCGAAATGCCGCAGCACGTCGAACGGAATAGGAACGAGCTATTGAAATGGAATCAGCTCGAATCAGAAAGATTGAAATTCGTGCACGACAGTCAGAAGGGATCAATTAAGTTTTCAATGAGCAACAACGATTGAGAAGAAAAGATGTTTGTGCTCGGCCAAGTTATGCAGCAAGATCACAACGGGCGACTATTGAACAACAACAAATTCCGCTGAACATTGACCGTGCAGCCTTTCGATATAACCCAAGCATTTAATACAGTGCGCACGCATCAGTTCAATTCGGTCAGATGTCCGTCGTTTGATTGCAATGCAGTTAAATTTGTGAAAGAACCGCCTGGATTGTATTGCGCGAGCGGCAAAGTAAAATTACCAGAGTTGCTTTCACCACCAGAACCGTTGCGCATGCTGCTTTTCAGTGAATCTCCTAATTCGAACCATACAACGATTGGTTTTAAATGACGTCGTTTGGTGGGGAAGTTGTAAATGAACGAAATTATAATCCAACACACCACACACAATACACGATACATCACGATATAATACAAACTAACAGTTATTTTGCTAACAAAAGACAAAAATTACATAATTTTCTTCCGACTATACAGATTCATGGTCAAATTTTTCATCTTACTGGATCGCTGTTGCCACATCCAGATCAAGAACAAGTATGTTGTACCATCACTTTGAATCGAATTCAAAAAAAGCCGAATCGAAAAAGTGAAAGTTGTATTTTTTTTTGCTTTTCGAAAATGGTACAACATACCGCCATTCGACTTTTTTCGAATTTCTATTCGAAGTAATGGTACAACATACCGCCCTAGATTTCAAATCAAAATTTGCGATCTAAAATAAATTTTGGGTGCGGTTTTCTATATAAAATTTGAACTGATCGGGATCAATGGGAGTCATGAAACGCGGCAATTGTAGTAGGTCTTTGATTTCACTGGATGATTGAATAAAATATTTGTGGTTTTACTCATTCGAATAGGAATGAAATTTGTGTCCAAAGTAACAGCCAAGTGATTTTTTTATGTTTTTATCGGTTGGTATAAAAATTTAGTAAAGTCAATCTAAGCATGCGATTTACAAAGCATCCCCAATAGAATTCCTTATGACTTTTACCTTACAGAAAAGTATGAAAAAAAAACTTGAGACAAAAAATTTTTGAAGTAAAACTTCTTTACGCTCACGCTCGACTTGGGGAGTAAGCTGGTGAATGCGTTACGAAAAGTGTAATCGGGCGAGGCGAACGAAAGTCAAATGAACATCTACCATTTCCACGAATAATAACAATACAATAAACGCAAAACGAACCATTTTCCTTTAGTATCAGGATGTGCCATGACAATTCATAAATCCCAAAGTGGAACATTCAATGAAGATGTTTATGAATATCAAAGGACTCATTCTCTACCATTACTATATGTTGCTCTATCACGAGTTACCAGTATTGAAGGACTGTACATCTACATAGTGCCAAAAGACAATGATAATAGATTTTATCATGGTCAAATCAGAAATCAAATGATGTCTCGAAAATAGTAACTTCAAAAATGGACATTTTATTACGACATATTCGTGAAATCGATATTGGTCAATCATATTGGTGATATATGTGCTGCTCACTGTGTTTTGGACGATGGAACAAACATTCATAATGGTAGTTGCTTACATTTCGCCCAATGACACAGTTAATAATATTATAAAGTTTTTATATAAAAGACTTATGATTTACGGTCGAGTAGCCTCTGAAGAATTAGGAGAAAACTATCATACATTGCCACTAATTTTAGCAGACTTTTTTTCATAAGTCATAAGGAATTCTATTGGGGATGCGCGTTACTTTTATGTCATAACAAATATTTATGAACATATAAAATGCATTTTCGACGTAAATATGTCTTATGTTTCAGATTAATTTAGTATCGGTGTTCATTTTTTGTATGTTTGATTTATATCATTTGGTTCTTTATCCTTTATGCGATATTTTTATCATTTTACTACAATACTCCCAGAGTGACAACTCATAAAAACAAAATTATTTTATTAATTAACCATGCGGTGAACATTTGAACTACGCGAAGAATGGAATAATTCCAATCCTACTTTTAGGAATAATTCCAATCCTACTTTGTTGTTGTAAAATTTCCAAAGTAAGACGCTAATTATTCACCAAATCATTTTGCTTTAATTGGCATATCTTTCGTAATAGGTTAGCTCATATATTTTCGTTTATAAACCTCAAAAATACTCATCATTTTCAAAGATTTGGTTATAACCGATAATACCTTAAGCTAAAGGACAGAACTAATTATAAAGCGTGTTCCATCCGTTAGTTTGTTTTTAGTATGTATATTAAAAAAAAACAATGTATGTTGGGAATTCAAAATTTTTATTGAAAATGAAAGTTGGTTCTATGTCATTTTTACCTATGTATGGAATACAATATCGTTCACGTGATCACCACGGCTCCTGTTACAGGTCCGAACATCAAAAATGTTAATGACCTTTTCCAATAGAAGCGGTTTTATGGCCTCAATTTCAGTTCGAATGTCGTTCCTATGATCATGGATTGTTTGTGAATCATTGATGTACACTTTGCTTTTCAAAATCCCAAAGAAAATAATCTAACGGTGTCAAATCGCATGATCTTGGTTGTCAATTGACATTGAAATCTCTTGTTGTCAGTAAGTCAAGTACATATTTCACAATTTATGTGACATGCGGCACCGTCTTGTTGAAACCAAAGATCGCCTGTAGGACCTCCATGTAAAAGTTTAGATAACCAAAACGCGTTGTTATGTTTTAAACGAACACATGACTAAACATATTATAGTTTTGACTTTTCGGGTATTAAAAATTTGTTGGGTTACCACCGGTGTGCGTTACGGTAAATTTCGTGAACGCACTCCCACTCAATAAATATTTTTTTTGTTTTAAAAAAAAACCAACAGATGGAACACCCTTTACAACGGATTATATTTGAACAAGACACAATCATAACAGTTTTATTCCAAACGAAAATTTTAAATAGACTGATTATATTCCAATCGAACAAGCGGCTCCTTATATGTGGCGCCAACACTAAGGGGATATTAGAAGTTTAACGATGGCTTATAAAGCGGTAAATTACTAAACCTAGAGAACGAACTGCTATGAGAAGGTGCAGTAAACATTTAACTGGAGATTTCAAGGTAAATTGAATAATGGCCAATTGAGCGTAAAGATGCATCTACGAACAAAACTGTAAGCGAATCTTACACAAATACAATTTCCTTGCGGGAATCGACACGACTATTGAAGACTCCCTCTCAGAAATTAATAAAACTGTTCTACATAATGATATACACTAAAATGTATTTAATTAAGCAGATATTGGATAATTCAAATGTCATGATACTGGACATAGTACCAATGAGTGTTTTAATAATGAAGAAATGTGCTTCTAACGACTTTGATCACATAAAGGATTTTCCATTAAGTGATATGATTTCTTTAAAAAAACACACTAATTGTTAAGAAAATTGAAATGTTTTTATTTAATGTGAAGTATGTACAATCGATACAAATAAGTTCTGAATAAAACGTCATTCAAATGCCCTCCACGACTTCTTCTGCAGGAACGAATTCGATGAACCCAATTTTCGAGCACTTTTCCACTAAATCAAGTCGTATGTCATGAATAGCACGTTCAATATTGACTTGTAAAGCTTGAAGAGAGTTTGGTTTATTGCTAAAGACCAATGACTTCAAACAACCCCACAAGAAATAGTCTAATGGTGTTAAACCACAACTTCTTGGAGGCCATTCAATATTACAATTTCTTCAAATAATCGAATCTCCAAACTTTTCTCGCAATAATTCAATTGTTGCGCTTGCTGTGTGGCACGTAGCCTCGTCTTGTTGGAACCAAATGTTATCAAGATCAACTTATTCCAATTTCGGCCATAAAAAATTGGTTATCATCGATCTATACTGATCTCCATTGACAGAAACGGTGTTACCAGCTTCATTTCGAAAAAAATACGGACCGATGATTCCACCAGACCAAAAACCACACCAAACTGTCAATTTAAGTGAATGTAATGATTTTTCATGAATAATTTGTGGATTTCCTTCGCACCAGAATCGACAGTTTTGTTTGTTTACCGCACCACTCAGATGAAAGTGAGCCTCATCGGAGATGATTTTCTTAAAAAAATCGTTATCGTTTGGTTCCAAGGCAAAATCAGCAAATTCACGACGTTTACGGTGGTCCAATGGCTTCAGTTCTTGAGTGAGAACAATTTTATACGGATGCAAACCCAAATCCTTGCTCAAAATCTGCTAGGTTGTGGTTTGAGACAGTCCCTATTCTTGAGAACGTCTTGGAATCGACAAATTGCGGCCTTCAGCAACACTTGCCTGAACGGCACCAATATTTGCATTACTTCGAGCGTTTCTTTGTCTTATTGGCACTTGAACATTATGTAAAGAAAATGAACGCTCAAAATTTTCAACAATTCAACGAATAGCGAGCACACTTGGACGATTATTACTACTATAAAATGGCAAAAGCGCACGAAAAGTTGCAATTGGAGAACGACTATTTTGATAGTAAAACTGAATAATTTATAAACGTTGTTCTTGCGTATATCTCACCATGATGAAAGCGTAAACATTACTGAATACAATGAAACAAAAAATGGTAGATAATGACATATGGAAAACCCTATATGTACTTCTCAAGTTCTAAATTTAAACCACAAACTTGAAGTGACCAAACTTGTGGTTTGATAATGGCCATAGCAATGCAAGGGATTTTGAAATGAATTTAAAAATTGTGTAGGATAATTTACGACTTTGTCTTGATCTATAGAGGAAAGAAAGGAAGGTGAAGCCGGTCTTATGAGACTACGTGTAGCACGGCTGAATATCTCTTTTAAGTTTGTCTCTGCGGCGAAAGCTATTGAGGAATACACCACAGATTTAGAAAATAGCTACATTCTAAAGATCAAGGCATACTCTAGTAGCTATTCAAGATCAGAATGTAAGATGTAAATTAAGCGTCTGGGTTTTATTAATAAAATTCGAAAAAATTTGTGAGCTTATTGGATTAAAATGAGAGAAGATATAAAAAATTTAGAAAATTACTTATTCGAATTTTTATTTTACAATATATAAAAAAAATTTACTTACATTAGCTCGTTGATGACTTGGCAGGTTTATGCTGTTTGTTGTCTCTACATTTTAAAATATCTTCGGATATTTTATTCTAGACGGTTTTGTCCGTCTTGTTTTCCGGACAAATATTCACCGTGGACCACCAATTGAAATTTGTAGTTCTGAATGAGTGATTGCGGCTTTCTTTTTGAATTATGCGAATTCATTCAAATTACCTAGTTAGTACCATCGATCGTAATTTAAGTTTAACTTGTTAGATAATGTAATTTTTAAAGGCAATATTTCATGTTTCTGAGATCCCGTGATCTGAATTTGCCTTTAATTGAAATAATTTATGTTGGAAGATCTTTGTTTCCACTAATTAATTTATCCGTATTACAGCGTAACCCCTGGTTCTGCCCGAGTTGCGTTTAAAGCGATATTCATGTTTGTTAATTATCTGACGGTTTGTTGTTGTTCAATAAAGTACCGACTTGTTAGACAGCTTTCTTGTGATCCAGTTAATCCATTCGCTAAGTACGGTAGATGTTGAGCTTTGTTCGTAGTCCATTGTTATTTGCTTTTCAGATTTGTATGCAGAATAATTTCAACCCAAACACACAAGTATGTACTTGACAAATGGAATAAAATGTTTAACTTCACTAAAACTATTCTGAATTTCACTAATTTGGACTACTAAAATTCGACTGAATGGACTGTTTTTCATTTAATATTGTAGATCGCCTAAATGTAGGTTTTTGTGTACTATGTATGTACTTAATGAAATAAATTCGTTTATATGAATTATTGGTGACTGTAGATCGGATCACTGCATACACATTTTAGTAATTTTCGTTGTCACGAACTCACATGCAACTAATACAAAACACATTTGTACATAAAAATGTTGATGATTCTTTTATTAAATACCACAAAATATTTACAATTCATCGTGTCCAGCCGAGTGTCGGGTGACAAAATCAAATAAATCCTCTAGTGACCTGCTACCATTGTATTCACTAATTTTTTCACCATTTTTATAGATGAACAGCGTTGGGAAGCCATCAACTTCTTCGGTGGCACATAAATCTTTATTATCAGCTAAGGTACAATCTACCTTAGCAATTTTGATGTCGGAACGTCCCACAAATTTGAGGGCTAACTCTTCCCATGTGGGCGCCAAACGTTTACAGTGACCACACCACGGTGCAAAGAATTTTACGAAAGTTACACCTTTTTCTGTTCCATGTTTGAAATCGTTTCCGATCAGCTGCACAACAGGTGGTTCTTGCACATCTTCAGCACTATCCTCTTGCTTTTCATTACTCGAGCTGCCAGCCATTTTTTCAACATATGCTTTGAGTTCTTCGTGCCCGCGAGAACCGGAATATTTGTCTACTTTTTTACCATCTTCTACCCATAATAGTGTTGGATAACCCTATATAAAATGTACAAATATTAAAATAATGCTCAACGAAAGTGTGTAATCGTTTAATTTACCTTAACGTCAAAATCTTGACAAATCGGCCGATATTGCGTACAGTCAATTTTTGAAATCGAAATCGATGCATCATGTTCTAATGATTTTCCTAGTTCATCCCAGGTTGGTGCCAATCGTTGGCAGTGTCCACACCAAGGTGCATAGAATTTAATAAAATGCTTGCCACTTGCAACATGTTTATTAAATGTTTCTTCAGTTAGTTCAGTGACAGCTTGTATTGGTTTTGGCACTTCAATATCATTGTCAGTATCATCATCTAATGTATTTTCACCCAGTTGCTGGTTAATAAATGCAGTTAATGATGGTAAATCCCGGGTCCCGCGGAATTTAATCTTTTCAGATTCTCCAGTTTTGAAGAACAAAAGTGTTGGATACCCAGTAACATCGTGCTGCGAACATAGATCATTATCTGTAGTGCAGTCAACTTTACCGATTTTGACTCTGGTTCCTTCTTCATTGTTTAGCATTTCAGCGAGCTGTTCCCATGTTGGGGCTAAACGTTGGCAGTGCCCACACCTATTATAAGAAAATTCATGTGGTTTAATAAATTTCATAGTTAGCGGTTTTCTTCAGAGCGTCGTTACACAATGTTATCAAAATTACAAATTAATTACTGATTTCCCTTTGTAAATAAAAATTTTGGTTAGCTTTAAAATTTTCGACTTTTTGATAACGAGTTAGAAATTAAATCAACCGTTCCGGTTAGTACAGTATGTTATATGTACAATACTTATTACTGATAAGAAACAATTTATGGTGTGCAGAATAAAGGCTTCTGACAAAATATACTGGGATGGTATTTATATCGGAAGGTCGTTGTTTCCAAATGCAGTTTGATGGATCGGATAATCTAATTAAGATGAAAATGGACGTTGACTTGGACAGGCGATAATTTTTGTACCAACCTAATTTTCCCATATCAGCGCGTAATGAATTATCACCTACTCATTTTTTATTGTAAATCATGATAATTATTAATCCACAAAAGACAAATAAGATATCAGTTTATCTTTATATTGCTGAATTCACACGACACAGAGAAGACCTTTATTGAAACAGTCCAGAGACACCGCCATATGCAATTTCAAGATGAATGGAATTTTGTGCAAATTGTACGTGTACAATAAGTATATGAAAAAATATAAATCTTATTTTTAGATAAGCTAAAAATATATCTTGTTCTATTTACTCAAGTTTTATCTATTTTTGTGACAAATCATCTGTAGCCGGTGTGCGGACGTGTATGCTAATTAATGGCCTTTTTATCATGTGTCAGTCAAGCCCGGCAAAATTAATTTCTCAACGTACAACAACTTATAAATACTAATTATAGCGTGCATTACATCTTACCATGGTGCAAAGAACATAATAAAAAAATTACTATTTGTAATTTCATCATTAAAATTGTCTTTATTCAATTGGATGGTGTGCACATCATCTTCATGGCCCGCACTCAAATTTAATAATCCTATTGCAATGAGCACTTTGCAAATTAACCTCATTTTTGTGCAGTTAGATTATTTATCACTTTTAATTTGATTTAATTGATCTACTTTTTATTATTGTTGCTTGTTGTAAACTAAAAATATTTGCGTACACACAACACTGAATTTAAAATGCTTCTACACGTACAGAATGAAGTTGTGAATTTGTGATATGCTACGAATGTTGTACGCCCCGAAAATGTTGTTGTTTTCATGATAACACAAAATTTTTGTAGAAAAATTTGATGGATGATAAGTGATCGAAAAGTGAAATGGCCGAAAGGAAAAGATTCATGTCAAATATTTATTTTTGTATGTATTTTGGACCAACATGTACATTTGTGCATTCCACTTTAAATCGTTTTCGTCCGAAGAATAACACTACAACTATAATAATAGTAAAATAATTAATATGTTATCAAAAACAAATAATTAATATACTTAATATATTAAAATTATAATATTTCTTTGAAAAGTAATTACGATTTAACTACCTGTGATTGTCAACCTGTCACATTTTGTACAGGTTGTTCTTAAATTGAAGAAAAACAAATTTTTGTCTGGCAGGAAAAGGGTTGCACTAATATGTATTTTATTGTCCTTTTAACGGTATTCGAAATTGATGCTGGAAGTAGGCTCATTTAGACTAGCTTGTTGGGATTGTGTTTCTCGACATCTTTTCAGTTAACTAATCCACGTATTTTTTGTTTAGTTTGTTGGAGAAACCCTGAGTTCGGTTCATAGTTATGGATAAAAATTCCGTTTATTCATCCCATCGTTTTAACCAATTAAATCACTTAAATTATACAAAATACAGGCCTCATTTCATACAAATTAGTTGAAAAAATCTCAGATGAAGGATTTTTATCCATACTAACGAACCAGAGAACCACAAAAAATCGTTCGACAAAAAATCACCCGTCTTCAAAATTAAGTCTATAGAATTAAGAAACAATCTATTAAAAAAATATATTTTGGGACTCAGGGTTTAGCCAAACTATGTAGTTGATCCCTTTCATGTATGAAGCGCAGTTATAATCTGACATTAGTTTAGTCAAATTGAGCAATCGTCCCGATTCCTTTCATTTTACAATTAATTGTCGGCTTTTCTCATGCGATCACTTTAATTTGTATTAACTCTAGCAACGGGTGACACGGCCCCCGATTTTTCAATCTATCATTCACAATTGTGACACAATCAAGTCAAATGTTGTGAATTGCATATCAAAACTAATGCCTCTATTACACCAAGAAAAATGTACTGTCAGTAAAAAATACTGAAAAACCAAAAAAAGAAAAATTATATAAAATTGCATTGGAGTGAAGAAGACAAATATTTCATTTTTTTTGTTGTAATACCAAGATTTTATAGCTAAATTTTGGTAACTATAAAAAACATAACCAAACAAATTTATTTTTGGTGCGGCTCGTTGTGTGTGTTGACAATTATTAAGTTTAAAGTGGTTTTTGAAACAAATTACAATGAAAAATAATGTAATCAAAATTAAGAGAAAACACCGTTACCATAATTAACTATAAAAAATTTGATGGTACATGTGTGAGAAAAATATTTTCTATCGCTACACAATATTTCTTCATATGTATTGAAATGTTGCCATAAAAAGTACTCTCGATACATATTTTTTAAATTTATTATAGCAACATCACAAACACATGCACGAATATTTTGTCAGTAAATTTTACTGATTTTATTTTTTGTTTCATTCTAGTATAAAGAATATCTATATTTTTATCTCGTTTCGTTTTTACTGACAGTAAACTTTTTTTGGTGTATTAGAGGCATAAATCACTCAAAACATAAGTTAACTTCATCTGAATCGTCTAAAAATACAATTGTTTCCAACACATACATCTTCATCTGGATCGTCTAAAAATACAATTGTTTCCAACACATACATACAAAGTTGATTCTGAGGTAACTATAAAAAAATAGTTTCGTGCTTGATGATATTTTCTCAAAATTAAGTGGAAGCACTGTTTCAGTTGTTTAGATTTTTTAAATGCATTTTTTTAGGCTTGCTCTGCAGAAAATTTCTCTGCATTAACATCAGTAATACCAGTTTTAATAGTATGCCACCAGGTGCCAAGATAGCATCCCTTTTTAAGATCCAGATTTTAATTTTTAAAATTTTTATTGGTTATGGATGGTTTTATTTTTGCTTGAGCTTTAAACATCTTTTCGGTGTCATTTTCAAAAGCATACCACAAAATTTTCCATATATAAAAACAAAAAAATATAGGAAAAAACGATCGAAAAATCGGTTAATGTCACTCAAAGGATGCATTAAATCTATTTTTAAGTTTTTCTGCGACCTCTAGGCAATAACAGTCCAACAAATCGTCCTGTAACGTCATAAAAATTAAAGATTCAACTCGAGTGATTATATTCAAAATATTCACATGACAATTAGGTAACGTGGCCAATAGAATGAGATATTTCTATGACATTAAATCTACTGTTGGATTCTTCCAAGATATCAGAGAGATTATCAGTTTATTTATTAGTCAGTTCTAAGAAGATTTCTAGACAGAGGTATTCTCACTAAGCTCTACCTAATTTGTGTCATTATTATCTCCATGAGAGGTATTATATCTGGTTCAAGACAACATATTCAAAATATCTGACTTAACATCTGACTTAACATATTATTTTATCATTTGTTGGCGCTAGAACGAATATTAAAGCCCTTTTTAAATAAAAAAAAATGATTGTTTTGAGTCCTCTGTTTCATAAACAGGTTGCACACGATCTTCAAATATTACAGATATATATCAAAATTATTATTAAGCACAAAGTTTTGCTTGTTCAGGACTCTACTACCTACTTGTTCCTCCTATTGATTTACAAAATCTTAAGTTCTGTCATAAGTCGGAAAATTCATTATTAAACAGACATCATTCAAATTTGTAAAGTCTACAACAGAGACTTATCTAGTTCAAATATATCTTGAAAAAGGGATTAAACGAACAAGAAAGAGCAAATCCTATCAAACTATTAACATGATGTAGAATTTGCTTTGAAAGAATGCAACACATGCGAGGGAAGCTAACTGGCAGTCTCAAAAAGGACCAATAGCTTTGCAGGATTGGATTGACTCGGTTTTATAAGCTACCTTCAGGTAAAATATAGGCAAATATTTCCATCTCAGGATACATCTAGACACCACCTAGATTCACAGTTTAATCAGCCAATCCAAAGCACAAGAGATCGAGCTTGATTAGGTAGTAATCGGGATCATGGGAACATTTATTTAAAAAAATATAACTAGCGTCAGATCAACAAACAGAATAAGATTTTTAATAACTGTGTGACGTGACTCCAATGGCAGGTATAATCTCAGCTCTAAAAGCCGACGTTGAGAGAATCACAAAAACGACAATTACAAAATTAATTTAACAACGAACAGAAGCAGTTATTTCATTATGATTTATTTTCAAAGATTTTTATCATGGAGAGGGGCTTGCAACAACATTCCAACTAATAAATTGGCATTCTATACCACCTTGGGAAGTGCGTAGAATATAAAGATAATAGGACAATATCATCATCATCGACTTCAAGCAAACGTTACTGGAACAGCATAAATAAAAATTGTAAAATGGAAGAAAAAACGTTATCATCCCACCCGGCATGCCAATATGCCTCAACCAGCAACAGCGTGCCACTTCCGAGTAGCTCTGAAAAAAATTGTAAAATGGAAGAAAAAACGTTATCATCCCACCCGGCATGCCATTATGCCTCAACCAGCAACAGCGTGCCACTTCCGAGTAGCTCTGAAACCTGGCTAGAGAACTCAAAGAACTTATCAATCATTAATCTGAAAATAAATTTGATAGTGTAATCCCATTCGTAGTGCCAGCGAAATCTAATAAATACCACACCGTTCCCCCATACGTCATCTCTACCCATCTAAGAACAAAGATGGTTACCGTAGCGCATGACACATGGGTAAGAGAACATCTATAAGATAACATAAACATATTAAAAGTATTTCCAAAAATGAGATAAGAAATTAGCAGGAGCATGACAAATAATAGAAGGCAAAGGAATGCTAAATCAGTTAGGTTTGTGACATTAATTAAAGCCATTACGTTTATAAAAATCCGGCTACGAAGTCATTTTACAGGCAACCGACAAAGTAGTTGTAGTTTATCTAGAAAAAATCGGTAGGGTAAAAGTAATTGCAATTGTGTGGTAATTAATAAACTTTACGAACTATTGGGAAAAAATAAAACAAAAAAATGTAATTTATCTGGAACTTGTTCAAGCCCACAAAATAACACCCGCTATTTTTTGTACTTTGATAATACCCCAATTGTAGTGGCAACTAGCGGTTATACAGAAGAACATCGAACTCCTAAAGTCCAGTAATAGAGCATGATTGCGTAAACGAAGTTGTATTGGACATACAAAGCAACTGCTGCTAGGAAATATATTCAAAATACTATCTAACGTGAAGCAAATCATTGTGAAGGTAACTTTGATCCGATTGATAAAAGCGATTTGTTACTGTTAAATCTAGCACAAACCTAATTAAAGTTGTCATTTAGACCAAATCAGATTCAGCAACAATCAGAAACAGACCATCTAAAGGAATATGCTTCTGTTGATGAAAAAGAATGAGCAATATTTACAACATCAAAGACACACAGAAAGTTTGTTGGGGCGAGATCATAATACCCAGAAACCCATCATTTAAACTCCTGCACACCCATCTGTGGAAATTATTGTAAAAGAATTAACTCTCGAGAAAAATATTAATGCGTTGTCACTTTTAAATACAGGAAACCCTCCAAGAACACGATTAATTTGTTCCGTGCTCTTTAAAACCGTGTTGTTCAAGACTACAAAAAAGAAAATTAAAAAAAACGTTACGTTTTATTTTTTAGTTTTTGTTATGATACACAAAAAACAAAATAAAAGAGAATAACGAAAATAGTGTTGTTTAAAACCGTGTAATTTGAGAAAATGGGTATCCATGTTCTTCGAAATCGTGTTCTTCAAGTACCGTGTACTTGGAGGGTTACCTGTATCTAATGATAGTAAAATAGTTATAAACAAATTTTTTTTAAAGTTCCTTAAATTACAATTTAATTTGATCAGATTTTAATCATTTAAATATAACATTGATGATATATAGATGCAACGGTTTACTTCGTACAGCTATTCACATATCGTCCAGCCTCTTTTAAAAACACGATCTATTGTAAAAGAGCATTCCATATTAGGAATCATCTTTGAATTCGGTTATTCGGTTCTGGCTTAATGACTTAAAAATTTAAATTATAGAAAATTAAGAAGAAAATTTAGAAATATCTACGAAATTTATGATTTAAAACAAGAGTAATCACTAATCACTCTGGGTTTAAGTCAAAAATGTAGCGCTGACCATCGCATAGTTTCTTCCAATCCATTGAAATCAACGAAGCATAAAATTTCCAATACAATTACGGCACAAAGGTAATTAGATCACGTAAAATGTAAATTCCTAGGAATTCGTATCAGCTTAACGCTAAAAGGGGACAGCTAACGCAAATGGAGTACAGTTTCTTCCTACTCTGCACCTCTTCGACTTCGATTTCTTCATATATTTACCTAAGCGACTGTTTCCTTTAATAGTGTAGCTCTCCGTGTAGCCTATACAACCACACTGTTTTGGCATCTTTCTGAGAGGTTTTGCTTAGTCATTACACATGAACATTGAAACATATCACTAAGAACTATTTGAAAAAACATTGAATGACAGTGACAAAAATCACCACTGCTGTAATAATATTAACACAAAAATTAATCAAAGCAACGATAAATAATTGGAATCATGTGCAACACAATACACCGGAATACAATATGGAAATCAAATGGGCATCGCAAGGAAATTAGTCGAACTTATAAAAGATATGAACCGGGTTGCAGAGTATCGAGTTGAATAAAAACGCAAGTAAAATGAATCATACTGTAACCACCAATAAAGAAGCCATTGGATCTAGCAAAGGAGGTACATCAACCAAGAAGGAATAGAAGCGTAAAAGACACATGACAAATTGAAAACACCCGGTTGTGATTTTTTTGCGGAGCATGGGCTCTATTTACCATGCTATCAAATGCAACAGTTTGGTTGTACACTAGCGTACACGGGTAGATGAAGACACAAATAAACAAATCATCAAAGCCAGAACAAAATTTCGCATGTTACACAAAGTATGGAACACATCTGTCCTATCACAAAACAACAAACTATGAAATCAGTGTTGCTGTATGGCTGCGACACCTGGAAGCATAAAAAATAAGACTAATAATAAACAGGAGAGCGATACTGAGCTGCTTCTGGCCAAACAAAACACCAAACGCCGAGCTCTTTATAGACAATTAAATCAAACAGTTATTGGGACCGAAATAAGAAAGCGAAAGCGGAGATATCAAGCAGGTCTGTGGAGTGGAATCCACAAGGGAAAGAAAAGGCCGATGCTAACTAGGAAAATAATTCAGCCCTGTAGACGCCCTAACCTCCTAAATTGGAGATAAAGATAAACAATTTAGGCTATCCTTATTTAAAATTGGGGTTAGCTAGAATGGAAAGTACGGGTAGTGTATAGTGAAGAGTTGCAGTCCTAACTGAGAACCAATTAACTACAATTGAAGAAAAATTTTCTAATTCGTCAGATGACCAAACCGTTTTCTGAACTGAAAAGTACATACTTGGGGGTTTGCTACTTTGGTCCATTCAGCGTAAGGTTAATTTTACACTTTATTAGATAAGATGCTTGTGGAGCTCAACCATCTCTGTTTTTCAAACAAACTAAAGAGATGGGGGATAAGAGGCTTATGATTTATTTATAATTGAAGTTAAAAGTGTATGATTACATTCTCGGCCTACATCATGGCTTTTAAATGGAAATACACACAAATTAGTCCAATTATAATTATTTATAAAACGAGATTTTTTGGGCATGCTGGGCTAACTTTGTTCGTGAGAATTGACCGACCACATCTTAAACGGAGCATGTACATTTGTTTGTATAGATTTAGTAATCGCAATGCATGTCATGTCCGACTACCAACTACCTGGAATTACCACTTGATTGTTCCTGAACTTCCGTGTGTACAGTAACAACCCCGAAATAAACCGATGTTTTATATTATACATATTGTACCAAACAACGTTATAATCTCTCATTCCAGAAACTGCAAATTCATGCAAGTAGCAAGCGTTTGAGTAAATGCCCTCACACTAGGTAAACTATACGTTATCAGTAAAGTAATACATATATTTATATAATATATAAGCAATTTTGATAACGATATACATGCTTGTGTCCATACATATTGATAAGAGGAAGAGCAAGATATGATTATTTAATAAATTTTTAATTAATTATTCGTATTGAGCAGATTGAACATCAATTTTGTTGATAGCGGTACGTGTTGCTTAGCATCGCGGTTTATAGAAGTTTTATAATAGTTTGTACTGTATAAAACGGAATTATAACCAAAAGTTTTTCGGCCAGTTCATATTTCGATTAAAATTATTTTTTTTTTGTTAATCAAAAGTCAAATTGAAAACATTGGAGAGAAGAGGCCAGTATGAAATTTTATTTTGAAAACAGTAGAATGTATTTATTTAAATGGTAATAAAATTTTATGTTAAATTATTTAATAAATTCAAAACTAGAAATGGAACCAAAAGCGAAGGAATTAATAGAATTGCGCGGGAAAATGGATATGGATGATCCCAGATTTAGGATACGGCCGTATCAACAAATCGCCTCATCTTGTACAGGAGGAATTATAACCTCTCTTTTCAGTAAGTAAAAATTATGATGAAATTCTCATTTGTTATTTAATTAGAATTTGCCAAGAACCTAATTGATTTTTATAACTTTTATGTGTGTAGTGACGCCACTCGATGTTATTAAAACAAGATTGCAGGTTCAACATAGAAACTTACTTTCATCAAAATGTTATGTATATTGCAACGGGCTCATGGATCATATATGCCCCTGTAATGGTAACATGAAATCTCCGTTAAAATTAAATGGAACTATAGTATGTTATTCCACTTATGGTCATAATTTGGGCTCGTTCTAAATTTATGTTTTATTTCGTAACAGGATGCATTTGTTAAAATAAGTCGACATGAAGGCATAAAATCGTTGTGGTCTGGCTTAAGTCCAACATTAGTATTAGCTCTGCCAACAACAATTATATATTTTGTTGGGTACGAGCAATTGAGAGTTAGATTTAAGGACATGTATCTTAGAAATCTACCTAGAGGTAACCTAAATACAAAATAATTTTTTTGCACCTGTAATACCTTTAATCTGATCCATTTTATTTAGACACAAAAATCCCATTTTGGATACCATTAATATCTGGTGGTACAGCGCGAGTTATAACGGTCACTGTGGTAAATCCTTTAGAATTAATTCGAACTAAAATGCAGTCGCAGCACCTCAGCTATTATCGTAATTATTATTTTTTTTTATCTTCAGCTGCTCGTAATACATATTTTCTTTTTTTTTTATTATTACAGAGGTGGGTAATGCGCTGAAACAACTAATTGCGGTTGAAGGAATTAGGGGATTATGGAAAGGCTTTACACCTACTCTTTGTAGGGATGTTCCATTTTCTGCGATCTACTGGACATCATACGAAACAATAAAAGCAAATCTAAATATAGTAAATCCTACGTTCACGTTTAGTTTTTTCGGAGGTGCAACAGCCGGATGTGTAGGTCCCTATTCAAGTAAAAATTTATGTAAATTATATTTAATATGTTATATGAAATTTTAGATAGCAGCTTTAATCACAACACCATTCGATGTAGTTAAAACGCACAAACAAATTGAATTGGGTGAACAAATTATAGGTAGCAAGGCAGCTGGGCCCCACATATCCACGTTGACCGCGCTCAAAAATCTGTTTCAGAAAAGCGGTGTCCGAGGACTATTTGCCGGCCTAATACCACGACTAGCAAAAGTGGCGCCAGCCTGTGCAATAATGATCGGGACATTTGAGTATGGGAAATCATTCTTTTACGATTATAACGTATCAAAGTACGAAGAAACTTCTAGTTCTAAGAAACCGTTAATGGTAATATATTAGAAACATTTCGTTTTTATTTTATAGAATTGATTATGTTGTGATACAGATTCTCCTCTTTCCTTATTTTTGTAACTATATTAGGTTATTTGTTGTTGATCAAACCAAATATTTATAATCAATATAAATAATTATTAAATTAATTTTAAAAAAATATTTTTTTTTTAATTACATTTTTGTGAAAATGATTGAACTCGAACAGAAACAGATAAAACAAGATGCTGGTCAATTTTCTAAAAGTTAACTTCAAGAATCAAAAACATGCGAATACATAAACCAAATCGTAAAATAAGTGCATATTTATTATTTACACAGAAAATAATATTTTAAACATATTTTTAAAAAATTTTGCTGTCGTTTATTTTTTTATTTGTATGTACTTGTTAATGATGAAAGTAAGAAAACTCAGCGAAAGCAATTGTAGCACAGAGGAAGAAATCAGAATTGATAAGATATTACTAATTTTTTGTACAACCCAACAGAGTTACGTAAGCAGCTGCTTGCTAAAATAAATCTGTTACGACACTTCGCGGTGTCCCTACTGATTGAGAATTTAATAACCTTTAAAGGGCTTTGAAACTAGGGTCTATGAGAAATTCTAATAATTTTGCGAATTCTAAAAAAGTGTACAACGATGCACCCACCATTTGCCGTATTTAAATTTTGTTGCACTCGTTTAAGCAATGGATAGTTCCATTCGGCCATTTTATATAGACACAACCACCGTATAATAATCAAAATAAATATTTTCTTAGTATCAGAAAACAGGTCAATCATCCATCCCAAACTTTTGAGAAATGGCTTACTTCTTAGTTCCATTCAAAAAGGACAGATTTCAGAACCGCAACATAAGCCTCGGTGGCACAGTGGCCAACATACTCGCTCCAGCGACTGGAGGTCCCGGATTAAATTCCCGGTGGTGACAAGGAAAAAAATTCATGGCTGGTTTAGGATCAATGAATTAATCACTTGAGGTGGCCAAATCGCTTGATGGGATATAGTGCCAGAGAGAGAGAGAGAGAAACATAAGCTCATATTGGAATCCCATTTTTACAAGCAAACTTTGGTTCATTCCAATCGGTTGAAAAATGGTTTATACCATCTTAGGTAGAGTCATTTTCTAAAATACAACAGAAACATCCAATACCTGATCGGTTCACAATTTGGAAGTACTTTGGACGATTACGATATAGGGATTAATGCAATTTGCGAAATTGGGGACAATTGCGGTCCGGATAATCAAATTCTAGCCAGTAGATATAGAATATCTCGAAAATTACACCGATTTTCAAATCGGACAATTATTCGGAATTTTTATGAGTAAAAGTCTTTGTGTTATGTGCCTTTAAATTGTCTCGTTTTAGTTTAAACAAAAAAACTCCATCTATTGATGGCGACGGCGTCCTCGACGTTGAATAGTTGGGTTGGTAGGTAATGAAATGCAGTGTTTGGAATACAAGGTTAGTGTCGACAGATGATGCTCTCCTATTAGGGTTTTGTTGCAATCGGCGGTTTCCACTTCAAATGTAGTTGTTACTATACTAAATCCTTTCGTGGTATTGCTCTTAACTGAAATGTTGACGTCGAGACAGCATTTTCCTTTCGCGATATTGCACTCGTTCATTGATTTCACAAGCTTCCTTCAAAACTCCTTAACTTCCACAAAAACGGAGAAATCTGTGATTTGAAGTTCTCCGAGTGAATAATGTCGTCAATGTCAATTGTGACCTCATCGAGTGTTTGCAAAGCCCGTCCGAATGCTTCAAATGCGGGGAGTTTTATCAGTGGCCTCATATATAGTGGCGCTCATTATGAAGACCGCTAACTAAAATGCCCAATTCCCAAACAACACGTATTATGTTGAATGGTTTCGCCACAGATCCTGTTATTGTTAATCCAAGGTTCTTGGATTAACACCAAGCTTTCAATCTTAGTCAGTCTGAGCATGAGTGCTGCTGAGGCAGCACTTTCTACATCAGGATAGTGTCATCTGGCTCATTGCTTTGGTCGGCAGCCCTCTCTCGTCGTGTGTTCGACGGGTTGTCCCCATCGGACTCCAGAGAGAGGAGGCTATCTCTCCTCACCAACCTCTCCTCGTCCGAAATATCGGAACGGCTACCATGGTCATCCTGATCGACCTCATCTTTTTTATAAACTTTAAGTGTTATCGCCCCGAAACCGAAGTTGATCACTCTCTTTGATCTAGCAAGGGAAGCCAGGGATTGCTTATTGATCAGCTTGATTGCCAATCTAACGCCCACCGTGGCCTCCTCCTGCTTCACAATCCTCCATCCTTTCGTTGGAAGATCGGGATTATTACCCCGAATGATATCAATGATCTCCTCTGGCTTATCCGGCTCGGTTGGTAACTAGACGCGTGCCCTCTACCTGCTCGGAATTTCCCCTCTGCTGACTGCCCAAGCCTTGCGCCCGGCCACACCTCGCAGACCGATCTCTGGTCCGAGCACGCGATTAACAACTTAACGTGCCCTTGGTGCCATCCCGCATCTCTGCAGGACGGGGGATCCCGGATTTTCTCTCAGGATAGTCAAGAATATGGAGTTTAGTGGATTGTACACTACCCTCCACTTCTCCGACGAGAGGCTCTCATCTTTCTGACCTCTGTCAATGACGGCTAGCATCAACGACATAATTGTAATAGGCCGAACCGATGAAGAACACTAAAAATCTTGAAGAGATTTTTGAACGAATTGCTGCTGCCAACTTTAAACATGGGCAAGCCTAAATTTTTCCAAAGTAAAGTGGATTACTTAGGGCATGTTTTGGATTCTTGTATCACTATTTCACAGTGTTGGGCTGTATTTCTTATGGGATACCAGTATACTATCACATATAAGGTATCAGGCAACTGGCAAGCATGGCAAAACCGTTGAATATCACGAAATTTTGGAAAAGTTTCCTCTGGAATACGGTTACAGATTCAGTTCTAGCGAATATTATGTGAATGTATTGTATGTGAAGGAAGAATGGCCAGGCTCTGTCCAAAATCGAGATCTTCAGAAATTTCATGTAAGAAAAAAATTCCATTTCTGTTTTCAATAACGTTCTTCTTTCCCAGACTGAGTTCATTCGAGAGATAATCCCTCTCAGTCTGTGGAAGAACCATCGATAACGAAATCGAAACCACAATGAAGAAATGTCGAGCATGTTAGAAGGTTGCTCCAAATCGGAGAAACGGGTTAGAAAGGTGGCCAATCGCAACGAAGACGTGGGAATGGTTACATGTTGATTTTGCTGGACGGTTCCATAGATCACAGTTACCGATTTTCTCAGTCCTGATTGTAAATCTCCGAGCGAGAAACTTCATAGTCGGCAACCAGGGACTCTGTTATGTCTGCAACTATCCGTACTCAACTGCACAGAAGAATAAGTGGTTAAGTTCATTGTGAGCCAGCCTGGTTTCGTGTGAACCATATCATCTGATGCGAGCTGGATTGAGGCAGAGGTCAAGCAGGTGATTGGCGGCGATGGAAATGTAGTTACACAGAGTGGTTTGGTGTGACGCCATTAAACCAAATACGAACACGAATACAGGATCAGGGTCAGATCCCTTTGTTGTCGCTGAGATTTGAATAGTCAAAATCAACATCGATTATCGAGAGCGGTTGCTACAGCCAGTCCTGCATGATCAATTCTTCAACAGACATCTACGCCATAGAGAAAAGTCATTTAAAGAGAGGTAAAGCTGCATACAAAATTTCGAAACCATTTTTTTACGATAACCAAAAAAATATAAACTCATTTTACGACTTAAAAAATAGGCTTAGAATTTCCAACTCTTCGAATGTATGTTTGGTGTTTCTTTGTCTTAATATACTGTTTTTGGTTTTATTTTTTCCGTTTAGATTTTACCTGTAATTGTAAATTTGGTCAATTAAAACCGAATGGTGACCCCATATTTCACTATGAAAAAATTTGGGAGGAATGTTGTCTTTATGTATCGGAGAACACACTAATTGTTCATCCGCCCCTCTCATTTACAACAACAATATATTTTCTCAGTTCTCTCAATTAATTCTTAATTAATAAATAGTTTCATTGTTTGAATTATTTTAGAAAGGTCGTTTTGCGACAAGTAAAAGTAAACGCGTGCAATATTTGGACGAAACACCCCGGAACCATAAAACACTCTCAAACTTCACCGCATTGTGTAAGTAGAAAAGTTGTGTGAATACCTGTAGTGTTGTTGGAACGAGTTTACCTTTCGACGATTACCTTTACACGTATTCAGAATGATTCTAATGAAAGGATCGATCTCTCGACAAATTGGGAGCGTATAGATTTGTTGAAAATACAGTTCTTCTTTGAAGAAATTCTTCTCTAAAGTGCTTAAATAAATAAAAAAAAACCCTATATAAAAACACTTGATTGTTTCAACGTATCTATAAAGAGCGTTAGAGGAAGAGAGAAATGCATACGTAAGAAAATTAATTAATGCAGTTCCGGCCATTGGCGGCTCGGTCTGAAAATTAATAATAAAATAAAATATTATTTTTAATAAAATTTTATTAGAAAGGATTTATTTTATTATCATATTATAATTATTATTTTTTTGTTCATTTCCAAAATTATAATTATATGTAATATTATTTTGCTTGTTTAGTTTTACTAAGAATTATCAATATTCTTAAATAAATTTTTTATTTATATAATTTGTAATTTTTATTAATTAGATTATCTCAAAGAATTAACTTCTTAACATTTTATTTCTTTAATATAAAAATATTCTTAATTATTTGCATTTTTTACCTACACCGAAAAAAAATATTTTCAATTTTACTTTTAAATAATTTTTACAATTTTTAGATATTTCTTTATTTTTTTTTTAAATAATTACTATTTAATTTATATAACAATGATATTATTATTTATTTTTTTTATATATTTTTAAACCGTTTAATATTTTTAAATGTTGCAAAAATTAAAAGGAAGGAACTATCGATTTTGGAATAAATGAAAAATGTTTAACACTTTATGCTTTTTGCGCGGTTATATTTTCAAGGGTTCTACATTCCTAAATCTGAGGACTACATATAAAATGCTCAAGCACGGTGCATGTCATACATTTTATGTATATCGCATTATATTTGAGCAATTGCAGCTTTAATATATGATAATGATAATTTACGAAAATATTCATATTTTTTTTCTAGGACTCGAGTCCACACGTTCAACATTAAATTTTTAAATAAATTTAAAAAATACAAGAACACAAAACGTTTAATATTTAAATATAATTTTTAAAATTTTTCATCTTTTCTTCTATCTATATATAGCTGTACAGCGTATAATCCAAAAATACTAATATCTAATATACAAAATTAATAATTTTACAAAATTACAATCGATCGATTAACGATATTTCAAGTTCCAAAATTATGAATGTTCAGATTTGATTTATATACTCGATTGTAATTGTGTTGACGAATTTCCGTTCAGTTAAATAAAAATAAAAATTTCGTAAATATATCTATAACGAGTTGGCATGCATCATTCAAATTAATAAAATCTAGATTGACAAACATTTGAGCACGATCAATTCACGTTCTTAAGATAATTTTTTTAAAAATAAAGAATTATTATTTCGTTTGTATCTGGAGATTTCCTGAAATTGAATTCTAAATTGATAATTTTCGGCTTCCTATTTGAACAAATCTGCTCCGAACAACTGAAACTTAAATTAATTTATATTCTCCTGAAACTTAAAATTAAATTAAATTAAAGAGGAGTATAGGATTGGGTTATATCAGGCGGGTCGCTGCACTCCCGTCGCTTCGCAATGCACATTCTGTACCATATCGCGTTTTGTACCATATCTCGTTTTGTGATATCTGGTTTCGAATTATCGCGTTTTGAAATATCGTTAAAAATTTACTCAAGTTTTTAGACTTTTTGAACAGATTTTTTAATTAAATCAAATGTTTAATAAAATGTGGTTATTAAGTGGAAGTGTGTTTCGCCAAGTGCCTACGGCAAATAGTGCAAAAAATCATTAATGCTGCTTGACGCTGAAATATATAATTTTTGAGCAACCTAAAATCAATTTTTTTAAAATTTACAAAATAAAATACTCGTATACATATTTATTAGTATAATAATTCCAACCTCAAGTGTCCAAGTGAATTACCTGAAACCAAATTTTTTGTAAATGAAATCTTGTACTACATCATTGTCAAGTAAATTTTGCACGAAAATTGAAAAAGCTAATTCCAAATCGATCTGAAATAATAGGTGTGATAATAATGGCAAACCTTGGGGGGTTTGCCATTTAAACACATTTTAGTCTGAAATTATTAATTTTTTTTACTAAACATGTATTTACCGCAACGTTCACACCTCAAAAGCAACTTATAACTACAGCAACTAAACTAAATCCCATACGTGGCTGCAACATCAGAAAATCATCATCGCACTACTACACTGCTCCTAAAAAACACAATCCTAAAAACTATAAAAAACACACTCAATTGCATGTTCCCACGAGCACTCACCTACCATAAAATGGACCGCTCAAGAATACCAAAGTTTTATTATATAATTAGTGGTTTTTTCGGTGTGTTGTGTAGATCAAAAATCCCAATCCACTATTCAAACTAAAAAACGTGTATATTGAAAATAAAAGTAGCAAATCAACATCGAAGCACTTTTCTCATCGAAAACAACATAAACACAAACATAAAAATATTGTGTTAAGCAAAATGATGTTGTTTTGGATGAGGACACATCTACTACCAATCCCGAAAACCTCAAAGCTGGGACAGAATGCCACACGTCATATTCAAGCCAGCACCTAAACCGAACAATTTTTGTTAACTTAAAAATTTGAAAACTATTGAGCATGACAGACATCCTGAACACCATCTCATGGCACATGTTGGCAACAAACCGAGAGCGGATCTGGATCAAATATTATTGTAGGAATTCGGACCCTGATAATTACTTTGTAATATTTGTATCAATGTAACAAAGTAATGATCCAGAGTACGAATTTTGTTCGAATATCGCAACTTAATAGTTGGAAGTTTTGACGCTAATATTCTTCAGCAATTTTTAAACTTTTCCTTATCTGCATTAATTCTACCACAAAATGTGTTGCCAATTCTGGTTATATCCAATCTAATTGTATTGAGGAGATGATTTGTTGGATAAGTGAACAACATCACTCAACCATAATCTTTTATTGTATTGTTACCGACTTCACTTTGGTGAAGACATATTTTTTTATATAATTAAACGTGCTTACGTATATAAACGTGTTTTCCGAACTATCTGTCTTTTATTTCTGTTAAACAATCCCAGCATGATTTAATGATGGGTAAAATATATTTTCAAATAAATCCAGCAAACCGTTTTCGTTACTGCCATGGCCTTTGAAAACATCGTGATATTAAAGTAATCAAGCGTGTTGTGGTTGATATACCTACATATTCATTTTTTGGGAATTTTGATTGTAACACCAATGATAACACTGTTTGTTTGAAATGAAAGCTCACCAGCGTCAAGATTCCAAAGAGTCGAAATATTGGCTTAATGCAAAACAAAGCACCATCGAAAAAGGGTTAAGATACATTTTAACATTAAGACCGCACACCTACTGTTGTTTATTTGTTGTCATATTTCAGAAACTTTAGAAAAATTGAAATAGTTTGCTGAGTCGAAGATCGTGGGGTCACATACGCCGGATTATAAAATCATTTTTGAAATCAAGAGGTATCGAAGTTGATCGTATAGCAACTTTGAGTCTGTTTTAAAATTGTGTTGCCTAATAAATTAAAATGCAGGTTTGTTGGTATACAAATCAAACAAACATACACGTGGTTTAATTCGTAGCTTATTTTGTAAAAACAAACTTATTTGAAAGTTTATAAATCGCGCTGTAAACCTATAAGCAAATTTGTTGTTGTCGGTCGTGTCCGAATATAGAACTAGATCGATGGAAGTTTTATTGAATTAGAGTTTGAAAATTTGATTGCAGCAGGAAATAGTATTGTTGCAGTATGTTCAAAACTATAAAATTTTGACATTTCGTATTCCAGAACCGAAAACATGTTCACAAACCATGACATGTGATCAAAAACCGAAGTTAGTTGATTTACCAACCGATATAAAAGTTATCACGAGTAAATGAATAACCAAAATTAAGTTGTCTGCAGATGGGTCTATTAATACATTTAAGAGCTGCCTAGTTGCCGATTTTCTCATAAATATGGCGTGGATTATGACTTAATATTGACACCAACTAGCACCCCCATTCTCTTAGTCGTGTCACCTGTCGCTTCTTACAATAATCATTTTATTCATCTCTTAGTCGATTGAAGCGACAATCATCGATTGAAGTGATAATAATGGTATTCCGTTAGTAGTTTAAAAAGTTTCATGTCACCTGAGGGGTGCAAAATGTAGGTTTAAGATTATTTATTTTGATACGATTTGAATAATTTTTGTCACGTTACCTCAGTCGACTAACGTGGAGTTCTATCCGACAAAAAGATTTGATTTATATAAGTGGTCTTTCTTTGAGAAATTTACAACAATAATCCCATATATGTAATTCCAAATTGGAATAGTTTTAAACCAACTTTTCTGCTGGGGGTATTATGAAATTTTCGACCGCGTTTATTTTTCGACGTTCTCGAAAATTTGTTCAACAAAAAAAGTTTGTTAGTAAAAATAAATTAATAATTTAAGCTTATAAAATTTTAATTAATTTAAATTTAATAAAAAATAATTAATTTAAATTTAATTTTTTTCATCAAAATGTGAGTATGATTTAAATTTTGTAAATTTTTTAATTAGTGTTTTAGTTTGTTATATTAACAATAAACTTTTTTTGTGTTTTATATATAATTCTCCTTATAGGACCGGAAAGAAATAGAATGAAAGAATTTTTTTTATTTTGATCGGATTTGGTTTTTTGGTATTCACTTTTTACTATTTTGTCTTTTGAGGAATAAAGGAAAAAATTAAAAAAATATGTTTGCGCTTATGCTTTTGGTCCGGCTAATTATATACGAGTAACACAATTTAATGTTTTACACGGATTTTTTTTTTTGTGTTAAAACCAAAATTAAAATCTTCTAAGCACCTTATTCTTCTCAAAACACCATAATGAAATAAAAATGATTTTACTCATAGAAAAGTAAAATGCAATTGTTATTTTCCTTCAAAATTATTCATAATACTGATTTTCGACGTTGTCGGATTGTCGACATCGTCGAAAAAAAAAATCATAATAGCGATTTTCGACGTTGTCATAATTTCATAATTAATTCTATTCTGCCTGTAGTTTTAATGTTTGCCACCAGGGAAGTTTTGTAAATATTTTTATTTTTAATTGTTGGCAATATAAATAAAAATGATTTTTGTTATTTTCACATCGCATTTTTCTAACCAAGACGAGAAATTTCTAATTTAAAACAAATTCATGATTTGTGTCATAACAAGTAACCGAATGCGGTCTAAAATTTTCATACGACGCTCATGATCCCGATCTCGGAATAGAATACACTGCAGAGGTGTCCTTAATGTGATTGTTTAAATTCCGAATAATTTAATTGTCTGAGAAGACCATTCTAAATAGAGAATAAAATGATCAGCATACTTGAGTGCACCTTCATAGGTTAGGTTTCAGTGGTTGACACTTAGGCCGATTTTGGCCCATTGTGATACCACGCATTCACACCACATCATTAATCCATTCGCCTACTCACACAACTACAGTCCACATGCACATTGCAAGCTCCATGTCAACCTGTACATTGACGTGAACGGTGGGCTGAATTCTGCACTCCATCAGAGGGTCCTAGTTGTGTTTATTAACATCACCGATTGTAATCGATGATGAAAATTCGATTTGCATCTAGCCTCTTCATGGGATTCGAACCCAGTACCTCCCGATCCAAGTGCCGAAGCTTTAACCACTGCACCACTTGTCCGGTGTGCACCTTCATAAATAAAGACGGGTTCAGTGTTTCCTTCGTTCGTTTATTCATTCATTCAAACAATTTTTTCGACCAACCATCTCTTGTGAAAAAATGCAAAATGTCATTTTGGAGCAATATGATTGGTGGAGAAAATTGTTTGAATGAATGAATGAACGAACGAACGCAACACTGAATTCGCCTTAATACTTTGAAAATCAAAAGGTAGATCGCAAAAAAATATTGTTTGGAAAAATATATCCCTCAATAAAAATTAGTGGACACGCCTGGACAGGGTGTTTTTTAATAAGTACGGTGAAAATTGTGATGTGTCGAGGGGCTTTCTAGAAGTGATATAAAAAAGCATTGAAACATTAGTTTCTGCGATTTTTTTTAATAAGGACCTGTGCTTTTGAGTGAAATAAATATTTTCTGCTCACACAAAATTTTATGATTATCTCAAACCATTTCAAAAATTCTTTGAGCAAAAAGTATTTATTTTTAATTGCTAAATGAAATGGTCCACTCAAAAGTATAGATTCTATTTAAAAAATGCCTATCTTCCAATATCACCAGTGGACGGCATCTCGACGCTCAATAGTTTGCGTTTCTCGTATCCTAGCACTTTTTTCGAGATAAAATCTGACATTTACTAATTTGTCAGACAAACCACCGTACCCTCCCCTCCGCACACGGCTTCAAAGAAGCGACTTCACCATCGTGTCTTTCCCCTTTTACCTATAAAATCGGTTTTAATTAATACTCAAAATTTTTTCGGTGGAGTATATTGCTCCAAAATGACGATTTTTTTGCTTCTGCATTTTTTCGCAAGAGATGATTGGTTGAAAAAATTGTCGAATGAACGAACGGATGCAACTATAAAGGCGGATTCAGTGTTGCGTTCGTTTGTTCATTCATTCATTCAAAAAAATTTTTCGACCAATCATAAACAGATGGTTGGTCGAAAAAATTGTTTGAATGAATGAATGAACGAACGAACGCAACACTGATCCGCCTTAACATAAATAGAAATGAAATAAAAAAAAATTGAAATTTTGACATGTAGATTTTAGTTTAAATTTGTTTTTCGAGAGAGCAGAATAAAACAATACAAAAAAATTTTGTGTCTAAATATAAAATAAGGTTTTAAAGTAGCAATAAAAAATCTATGACTACTTATTTTGAAGCTAGAAGTCGGCTTCAAAAGAATCTGCGTGTGCAACGGGCCAAAGAATGAAACATAAAAATACTTATTATTGAGCTTGAAAAGAATTAATCGTGCCTAACCCAAACGTTTTTAAATTGAACCTATACTAAATATTTGTTAACCCTATTCCTAGGGTTAAAGATGAGTATTATCATGAAAAAATTAAAAAGTCAATTGTGTAAACAAAAATAAATAATATTATCTACAATGACAATTTACAACTGCTACGATTGATCCTCGAAGAATTTTAAAACTTTTCAAAGCACACATGTAGCGGAATTCACCAATATTTTTAAATTTAAAAATGTAAATATATCATTCGAATTTCGAATGAACAAAACACTACTATATTATTTATGGTATGGCAAGTAATATTTTTGTTCTTATAAAATTTTTATATTTTTTTTTTAATAAATTTGAATAATGCACTAATATAATTTATAAAAAAAAATTAATAATAAAATTAATTCTATTTAATTTCGAATGGTTTATCCATTTTAATTTTTAATAGACAAACCAAATAGTTTTGTTCTTGTATTATGTAAATATTTTATAAGGTAGAGAGAACTTATTTGTCTAGAAATTGTATATCATTATATACGTTTTCAACAATAAAATAATAAAAGATATAAAAAAAAAATTAAATCAATCATTTTACTTATCCGATATAACAAAAAATTTATTTATTTCAATTTTTAACAAAACAGAAAAAATATATAGAAAATTTAAATTATAATTAATTAAAAATGTAAATATTTTATAATAAACAAGAAAAAACGAACAAACAATCAAAAACAGGTGTACGGTTCAATAACAATATGCAAGTTTTGAAAAATTTATAAATTTAAATATAATATATAGTTTTAAAATTATTAAAATTTAGTAAACGAAAAATTATAGTATAATTATAATTAAAATTTTATATTTAGTACATTTTGTTTGTTGTTTTTTTAAATTTATTTTAATATTAATTATTTTATTTTATTAGGCACAGATTTTTTAGATTTTCGCCTTTTTTTTGCGACGACACCAACACTATTACCAGTCGGCGTACTGAATACGGAATTTTGCGATGGTTGTGGTACTACAGCGTTTAATAGTTGTTGCTGCGATGCTGGTATTGTTGCAGTCGGTATCACAATCGGATGATGAGTTGACTGGTTTTGTTGTTGCCTGACGTTGGCGTATTCTCATGAATGTTTCACTTTACCATTTATTGTGCGGGATTTTGTTGGTGGCGGTGTAGCCGTTACTGGACTACCGAGAGTCGCATCTGCCGCATGTGTGGCAACGTGTTGTATCCCCTTTTCCATGCATGTATGATAAATTGGTCGCATAAGCTGGAAAAAAGAATAATGCTTTTTTATTTAAAACGGATAAATCCGGAAAATTGAATAGAACTAAAATTGTTAGAAATTAGAACTCTAAAACTAGACAGCGGCCTTGATGATTGGAACTTGGACACTCTTTAATTAAACCATAATAATGAAATTTAGTTTTCTTTGATGAGCACTTGATCATTTTCACTGAATTCATTCAAGTAATAATTAGCATCTGATTTAAAAATTTGATATCAGAGAAACTGAAAATTTTTAAAATTTATTTTGAAATAACTCCTGGGGCTACATTTTAATCAAGTAAAAAATGACAATTGATATTTTTTGTGATACATTTTAAAAATGTTTGGTGCTATAAAATCTCAATACAGTTACGATATTTAGGAATGACATTGGTGATGACTCTTATATCACAAAAAAATATTAAATGTTTGTCATAAAAGTGACAAAAAATTGTCGTTTGATCAGAATTTAGCCCCTGATCGAGTTCTATTAAAAACGGCATTGCTCATTTTGTAAAACTAGACAAAATTTTGATTATATACATTAAAGCCAATTCGGCTTTATACAACGCAATTGTTGTTGTAATTTTGCAAAAGCAACACAGCTAATATTTCCGTTGGCATGAAAAAACAATGTCCGGAACTTTACCAAACATCATTTTAGAATAAAGAAATTCTCGAAAATATTAATTTCACTCATTAACTAAATGAACGGCTGACATTAAAAATATCCGCCCGAATATCATCATCATTATTATCAATCATTAGCCACACTGCTCGGAATCCTCGCATCAGAGCAGCAGAACCTCCAGATTTTTATTTTTAAACCTATTCAGAAATTTTGTAAGTGCCAATAATTTATTTTTATCAAACGGCCAAAATTTTCTTTTTCTCTTTAAATCATTTTTTGTTTGAAAAGTAACTTTCAGCATTACATTGCTTGACAACTTCTTTTTATTATTTATACTTCACACATCATTCGCATTCGGACTTTAGATTGTTATTTTTATTTTTTGTGCTCTTGCGTTTAACCATTTCTGATTTACTGGAGGGAGAGTATTGTGGGAATACTTTTTTAACTAACATTTTGGCATTTTGAAAATAAATTTTTGAACGGTTTTTTATCGTGCTTTGAAAACAAAATGTATTTTTGAGCACTTTTGTTATTTAATAGCATTGAAATATTTTTTGACGGATTTTTAAATGTTTTAAAATAATAAAACAAAATAAAAATAAAATTTTAAATAATAAAAGAAAGTGTTTGTAATTTTGAACTTATTAAATGTGGTTCCACTTATCTAAATAAAAATAAATAAGTGGTAGGACACACGTCATGTGCCATCAAAGATTTACTCAACAAAGTCTATGCTGCTAGTTTATTGTAAAGGACACTTGTTGGGATACAAACGCACGTCGAAATTGTTTACAAATCCAAATCCAAATCCATTTTTTAGAAAATACTAATTTATAATTTGTGTACTTTACGTGGTCAGTCTCCGTTGAAATTTTCTCAGCCCTTACTATAAATGGTATAACCAAAATAACACAGTAATCCTTCAAGTAATTAGCCGTGCTTTGATGAGCATTTTTTCGTAGTAGGACTATTAGCTAAATTTATTTTATGCGTGAATTGATCGTACCATAAGTGGCATTTCATTTTACCAAGGAATTGAAATTGGAATTCAATTTTTGGTCAAAAGAAGCAACTAATGAATTCTTGAGATTTGTTTTTGAAAGTTGGTAGTGTTTGACATTTGCGATATTTTTTATTTTTTTTATGAGTCCATTATAATCAATACAGTATGCCACAATTATTATAATAGACCATTTTCCTCAAAAAAATTTGACAGCTGAAGCTGTATGGCAAACAAGAACAAACTAAAATGTATTTGTAATTTTTAAAGTTTATGACAAAACAATTAAAGCTTCATGTTTAAAACATAACCACAAACAATTGTACTGTTAAATTTTAATAGCATTGTGAGAATTTATGAATAAAATAAAAAAATAGAATTTTATATTAATGGTTTGTCATACACGTTCAACTGTCATAATGTTATTTTGACGTTTGAGGAAAATGGTCTATTAAAAATATTATTTAGTTTTATTAGTACGCTTGTCAATAGTATGTATCAATTTTGAAGTAAATGTCAAAAACTCAACATAAAATATACAAGATGGTAACATTTAGAACAAAAAGATTAATTTGGAAAACTCTAGTGACAAGCACAGTAACTAAAAAATAGAATTGGAATTTCAATACCATCAACTCTGTAGGAATTCAACGAATTCCAAATTGGTATTGAATACATAGCATTCTTGTTGCAAATTGGCAAATGAAATATCACTATAATAAATTTCTAGCATTTTGTTAGATGTAAGGCCCCAATAGGTACTGCTAATGAGAAAGTTGAATAAGATGAATTAAGTCAATGATGAGCATCTCTAGCTTATAGGTCTATTATGAATCTCACTTACTCGTCACCGGTTGAAGAGTCGTCACTATAATTCTATTTTGGTATTATGATTTTCGCAGTGAGCGAATGATCGTCACATGTGTGTCGCTTGGCAACTCGAAATCACCGCATAGAATTTTTGGTATTATAATTCTCACAGTCAGCGGGTCTAATGTCATATATGCTCACCTAAAATAGGATGGTGGGAGTCAAGTGACAAAATATTTTTGGTATTGGAAATTTAATATTTTAACATTAAAATAATTAATTTATATTTTTCATATAAGAAATAAACCAAAAATTTCCACAACTCAACAATTTATGAAACCTGTTGAAGAAATGGAAAAAACCAGGATATTGCCCGTGGATTTCCAGATGTTGATTTTGATTGAATTTCTGTTTTGGGTCACGTTAATGTTTGGTTCCTCCTCTATTCCATCTTCTTTCTTTTCTTGTATACACAATTTTTTATATAATTATTTTGTATCGTAAAAAATATCGTATCGTTATAAATTTTGTCGAAGGCATACAAAAATATCTTTTTATGAAAATCATTTGTAAACAACTAAAACTTGTTGACAATACTATATGTTTTCCATAATGACAAATAACAAACTCTAAAAAATACAAGAATCCACATACGACGCCGCAAACAACGGTTCGCCAAAATAAAAGGGAGACTCACAATACCAATTTTGAACTCGGGTGACTTAGATAGTCACGGCGAGTGGTGTGGTGAGGTGAGAATCATACTAGACACAAGATTAGAGTGTAAGAAAGCCGAGATATTGAATGGAGTATATGTTTCGCAAATAAGTAAAATCTCTAAAGGAGTAAAGTGAAATTATGAAAATCGTAGAAAGCTTAGTAGTTTGTGTTGGGCTAACAACCCCCAATCTGTGAAAACTTAATGGTTACGAATTACAACATACCCCAAGGACAAATTTGAGATTTTACGATTAGTCCCACTTCGTATCCGCGGTCGTTGTTAAAATAATGCACTCTGACTAAATCACACGGAAAGAACTGCAAGAAACAGAACTAACTGGTTATTGATTCAAACTTGCAATAAAGACATTAACATTTCATGATTGACATCATTTACCTGTCAACACCCGATGTTGTTTTCTCAGGTTTCGCAGACGTTATTTTACTACTTCATTCGATAACGGAAGCAAATTGTTAAAGAGATTGATCACATCCTTATCTCCTAAAGACATTTGTCCAGTGGACACTAAAACACCACTTTCCTGTGACTAATTTTTTTCAGAGTTGAGAAATAATCCTCTGTGTTATCGAAGCTTGTAAAATAACTTTTTTTCTGAAAAGAAAAGAAAATCAGTCGCGTTTTTACCAGTAGAACTAATTTTTATTTAGATTGGTTTCTATCATTGTGAAACTTCTTTTTATGCTTCCAAATTGTTTATATTGCCCAAACTGCAGATTTTAACTGTATTATATAAGTACATGCGTAATGAGCTAGTGCTAGGTCTACAGTATTTTAACGAATTTTAGCCTGTGCAAGTCAAAATATTTGGCTTGAGCAAAATCAAACTTTGTTTCATAAAAAATCAATGATTTGTGAAAATATTCAGTTATTTTTATATTTTTAGGAGGGAAATGACAGATTGAACATTACACAACCAATTTATTTATGTAAATTTGCATGCAAGCTGACGCAAATTATTTGAACAAATTCACGTAAGTTTTGACGCAAGTTATTTGAACGTGTGGTCCTAGCATAACGTAAAACATTAGTTAGGCCGGCCAATTTTTTTTAAACAATTTTGATCAAATAATTTTTGAAAATTACACTACATAAAAGATTTTATCAAAATTTTCCTCAAACTTCAGTAAAAACGGAACAACAAAGAGCAGCGGGTGCAGCAACATTAAGCTCTTTTATTATTATATCGTTAATAAAAAAAAAAGAAACAGAAAAATAGAACCTGGGTCTGGAGACGGGATTTAAAAGGTGTCCATCAAAATTTATTAAAGGAGCTGCAGACCCGAGGACATGACCTGCTAATTAAATAAAATTCATTTAATTCTATTGTCCACAAAATTTCGTCGTTAATTAAACGACAGGAAACACACTTATGAAATTCAATAACTGTGGAGGACAGACTAATGGCCACACTTCGCTTTTTAGCAAAATTCGTTCGCCTCGTACTCTCAATTAATATTTTTGTGGTTTTTACCGACCAATTGTAATTGGTCGCCATTAAATAAGCAATATGTAAAAAATAATTTATCAAATTTACCTGCATGAGGCTAAGTTTGATAATGATAAGGATGATTGTACAATAATATTTTTAAGGCAAGAGCCTAATATTACATACATTATTGTTTTTGTTTTCAATGATATCCGGACCGAGAAAAACAATTCACAGAAAACAATTCACAGAAAAACAATTCACAGAACAATAATTCATAGAAAATGCATAATACACAATTCACAGAAAAGCAATTCTCAGAAAAATAATTCCCATAACAATCCGAATGTAGGTCAATAAAGTATGGCATATTTATCACAAAAAAGCAATTCTCATACAAATACTACACAGATAAATTAAATATTAAAATACAAACCAAGAGTTTAATGAACCTAGTAACTTATGTCTTAATATGCAAATATGTAAAAAAAAATTAACTAAAAATTATTTTCTGTTGTAAAAAGAACAAAAAAGGAGCCTTAAATAATGAATGTTAATCATACCAAAACCGAAAAGAAAAAGCTGTGTTTGGTGGTTGACGGATTCCTATTTATTCGCGACAAAGAATACAAAGGCAAATGTTATTGGCTTTGAAATAATTATTATAGAACAGACAATTGCAAAGCTAGAATTCATACAAATAAAATAAATGGAGAAATCATAAAAGTTATTGGTGATCATAACCATGCTTGCAAACGCAAATAATGTTGGTGTAAAAACATGTATGGCAGATTTAAGGGAAAAAACAGAAACAACTAACGATTCTACTCAATTGGTAATTGCTAATTGTTCAACTACAATAACGAACGCAGTTAAACCGCATTTGACGTCTGTACCTTCCATGGAAAGAAGCGTTCGAAGGGTCAGACAAAGAACAGTAACAATTCCGCAAACAATTAATGAATTGTGTGTATTGGAGCAACAAAAAGTAAATGACTCTGAAGCCGCTGAAAATCGAATTTTGTTGTTCTCAACGGAAGGAAATTTTTCAAATACGTGGACGGCACCTTTGATTTTCAATCAATTGTTTACAATTCACGGCGTCAAAAAAAATTTATCCTTACCACTTGTATATGCACTACTTCCAAATAAGAAAACAGGTACTTACAAGAATTTATTTGAGCAATTGAAAATATTATCATCCGGTTTAAATCCTACCAGTGTTACGTCTGATTTTGAACAAGCAATTGTAAATGCTGTTCAGTTTTCCTTTGCTGACGCCAAACATTATTTTTGTCTCTTTCATTTTTCACAAAATTTGTATCGGAAATTATGTGCAGCAGGGCTCAAAAATCAATACAATGAAGATGCAGTTTGCTCACAACATCAAAATGTTATTTGCACTTTAGTTTGTTCCTCCTGTAGACGTGATAAAAGCATTTGAACTGTTAAAAGAGCGAAAAATAATTTCTGAAGCAGTCAATGAATTGCTAGACTATTTCGAAGATAATTTTGTGGGTAGATTAGATGTTCGCATTAAAAACACATCCGGCAGGCGAGATCAAACCATGGAATGTTTATGAAGCCGTGAAACAAGGATTTCTGCGAATAAACAATAATGTCGAGGGATGGCACAATGGTTTCAAAAAATTGGTTGGCTCAGAGCATCCTTCAATATGGTGTTTTTTGGAAAAGTTGCAATTGGAACAATCAAACAATGAGATAACGTTACAACAAAATTTTTGCTTGAATAGCCATTCCACCAAAAAAGAAAAAATAACGTAATTATGATCAAAGGTTACAAGAAATTGTATCCTCTTATTCAACAATGGAAATAATTGATTTTTTAAGTGTTGTTGCGCATAATATAATAATTTAAAATTATGAATTATTTTTTTGTTATTTATAATTGTTACTAATAATTAAAAATATTGAATAAATAGAATGTAGGTCTATTTCTCTTATATTTCAATATTTTATTATCTTATGGAAGCACAATTCACAGAAACGGAGTTTACGTCGCGGCGACTTTCAAGAAATTATTTTTTACGTAGACTCTGTTTCTGTGAATTGTGCTTCTATTAATTGTGCTTCTGTGAATTGTTTTTCTGTGAATTGTTTTCTGTGAATTGTTTTTCTGTAAACTGATCTACATTCACTTTCCTAGTAATGACTCATCAGCGACAATCAAGCTTGTCACGTATATAGAAATTTATCAGCAAATGGGACAAATTTCCGTTTGTGGCGTATGTGAGATGAATCGTAAGAGAGAATGAGGCATACATATGTATTGAAAAAAATTTATTTTATTCAAAATAATAAAATAAATAATATTCCTAATTTATTGAAAACGAATGTAGGTCAGTTTACAGAAAAACAATTCACAGAAAAAGAATTCACAGAAAACATTTCACAGAAAAACAATTCACAGAAGCATAATTAACAGAAGCACAATTCACAAAACAAATTCACAAAAAGCACAGAAAAGCACGATTCACAGAATAAAATAAATTGTTTTCAATACATATGTCTCATTCTCTCTTCCGATTCATCTCACATACGCCACAAACGGAAATTTGTCCCATTTGCTGATAAATTTCTATATACGTGTCAAGCTTGATTGTCGCTGATGAGTCATTAGTAGGAAAGTAATCTCGAATTCTTACTATTTCCACCAAGGAGACGTTCATCATAATCGTGTTGTAGGAATATTTGCTGCATGTCATGACACGCATTGATCCGGGCTAATTTAAATTTTATATGAAAAACTTGATCCACATTTTGTTTTAGAACCAAATATTTTGAAATCTAGTAAGCGCCTTTTGCTGGAAACAGACGTGCGGAAAAACGCTTGCGTTTAAATTAGGATACACTACTTTAAATGTAATGAAATACATGTATTCCGCACAGCAGACGTTTTTCCGCAAGTTGTCTCTATTTCTAAAAAAACGCGCCGCAGCAGTGTTGACTACATAACAAAAAAAAATATCATGAATTAAGCCTCAGCTACAATGCATCCGGTCCGTTCCGTTCCGTTTCCCTAAAACAGTCTCCGTCCCGTCTTTTCCGTTCGCTAGTTACAATGTATCCGTTCCGCTTGTCAAAATCACATTTAAATGAAAGTAATTAAAACGTCATGGAGGATTATGAAATTTTAAAGTTGTTGTGCGATTTGTATATACATAAAATATTGAAAAACATTTAAAACAAGGCGATGGTGGGTACGTCTTTTAAATTTAGACAGAAAGAGCGCTGGATATTACAACACAACATTTTTACGAATGAACGAAATAGTTGTTGAGGTTATGCTTTCCGCTCTTCCGTAAAATTTTAATTTTTTAAAAAAACGGTCCGTCTTCTCCGCTCCATTGTAATCAACCTTTCCGTTTTCATGGTGAATTATATGCAAGATGTCAAATTTTAATTTGTACGGAAAAGCGGAACGGAGCGGAACGGATGCATTGTAACTGAGGCTTTAATATTAACATCACGACGGCTTTTCAATTTTTTGACAGAAATTCAAAACCAAATTGTATATTGTTTATTGAAAACTCTACCGAAAAATAAAAACGCGATGTCAGAAACATATACGCTCATGTAGTTAACTTGCGTTTTCGCATGCGTATCCGCATTCGGAAATTCCGCACGTCTGTTTCCAGCAATGTGTTGTTTCATGTAAAGTGAACTGAACAGGGTCAGTGCATGCGTCAATTACGTGACGAGAGTTATGGGCTAGTTATATAACCGAAAACGAAACGAAAGACGAAATAACACTGATTATAAGACGAATCGGTAAAGTTTTGACGTTTCGGTTTTTTATTTTGAAGTCTTTAAATGAAAGAAAAATTTTTTTCTTTGTAGAATGGAGGTTGCAAAGTTCAATGAAATTTATGAAGAATTTAAAAATAAATAGTGAGCATTGAAAACTGCCATAGATTTAAACTTATCTTTTACAAAATGAGAAATCTCTAGTCAAATTTTATTCTAATTGGAAAATATAGCACAAACTTCCATTATTAAAATCACAGATCAGCACATACAAATTAATTTCATTATTTTTGGTTATTAAAATCCCAAACAGATTTCCTTTATAATTTTTCATATTTTTCCTTATGGATTTGCATTATTATTTTCCAGTTGTAAATTTATTGTTTTGACGTCTCAAGCAAAATAAACAAACCCAACAAAACCGATAAAAAATATTCGCAATTCATGGAAAATACGATACAAAAATACGTTTACAAACAATACAAAAATAATTTTTTCTTGATCCGTTTATCGAAATGTGGAAAAGCGAGAAAGCTCACAATTATATCAAAAGGTTGAAATCGTGATATAAAACACATAATTGTTTACGCGAAATAGAACGTTAATTGAGTCCTGCAAATTGATACATAAACTAAATCGATAGTCGAAAATAGTGATGGTTACAACATCCCAGCTCTGGGGGCCTATTATGGTATTTTCGATAGCGTTTTATTTCGATTCGAGTGTTCCGATAATTTCGAAAATATCTATTATGAAATTATCGAAATCAAAAATAACTTGAATGAAAATGTGACAGTTGCAGTTTTGTTTGTTTTAATGATGAGCTGTTTTGAAAACATTTTCAGCATTGGAATTTTTTTACAATCGAATGATGATGAATTAGAGGATGAAGTGACGTGTCAATATTCAACGAAAACGATTTCATGATAGTTCAAATATTCGATCGATTTCGGCTTGTTAGGCCATCATCAGAAGTATATACTGATATGTAATGTCGACCGCTTCGTGACAATAACTCCCATCTGACAAAACTGAATTGTTCAGGAAATTCAAAAACCTCGTAATCATTCTGTATGTTTTCTCTGTTTTTGATGATTTCGACTCGATTTAATTTTTTTTTTCTTGTTTAACAAGGTTATTTTAATTATTTGTAAGCGTGCGTCTAATTTTGCGTCAGCCTTTCTTATCAGAATCTCATTGTCAAAAAATTGTCAGATATGAGGTATTATCACGAAGCGGGCGACAACCCAAAAGCAGACGTTTAGATACCTTAGAATCTTTCGAAATTCAAAATCCATATTTCTTAACCAAAATAATCTTAACGAATAGACGAAATCCGTTCTCACCAATTACGGATCCCGCCCTGTTCTATTCTCACGCTCCTAATAATATGACTAATACGTTCTAAATGTACTTCAATGTACCTTGAATTTTGCTAATCAGCCGATGACCCCCCAACCCAGTTTTTATTATTAATATTTTTTCGAATAAACAACAGAAGGTTGGGACGATCAATAGATGAATTTTTATTGGCTTTTTTTTGTCTCTCGTTATTTTATTTTTTTTTCCTACTATATACAGGGTTTTCCAATAAGAGGTTTCATTTTGAATGCCTGCTATTTGGGCAGCTGTCACTTTTGAAGCTGTCATCTTTTGACATTTGACAAGTAAAAACTACATACTTCAACAACGCTTTCAAATTATTAAAATGGTGAACATTTTGCAGTCACAGTTCGCAAAACTAAGCACTTCTGGGTCGTCTTGAAGCACCTTCTCGGCAGGAAATTGTGAAACTGGTGGAAAAATTTGAGCTGTTGAGACAAGTTAGTGATGTGAAGAATCGAAACCGTGTGCGTCGCTCAAGAACAACTGAGAATTTTGGTGCTGTAGCCCGTAGTGTTGACCAAAAACCAGGTTTGTCGATTGCTCTTCGGTCTTTGGAATTAGACATTCCGCAAACGACATTACACCGTATTTTGCATAAAGACTACTGGAAGTTTTTTGACTGATGTGAGCTATGTTTTCATTTCACAGCCTTCGTAGCGATGCTAGCTACGTTTCTATCCCACAAGTTTAAATAAAGTATTTAAATAAAGAAGTGCATACGATCGGGTTGTAAAAGCTGTGGTCTCTGTAAGTTATAAAAGCTGTGGTCTCTAAATATAGCTCACATCAGTCAAAAAACATAGCTCGTGTGCAACTCACCCTCCAGTACAATAATTTGTAATTAGGGTGGTTAACTAGGTAGAGATTGCTTTAAATAGTGATTTTGGTTTCTACAGTACGAAAGATTAGTTACTTGAAATTGGGAATTGGATCTTAAGTTGAATTAATGAGTAGAATAGGTGCTCTGATAAATTACACTTAAGAGCATTTTTGGAGGTTTTTTTTTAATACGGTTCGGTTTTCTTACTTTACAGGATTTTGCATAGGTCTGATATTATTCGATAAATTATCTGTAATTTTAGTTTGTTAAAATACGTTGTGATAACGATTTTAGAGTAGTTGTTAGAGAAGCCACTGAAGTTTAGCTTTTCGGATGATTCGGAGTAAGATTTTAGCAGATAGAACGTAATCTTAAAATTTCCATAATCAAGGATTTTCAACACAATTTTTTCAGCGTTCGAGATCATGTCTTCCTGGGATAATCACTAGATACTATTGAGGGCATGAGCAACCAAAGTGCTTATTTAGCAAATAATTTTATCTCACATCGTAACACGTTTATTATCAAAATTTTTAGATTTAGTTCAATTTCGAAAATCATTCTTCTTTCAGTGGTTGTATCCTCGTTTTCTTGAAAAATGAATACAAGTGTGATATACCAATGAATGCAACCACTCCAAAAACAATTATTTGTATTACTTTGTGTCTCTGGTCGAATAAGAAAATTTAAATTTTAAAATTATAAAGGGAGATTAATAACTATAATATTACTTACATGTTCCCAAATTAAATTGGAAAATTCGTCAAGATGCATGCCAAAATCACTCATTTCTCCACTATAGCGAATGTATGCCCATAATGCTAATGTTAATAAAGATATTCCCATAAGTAAATTACAGAAATTGGCAAATGTGTATAAACCAACTACTCCAAAGATACCACTTAAAACATACATAAGAATGGCTATTGCAAAATACACAGCAGGCGTTCGGGCAGCTTTAAAAATATTTTTGCTTTCGTTGTACGATTTAAACGATGCATACTGTTCGTCTAGGTCCACCATTAATTGATCCCGATACTTTTCTGAAAACTCTGTACCACCCATTTTACGTTTAGCCGAAAAATTTTCTATTGCTTTATCTTTAATACGTAAGTGTTCCGCTTCTAAATGATCTGGATTTATGAACGGTTTAGTACCACCACATAGATCCTGCATTAATTGTGTATATAGATCTTTTGCTGTAGCTACTGCTGTTAAATTATTTGCTTCGGCAGTCGCCTGAAGCATTGTTTTCGGCTCTGGCAATGTGTTACCTTTATATATAGCTATATACGATTTAAAATATTGTGTTAAATCACGGGCTTTAACCCTTTGGCCATGAATTTCTTTTGTTATTAAATTTTCTGGCGCTAGTAGCATCGGTATTAATTCCTTTAAACTAGTTTTAAATTCTAATTGTATGTCGGCTAATCGTCCATCAAATTTTGGATTTGTTGATACGGTCAAACCAGGATGTGGCATTAAAAAGCATGCAATTTCCTGGAAACATGAGGTGATATGGCGCCTTATGGATTGTAACTCTGTGTGTTGTTTTTCTGTTATTTCTAGTCGTTTTTTTAAAATTTGTTTTCCACCGGCAGCACCATATTCGGCTTCATAAGGAAAGCTCCAATCTCGCACTAGAAATTGTAGTCGTTGAAATGGTTTTTGACCTGAATCGGCTAATGCCAACCGACCATATTCTGTAAATAACTGAAATTAAAAGATACACATTCTTATTAATCATACGAAATTTTATAACGAGGATAAAATTAATTGGCTCACTTGCAAATGTTGCAAATCATCCTCTTGTATATTTTGTGATATATTAAAAATTTGGACCGATGATAACATGGTGCTCAGTGCAAATACAGTTGCACAATCTCGTACTGTACTTTGACTATCGAATGATCCTTGTGTGTCTAGTAGTACGATTGCTATTTTATCACCATTTGCATAGTCGTGCAGAAAAATTTCTGACCACATTAAAATCCCGGTTGTGTCACGTTCAGAACCACCACGCCACGAAAACCCTGCTAGCGGTTCATTATCCTCACCTAGCCAGGGCGTTCCACGATGATGTACATACTAAAGATAAAACGAAATATTTAAGGTATTCGTACAATAAATTAAACTGTCAATCATACCTTGGAATACAAGTACCGCAAAAAGAAATCTAATAAAAAACTTTTGCCTTTGCGAAATGCTCCCGCCACCGATATAACTACAACATCCCTGTCTTTTACATCTTTCTGCAATAAAACTGCACTTAAACGGTCCTCATCCAATATAAACGAATGATCATTACTGGGTGACACTATTTGTAGCGGGCGCCCATGTTCGCCTCTCTTTGGCGGGTCGATTCCCATCTTTCGATCTTAAAATTAAAAAGCAACAGTAAATAGAAATAGTTTATGATTTAAGATTTTGCTGAAAAAAATAAATTACAAATCGCCAACCTTGACTCTTCAAATATAATACAAATAAATAAAAAAAAAAAAAATAAAACAATTTTTAATGGAACTACAACTACTACTACTGCGTGATTATAATTGCGCTTCCAAAAACAAAATCGAATTCAGTCAAAATAATTATAGACGCGTATAGTGTAAAATATTGAAGTAAAATTGTGTGAATTAAAAATTTGTCACATAGTTTATGCAATTTGTTGTTTCTGCCCACTCACAATTTACTATTCAATCAGTAATTGTGTCCGCCTATAGATTATGACATCATAATGTAAATTGTCACACAGTTAAATGAACAAGATCGTCATTTAAAAATTTGTAATTGAAAATTGCCAAAAGTCAAACAAGTGTTAGTAAGTAATGAATTATAGAATAGGGATTGAAGATAGAATAAAGATCCACTATTTTCAACCGTTTCTTAATTTGCTGGAGAACTTCGACACACGAGTTAGCAACTAAGCATAATATGTATACATAATTGTCCTTACTTATAGTTTTTGTTTTTAAGGCGATACAAGTGAAACCATTGACAAAAAATTCAAAAATTGGACAGCATAATGATATCAACGTTCAAAATGATTGAGTACCGAAAAAAAATGTAGTTCTCGAAATCCCAGTGAAAAAGTTCAGTAAAGTACCACTGAAGGCGCAATAAATTTGTAATCTGTAAGACGAACTAGGTAATTTACGTTTTCCTCGATTTTCGGACAAAAATTTATTTCCAATGAATGTGTCTTTTTAACTGAGGCCTGGACCTTAGGCCATCGAAGCTATACAAAGTGCAGGTTGTAATGAGGTTGTCTACCCACATGAATGGGTCAAAAAATTAAGTTGTCGTTTAGCCCTTAAACCCATCGAACCAATATAGTTGACTAAGTTAACAATACGATAACAATCCATTTATTGATTGTAATGTCAGATTCGAGTCAGTATTTACTTAAAAAATGATTATCACAAGCATGCAATAAGAGTGGATGAAACTCGTTGCGCGTTAAGAAATTGGATGTCCTAAATGTGGAGGTTATATACAGGAGAGATGATTTTAACCAGTTGCTATTGGATTTCAGGTTCCAACTAAGCTGCACACAAATTCAATAGTAGAAAAAAATGTGTCCTTCCTTCTCATATTTGGACGCAACATTATTTTAGATTAAAGATTTAGATTTTTCAAATTGGTTGTTAATAAGATATTTTGTTATTCTGATGTTTTAATATTTGTACAATTTAAATTCGATAATTCGAGTATCTAAGAATGGCCAGAATTTTGGGAATGTTTTTTTTTTAAATTAACAATTGGAATTGCCGACTAAATGACACAGTGCTCACATGTGATTCAGAAGGTGAAGTGAAAACCAATACCCCTGTCACGGTGCAGAATGGGTCATGAATTGATTTATCTTCCGCGGTCTTATATCCATAGGAGCTAAGGATTTCTTCATAGTGCAACGAAGCTACTTCATGAAATCCGATGTGTCTGTGTTTTGAGTTCGGAATTTGATTGTTGATGAAGAATTCACATGCTGTTATGACCATAAACGATCACTGCTGGAGGGCATTTCAGGTCTTCGTTGACTGAGGTTCGAATACCCAATCAGATTGTTGGAAGTTCTGAACTCAAATGGGATGTATTTCATTGAGGTGCTATGCGAGGTTTAGTTGTCTGTGGAACCGTTCAACAAGACCATCCGGTTTCGGATTTTACATCGTTGTTGGAGTGCGTTGGGATCTTAGCTGCTTGGCTACGTTTCTGGCCAACAGGTAGATCGGCCGACCATCCTTAAAATATAATGATAACCATTTGATTGGGGCGATGGAAATTATAAGTCCTTGTTTCATGTCGTAATGAACTTCCGAAACCTGCATTGCAATATTTATTTTAAACTCCAATCTGCCCTTTTGAAGATAATTGATAAATATCGAATTGCGATTAATCTGACGAAATAAATACGGGGGTCGATCAATACGTACCCGTGTTAGGAATGAAGACGCAAGTTTTTTAAATTTTTATTTTTCAGCGTAATCTCCGTTTAGGTCGTACACTTTTCACAACTTTTCTGCCATTTCTTTAATCCCTCCAAAAAATACGATTTCTCAAACCCTTCAAAATACGCTTCCGCCTCGGCGGAATAACCTCGTTTCAGCTGAATTTTTTTCCCCAACTTCGCTTTTGTTCCTTCGCATGTTTTGCCACCCAAAAATAAAAAGCGAATTACGTTTCAATATCGCTCTTTTTCCATTTTATTGAGAAACACGAGTAATACAAGTGGCTGCCAAATAAAAACTAACCTGTGAACTAAACTGAAATTTAGTATGGTGTCGTTTGACAGATAACAGTACACGATGGTAATGTCAACTTCCCTCAGCAACGCCACCGTTTTCAAAGACGGACACTTATTGATCGACCCTCGTATATTCAGTTGAAAAACAGTGGCTAAATTCAACATATTATCCGCAAATAAGACTACCTTGAATGTTTAAGAGGCCACATAGTGAATGCAATCCTCCGAATGTGATCTGATACAGATCAGAAATTTAGACTTGTTCATGTTCAAAATTAGTCTCACTTCGGAGGATTCACTCAATGCTTGACTATTTTGAAGGTACAAAGAGGACATATTTCCGACGATTTTGGGACAAGACTACATTGTTATTTCTCATATTTTAGGAAATAGAAGTTCGAGGATTCGAGGAGCAGGTGTAAATATTTTAATTTTAAACGCACTTTAAAAATTAAAATTTTTTAAATGGTACCACAGAAATTTAAAGAGCAAAACGAACAAAAAAAAAATATAGGGTTTTCCAATAGGAATGATATGATTTTTAAGTGACGTTTCGGCCATTTGTAATATGTCATGATCTGTCATTTTTTGTTTCATTGTATTCAGTACTGTTTACAATTTCATCATGATGAGATATACGCAAGAACAACGTTTACAAATTATTTAGTTTTATTATCAAAATAATCGTTCTCCAATTGCAACTTTTCGTGCGCTTTCGCCATTTTATAGTCGAAACATAATGTTCAAGTGCCAATAAGACAAAGAAACGCTCGAAGTAATGCAAATATTTGTCGATTTGTCGATTCGCAATTTGTCGATTCCAAGACGTTCTCAAGAATTGGGACTGGGAAACCACAACCTGGCGGATTTTGAGAAAGGATTTGGGTTTGCATCTGTATAAAATTGTTTTCACTCAAGAACTGAAGCCATTGGACCACCGTAAACGTCGTGAATTTGCTGATTTTGCCTTGGAATAACTTGAAAACGATGACGATTTTTTTAAGAAAATCATCTTCTCCGATGAGGTTCACTTTGATCTGAGTGGTGCGGTAAATAAACAAAACTGTCGATTCTGGTGCGAAGAAAATCCATAAATTATTCATGAAAAACCATTACATTTATCTAAATTGACAGTTTTGTGTGGTTTTGATCTGGTGGAATCATCGGTCCGTATTTTTTTCGAAATGAAGCTGGTAACACCGTTACTGTCAATGGAGATCGGTATAGATCGATGATAACCAACTTTTTATGGCCGAAATTGGAAGAAGATGATCTTGACAACATTTGGTTTCAACAAGACGGGGTTACGTGCCACAAAGCAAGTGCAACAATTGAATTATTGCGAGAAAAGTTTGGAGATTCGATTATTTCAAGAAATTGTGATATTGATAATACCATTAGACTATTTCTTGTGGGGTTATTTGAAGTCATTGAGCTTTATCAATAAACCAAACTCTCTTCAAGCTTTACAAGTAAATATTGAACGTGCTATTCATGATATATGACTTGATTTAGTGGAAAAAGTGCTCGAAAATTGGGTTCATCGAATTCGTTCCTGCAGAAGAAGTCGTGGAGGCCATTTGAATGACGTTTTATTCAGAAGTTAATTGTCTCGATTGTACTTCACATTAAATAAAAAACATTTCTATTTCCTTAACAATTAGTGAGTTTTTTTAAAGAAATCATATTACTCTTATTGGAAACCGTTTACAAATTACGTTACCATTCTAGTTTTCAGATCAATCAAAATAAGGTTTTTCGGTTTTGGTTTCAGTTCCGGCCTGAGTCTGAGAGTTTAAAACAAAATAACTGTCAATTCTTTTCAAGAGGTGTTCCAATGATAAAAGTAACACATTTCTAACACAAATTTTGACCACTTTATGTTAGTAAAATAATAAATGGCTTAATACCGAAAATTGAACAAAATATTGCGACCCTATTTACGAATCCGTTTCGAACGACTTAGTATTTGTTAAATCGAACGAAACGGGGAAAGTTTGACTTATACATGAGGGTGGAGTACACTCTGTCAAGAAAATAACGGGAATTGACCATTTAAATGAACGCTTAAAGGGATTGTAAACATTTTTTTTGTCACTAAGTTGGCACAACTGCCCTTTATCTTGACGTAAAGTTTGAGCGCGATCTGTCATTCCGTTTGTTTACAGTGCATTTTGCCAATTCATCTCAAGTGTGTTTATAATGAATAAAAAAATCGTGCGTGTCTCACGAATTATCCGTAACAATACTCATATATAAATTCGAGACAAAAGTCCTAATGATTATAGTATTTCGTTTTCGTAAAAAATTTGTCAAAATTAGTTTGGGTCGAAAGTCTTATTCGTAATGCTTATAAGCCCTCCTCCCGCTGCACGAAAAATACAAGTCTTTTGACGTTCAACGATCAAAACAAAAATTGTGTCTGATTTGCAATTAACATTGTGAATATTAATAAATTACTATTCAAAAAATTATTTCAGAATAAAACACTCACTGTGTTAACAATTTTAAATAACGCCGCAGTCGTGTTTTTTTCTTTTGTATTGCAATTTCGTTTTGTGTATGTTTCAAATTGTCAGCAATATTTGAAAATTGCAATTACAGTTTGGATTAGTAAACCAAATTATCAACGAGGAGACCAAATTGCGCGATAAGGGTAATTTTCACAATTCACATATACCGATCATTCGAAAACGTCGTTCGTTTATTCGAATTCCCAAATAGGAACCCATAACTCAGTTGAAGAGCTCGCTCAATGTCTTAATCAAATATGTTGATTCTATTTCAGTTAAAATATGCTATTTTATTAAATTTTGCATCATGCGATATTTTATGTATCATTTTGTTCATCGTGGCATGTTAAAGTGACATAATTTAAACTGATATGATTTAGGGTCTATACTAGATCGTACTTTAAGGAAAATGTGATTGTGAGGTTGAAAAAGCCACAATTATTCTAATGCTATTTTCACTACGGTACAATGATGAAACTGACAATTAAATCTAAACGCAAGAATATTTTAATTAAGATCGTCATTTTTAATTTGATGCGTATTTAGATTTTGGTTTGTAATGATGATATTAAAAAACCTTCTAATCACATACAGATAAACTCCGAAATATTTAAAGCTTATGACATTTTTGGTGGAAATTTTTTACAAAATTTAACAACACAAACTTTATTCAAATAGCAAAGATTAAATCACCTAGTCTGATTATCTCATGCATGCATACGTCATTATATCGAATAAATAAGACAACAATAATTTTTATGTCATTATAATTTTTTTTTTGTTAAATTTAAGTTATAAATGAAATTTTTCGACAAAACAGATGATTCATGTGTATTGTAACGTAAAAACGTGATTTTAAAAATATTATAAGGTGATAATTTATAGACGCGCGATTAAATATTAAAAGCAAAAATATTTAAGTTATACATTTTGACAATAAATTAAAACTTTTGGCTCGCCAAAAATGTTATGATTATGAGTTTTTAACTCAAAATTCGAATTATTTATTAGTACATGTAGACACCGGGGTTACGCATTAATAGCTCCCGTGATTGACTGAAAAAACAATAACTATTTGAGAGGTGATACATTTAGACAAATTATTGGGAAATTGGGATTCACGTGAAACAACAAATTGAAAAATATATTATTATTATTCAATCGAACGATATAATTTACGTCAAATTTTCTATAAGCTTGGAATCAACATCGAAGATAACACACATTCACCTATGTTCCATATTTCTTTTTGTTCTGTATGAATACGTCGGGTATTGTTCGATGATAACCCAAAAATTTACACAATGTCATATTTTTATCACAAAGAAATCGTTCACCACCGTGTATTGTGTTAGAAAATCCTATAAGCAGAAGAAACAAATTAGATTGATTATCGTGTATTACTGCATTCCCAACACTTAAAACCAATGCGATGCTTTTCAACTTTATTTCGTAATAAAAAAAACAATTCATTAGAATATTTATAATTTTAAATAAAAATTGATCAAAGTTCGATTACACCTAGACGAAATAAAATGAAATAGAACAAAGGGAATATATGCACTATCATGGCATTGAAAATTGAACTACTTGAGAAAATCAGTGATGTACTTTATCCAGCCAGTATTAGATTCTATACAACGCTAATGCAATCGTATACATCATGGAATATAGGATGAATCTGTTATTATATTAATATTCTATTTTTATAGAACAAAACCACATTCAATTATTTCCGTGTGTACAATAATAAAATATATTATTCATATAAATGGGTGAGTGTACATTACAACATAGTTTTAAATAAACTGGATAAAAAAATATTTATCGATAAACAAAAATAAAAAACCGATTAAATGCATCAGTGAACTAAAACCAAAATTAATAAAATTATATATTGTCGTATTCTAAACGCGCTACTTCCTCGGCCTTGAACCTGGTGCTATTCAATTTATTGAGATATTGTGAGATACATTGCTTTGAATTAGTAGAATTTGAACGTGATTTCCACTAAACAACCTACATACGTCTTATCTAATATTTACCGGAACGCCGTGTAATAATCTAATTCGGTCTAATATAATACGTAATAAAATTATAAAAATTACACATAATTATTATCACTAACGAGCGACATTTACTTCTAATTCATGACATATTTGCTGACTTCAATAACAATGTATCGATAATCGATATATCAAAAAACGGGTCATATTTACTATTGTGTGACTTAAATAAAATGTGCAATGTGTTATAAGATAAGAAATAAATATAATTCGTAAATAAAGGAAATCTATTTGGGAATCAAATAATTTACTTTGTACTGGTTGCCTAAAACTGTAGTGAGTGCTCAAATCCATCTTGTGAGACAGACAGTGGTCCAATCTCAAGCAAAGGGTTATTGGGATGGCATGGTTATTTTAGTAAACTTGTGAATTCTATAATTTTCATTAAACAGGCAAATAATTCTTAAAATCTTATCATTTTCTTTGTATTAGAAAGCTATAATTCATGTAAATGAAAATATTAGGACTATAAAATTATTACGAATGCGAAACTGGACCGGAATTATAGGCCATTGCAGCTTTGAAAATATGAGTGGGACCCCTTCGATGGATGTCCCCAATAATTTATTCGTTGGGCTTTGATTTTTTTAGTTATAGTTTTGCAACTTAATACAATTTTTTCCTTTCGAGCTGTGGGTTTATTGCTACTAAACTCAGTTTAAAATAAAATTGAAAATACGTGGTGATATAGGACAGCCCTGTTTAACTATTTTCCTTAATATTCTCAGTATAAATATTGTACCATTTAATTGAGGTATATTGCCAAAAACATGCCTTGATGATTTGGTGATTAAGGAAGGCCAGATACCTTCGGATTTTTAGTTCACGAAGCCATGAAGATATAGGAATGTAGATTCCTGTAGTTGTATTATTAATCGGTTAGGTTTTTGAAAAATTCTTGACACTCGAGTGATCGGTGTTCATTATAAGCTTGCATTAATGATTGCCTGGCGCTCTTAAAAGATCTATGAGCATTTGAGTCGCGAGGGTGTCGATTTTTATAATGTCTGGCGCTTTGGAAAGCAGCAAATGCTCTACGATGCTTAGGGGTCAAAGGAGTTTGGTATAAGAAACTTTTTGGGCAGTTATTTTAATGCTGTCAATTATTGTATTCCAATGATTATTGGTTCCATTCTCGTTTATAGAACGCTCATATATTGTAGCAAGTTGTTTTTGAAACTCCGTTTTAATATTATCATTATTTAATAGCCCTAGGTTTACAAATCTAAAATTGTATGACGATTTGGTTACTGTGGTTGTTACATTGTGCGGCTGTCTACTAATTGGTAATGAAGCGATCTTTCTGCGTGGATTACATTTAACTCACATTAGGCAATGGTCGCTTAAATTTGAATTTTGATTTATAGATGGAAAATGTGTAAGAATCACAACAATCAGTTTCGAACGGATGAGATTATTGATTTGAAAAAATCAGTCTTCTCATCAGGTCGCGACGACTGACGTTGTATTATTTAAATGGAATATTGTCTATATATATAGAGCAATACCATGTTGTTGTACTACTAGCGAATTACTGCATAGCGTACCGAAATTAGATTTTTTTTTTTACATTTATCATCTATATTCTATTTTTGCAACTAACTTTTTCGAGTTTACGAATTTTATTATAATTTATTTTAGGTTTTTTTCCGATAGTAATGGTGTTTGTGATTGTTCCGTATATTGGTCTATTTTCAGTATTCTCGAATTAAGTCGGGATAGAATAAGTCTACCTTATGGAATTTATAAATATTAAAAGTGGTTTTTGTCGTGTTAAAATATGATCAACCTGTCTTTGAGCGACTATGTCCATCTGTCCAGGTGTAAATGGGCTTGTGTCTTCCTTTAGTGGTCTCAATAAAGAGATTGGCTGAACTAGCGAGGAGACCTAATGAAGTACCATGTATTTTCATTGGATTTGTTGTGGTATAAATTGGTGCCGATGTTAGCAGGATTACAACAATCGTTGACACCAAGGCGAGCAATCAAATCACCTAGCACAATTAAGTCCCATGATTTTGAATATTTGTCTTATTGAGAATAATGTTGAGAATATTTTGGATAAACGTCAGCGATTATATTGTAAGGTTTGAGGTGAAACATAGGCAAAGATAAAGAGGATTTCTCCTAAATTAGATAAATGTCCGAGTAGCGTAATTTTTGACCCACAGTAATGTTTAATATGTTTAGCACGAAAAGAGGATTTCTTTCTAATATTCCTACGCCGCGCCGTTTAGTACCATGTATAATTTTTTGAGGAACACGTGCCTGAAACCATATTGATCTCCTGCATGCTACCGATGTCGATATTATTTTTATATAAAATTGAGTCAATTTGGTCGCGCTTGTATGATTAATTCCGCGAACATTCCAGATACCAAAACAAAGAAAACTAAATAGGTGAAACCGGGATTCTAAAACAGGAATTGTGAAAACCGGGATTTCGTAGTACACCCCATATATAATGGCTGATTTTTTATTTTTTTGGTTTTTCGTATATATGTTTTTGTCACGCGTGATTAGCGACATCTGTCAAAGTCAATTGTTCTCAATTAGCATTATCATTTCATTGTGGAAAGGATTACACACGAACAACGTTTACAAGTCATTGAATTTTATTATCAAAATTCGTGTTCAAAAGAATCTGTTTTTTACCGAAACATTGTTTTCAGCAACAAAGCTCAATTTTGGATAAATGGATACGTTAATAAGCAAAAATGCCGCATTTGGTGTGAAGCAACCACAGGCAATGCAAGAACTGCCAATGGTTTATGGGCCAGTGGAATCATCGGTCCGTATTTAATCTAAGATGACGATGGCCACAACGTTACTGTAAATGGCGCTCGCTGTCGTTCCATAATTTCGGATCTTTTTGCAGTTTTTTTTGCCCAAAATGCATTAACTAAATCTGGTCGATATGTGGTTTCAGCAACGGCGCCACATGCCACACAGCACACGAAACCATGGACTTACTGGGAAATGAGTTTGATGAGCAATTCATCTCACGTTTTCGTCCGGTGAATTGGTCGCCTAGATCATGCGATTTAACGCCTTTTAACTATTTTTTATGGGGCTACGTGAAGTTTCTCGTCTAAGCCAATAATCCAACAACAATTGCAGAATTGGAAGACAACATTAAACGTGTCATTAGCAAAAAATTGGACATCTCGCATGCACCACTTAAAACGTAGCCATGGCCAAGATTTGAATGAAATAATCTTTAAAAAGTAAATGGCAAACTATGATTTATCGATCCAAATAAAAAATTTCATACATTTTTGCAATTTTCCTGATTTTTTTAAATTTTAAACCAAACGCTTAAAAATCACCTGTTATAAATAGTACGCGTTATCGGGTTAAATGGCCTTGGTTAGATTTTAAAGCGGTAATATTATGTAGCATGAGATGAGATGACCCTAACATGCCATTGTAATAATTATTCCAATCGTAATATGACTGATGACGATAGATACATATGATGCAATTTAGAACATTCTGTATCATATCCTATTAAAAAAGCTAATAAACTAATAAATTCCCCTTCTAGGTGTGATATTTTTAGTAAGTTAGACAATAATTTTGCCGCGGTTATCGCCCTGGTTATTTCTGTGACTAACATCCTATCCCCATAAACCACTTGTGTCGAGGATGCAGGCAGGGCCTAAGTCCGCATAAATTTGGAATATAGTAAGAAGCAGTTTTAGTACTGTATCGCATATATTCCTGGAATGTGCTGTACATACCTAGGATCACTATTATCTAGTAGGCCTGTAAGTCTCTATACTTTCAATTTCTGACTAATAAATTTTCGCTTTCCGTGGTGTTTTAAATTTAAATTTTAATTTTTTGAGAAAAGCATAAACTTATACGGTTTAGTGTACACGACTGGTGATTTTGGATCATGATTAGTGAAATCGTCGATAATTTAATTTGAAAATTTTAAAGTGGTAAACATTTTCAGAACGTTGGCCGCGATTTTTCTCAACATGTTCCCAAATGTTGGATGTCCTGTGGCTCTATTCTGGTCATTTCCCGGGAATATGAAATACATAGTCTGTGTCTCTAAATCTGATTTTTCTGGCATACTGAGGAAAAAAGTTTGATGTTTGATTTTTATAAATTGGGAATAATATTTCTCTAGCGAAAATGGTAGGGATAATTATTCCCAATTTTATTTTGTGTTCAAAAAAATTACCACTAACTTTTTACCTTAGTAGGCCAGAAAAAAAAATCCCGGGGAATTACAGGGGCAGATTCTAATAAAATGACAATTTTTCATGACATTTTTTATTAGAGCAAAATATCGTCACAAAATATTTCCGATTCTAATGAAATGACAAATGATATTTACACTTGCATTGCTCATTTGTATCATATTACATATTTTTCTAAGCCCACAACTATTACTTGAAAATCGTAGATCAACTTCAATTTACAAAAATCCATTAAAGAAAAATTCGCAAAAATTTAAAGTCATCGAATATTAAATTGGTGACATTTTTGTACTATTTGTCACAAAAATTTTCGTCGCAATTTCACAAAACGGCACTAACTGGTTACCAGCCGAGATTACTTCCTACTTTTCGCATCAAAACGCCGAAAAAATTAAGGTTTCAATTACACGTGCTGTACGTGACCTTTCTAAAACTAAATTTTTCCCGCCATAAAATTCTACTTTCCTCATTTGTTAGTCTGGAACGTTTTACACTTACCAAATTTCGGGAAAAAAGTAATTGGGAAAAATATTTACATAGCATTGTTCTTAACATTATTTTATTCTGAGATACTAAGAAAAAACGTTTGATGTTAAGTTTTAGAAATGCGATACGGTTTTTTCAATTACGATTCTACAACAGGCCTAGACATTGTTAATTTACACAGAGAAACGAGCGCATAAGTTCTCAGTCTCACGCTTTATACTATCATATGCCTGTCGGAAGTCTATATATAGTTGATGTATGGTCCCAACATGGTGTTGTACTCCCAACATTTTTCCAAAATCATCCTCATGGTAAAATACTTGTCAGTGGTCGATCGGTTGCGTCGAAAACCACATTGATAGTCACCAATGATGTTTCGGCGAAAGGGATCGTCTGGCAAGTACAACATTAGCCAACACTTTGTAAGCAGTGTTCAGAGCTATACCACCATACGCCTTTTTTGTGCAACGGACATATGAGTGCGGTTTTCCAATTCTCCGGCAGCTCTTTTTGCTGCCAAATAGAGACGATGGGATCGTATAGGTTTGGTGAGTAGAGCCTCCGAGCTTAATCAATTCTGCGGGGATTCCATCGAGACCGGGTGCTTTTTCATTTTTCAATCTCCTAATAGCTGCGGCTACTTCCTCCACTGTGAGATATTCGACCAAGATCTCTTCACCTAAGAAGCCTAACGACATATGACATACATTTTTATAAATCATTTGCAACTTTTTTAATGAACGGTTTTCAAACCATGCCGCAAGATAATTTGTATATATCAGTATTTTATCATTAAACATTGTCGTTTAGGATTCCGAATCGTATACTATTAACTTAATCATACTAACATTGGGTGCTTTCAGGTCCCCTATCATGATTAGTGAAATCATCGCCAATTTGAATTAAACATTTCATAGAGCTCTAAAAATTTTCATAACGTTGGCATCGATTTTACTCAACATGCTCCCAAATGTTGGGTGCCCTGGAAGCGCCCATTTTCTAAAAAGATTTAAATTGTGTGTCGAGAAAAGTATTTAATCTAACCTTTATCCTTCTTCAAGAAGAGGTGAGTTTTCTTTAATTTATTTTACCAGACAAGTCATAGAAAGTTTAGTTTACAAAATGTTAAATGGTATATCTTCAATTCGTCAAGTTATCAAAAAAAGTGTGAAATTAACACTTAAAACAAGTAAACCTAACTTTTTATCCAAAAATGTGACGTTTGCTTCAAAATCCTTTAGGAATTTTACAAAACACCAATTTTACGTCATTTTGCGTCAAACTTAAATATCTTTTTACATAATACTGTTGTATATTTATCTAAATCGATTCTACAATATGTGTGAAGAACATACATTTCCCTATAGATCAAATTCATAACGTAATAATCATTACCAACCAAATCTATTATTGTAGTAAAATTGGAGTAAATTACGTGTGAACTACAAAAAATAATCTACTGATAAATTAAGGACAAGTTTTAGAATTATTCTTAGCATTATTTCTTCAGGAAAATAGGAATTAATATTTAATGAGGATATATACTAGATAACTAGTTAAAACTGCCTCGTCGAGATCCTCCTTCACTAGTAGCTAGTACGTCGCTAATAACTATTTATACCCGGGATTAAGAAGTAAAATAATAACTAGTTGGTTATTGTACGACTAATTTGAAACATTTTTCACAAGAGAGAAAAACCACTCATTCAATAGAAATTAACAGCACTAAAAATTATATATTTTTAGATATAAAAAAATAACAAATAAAAAAAACGTAAGTCGCTATGTTTTAATATTTCAGACTGTCACGTGATCTAAATTACATTATAATATGTGAATACACACACCGAATTACCGTATAGTAGTTAATTTTTGTGAGACTACTATAAATACGATAAGATTTACGGTCTGTAATAATACATATTATATTGAGGATATTCCCCGAAAAAAATTTTTAGCTGACCTTCAACTTGGTATAGAAGAAATTAAGAATTTTTCTATTCGCACCCGGCAAATTCAAACAGCCAAGACAAAAACAAACAAACTATTCTTGTACTGAGCTCTACTTAATAATTTTAATTGTACATATTTTTAATACCTGAGACTATTTTTAAAATTTAGTGAAGTTTTTATTTTTTTTTTTTTTTTAAATTTATATATATTTTCACACAAAAATAATATTTTAATTTCTTAAACACAATTTCCGCAGAAAATCCGCACCGCGCACCGCACAATGCAAATATCATTTATAATTTATTTTCTCTAGATTAAAAGATATACAGTGGATTTAGATACGTAGACGTGCACGTTTTGAGTATATTTTTTTTTTTTTTGAGGTGGGAAAAATACAAAAATATAATTGATGTCGTCGGTGCATATGCTCCTTCATAATAAACAAACAAAATCAATAAATTTAATTAGAATATATGACGATATCGTGAAAAATATTTTGCACTGCGAAAATCATTGTGACCGCAAACGAAATTCATTAAAGAAAATATTTGTGAAATGCGTAACACTTCAAAATTAATAAAAAAATATTTTGTGTTGGGAGTTTGATTTTATATAAACTTCCTTATCATGCAAAATCTGGATATATGGGAATTATTTAGAATATTTGTTGTTGATAAAGGCGTATGTAACTTCGTATTAAAAAAATATGAAATAAATTTTGTGAAACAATTTTGAAACATTTAACTACTACTAATTTTTATAGCTAAAATTCATCAACCGCATTTTATACTAGGTCCTGGAATACTTTCTTAGTGCAAAATCCATATGATTGGTTGTGGGTGTTTTCGAATATTTATTCAAGTTTTAGTTTTTGAAAAAAAAACAGAAAAAATCGTGAATTTCCGAATCGAGTTGTAATGAATATGGGCGCACTTTACAGCTTCTAACTAAATTCTAAAGCGTGTGAGATTTTTTTTTAAAATATCAATACTAGTAAACTTAATACTAAACACACAAACTAAAGCAAAATAAAACCTACATGTAATTCGACCTATAGGATCGTCTATGAAAAACGATTATTGGTGAGGTTGGTTGTTAGTTCCTTAAATTTAGTTACTGTTTTTTTAAAATTTATTTATTAAACGCAAAATCTTTAAAGTTTTCAATTTACGTTTTAAGAAAATTTAAAACGTTTTACCGAAAATCACATATATGGAATTAAGAATTTAGATTTTAGTTTCTACCGGGGTGGTTCATATTACCGATTCTCTGAGTGAGCTTCCCTTGTGATATTTCTTTATCATTACGAATAATCATGAATTGTCTACTAATCTAATTTCGATATTGATTGTAAAAGCGACAGTAACCAATTTCATTTCATCACTAATTTGTAACTAGCAGAATCACAAACAATAAATGCAAGATAGATTGACAATAGGTCGTATATTTCATTTAAAACTACGATACACCTGTGAAGGGTTTGCGACTGGCCAATTAAGGTTATTTTTTCTGTTAACTTAATTATAAGGCAAACATTAGATTACAACACTATTGAACCCTCAAGCACCAAGTTTACTAAAACCAAAACAAAAGCTTCCATAAAAAATTTGCTTTCTGCTATTTTCTTTGTGCTACAGCCATTTGAAGCATAATATACCAAATGTTACTGTGGCAATGCCATACAAATTATCATTACTGTTCTGAATTACTAAAAAAATAAATAATAATAGTCTACAAAACCTCCATTTTTAAATTTTCTCAAAGGAGTTTGGCCAACCGGAAAATTTTCAGTTTCACGGCAGGCCAGTCTCTGTTATATTCTTAAACTAAATTATGGGGCTACTACGTAGGAGCTTTATCGACCTCCTTGGTAATTCCAACATGGCCACAAAATAGACTTATTATCTAAAACCAAGCATGGTGGTGTTGAAAAATACGCTTTTGAAACTTTGAATGGATTTTTTACGATTAAACTCGCTCTCTGACATGGGTATGACAAATACACAGGGAACATGTTTACCATCTTATACTGTCATGCCTCGAGAATTATGTGAACCCTAGTTTCTAAATAAACAAATTTCCCCATCATTATTATTATTAAAATTTGCTGGAACTGGAAGAGTTGTGAACTCATTGATACTCAAGCTAAAAACCTATTCTATTCCAATACGCAAACGCGATCTGCAGGTTTCGCAAATTGAATTAGTTTGAATATGGGTAGAGAAGACAGTTTACAAACAGAGGGATCTAGGATTGAAAATTTGCAATTTGGACTGTGTGCCTGAGAGCGATTTTTTCGACTAAATCATTCATTCAAAGGTGGCACTAGTATATTTTTAATATGCTGTACCTCCGATTGTAAACTAAATTGTTAGCTAAACTAAATTTTGACTTTTCATACGGCATATTGTTTTTCAACAACACCGGTTTGTTATTATTTAATAAAATCAAGGAATTAGAAAAAATAAAACAAATATGGGTATGGAAATCGTATTATTCATGAATGTGATTATAAATAACAATCGAAATTTAAGAATGAGAGTTAAAAGATTACAAAAAAAAACAAGTACCAGGTAACATATTGAAACAACATAACCTGAAAAGTAATAGGAATAGTTATTCAGTTATTTTTATGTATTCTTAAAGATAACCCAGAACGAAATTTTATAAAATCCTACAATTCGTCTATTTATAGTATAATAATATTAAATGATGTTTATCAAAGAACATAATATTCGAGTTTCCACCAGTTCAGAAAAATAATAAAGTAAAAATAAAAATCACAACTAAATAGTCAAGCAACCTAAACAGGAGTCTAAGCTGTGTGCCTCACGTACATTTTTTTGTCTAAATTTCCAACTAACTAAATTGATGGTTAGTTCATACCAATCGTTCAAAGATGGCACAAAACAAATCGCATCTGATGTTTAATTAAAATCTGCTATATAAACTTAAATTTAACATTCTACAAAACATTTCAAATCGGTAATTGATAAATCGGAACTAAGTTTTCAGTTTAGAAGTAAACATCGGGTAGATTTTGATTTATAAATATCAGAGACATCTAACAATACCTGGGTGAACTAGCGATCAAATTAGTTAGTCGGAAATTTAGGCAAAAAAATCGGCGTAAACAGCATAAATGATAAAAACCTGGTGGCTAATAGCCTAACTACTCATTAATTTAGTTTAGTCGGCAATTTAGTCGAAAAAATCGCTCTCAGACACACAGTCTTAATATCGTTGGAGCTTGGATAACTAGATATGAGGTAAATGTACCCGGCACTTTCTACGAAGAGGATTTAGCGAGGAGACGCATTTTTCACATTACAAGTATTTTGCACTGTGTATGTTATAATTAATGATCGTCTTCATAAACGAACCGATAATCCGGTCCTCTTCTATGTCATCAGAAAATTATCCACTATTAGATATACGCCGTGTATGCTTGCTTGATTATGAACGATTGACTTAAAAGCTCCTTGATGCCCTCATGATAGGTCACACAATAATGTTCCCTTGAAACAGCGAGCGTTTATACGAAAAGTTATTGCTATCAATTCCATCTGAAAAGTAGAACCCAAACTATTGTTTTAAATGATATCTTAATTAGATTCGCACGGAAGTCGTTTTCGAGTCCTCCAACATAATTTGAACGAGTGACACCAGTGAAAACTCCAACTGTTGTTCTGAAACTGACCCGAGAATGTTTCACGCCCCAATGTATGTGAATTATATATTGGGTATGTGAATATGACTCCGCTGTTTCCCAATAGGTGTCGTTACTAGTACTGGTTACGTGCATTATAAATGGGCAATACTGGTATTCTATAGTACTTGATGTCAGCTGTTCCAAATAAACATCATTTGCGAGAAGTTCTATTACATTATTTTATTCCAAGGAAAAGTGCTGCGGAAACTTTTCGGTTGCTTGTGAGGATCTACGGTGAGCATGCTCCATCCAATACAATGTGCAAATAATGGTTTCAAGATAAGAGCATGGAAAACCATAGAAAAGATTTTATTTTGCTGAATTGGAAACGTTATTGGCTGAAGATTCTTCTCAAACACAATCAAAATTGACTGTAGCATTAAATGTCGATCGATCAACTGTTGCAAAACGTTTACAAAGAATCGGAATGTTTCAAAAAGCTAGCAACTGGGTCCCTCATGAATTAAAAGAAAGAAAGCTCAAACGTTCGAAAAAACGGTGAAATATGGATTTATAAGAAGCCCAAATGGGAACTTTTTTGGGTGAAGCCTGGTCAGGCTGGTCCATCACAATCAAAGCGAGATATTCCTTGTAATACGATGTTGCGATGTCTACCGTGGACAACTAATACGCTTGAAGCGGGCTATAGAAGAAAACGACCAGAATGGGTGAATAAACACCTCAAATTTTTTTTTCATCACGACAATGGAAAACCACATGTTGCAAATGTAAAACAGAAAAATTATTTAAAAGGACATGATTGAGAAGTTCAACCCCACCCGCCGTATTCACCAGACATAGCCCCTTCAGATTACTACTTATTCCGTTCGATGCAGTCGACTCTTTCTGAACAGCGGTTCAGTTCTCGTGCATAGATCGAAAATTGGCTAATTGATATGATCGCATCCATACACCAGGATTTCTTCAGAACAGGAATCCGAAAATTGTGTGAAAGGGGATGGGGGAATCTTGTAGCTGCAAATGGAGCATAATTTCAATAAATAATTCTTTCATATAGTCATAGAAGCTGTCTTTTATAGGCTATTAGGTTTTGTAATGAAGGAGAAACACAAGCATAAAACAGCATAGATAACAGTGATTTGTCAATAAATGGGAATTGATCCCAAGAACTGTCGAATGCTGTTACACATTCTTAAAAAAGGCGGAGAATAGTGCCATAAATTTTTGCCTTTAGGAGGACCAATAACCTGGTATTAGACCGATTAGCGAACGAATCTTTCTCGACACACCACCGTTATATAATAAGAGCGATTGACATTAAATCAGAGATCTAAGCATGAACCTAATTCAAGTGCTGATGGCTTGGTCTATGGCTAGAGTTCGTAATGTTACATCCTGGAAATTATAACAATTGGCTAGCTTACTGTCAAGTTACTGCTCTGTTTTGTTTATCGCCATAACAGATAATCTACGACAAGTTCTATAAGTGGAATCACAATTTTCTGATATTCTTTTGGATGGCAGAAAATAATAACCTTTCCGCTTAAAAGTTTTAGTCTTATCTTTGAGTCGTCTGAAAATTTTCCTGAAAGTATTTTAAGATTGGAATACCAAAACGATTTATTTCGTAACTTTAACGAACTTAAGAACACCACAATGTCTCCCCTAATTTAAGCAGCTATTTATTTATATCGATTAGAAAGGTGTGGTGTTGGTTTATATGAAAAAAATTAAAATTATTGGATAATCGTAAGATGTTATTGTAACTAGGAAACATTAAAATTGCAATTATCTTAATGCTCTTTTTAGGATGTGGAGCAAATAAAAAACTGAACTTTGTGTTACACGTTTAGTGTAACCCATATCAAATTGAAATTGGGCGTTATATGGTCATACAGATCGCCTGTTTTGACCTCAAAAGACGTGTTTTGTTGGGCTGTTTGTCTGAGGTACATTAATCGTCGACAGTATTTTGCCGATATAAACACAAACAGGCAACCAGATCAAGTAATTTATACCAATTTTAGTAGACTGGTGTAGAAGTTTCTATACTCCAGAAGGACATCTCTCAACTATCGTCTAAGATCAAAAATAGTAAGAAACTACGTTAAAATAATACTTGTCTTGATTTCGATTCAGTTGTGTAGCAATTTTAACAAAGTAAAATGTTTTATACAATTTCTTAAGTATTCGAGTAACAATTTCTAATGAAACTTCACATTCTGTATTTCAAGGTTGGGGTTCCTAAACAAATTTTCCTGATCGTATGAATTTGGTTTACAACTCGAGAATCGAGTATTTCATTGAATTTGGATGGATTTTCTCGCGATTAAAACGTATGAAAAGTTATCCAAGTAATTATCAGTGAAACATTTTTAATTGTACTCACAGAACGAACACTATATTCAGAATTGTAAATATTATCGAAATTAATTGGCAAAACATCAAACCAAATTTGGCTACAAGAAAAACATTTGTTTTTATCCTCGAGTTTTTAATGAAAATTTGTTATTTTTTTAAGACGATTATTCAATTGAAACAGCGAAATTTGTTTAGTAAAAATCTAATTTCTCTGTAAATTATTTGTTTATCAACATAAACCTTGGCGATCTCGGTTTCTAAAACTTAATTTAATAGACTCCTTGGGAAAATATCAATTCGATAGTGTATATGTAGGTTTTTGGGTTCGGACATCTATATCGATCGTGCACGAACTAATTCGATTGCCTAATGAAAAAGGTAAAGTAGATTTCATACGTATTGATTAATAATTTATTATACTTAACAGTATGTATAATGCAAATACATATCATTCAGCTTTGTATATACATTTTTGAGCAAATATTTCTAATTTGGAAATACCCAGGCTATTTTGAAATAACACTTTATTCATTTCCATATAAATACCATTTTCTCATTTTAAATTCAGGCCGTATTATAAACCGTAGACTCATTAATTTCGAGATATTGTTAGAACAATTCAATTTAATCATTCCTTAGGGATCTTAAGGTTCATGCGAATCGATAATGAAGAGGAGTTGTGTGGGATATTTTGTAATAATATCAAATCAAAAATTTAAATATAAAGATAAATTGATGTTTATAAATAATTTAAATAATTCGAGTTAAGTTGTTATGTAAATCTAATTCTACAAGCCGATGAAGTCCTAATAAAAAATTTAATTCATAATAAAATTATAGTAATGACAACATTCATTGAACATATTTGAATCATAATACTCGTATTACACACATCGAAGGTGCTGATAAAATTAACATTAATTGTACATACATAATTGAAATAAAATGATGATTAATGTTTCTTTCGAAAACGTGATATGTTTCTGGCGCCGATCAAATTGCTGTGAATCAATGGGAGGTTCTTTCAGATCTCCTAACAGTTAGTCAACGACAATTTAGATCAATTTGGATTGACCAAAGATGCTAGACTCACGGAAAAAACTCGATAGCCGAAAATGACATGAATTTCGATATTTATAATGGATTCGCCGTGACCAACAATTAATTAAGCACTACGTGCTTCGACTTTTAAACCAACGATGTAACGCAATCAAGTTTAAGGTATTTTGACTTGTTGTATTTACGACTTGCTATTTTACTCGAAAAGCTGAGGTACAGATCGAAACGGCGAAACATTTTGCATAATCGATCCCAATTTACCGGGTAGACCTTTCTAAAAGTATTATTATTTATGTTTATAAGGGTGTGTAACGTTATCTCGCTTTTCAAAATCTCGGTTTTTTCTAAATCTCGGTTTTCAAAATCCCGGTTTTGTATAAAAGAAAACCCCGATTTTTAGGAAACCCCGCTTGAATTTTAAGCCCCTCGGATGGCTAAGCTGGGAGGGGGGGGTGCAGCGCCCTTCCACGTGCCCGTTGAATCTTGCAACTATTAGGTGTATGCATTAAAAACCGGATTTGTTTTATGAAATTTGAGTCTTTATTGTGGAAAAATGTTACAAGATTTTTTATTCAACGTATTGCCCATCGCTACCCACTACATTTTCCCATCTTTCCATCCCAGAAAAACTGCACTGGCTTGGCACGAATCGAGCCAATTTTCGATACCTTGAGCTGAAGTGAAGGGTATTCCTGATAGGGCATTCTGCATGGATCGAAATAGGTGGTAGTTGGAAGGAGCAAGGTCTGGGCTATAAGGCGGGTGAGGCAGAATTTCCCATTCGTTTTTCTCCAGGTAATTTTTGACCGGCGCCGCAATATGTGGCCGAGCGTTATCGTGGTGGAAAATGATTGACTCGTGTCTGGTCGCATACGTTAGCAGCTCTGCCTGGATTTTCAGCTTCAATCGGATCAATTGTTGACGATAAAGTTGGGCATTGGTGGTTTGGCCACCTGGCAACAGCTCATAGTGGGTCACACCTAGCTGGTCCCACCAAATGCACAGCATGACCTTGGCCCCGTGAATATTCGGCTTTGTTGTCGATGGGCCGGCCTCGCCTTTCTTGACATACGCTTTTTTGCGCTTGGGATTATCGTAATGGATCCATTTTTTATCGCCAGTGACAATACGATGCAAAAACGACTTCTTTTTGTGGCGCTCGAGCAGCATTTCGGACATGTAAAATCGTCTTTCCACGTCTCTTGGCTTCAACTAGTATGGCACCCAATTTCCCATCTTTTGGATGAATCCCAAGGCTTTCAGACGTCTGGAAATTGTTGTTTGATCAACTCCCAATGATTCTGCAAGTTCTTCTTGTGTTTGACATGAATCTTGATCGAGTAATGCCTCCAATTCTTCATCCTCAAATTTTTTCGGCTGACCAGGACGCTCTTTGATGTCAAAATCACCACTTTTGAAGCGACTAAAGCACTCAAAGCACTGTGTGCAAGAGCATGCTCACCATACAAATCCACGAGCAAACGACGAGTTTCAGCTGCAGTTTTGTTTGCGAAAAAGTGACTCAACAAAACTTACCGCAAATGCTGTTTTTATTCGCAATTTGATAAATCAAATCAAAACAAAAATTTTTAGCTGATTTTGACAGGTATTGAATATGGCTTTCAAAAGACATATACATATGTCCATGATGTACTATAACGCATAAAATGACATCTAGTATCAAATTCCGGTTTTTAATGCATACACCCAATAAAAAATATTGAGGAATCTGTAAAATGCTATTTAATTTAGGTTCTTGGCGAATTTCGCAAATATAAACAAACAACATTTAAACCAGATTTTCGAAAATTTTAAGAACACAATTTTTTGTCGTATCGTCGCGAGAAATTAGACATATGCTGGATAAGAATTAATATAAACTCTGACTTTATTTGCGACGACGTCTGACAGTTTGCGAGCTGTAACATGATTCCCAGGCTGATCTGGGGGGCTATTATGAAATTTTTCGATTTCGAAAAAATTCGATTCGACGCGGATTTGTCCTATTATGAAATTTTTCGATTCCGAATTTTTTAGATATCGAGAAAATTCGATAAGACGGGGATTTACCGTAGTATAGGAACTAGTTTTGGTAGTGAGTTTGTTATTTCGTTTTTACGTAATTAAAATAAAAAAAATATTTTCATTTCATCAATTCATAGATTGAATATAGACAGTATCGGTTTTTTGCCAATTCAATTGATGAAGATACTGAAGATGATGTGACGCTGATGTACATACACAGAAAACGTTTCCGCAGATTCAAGCTTTTTTGAAATGAGTAATAAAAGGTAATTCGAAGTTTTTTACTGTTACTATTTAGTGTTTATTAATAATATCTTTAAGATTTATAAAAATATTTCGGCTATTGAAGATCTGCTTTAAAGAACTTCTTGCACAGGCGGAGCCCCATTTTGTCAAACGAACAAATAAAGACGCAGTACCACCTATATTAAAGCTAGCGACTACCATACGGTGTTGGCCGAAGAGACCAACAAGCCGTAGGCCAAGATTTTTTAATAGGAGTGATACTGAGTTTCGGCACTAACTGTGGAAATCCTTAATATATTGGACTCAAAAATTTAAAATGCTCGATTTTATTTTATAGATTTAGTTAACCTTATAATTTACCTCATAATTTTATAAATAATTTGAAATACATTTTTCACACAAATAAATGATTAATATCTTTGGAAAAATTCGAACGGTCGAATACGAAATTCACTTCAATGTTTTCTTTTAGCTTCATAATAGGGCGAATTTTTTCGATAAGATGTGCGTTCGAAAAAATTCGCCTCGAATTTTGGTTTTAAGGTTCATAATAGGGCGAATTTTATCGATATCGAAAAATTTCATAATAGCCCCCCTGTTTCAACAAACGTGCTAGGAGAAGCAAACAGCTTGTTTCCTCAACGTAATACCAAGCAACCTGCAAAGATTTCGTTTTAACCGTGAATGTAAATTAAGTAGACAGGAGTGTCGTCGATTTGTTAGATGCCTTTCATCGCGATATATCTGTGGCAATTCAGAAAAAAACACTTAGGTATCTTTTTTAAGCAAATTTTCAGGAGATCAGGAGCAAGATCGTACAGTAAGGTAGACAAATTTAAACGGATTCAAAAATATTTTCAAACATACACTATTAAGTATGTTTGAAAATACTTTTAAATCTGTTTACATTTTTCGATCTTTGTAACTTTTGTCCAAGACAGCTTCGTTGAAAAATGAAAAGCTTTAACAATTTTTAAGCGCTTTTATTTTTAATGTTTCCAGCTCGAAAGTTGATGGATAAGAAAATTTTTATTTTTTCGTATTTTAGTTTTTTGACAATTTTATAACAGCATTTCTAATAGTTAATTCTACTTTACATTGCCGTTTAATTCGGCACTGTTTGTTGACTTATATTTTGACAGCACAAATACAATTTGTGTTTATTTACATTGTGTTTGTTTGTGTACAATAAATAATTAATCATTTTTTTATATAAAATAGTATTTGAAGTGAAAATATGATAAATAAACATCTACGATCATAGCTAATTGATACAGGTGTATTAATCTTATAGGGTATGTGCATAATTTAAATTAATTTGTATTTTTTACATTACAGATGAAATACAATATAATGTGAACAGCTGATTCCTCAATCAATTGAGGTATACAAACAAAAGATTTGTGACGTTAAAATTAGATTTACAGCTGGTTGGAAATTAATAAAATTTGATAACAAAATAAATTTGGTGTGTTTTAATTTTAAATTTCGTGCTGAACGAGATTGTTTTGCAACAGATCTTATTGTACGATCTTGCTCCTGATCTCTTGAAAATTTGCTTAACAAAAGATAAGTGGTTCTTCTGAATCGCCACAGGTATATTTTGAGTTATTTTCTTTACTATCTCTACTAAATCTTCAAATACATTTGTGAAATATTTTTCTGCCTAAATTCGATGAACCTGGGTGGATATTGGCTTGGCTGGATAGCCTGGCACTCTACATAGATTTTGTTGCACACAAACCGGTAAGTTCCATATTTTAATTTAAATTTTATTTGTTATTGAAAATTTATTTGACATAAAGATGTGATTGTACCTAATTACTTTGATAGAAAGGCATAACTTAGTTTATTATTAAGAAAATTTCGTGACATAACATATATATCTCAAGATGTTTGTCTCTGAAAAACAATTTTTTTAACAGAAATTTACAAAGCATCCTATTTTTCAAGTTAGGTAAACCATTTTCTCAATCGTAAATGTTAATTTTAAGGAGTTATGCCCATTTACAATAAAAACTGTTAAAGGTAAAATATACTGCATGACAAGTAGAATTGGAATAGCTTACTAATGTGTAATGGTATAACTCGAGTTTTTCCATTATGTATTATTTTCTGTTGATGAAATGAATCAAATTCAAGGAATCAAGAAATATTTGGTAAATTTATAATTTTTTAACCTTTGATTTTCGTGTCGAGCAGTGGTCTGTTTTCCCATGTTAAACTATTTTAATTTATTTAAAATTATAGTTATACCACAGAATTTATATATGTAAAGAAGAGACATTGCCGTAGACCAAGAAATTTTTTCCTACCTTATATTTCTTTATAGGAAACATAACTTTTACATATGAATATTAATAATTTCAGTAATGGTTTTATGTTAACTGTTTTTTTGTTGAGATATGCCGTCAAAGCTTCATTGTGAGTCCATAATTGTTTATTTGAAATAAAAATATTCAAAAATAACGAATTTTTCCTACCTTATTGTGAACCAAGGTCAAAAAAATGAGTCCAAATTGTCTATAGTAAAATAGAATTATGTCTATGTCTAATCATCCTTAGACAAAAACATGAAATTCAGTGAAAATTTTGTTCAGAAAAGTTTTATACATTATTGATACTGGAGCGTCGCCACATGAATGGCGCACCCTACCTAGCCACAAGAAATTTTCAGTGATACAATGAAGCAGCTGTCCGAAATACATATACAGTACTAACCCGATTTAGCGAAAGGCAAAAAAAAAATTTGCATTCGTAAATTCGGACATTCGTTAAATCGTATATTTTTTAAAAAGGGTTGTTGAATTTTAAATTTTTATTAAATATCTAATAAATATCAATCATTAGTTTCGAATTTATTAAAATAAAACTTAAAATTTAAAACCACATAATTAAATATTATATTATTTACTATTTTTGGTTCAGGAATTCATTACATATAATTTATTTATTTTAGTTAAAAAAAATACTGATATTTTCATTTGGTTAAAAAATTAAAATATCGAACGAGTACAATTAAACCCCATTTACATGCGACCAACATTTTCTTCTGCAAAATGAAAGAGATAACATTTACTTTTTGCACATTACAGACAAGAAAAGAAATATATTCCAACACAATTTTGCAGAAGGTTTTTAAACCAGTACACCGCTTAAACCAGTATAAAGTGTTGCCATAAAATAGAAGAAACGCCAATAATTAGTTTTCCACTATTTTTTCTAAAGCTATCATTCTAATTTTCCGCAAAGTTAGAATATCGCTTAAATTTAACCATTAACGGTCCGCAAGTATTTCAAGTTTACTTCCCACCAGGTCCAAGCTATTTTTCATACGAAGAGAAACTTGTGGTCTTATTGCCGGGTAGGCGTCCAGAACTCAAGAAGTTCTCCACAATGGACGCTTCGGTTGGGCGTGCCGCGTTAGCCCGAAGCTGCTTTTGTGTAAATGAATTTATTGTTTATCATATTCAACCTGGGACCTTTAAAAATTTATTGAATGGTATCCGAGGTGGAATGTCATCATCTTTCCATTCGGTACTCTCATCAGCAGTATTCTAGGAAGTACTTCGCTATCACTACTATTGTCACTATCATTATAGTCTGAAAACGTAATGAATCTCCGATTTTAAATTTTATCAATAAAAATACCAAATACAAATTTGTCGTCACTACTGCAAATATCATTGAAATGACACAAAGGGTACGTACGGAAAAACGGTAAAAGTTAACAGATCATAGATGACAAATGTTATTAACAAGCCGAAAAAAATTCACAGACAGGACCTGTCACAAAACTTATATGGCGGCATTAGTCCGTTAAGGGTTAAATAATTATTTTCAGCCCAAGTTATTAAATCGTTCAAATTGCTTACGGCTTTTAGATGATTGTGTGCAGTGGAATCACTGTCTACAGCTACTTGAGAATTGATATTTTCTTCTGCCGAGGAATTAGAAGGGGCTGATTCATATTTATCATTATTTTGATTTTCGCGATTGTTCTAAAACTATCGATATAATATCATTATCAGTTAAGTTATTGCAACAATTCTGCTCTATTTCAATTTCAGCTTCAGCTACCCGAAGTTCAAACAATTATTTAGAAAAGCCAAAGAAACATAATCCTCATGAACTAGTTTACCATCAACAATTAACTTAACTACTCGCGATGACTTTTTAATACTGATTTCCGAAATTTCATCCCAAGAACCGTGCAAACCAAATATCGCATCCTAGATATTAATTTTTTTCAACATTGATCCTATGTTCTCATTATCACTTGTTCTACTTACCATTACTTCTAGCATCATTATTTTTCTGTACTTAATCAATTCGCGGACACGTCGGTATATACCGACACAAACAAAATAATAAAAAAACACTGTCTCAGATGAAGCGTTTCTGTTTTCATTGTTTCCCAAATTGTTTTTTTTTGTGATATAATCTGTACTATAACCGGTTTGACTAAAATGATCAAGAATCTAAATTATTATAGGGTTTTCCAATAGGAATGATATGATTTTTTATGTGACGTTTCAGCCATTCGTAATAATGTCATGATGTCATTTTTTGTTTCATTGTATTCAGTACTGTTTACAATTTCATCATGGTGAGATATACGCAAGAACAACGTTTACAAATTATTCAGTTTTATTATCAAAATAATCGTTCTCCAATTGCAACTTTTCGTGCGCTTTTGCCATTTTATAGTCGTAATAATCGTCCAAGTGTGCTCGCTATTCGTCGAATTGTTGAAAATTTTGAGCCTACATTTTCTTTACATAATGTTCAAGTGCCAATAAGACAAAGAAACGCTCGAAGTAATGCAAATGTTCCTGCCGTTCAGACAAGTCTTGCTGAAGACCGCAATTTGTCGATTCTAAGACGTTCTCAAGAATTGGGACTGTCTCAAACCACAACCATGGCGGATTTTGAGAAAGGATTTGGGTTTGCATCCGTATAAAATTGTTCTCACTCAAGAACTGAAGCCATTGGACCACCGTAAACGTCGTGAATTTGCTGATTTTGTCTTGGAACAACTTGAAAACGATAACGATTTTTTTAAGAAAATCATCTTCTCCGATGAGGCTCACTTTCATCTGAGTGGTGCGGTAAACAAACAAAAACTGTCGATTCTGGTGCGAAGAAAATCCACAAATTATTCATGAAAAACCATTACATTCACCTAAATTGACAGTCTGGTGTGGTTTTTGGTTTGGTGGAATAATCGGTCCGTATTTTTTTCGAAATGAAGCTGGTAACACCGTTACTGTCAATGGAGATCGGTATAGATCGATGATAATCAACTTTTTATGGCCGAAATTGGAAGAAGTTGATCTTGACAACATTTGGTTTCAACAAGACGAGGCTACGTGCCACACAGCAAGTGCAACAATTGAATTATTGCGAGAAAAGTTTGGAGATTCGATTACTTCAAGAAACTGTGATATTGAATGGCCTCCAAGAAGTTGTGATTTAACACCATTAGACTATTTCTTGGGGGGTTATTTGAAGTCACTGGCCTTTAGCAATAAACCAAACTCTCTTTAAGCTTTACAAGTCAATATTGACCGTGCTATTCATGGCATACGACGTGATTTAGTGGAAAAAGTGCTCGAAAATTGGGTTCATCGAAATCGTTCCTGCAGAAGAAGTCGTGGAGGCCATTTGAATGACGTTTTATTCAGAACTTGTACTTCACATTAAATAAAAAACATTCCAATTTCCTTAACAATTAGTGTTTTTTAAAGAAATCATATCACTCTTATTGGAAAACCCTATATAATCTGTACTATAACCGATTTGACTAAAATGGTCAAGAATCCAAATTATAATAATGTGGGGTATATCCTCTATCCGGTCGCAAGTTAATTATGTGCGACCAGAAATTAGATTTATTTTGCCATGCCAATTGACACATTTTTTTTTAATTTTAAATTTGTTTTGCGATTGTAAAGTAGAAATCCACGAAAGAAGAAATGCTACGCATTTTCCGAGGTTGCAGTATTTTTATGTATTTCTACTTAACAATCGCAAAACAAATTTAAACCTAGTAACCATATTTCTGGTCGCAAATAATTAACTTGCGACCGGATAGAGGATATACCCCTTTGTCCTGTAACAACTATCGCTAAGTAATTGTGCGTCTGCAAAAGTGTTTAATCATTTGGATTAAATTTTGATCCATTGGTTGACACTTTGCAGTTACATTTATGCAACAAATTTTCAAGTTTTTTAAGTTTTCTTAAAATTGGATACTTTTCTTTCGTATAATAGAATGCGGCAAAATCGGGTATCGTCTAATCGGAGATTTATTAAATCGGGTTAGACCTGTACCTATGCACGGAAAGAAACGATTAATAAAATAATAATTTTAGTTTCAAAAATCAGCCTCCTTATATGAATGAGCGTCTATGCTCAAAATGGAGTGTTGGGTTCATGAAATTTTCATTAATGAATAAATAAATAAAATAAAAAGTTTGTTCAAATTGTAATTTGGCAATAGTGTCATTTAGTATCTTACCAACATCCATTAAGATAACGCACTACGGTTCAACCGGACGTATTCCAAGGACATTATTAAAATAAAAGATATGCATCTGTGCGTAGTTGGCTCATATTACTACAGCTGATTATAATCATTTGCTACTGTATAAAATTAACAAAAATTGGCTCATCACAACACTTCCTCATTATGAGGACTGAGACTGCTTTAACTCAGATAGTTTATCCTTAGCGTTTCAAATAAGCTGATGACGATTACAAAATCAAATCGTCATCATCAACCACTTTGGAGATGGAAAACGATACATCGAGCAGAAAAAGTGTTAGATATCGACATAAATAATATAAAATCGACTTCCAAATGTGAATTAATTACGCCTGCTTCCACAACAAGAATTTGTTTGGATATTAAATAATTTCAGACTAAAAAATACCAAAAACTAGAACAAGATACTTTAAGGTTTTATTGTGCCGGAAACAAAACCAGTTTTTGGAACATTTCTTTCAGAAAAGCTTTAAGAAGTTTTCTCATTTTAGAATTTTACAAAAAACTGCCCAGGGCTTAATAGAAACCCACATGAGCAGTCAGGTTGCATCATTCGTTTCTTCTCAAGAATGATATAAAACACGAAAAAAATTATTAGGCAGTTGTCACAAATATGATTAGGCAGACAAATTTGCCTGAATTTTTTTTTGACTCAACAAGTCAGTCCACATACTGGTAATATTTTAACTTCCTTGCACAGTCGGGCCCACTTGCATAAAAACTTAAATGGGACCGAGGTATTGGAAAGGCAATACATAGGTGGAGTGAACGGCAGATTAAAAATTAATTAACTTGAAAATACCAGACTAATTGCATTTATCTATTTATTATTATATTTTGGCATTATATTAAATAATTGGCGCCACTATAATTAAAGATAGAAACTTCGCCATTCACGTTAGAGATATTGCTACCAGACATTTTACTTGAAGAATGAACTCATTAAAGCTTAGGTAGGTCGTTGTAACATATGTACTGTCAGGTAATTATTAAATTTGTATATAATTTTGTTTTGCTAACTTGTTGCTTAAATCATTTTATTATATTTTTGCAAGGCAAAACCTTCATAATTTGTTACATCATAGGGCATTCTAAATATTGGATTTATATATGGCTGAAACTTATTACATGTGTCGACGAATACATTTCGAGCCCCTTATAGAAATACTATATTTTTCGATAGGCCAAGGGATAACCAAACGTGACACAACAATTTTAAATACGAACTACCTACTTACTTATTAAAGACATTCCAGACCTTATGTCCTTGAGGCCACAATGATTCAAGAATAACAAAAAAAAAATGTAAAACGAAAGGCAAATTTACGTTTTTGTAATCATCGCCAAATTGGCTGACGACGACGCAAAATACGACCAATTAACCGTTTATTAATGTGATAGACGGCATTTTAATCAATCAATCAAGGCATTCACATTAATAACCACTTAGAACAACCGTTTGACAAAACGGACTGAAACTCATCACCAACAATTTAAAAGAATTTCGTAACACAAATCTATCCACGTTACCTCGTATTAGAAAGGTTTGATGACATGGTTCGATGTGTACCTACCTACAATGCTTATATCGATACGTTATAAAATACAGAAACATTAAACTAAAAGAGATGCGTTCGTCGTTCCCCGAGTAGCAGGTCATTAATTCTTAAGAAAATCCGTATGTATAACATTAAGACGAACAACAATAATAAAACAAAACCAAAAAAAAAAATTCTTATTTCATAAACCAGAACCTGCACATACATCACCAAATAGCACAAAAAACACTCAGGTCAAAGTCGAAAACAAAACACAAAATTCTCTTATTCGACGTACCTATTTTATAGAAATAAATCTGGAACTACTTTTAATTAACTAATTCACACTGTAATACACTCAATAACTACTATCTAATTACTTTTTTATTATAATTTTTTACAACAAAAAACTTGCGAATTGACTGACGTTTTACATTTTTATTTCCCGTTTTCGCATTAAACTCGTGCAACAATAATATTTTCAATTTCAATCGAACCAAAATATTGACAGATAAATATATGTTTAATACGTACACAATTCGAAATATATTAAATTTGTATTATTTTTCTTGGTTATTTAATCGATGCACAGTATGTAAATCAAAATAAAAAATAAATTATTGGTTTCTTTCTTTAGATCTCACCTCCACTATGTTTACGTTGTTCACTGTCAGCCATATTTAATACTTATGACATATTTTTGCAATATTTTTTTTTGTATAATTTTGACATATGACGTCATGTTATTTTTGTATGCTTTTTATAGAACTAGAGGTAACTTCACACAAGAAATTAGTGAGGCCAGATGGATAGTAAAATCGATATCGAAAATATATGTTTTTTATCGAGTATGCAAACCTTTTCGAAATTAATTTGGTTTTTTTATATTTTACTGTAGAGGTCAGTAAAAAAATGTATGTTTTATTTTACGTAGAATTGCCTTAAAACTGTACGTGAAAATCCTCTAAGCCGGTATCTGACGGGACCAATGGTTTTTACGGCTTTCACGAGTTTTCCGTGTTTCGCAACTTTTATGTTTTTTTAAACAAATTTTATGTTTTTCAAAAGAAAAATGCCCACAAATTTTATTTTAAAAAAATTATTTATTGGTATTTTATCACATTTAAAATAAATATGTAGCGTCTCTCGTCTTTTTACAATGTACGCACTTTATTTTAAAAATAATTAAAATTACCACATAATTAATAGGTACGAGTACAGAATATGTACATATACATATTAAGTATAATTTATAGCAATATTTATGTGCAACTATGAACGAATATGTACATAATTAAGATTTTACCACGTACATACATCAAAATATTAATTTATCGTTAGTCAAAATGTATCTTTGACATTTGATATTTGTATGTACAAGTTGCTAAGTGCCCCTTAAATTATGCAATTTGCGCTTCTCAGGGTTTCAAAAATAAAAATTTGTACTAAGCAGCGAATTTTCGTCCGCGTCTCGGGATTTTTCGCCTTAAAGGTTAAAATAACTTCGAAATTAATTTGACGGGGTATTACATTTTTTATCCGTCTCTGAAGAGTTTTCGCGATAAGTGATTTCCGGCTCTCAGGATTTTCACTGTATTTAGTAAAACATTTAAAAAGTTGTATCACTCAAGCAAATTGTTTAAATGTTAAATTAAAGTTAATTAAATAAACAAATCGAAACGACTTACAAAACGACTACATGTCACGCAGAGTTATTGGTGCCGTAAAACCAATTCTAAATAAGCGTTTGTCCTGCAGGTTAAAGGCGGTTGAAGCGGGTGTCCGTTTGTGAACGTGTTGAGACACGTAAGACTGGTCTCTTAAGATCAATTGCCAGTATGTATTCCAAACCCATACAAACAATAGGGTAGTTGAGTGGTTGTTCAAATACCTACCTACTCTTACAGAAACAATCACGTTATGAACCCTATACAAAGACCTCGGATTAGTTCAACGTATTCAATACAACAACAATCTTGGTAAATGTACACGTAATTTATGTCAAAAAATGGGAACATGGAATGTTCTACTAGTGACTTCAGAACAAATAAAATTATACTAATTACACTTCGAAATATTAGTGAACTGTCGTTTTTCATTTTGGAGAAATAGTTGCCAGATATAACATCGTCAAATATCTGGGTGTTACCAGATATAGTAAACCGTTCTAGAAAGTAAACTTCAAAAAGTAACTGCCATGTTTTTGCAATGTGGGTGTCTCAAGCAAGATTTGAACGAAAAAAAAAAACAAAAAAAGGAATATTTTAAAAATAATGAATGTGTGGCAGCAATACAGTTTGCTATTTTCGCACAAGAATCGGAATAGTGATTTATCTTCATCAACTGTGGAGGGATAAATAAAAAATTCAGAGAGACAAGTCGTTCAACACAACATCAATTCGGCACCGTGGTTAAGAATTCGACATTTCTATGGAACATCAATTCGGCACCGTGGTCAAGAGTTCGAAATTTCTAGAAGCACATTCTCACGAAAGATTAGGATCTTCATTCTTCCAACAAAATAATTTTCAACGATAAGGCTCATTTTCATCTTGAAGGCTTTATTAATGGTCAAAATTGTAGCATTTGCAGTTTGGAAAATCCACGAGCGATTGTTGAGGAACAAATGCATCCATAACGTATCATTGTTTGGTACGGATTTGGAACAAGATGCATCATTGGACCATTCTTCTTCGAAAATGATTGAAATGATACTCCAGTTATTTTTGTCTGAATTGAAAGATCGATTGAGCAACAGATCATGCGATATAGCGCGGTATCAAAGAAATTCAGCCACATTTATCCGATATGAAATCATTGTTGTCTATATGCTATCTTACGATTCTGTTGTTTAGCGGCTTGTAGTTAAACCGACATCTGTTATAACGGAACTAATAGTGGTTTATCCATCGACTCGTGGATGTCTCGTAGGACAAATGAGTGTATGAGTCTGAATTTAGTGCGGGATTCGGAACCTATTGCCCTTACATAATCTAAGGCCATATGGCAGTCTAGTTTTAAACTGCACGGTGATCCAAATTGAGCTGATAGCACTTACGTCTTGTGTGATTGATATTTTAATCAATCTGTTTGAGGCAAAAATGTTAGAAGAAGAAAAATTAGAATATAAAAATTAATGGGACGTGAAAATTATAATGAATCGGAATTTGCCATGTAATCGTATCTTGAGCATGAAGATCTGTGGTGTTGTATCGAAAATAAAGACTAGACAGCACATGAAATAAAGAAGGCCAAGAGAGAAATACAAGCAAAGTCAAAAATCATCATGTGCGTGCATTCCAGTATTTATGTTCATATTCGGAGTTTTGAAATTTCAAAAGAAGTGTGGGAAAAATTAAGAAAAGTATTCCAACATGATGGACTGTCGAATAAAATCGCCTTGTTGGGAAAAATGATTAACAGAAAACTTGAAAATTGTCGCAAAAGTTAAACGACATTGGTTTTGTAGTCAGCGAAAAAGGATTGGCACTTTTTGGGTTTGCCAGAAAAATTTCAACCAATGATTATGGCCATGGAAAGCTCTGAAACGAAGGTTACGGGGGAGTACGCAAAGTCAAAATTACTCATTAGTGAGTACGGTGATACCAAAAGTTCGGTGAATACGCAGCGTTTATTTCAAAAGGAAATAGAAAGCGGTTTAAACCAAGATGCTACAACTGTAATCAGATCGATCATTTCGCAAACACATGCAAGTTTCCGCCCAGAAAAAGGAGACGGAGGATAAACACACTTTGCTATTAATTTTTGCGGTAAATGAAACAAAAATTCATCGCACAAAAATGGTATCATCGTGACCAAAATGACATTTGTGTCGTTTGTTGTAAAGGAAAGCAGCCAAAATCACATTACGGAAAATCGACCTCATCATCGAATCGTAAATTAGGTTAAGACAATTGGATGATTCCATATTGTTTCGAAAATTAGGATTGGTTCATGCAGATTTGTATCTACCCAAGGAAGAGAAATCGATTAATGGATCGCGTTATTTTTTCTCCTTGGTTGACGATTATTTGCACAAGACGTTCGTTTACTTCTTAAAAACGGAAGTTGAAGTAGTGTCGGTTTTCAAAAAATGTAAAGGCGGACAGACAACGGTGGACAGTTTTGTAGCAAAGAACTCGTCAGTGTTCTTCAGAGTTCGGGGGTTCAGCATCAGACGACAATTCCATATAATCCACAGCAGAACGGATTGTGTGAACGCATGAATCGAACATTTGTCGAAAAAACGAGGTGTCTTCTGATTGATTCTGGGTTTTCGAAACGTTTTTGGGCCGAAGCGTTGAATACGGCTGCATATTTAATCAACCGATCACCGACAAAAGTGTTATCAGGACAGATACCAGAGACAGTTTGGACTGAAAGACAACCGGATTTGTTGAACTTAAGGGTTTTTGGATCAAAGGCTATGGTACATGTGCCAAAACAAAATCGAGAAAAGCTCGATCCAACAACACAACAATGCAGAATGGTTGGCTATTGTGAAAATCAAAAAGGGTATCGTATGTACAATCCAACAAATGACGAAGTTTTCTCAACCCGTGATTGTATTTTTGATGTGTCCTGCGAATATTTAAACAACGACGTTGATGTCCAATTCTTCCAAATGTCAAATAATGAACAATCAGTGGTTAGGGATGTCACTCCTCGGTTGCGTCTGATTCATCGGAGATTCATTTGGAACGTAATATTTTACCGTTGTCAAATGAAGTGGGAGATAATGACAGCCCAGGCGATGAAGATGAATGTTTCAGTGACGAAACGATTGTTGACGCATAAGACAATGGTTCTGATAGCGATTATTGCCCATATATTGTAGAAATTAATGATATTGGAAATCGGCGTTCAAAAAGGACACCGAAATTAAACAGAAAAAATGATTTCGTTTATTCGTCAATTGAGCTATCGTCGAATGATCCGCTTACTGTTAAAGAAGCATTGAGCTGCAGTGATAGTAATTTGTGGTGACAAGCTATGGAAGATGAATATGAAGTGATTATGGTAAACGAAACATATGGACTCTGTGTAATCTACCGAGTAACAGCAAAGCGATCAAGTCAAAATGGGTGTTTAAAACCAAATTAAAATTAGATGGTTCAGTTCAAAACAAAGCACGGCTCGTTGTAAAGGGTTGTTCCCAGCGTGAAGGTCTGGATTATGAGGAAACGTATGCACCAGTAGTGAAGTATAGCTCAATTCGCTATCTGTTGGCACTAGCTGTTTAATACGATATGAAAGTTGAGCAGATGGATGCAGTGTCTGCGTTCCTTCAAGGTGATTTGAAGGAAACTGTGTATATGTTGCAACCAGAAAGATTCGCGGATGGAACAGGAAAAGTTTGTAAATTAAAGAAGGCACTTTATGGATTAAAACAAGCTGGCCGTGCCTGGAACCAAAAGTTAGACAAGGCGTTGGTAGAGGTTGGCACGACACGATCTAAAGCTGATAGCTGTATCTATTATAAAATCGACAGAAATTCCAAGTTGTTTGTTGCTGTATACGTCAATGATTTTTTGATTTGAACAAAGCACAGAGCACGGGTTTGAAAGACGAACTGTCCAAACATTTTCAAATGAAAGATATAGGAGAAGGTTAAAGTATTTTGGGATTCCAAATTACAAGGGATCGGGAAAAGAGATTTTTATTGCTGGATCAACGGATTACATTACCAAAATTTTGGAAAAATTCAACATGTTTCAATCTAACCCTGTTGCGACACCAATCGACATAAACGTTAAGCTAGACAAAAGTATGTCACCAACCAACAAAGTCGAATTTGTGGACATGCAAAAAATTCCATTTCAAGAAGCGGTAGGCAGCCTTCTGTATGTAGCACAGGGTACGCGACCTGATATCGCAGTAAATTTGGTGAGTCGTTTTTCAAATAATCCCGGAAAGCAGCATTGGGTTGCAGTGAAACAGATCTTCCGTTACTTGAAAGGCACAGTAGGCGCGAATCTGGAACATCGGAGAACGAAATTGGGCAAGGGATCTTGATGAAAGAAAATCCACCACTGGTTGCGTGTTTCTGAAAGGCGGTGGAGCAATATCATGGTCATCACGCAAGCAACAAACCGTTGCACTTTCTTCAACTGAAGCCGAATATATGGCTGTCTCGGCAGCCTATCAAGAAGCGTTATGGCTTCGAAAATTGGACGTGAAACTCAGCAGACCGACTGCGATTTCAAATAATCGTTTTTCAAATAATCCCGGAAAGCAGCATTGGGTTGCAGTGAAACAGATCTTCCGTTACTTGAAAGGCACAGTAGGCGCGAATCTGGAACATCGGAGAACGAAATTGGGCAAGGGATCTTGATGAAAGAAAATCCACCACTGGTTGCGTGTTTCTGAAAGGCGGTGGAGCAATATCATGGTCATCACGCAAGCAACAAACCGTTGCACTTTCTTCAACTGAAGCCGAATATATGGCTGTCTCGGCAGCCTATCAAGAAGCGTTATGGCTTCGAAAATTGGACGTGAAACTCAGCAGACCGACTGCGATTTTGGTTTTTTGTGTCAATCGAAGAGCAATTAATCTCTGGAAGACAGATGCATACCATCCTCGTACGAAACATATTGATGTCGCAGGCATCATTTTGTGAAAGAGAAAGTAGAAGCATCTGTTATCACAATAAATTTAATTGAGACAAATCAGATGATTGCTGATGCATTAACAAACAGACTTCCGACGTCCAAACATGAACAACATCGAGGAGAAATGGGACTAAAATTAGTGTAAATTCAAGTGGGAGTATTGGCCCTATAAGAATTTATGTTTTGTTAGTTGGGAATTATAATAAATTGGGTTATAGGCAACACTGTATTAAAAATGAATAAAAAATATGTCACCACTTCTTTGTTTATTTCCACATACCAAAAACTGTAAGCACTTTCAAGTTCACATGGGTGCCGATTTTTTGAGATATCCAGGGAAATTTTATGGCTGATATCTAGAATATACTGAGCCGGAAAAGGAATTTGCTGACCGAGAAACTCTCTACAGCCGAGTATCAAAAGTTTGCTAATACAATTTTGCCATTCAGGAAAGACGCCACTTTCCCAGTTTCCGCAACACTAAAACTGCCTGAAGATAGAAAACTAAGCTACTTAGTGAAGATGTTGTCGTATATACTGCTGATCCACTCTCAAATACGAAAAGTTCGATATTACGTATATCTGACGACTTGAAACTATTGCTGTTTGTGAAGGGACCCAACAAATTGCAAGGCGTTCAGACGCTGAAGAAACTTCTTGTCCAAATAGCACCAAAACTGATATTGCGAGACGTCGCCAATGTTGCGACACGAGTAAGCAACTCTAAAGTTGAGATGTTGTTGGTTTGGTAACCACGTGTTTAGAATAGTGAAATGTTGGCAATGAACTGGAAACCACAGTAGAGCAGGAGCACACGATTACCTCCGAGAGCACCGCTGGCAGCCGCCAAAAGAAAGGACGACGTAGACGTATTTACTCCGATTATTCAACAGAGTTGAATGTAAGTATTCACAGCCAACGCCGGAATAAATCTTCTCGAAGCAGACTAAATATCGAGTATTCGAGACTAAAAATCGACCTGTCATGTCTTTTTGCTGGTAGAAATGAATAACAAATCAAAAACCTCATGACGATCAATAAGCAATTTGGCCTATTTCGAGTATACCGCCTGCAACCAAGTATGAAGACAGCAACTGGCATTTTCCAACCATTAATTGACACAATAATGAGCTAAATTGTTTTTTCTTCCATTTCGCGATTTTATTGCTGGTGGAACTGACCGCAGCGAGACCATCCCGATAACCTTTTCGAGTTGAAGTTTTGGTGCCACATTGTTGACGCAAATGGCTTACCACCAAATCTCCAGAAAATTGAGATGCTCAGTATAATCCGACACCGAGACACGTCTAACATGAGAAGCTCAAAATAGTGTCTGGCGTTAACTTAATATGTCTCTAACCCGAAAAAGAATATTGAGGTGGCGGCCGCATCGAGCTATGACATGGGTATTGATACACGAACTAACCGACGGAACTAAGGGACTTCTCATGCACACCGTATCGCCATTTTCGAAGACCGAGAAAAACTAAAAGCGTTCGCTCTGAAAAGTATCATCGATACTCCTACATATACATCTACAGGCACTATGCGACACCTTCATTTCCGATAATAGTCTTTAATTTGTGTCAGCAGGATTTGAGTCAGTCTGCAGAAAAAAAGGCACAATGCGAGATCGGCATCGTTTTGCGCAGTCGAATGGTTAGGCTGAAAAATTTGTCGAGTCCTTGAAGACATTATTTAAAAAGCTAAAAGGAGAAGGAAATACCGAACAAATTTTACACAAATTCTTGATGTGATTCATTTGTTCTTGGCATGAAGTCACCCTTTTAAGCGATGTTGGCGCGACCGATTAAAACGAAATTGGACCTAAGCAAACTAAGAACCAAACAACAAATCGAACGCGATATGAAAATGGAGCAACAACTCAACCAGCACCATGGTGCAAAGTGGAAAGTGTTCGAGGCTGGCATGAGGAAGTGTTACTCAAAATTTTCTGCAATAATTATTGGAAATGATTTGGTAAACTATTTTGTGCTAATGAAAAACTTAATGGGTAAGATCGAATTATAAACTGTGTGCGAACCAGATGAAAAAGCGATTCGAGGAAGGTTCCTCGATAACGGCGCAAACACTTTGCTGGACGATTTTGACTTACCAGTGCTAACATATTGAACTGTAGCTGAAGGTCTTGCCAGAACTAGGAACGGAATCCCGATGCGGCTTTGGCAGAGGCCAGATAAGATTCCGAAGAAGAGGAACCACCTAGTCAAGTTAATGTTGAAAAAGCCCCGAACTGATTCGCTTCGTTGTTATGAATAATTATAAACTTTAATTTTTAATGTGGCAACACTTATATGTTGTTATAGGTAGCAACAACTTCCACCAAAGTTGCACCAGAATTCTTCTCTGACTGTGACTCCGCCAGTGTACATCTGCAGCATGAATCGGAGGGTGCGAGGTATCCGAGGATAGACCGTTAGAGAGTGAGTCTTTTTTTATAATGCGGGCTCTCAGTCTGGCCGGTGTTCAGTACGGTAGAATTAACACCTTACCCCGTGGTCACTGCGAGGAGGTAACATGAACACTTGTGAAAACTGAGAGATACGGAGCTGTCATAAGTGTCAAATTGATTCCTCCAGACAGCAACACGCCAAAGCCACCAAACATCATACCTTTACATCCCAAGAAATATTTTAAACTGTTGGTTTACGATTGAGAAGGAAACCACTATAGGTCGCAGAGAATTCTTTGGTTGGGAAATGAAATGTTGAGGCTTTGCATACCAACCATTCTCTGGATATTAAACACCTTCGAATTTTGTGGGAACAAGGTAAACTTCCAACGGCTTGCATGACCTTTAACTCGATGGCCACAAGGAACACATTTCCGGGGCCTTGATCATGTTTTCCTTCAGATTCTTGATATTACCTGGGGCAGTACGAAACTGATTTTCACACAGAAATTGTTGCAATGTTTAAGGCGCCTGTGGGATTTAAACTGACTGTAGAGGTTGCTTATGTATTGCATCAGACATCCTAAAGGGCGATTGATTCCAGTGCTGTTTCTTCGAAAACTGTCTGGGAGAGTACTAAAACTTTAAAGCAACTGAAACTGAAGTTATATTTCTTTGGCTGCCCGGCCTAATAGAGATATCCATTGAAATACGGCTGTTGATAAATTAGCCAGAATGTGCGCAATTGGAAATCAAGTAGCTTTACGACCTATATATAACAAGATGGGACAAATATCCCACTATTTTTAATAATCATTTGTTTCCTCAGTCAGGATGAATCAGGAATCTTTCAGGAGGCACAAAAAAATTTCTGATGAATATTTTTATTAGTGGTAACGTAGGACCTGATTGTACTATTGAAGGCAAGTTCTTCTCCATGGTTTTCGCAAGCAGGATTTTCTTACACGGAATGAACAAGAAAACGAATTCAACTGAGAATAAGAAAAACGATCTCAAACGAACTAATAATACTTTAAAGTTAGTTATTTATTTTACTTTTATAGTTGTTTTAATTTCGTTTTCTGCGTAGAATCAAGAATAACAGCATATTATTGGGTGTATAACTTAGTTTTTTGAATTTTCTAAAAGATGGCGTAATTTTAGTACTAAACTTTCTTTTACAATGACACCTAAATTTAGTTTGTCATTATTCGTGAAAGCGTAAGCAACATATTTTTTAATCCCGTTTAAACATGTCGAATTTCGTACCAACAAAACAGCATTTGCTCAAAAGAAAAAAAACTGCTGAAAGTTTTCGTTTGTTTCAAGAAACTTATGGTGAACATGCACCAACTCAACAAACTTGCGAAAACTGGTTTAAACGATTTAAAAGTGGTGATTTTATGTCAGTGAGAAAGAACGTTCTGGTCTACCAAAAAATTCAAAGATGAGGAATTGGAAGCATTATTGAAGGAAAACTCATCTCTAACAGAAAAGGAACAGAAGAAAAGATCAAAAAAAAAATAATAATTAAGGTTATGTTGTGCATTTGGTGGGATCAGAAAAGAGTTGTGTACTATTTTGAGCTGCTAAAACCGAACGAAACTATTACTGGTAAACGTTACCAACAACAATTGATAGATTTGAACCATGCATTGAATGAAAATCGTCCGATTCCAGCCAACAAACAGCGTAAAATGATTTTGCTTCACGTCAATGCTCGTGCTCGACCACATGTCGCAAAACAAGTAAAAACACGCTGGAAGTACTTAAAAGGGAAACTCTTCCACATGCTCCCTATTCACCAGATTGTGCCCCATCAGCTTACTATTTGTTCCGCTCAATGCAAAGGGATCTTCAAGACCAGCACGTCAGAACCCACGAGCAAATCAAAAAATGGCTCAACGAATGGATCGCATCAAAAGAGAAACAGTTTTTTTTTTCGATGGAATCCATATATTGCCAGAAAGATGGTCGAAAGTCATAGATAACGATTTCTCTGAAAAAAAACCAAAAAACTAAGTTATACTGCCAATTTATCAGAGATTCAAATCACATAACACTTCCTTGCTGTGCTATAAGCTCTATTGGGACTATTTTTAATTTTTAATATAAAATTCATGTTATAAGTTTTTCAAATTTTTATTATTGGCGACTATATCCAAGTGATGTAGCCGACTTAAGCAAAGCCACTAGTGAATCTAAAACTTCCTCACCGGTTGGTATAATTTGCTCTGGCGGCAATATAAAACCTGTTCGACTGGCACTATTTCTACTGGGTCGTAATTCGTACGTAAACGTTAATTTTACGTCTAAATTATCATAAACCCATTCCATACTCGAACCACTAACCGGATACATAACATCAATAATACTGCCTACCTTGTATTCGGAGCCGTAACGATTAATAAGAGCCTTGGCCGTTGCTATACCAATTTGATACAGATCGTCATAGTTTGCCACCTTTTCTCTTGTATAACCGTACGGGAACAATAAAACTTGAGAAAATGAATGGAATGCGAGGTATGTTTGAATTTTTCCTTTCAGCTGCAGTAGATAATCCGAAAGAGCTTTGGTTTCTTTTTCCGAAAATGGGTGTGGGCCGCCATACGTCGGACGGCAAGTATCGTTGCTTGTGCCATTTGACATCCAATGGTTATCCCAGTTACGATTTGCATCTGCCCCAAAACATGTTTCACCGTGTGGTGTTCGCGTTTTTCGCCATAATCTATCACTTGTGTGCGTGTACTCGTAACCATCTGGATTGACGACCGGTACAATATACCAATCATAATTTTCAGCAATGTTGCGAACTGATTTGTCTTGATTTTTCATCAGCTCGTTTATTAAATATGTTACAGTTGCCGGGGTTATCCATTCCCGTGCATGTATTCCGCTCTCAATAAATATTCCAGGATTGTCGGTTTTATGTGAAATTTTAACACCTAATATTTCGCGCCCCTCATAACTCTCCCCAATGTTAATTAAACTAACCGTTTCACTATTATCTTCTGCTAATTTACGCATCCAATCGTAAATCTTCTCTAACCGATAATATTCGAGCCAATTAAGTTCACCTCCGCTTCGTTTCAATTGCCGATTGCGTTCCTCATCGATATCGTGCTGTACATTGTGATCAAGAATTTTATATTGAAAATCATCTCGTTTTAATATTGCTGTGAAATCGGGTAGCTTATGGGGCGCTACAATTATCAAAGCTTCACGCTCGACAACTTTTGGGTGCTCAACGAATATAAAACTATCACTTTGCGCTTCAATTGCGCTTAAAATATTAACTTGTTTATCGGTTTTCGGTTCAACACTAAATAATTTATAGTGATCGTAGCGAGTAAGATCGCCACACACAGTCGAATGATTGAACACTAATAAGGTTGTTATTAAAACAATGCAGAGTTTTTTAATCACCATATTATTACGAATGTGCGAACGATCCACCTTCGAATTATAAATACTTTTTTTTAATAATGAGGTGAATGAAGCAAATGTTTACTTTTATACCGAAAACCATGGTGCATTTGATTAACCCTTTGACAAATATCAGATTATATTGGTTACCAACCTTATGTAAATTACAAATTTCTGTGTTACTACAGTGTTAACCCATTTAGAACTTATTTTATCTGTTATTGGTGGTGCTGTTATACAAAAAAAAAAATTTGCTTTAATATGAGACCACCATTATCAATGAACATGTTGTTAGCTTTCTAATTGCTTATCAATTAGCATTAGATATTCTTTTATTATTTCATATTACGAAATGATCATTTTTAATTTTAAGTTCATGTCGGCAATAAATTTTAGGTTGGGTTTTGTTATCGCAAGAATGGGTTACTTGGTCTTGAGGTGGCATCAATTCCTTTAAAAACGGTTTCTTCTTTTATGTGATACGTGTAGTAATAATTCGCTAATACGTATGCATTATGCTTTTGATAATGATATTGAACAAGTTGACAAAGAGACACAAAAAAGTAAATACAAAACGAGGCAGAACAATGCAATTCCAAGAGAACGTTACGGTACGCATTATTAACAGAATGACCAATAAAAATTTAACAATAATAAAATGTTAATAATTTGGGAAATTACTGCCATTAATTATATTAAGAATTAAAAGGAATATCTTTTGTCACAATTCTTCAAGATTTGTTGCAACACCGGAAATATGTTAAATAATATAAGAAGGTAATTGAGATAAATTGAATTCCACATCAGAATCATCTGCGGATGAGGGAAATTCCGGCTCTATTCTTTTAGAAGCATGCGAATTACTTTTAAATTTCTCTTTCTCTCTCTAGCTTTCACAAATCCTACAGAAATTCATAAAATAATATTACACATATACAATTTACAATATTTACTAATTTCTTATGGTTATGTTTTAATGTGGTTTTTATGGTTCACCCTTCTAATTTTGTGGAAACTGTCAAATGGGTCTAGTATATCTCAAATAGTAACACACGTGCCACGTTACCATAAATCGGCTAAATACTAGATGAGTGTGAAATGCATTATAAAATGCTGGAAACTACGAATAGAGGAGACTAAACCCAAGGTGGCAGCTCTAATACTAAAGAAAATCCACCGCATTGCAGGTCGAAGATATTGTTACGAATTTGTAATGTCAAATCCGGTTCGTATCCCTTGATTGTGAATACAGCTGAAAATTTGACAATAATTCCAGTATTTTAAACATTTACGCCTTTACATACACCCTATTAAATTTAGCCATAAGTTTCCAGCCGAAAAATGGTTATGCAGATAATGTCTCTGCTATCTCGACGGATTTTTTTTTTATAGTCGAAAGATATATTACTTGTATAAATCATATAATATAACTTTGGTTTTTTCTATTTATAGATATAAATTTGGTCAATAAAAATCAATTATCTCCTCAAACAAAATGCAATAAAACGGATTTTATTTTATTCTGAAAGAACCATATTCTACAATACAAAATGGCAAAATCAACCTTGTTAAAGTTAGCCGATAGTTTTCAGCCGAAAGATAATGCAGATAGTGTCTTGACTATTTTTAAACTCTATACCCTCGCTCCTCTCGATTTTTAAATTCCTTTAAACTGAAATGATTTCTCCTTCACCCGAATGATGTAACCCGATCCTAAATTCTCCTAAATTCGAGTTCATGACTGATTTTTGCTGTATTCAAGACACTATCTGCATTATCTTTCGGCTGGAAACTTTCGGCTAACTTTATACTGTTAAAGTTAGCCGACCCGCTACAGCCGAATAATGTCGATAATGCAGATTCGGCTGTGACGATTAAAGCACCAGCCGAAAAATGTCGCTAATGCAGATTTGGCTATAATAACAGAATTGTAGCAGCCGCAAATGTCGATAATGCAGATGCAAAACAACTTGTCTGTCAAAGTCGGCAAGGCAGATTCATATACATAAGCTGTATTTTGTTGAGAAATAAAACTTTTTTGCTTTAGCTGAATCAGCGTTATTCAGCTATTTCAACTAATGCAAATCTGCATTATCATCCAGCCAAAGCAAAATTCTAAAATGCTTTAGTTTTTGCTTTAGCCATGGTGGTGTTGTTGTAATTGTCTCAACAAAATACGCCGATAGTCAGCCGAAAAATGTCGATAAAGCAGATAAATAATTTGGGTGATAAACAGTAATTTCATTTAAAGTCAAAAATATTTATTTCGATTTATATTACTCTAAATTAAATTTTTTTATTAAATGCATTAAAACTATAATAAAAAACTATTTTGTTACTGACAAAACTAAATGGCACATATCAAGCAAAACAAACTTCAAAAATTTCAGGTCGATTTCCATGTGGAGTCCGGGAAAACTCAATTGAATATATCGCACACACAAAATTTGAAAATTTCTAAAAATTGACCGTTTAAAGTGTCATGGCTGGAAATAGATTCAAATGAAAGGTCTTATTGATGATCATACCTGGAAATAATTTCAGGTCGATTTCTATGTTGGAAGTCCGGGAAAACTCGATTGAATATATCGCACACACAAAATTTGAAAATTTCTAAAAATTGACCGTTTAAAGTGTCATGGCTGGAAATAGATTCAAATGAAAGGTCTTATTGATGATCATACCTGGAAAAAATTTCAGATCGATTTCTATATTGGAAGCCAGGGAAACCAATGACGTCTGTTGTCTTTATCAGTTCTTTATGTTTAAAGTTGCGTCAGCAATTGATGTTTGATTCTTGGCTATCATCAAAAGGTGTTGTTGATTTAGTTTAACCTTTTGTATTTCTTCTTCATAGTGCTTTGCATCCCGGTCATCTAGGACTCCAAATAGGTCACTTGCCAAATTGCTGACGATATTTAGGATCTTCTCCTTTTTCTGTAATGAAGTATTGTGTTGCCAGATTTCTGTATGCTAGCAAATCTGATTAGTAGGAAGTGAGGTTGAAGTAAACTACTATTTTCCACTGCTGATTGGTGAATCGGAGATTTCCTAAATTTTCTAGATACAGTCCAGGTTGATGACTAAGAGTGGTGATGTTGTACATCAGCTGTTCGGCCGAGGATACTGGACTTGGCAGTGTAGTGATCACCACTAAATATAGTAGAAGTAATGGTAGAACTATGAGATTGGTGGCTTTAGAAACCTTGGTACGGGAGTCATTCGCTGGCTTATTTTGCGACTTTTCGGTGTCGAACGGTATGCAGACTTACTTTGGTAATGGGTCTTTTGATATGGAACCATTCCCTCCTTTTACTGTGACTACTCTAGTCAAACCATCACCACCAGGATGTATAGATCAATGATCCTTCCCAAAGGCCAGTTTGTTGGCGGTACGTTGTTGTCTTTTATTAAGACAATGTCGTCTACTTTAAACATTTTCATTCAAGATGTTCGATTCTAGGATAGTTATTAGTGACTCACTAACTAAAAATGTGCCGGTGTTAATATCAACGCATTTGGATCAGATAAAACTGGTGTAAGTGGCCTTGAATTGAGGCATACTTCCATCTGCGATGTAACCGTTGCTAACTCTTCATATGTGAGGGTTGTGTCTCCAATTACCCGTTTTAGATGGAATTTTAGAAATTTCACTGCTGCTTCCCATAGTCCTCGAAAGTATGATGCAGACGGTGGTATGAAGTGCCACTGAATCCCAATCTTAACGTAAATCCACCGCAATTCAGTAAATCAATGGTTTGTTTTTGGCTGATTAAGGCTTATTCCCGTGTGTTTTGCCCAGAAATTAGGTCATCCACGTAGAAATCATTTAAAACTACGTTGAACGCTATAGGATAGTTTGGTTGTTCATCGATGGCCAGCTGTCGTTGTGACTTCACCGCTTACTAAGTTGCTGCTGCTGTTTCATGTGTGACGGTGGTCAGCTTAAACTCCTGAATTTCTTATTGCGGAGACTCTCTCCATAAAATACGTTGATAGTTCTGATCATCTACATCAACTGCGATTTGTCTGAACATTTATGCTTCCACCAACTTAACAGTACGGATAATAAATCCTGATGAAGAGTAGGATTCGTCAACATTACGTCGTTTAGAGCATGCCAGTGGGTTGGCATAATATAATTTTCACCCAGATTTGAGACGTTTGTGATTGGCCGCGAATATTTTTGTCACACTCTAGTTCTTCTTTGGTGAATGCTCGTTTACGTGGCACCTCCTCTATTTCCCAAAAGCTTCTCGGCTGTTTATCTATATCAACTGCTTTTGTTGCCATTGATTTCATTACTGTTGAATTGTGACAATCAACTGATTCACGGCCTAGGAATATCCAGCCTAGTTTTCGTTGTTGGGCTATCGGTTCGTCGGATGATGCCTTTGCTATATTACTCATTAAAATTTCTCCATAATAGTCCGCACCCAATAATAAGTCGATTGGGCCACAACTGTAAATTGTTGGATCAACCCACGTCAGATTTTTTTTGTGTTTTCAATTCCATGGGTCTAGAGACTGCTCCGGCATATCTCGCGTTATATTTCTTAATATTAATGGTTTATGGCTAAGCAAAATTTGGATGGAAATCCTTGGCTTCAAGGTAAATTCAACTTTTGAGTTCGAAGAAAACGCTTTCACCAAGGCGGTTCCTAGTAAGATACATTTGCGATTCCATGCATGTGTTACTTGTACATTTGTATTGACTGGTTTTATACTTTCTGGTGCAGATCACGAACTATTGTTACTATGTAGCAGGCTGTGATGTCAACCTCTGCATAATTCACAATTTATATTGCATGGGAGTTTGTGTTCTGGAAGCAAGCATGGTCGGCATACTGGTTTATAATATAGATTGTGCTCTCCCCAGCAAAGGTTGCATTTATCTGGTTTTCTGGCTACAGCAACATTTACAGTCTTAATAGATGAATTTGTTTGTTGGGTTACTTTCTTTTTTTATACGTTTTATTTTGGGATAGTGCCCCCATAGGAAACTTACTTGTAGAAAGGCTAAAAAATCTTTGACTGTTTGAAGTTCCTCCGGGTTCTTCAATGACGTTTCGTATGTGATGAGTTTCCCTGTCCAGTTTTCTTATTAGGATGTTCAACAAGATAGCATCCCAAGAATCTGTATTTATTCCTTGGTTCTTGACGGGATGCAAACATTCCAGTGCATTATCATGTAATAGCTTTAGATCATGAGCGGATTCTGATGATATATTTGGTAGTTCTAAAATTGTGTTGATGTAATTATTGGCGAGAAGCCGTTTATCCTCGTATCTGGAGCATAAAATATTCCAAGCTGTGGAATAGTTCTCTTGTGATATATTCAAGTGTTTAATGAGCTTGGCTGGATCTCCTCCTATTACTGATAATAGGTAATGCATCTTTTCTTCATTGGATAAATCATCATTGCAATGAATTTCTGTTGAAAAGATTTTGGAAGCTTGTCCATTGTTTGTAATCCCCATAGAAGTGTGGTATTTCAATCCTCGGAAGCTTGGTATTGGACCTTTTATGATTTTATTTCGGAGAATCTTTGTTGGCAAATTTTTCTATTTGATGTTGAAGATAGATGATTGTAAACACATAATCTTGCTGTAGGTTCTCGTATGGTTCTTGGCTAAAGTATTCGTTGTCCAGCTCTCCATCAATTGCATTTCAATAATCTCTTCGTGATTGTTGGTAAGAGAGATCCATAAGTCGGTTAGTAGTTTGATATTCAACTCGTAATACGTTCTTGTGTAATTAAAAATTTATTTTTGAGCCAATAATAACTATTTTAATAAAGTTGTTAATGGTTTAGGGTTCGTTTTTTATTTTAAATAAAATAAAACAATTTATTGACTGAGCTTACGACGTTTCATCGACATCATTTTCAAAGTTAATGCACGTTCTTGAGTGCTGTACCGCATCCTTGATTTGATGTATGGTTTTAATACTTGTTTGGAATATTTTAGTCTTGCGTGTTGTATTTTATAGCGCCTCTGCTGTTGTTGATCGTCTACTTGAACCACCTTTGGATTAGGTTCGCCTGGTTGTAGCTCATCTGATAGTACATATGATGAAGCATCTGCGACGTGTTTGTCCCAATCCGGCTTTTCTTCATCTCCTGCTGTATTTTTCCTGGGTTCCAGTAGTATTTTTTTTGTTTCCTCGAACGCTTGTTTTTCTGGCAGCTCCATCTTTTTTAACGTTTGTGTTTAATTGATTTATCAATTTACCGGTTTGTGTTTGTTCACACAAAGCTTTTACGGTATCTCTAAGCGGTGTTCTTTAATATTTCAGGCTTACCACTGATGAGGGCTCACAAATAGATTAAATGGTTTTTGTTTTACAACTGATGAGAAGACAGATTTTTTCAAATCAATAATAGCATCCGTTCGAAACTGAAGAATCACAACATCTTATACATGTTTGCCATCTATTAAACTGTCAATGGGTTTGATAGAGAGATTTTTTTTACTATTTTTCTAGGATTTTCAATTTTTCTTCGGCAATTTTGTTTATGTTCAATTTTGACGGCAATTTTGTTTATTTACGTAGCGATCACGATAAAAATGAGCCTCGTGGCTCAGAATGATTTTCTTGAAAAAATTAGATCATTTTTGTGTTAAATGTGAATGGTCTGCTGGCTAATTAATTCTTGTGCAAAATACGGTGCGTTTGTGCCATGACCAATTCTTGTGAACGTTTTGCAATGGATAAATCAGGATTTCCTGTCACATTTGCAGGTACAGGATGTAATCAGCAGTTGGGAATGAAACCGCCGATAAGGGGATACTATCTATGGACTCTGAAATATTGTATGAAAAGAAACGCGTTACTAATCAATTGAGCGATCTTTATTTATTTATTGATCGACATAACAATTTTGATATAGAGAGAATTCTTCCATTAGCCATAAAAATGTAAACGGATGTAAACTTACTCCCAACTGCTTTTAATATCATTTTCCCTAAATTGAGCTAAGGATTTTTTTAAATCTCGTCACTTTTGAAAATTTTTTGAAAATTAATTCTTTTGTTACTAAAACTATTGATAACTAATAAGTAATGTAATCAAACAACCTCGGGAAGATTAGCTAAATTAAAAACCTGGTGTGTAACGATACATTTTTCTTTGATTTTTTTTTTTTTTTTTTTTTACATTTTCGTTAGTGGTTCTGATTGAATGGATCATCATGGTTGGTATCGGTAAATTTAATTGAATTATAATCACATTTGTTGTTATTGTTTAATTGCAATAAAGAAGCAGCAATATTTATTTACTTTTAATTTTTTTTTTCCAATAAGATTTTTTTTTGGTGGTCATTCAGGGGAATACCAATTTTTATTTATTTTTGGGTTTGTACTTCTTATCGATGCACCGTGCCATCTAGACTTTGTTAGAAAACATAACTTAAAATTTCATTAGGGTGATAACAAAAAAACTGCAGAATAATATGGGGTGAGCTCATTAAGCAAAATAATTCCAGTTCAGTGCCTGGAAATGAACTATATATAAGTCGCGTCAAAAAAAAACTTAGGTCTCTTGGATCGATTACTGGAAGAAAGAAGATCGCAGCATACCCGGACATATCCAGTTGAACGTGTAGAAATAGGCCGGCACACAGAGACGCACACGAAAACAACGTCATCGAGGGATAAGATGGCTGTATGGATAAATTAGTGTGGTATGTAACAAAAGTGTACCAGGTTGGTGAATTATAATTTTTTTTTTTGGATAAATTTTTTTTTTACGTACGTACGTTTTGGTGAAAAAAAAAACAAAGAAAAGTACAATCATAATACGAAACTGTGACTATTCCGAATAGTATTTTTTTTATGTGTGTGTGCGCGAGTGGCAGTGGAAAAAAAAAACGTATTGACATTCTAAACCAAGTCATAGACGTTGAAAGGTGGTTTGTGCCGGAGTATTAATCAAGAATAGTGCCTACCCGAGGCATTTACGTGAAGAGCGTTAATGGACCTTCCGGTATAGTAGAAGCGCAATAGGCGTAGTACTAAGATTCAAGACCAAACGCTAAATTGAATTTTTGTGAGGTGAGCCATCACATTTATTTTGTTAATTTTTCAGTTCATCGTTTCAAAACAATTTTTTTTCAACCCACCCCAGAGCGGATCGCTTTTGTAGCTTAGCCGGAGCCTAAGTAGTGTGTCGATGTCATGGCGCCCAAATAAAATAAATAAAACAAACTTCAGGTGACATCAACAGAAATTGTTTTGGAATAATTTATAGTGTGTTGAGTTTTTTTTATAACTTTAATTTCCTTTTGCTTTTCAGTTAAAAGTTTTTTTTTGTGATGGTTCTAACTCATTGTGTTTTTTTACCTTAGAGCCAAGATGACAAGAACACGATCCAGATGAGGATTCTTTCAATCGGAATCACCATGGAGATTTAATTGTATTTATATATACATATCGCTGATATTCGTCATTTATCTTTTTTCGGAGAATTTTTTTTATTAATCATAAAAAATTTTTTTTTTATATATTTTCTTTTCTTTTCTTTTTTTTGTGTATAAAAATAAATATTCGGTTTTATAATGTTTTTGGAGAAATTAATTTTCTTTTATTTTTTTGGTTTTCGGTTTATGAGAAATAAGTAGTCTCTAAATTTTTTTTTTGTTATTGTTTTTGTGGTTGTTCAGGACACGCTACATAATTTGGCGCCCAACGTGGGGCACGATAGGATTGTATTAGTGAATCGTAAAATATTTTTTTATTTTTTTTTTGGTAAAGTTTAGGATTGTTTGAACATCCAAATTTTTAATTTAACAAAAAAATAAAACCTTTGATTTTAAACGATTTAAGCTTTAATAATAATTTTTCGTAGACAAAAATACCAGATACAAACATGAACGCAGATTACTTAAGTCCCGATGAACTAACCTACGAATTGTCAATTCGTAAAGCTGGAGAATACACAGACATCAATCAGGCTAGAAGACAATTGAGAACTGATCTGCGACGGGAAGCAAGAGGAGAGGATATAGTACCTCGGACATGCACAGTGGATACTAGTGTAGAGTACCAGAGCTGCAAATCAAAATATGCTGATTTAACGAGAGTACCGATGAAGGTAAGAACTGAGCAAGGTAAGAAATACAACACCAAATTCCTACATTTATTGTTGCGTCTGGAACGCCTTAACAGCGTCCTATCTGATTCTACTTTTAAGAATGAAGTAATTTCCATGATACAATCGATCCGTCCTTACATAGATACGAACATACAAATTTCAGGTCAGGAGGAATCCGAGCCTACCAAAACAGTTAATACTCAAGCTGACAGGAATTTAAGTTCAAAGCTTGAAGAAGCTTTGAACATAATTCGGAGTCTTAGCCTGAATACTGATAAAAATCGGTCTCGTTTGGGAAGTACGCGAAAGTCTTCCGTTTCTTCATCCACTCCAACGAGGTGTTCATCAGATTCCGACTCATTGGGAGGTAGGAGCATAAACGGCGAACAACGGGAAGTAATCCCACCTCAAGGTCGTTCGACTGCATTGGGCAGAACTAAGGTCGGGTATCATAAATTAACGAATCCCATTCATAAGGGGAACGTTACATTTAAAGGCGACGGAAGTTCTTCGTTACTCGATTTCTTATCACAGATCAAATTATTGTCTAATGCAGAGCGAGTTTCAGATGAACATTTGTTACGATCTGCCTTTTATCTTTTTGACGGTCCAGCTAGATTATGGTATAGGGCAAATTATACAAAATTCCGAACCTGGTTATCGTTGGTCAATGCATTAAAGAGCGAATTTCTTACTGAGGACCACGACGTCTGGTTACTACGCGAAATCGACCAGAGATACCAAGAGAAGGGTGAAAGTTTCTTTCTGTACTTAGCTCAAATTGAATTGCTTTACCAAAATTTGGTCGAAGCAATTCCAGAGCAAACAAGGTTAAAGACGATTATTCGAAATTTACACCCGTCTTACTTAGAAAAATTTCCCGGTAAAATAATTAGATCTATCAATCAATTGAAGTCTATATGTAAAAACATTGAAGATTTAAAATATAATCTTGGAAAACGGGTAACAGTTTCTCGTGAACCTAACCCAAGACGTCCAAATCTTAGGCCGGAGAAAGCACGAAAAATTTACAGCTTGGCTGAGGTTAAAACTGAGGAGAGGAACAAGTTCGATTCATCAACGGAATTAGAAAATTCCGAAAATGCGAATGAACCTTTGGACCTAAATCAAGAACACAATGTGTGTCGAGTTGATAATACAAAATTGTCGAAATTAATGAAATGTTGGAATTGTCGTAAAGATGGTCATTCATATTACCAATGCAAAACACCTAAAACTAAAATATTTTGTTTTCGTTGTGGAAAGGATGGATTCATTTCCAGTCTTTGTCCGAATTGCGTTCCACCGCAGGAAAAAAACCAGTAAATATGGTTGGCATTGGGAGTCAGTGAAAGATTTCAAAGCTAATCATGACACTTGATTTTACATTAAATTCATTGTTTTTGGTTAAATCGTTTAAAATTGAATTAGCAAGATGTTCAAAGTTCAAACAATCATTAGTCAGTAAATTAAATTTAATATTTTTATTTTAGTTATTAATTTTGCAATTATTCTTTAAGGTGGTCAGTTGAAATAAAAATTTATTTCGCTATGGACAGTATAAAAGTTCCACTGTCACAAAAACTAACAATATTCTTAGTTTAAACAAAAAGTCAGTCAATATGTGTGTTTTCTCAAACCCGGTTTTATAGTAAGATGTATTTTCTGATTTGTATAGAAGTCAATTCGAATTTTGTATTATATTTGTTCAGTTTTCAGAATGAATTCTACCAACAACATAGGTAGATAAATATAAAATGGAGGAAAAATTTTTTGTTTTTGTTGTTTTGGCCGATCAATAGTGCCAGGTGGATCAGAAAAATCCATGTTGTTATTTAGTTTTGTTATTTAGGAGAAAGATTTTTTTTTGGCCGATTAATAGTGCTAGTTTTCTTCTAAATAATGTTTTCAGCCTTTACTAGAATTCTTACATTCAGTAAAGTGACGTTAATCGTTGGTTTCCTTTCTTTAGTTTCTTTATTTAAAACTATAGATTGAAACTATTTTTTTTGTGGCTAAGTATTTGAGCTTGAGCCGTGAGATTGTAAGAGATCTCAAATAATTATTCTGTTTTTTTTTGTAATGGGTAACTATATAAGAAGAGTAGTCTTCGAATTGTGTATACAGATGCATTTCGGATTGACGTCGGGAACTTATAATTTCAAGGTTTTGAGAAAAACAATTTTTTTTGTATATATAAGATTTTTAGGGTATAGTTAATTTAAGGTTAAAAAGAAAAAAAAATTTAATCAAATTATACTTTTAATTTGATTAAATTTTTTTTTATTGCACTTGGAGTGTATATGTAACGATACATTTTTCTTTGATTTTTTTTTTTTTTTTTTTTTTACATTTTCGTTAGTGGTTCTGATTGAATGGATCATCATGGTTGGTATCGGTAAATTTAATTGAATTATAATCACATTTGTTGTTATTGTTTAATTGCAATAAAGAAGCAACAATATTTATTTACTTTTAATTTTTTTTTTCCAATAAGATTTTTTTTTGGTGGTCATTCAGGGGAATACCAATTTTTATTTTTTTTTGGGTTTGTACTTCTTATCGATGCACCGTGCCATCTAGACTTTGTTAGAAAACATAACTTAAAATTTCATTAGGGTGATAACAAAAAAACTGCAGAATAATATGGGGTGAGCTCATTAAGCAAAATAATTCCAGTTCAGTGCCTGGAAATGAACTATATATAAGTCGCGTCAAAAAAAAACTTAGGTCTCTTGGATCGATTACTGGAAGAAAGAAGATCGCAGCATACCCGGACATATCCAGTTGAACGTGTAGAAATAGGCCGGCACACAGAGACGCACACGAAAACAACGTCATCGAGGGATAAGATGGCTGTATGGATAAATTAGTGTGGTATGTAACAAAAGTGTACCAGGTTGGTGAATTATAATTTTTTTTTTTGGATAAATTTTTTTTTTACGTACGTACGTTTTGGTGAAAAAAAAAACAAAGAAAAGTACAATCATAATACGAAACTGTGACTATTCCGAATAGTATTTTTTTTATGTGTGTGTGCGCGAGTGGCAGTGGAAAAAAAACGTATTGACATTCTAAACCAAGTCATAGACGTTGAAAGGTGGTTTGTGCCGGAGTATTAATCAAGAATAGTGCCTACCCGAGGCATTTACGTGAAGAGCGTTAATGGACCTTCCGGTATAGTAGAAGCGCAATAGGCGTAGTACTAAGATTCAAGACCAAACGCTAAATTGAATTTTTGTGAGGTGAGCCATCACATTTATTTTGTTAATTTTTCAGTTCATCGTTTCAAAACAATTTTTTTTCAACCCACCCCAGAGCGGATCGCTTTTGTAGCTTAGCCGGAGCCTAAGTAGTGTGTCGATGTCATGGCGCCCAAATAAAATAAATAAAACAAACTTCAGGTGACATCAACAAAAATTGTTTTGGAATAATTTATAGTGTGTTGAGTTTTTTTTATAACTTTAATTTCCTTTTGCTTTTCAGTTAAAAGTTTTTTTTTGTGATGGTTCTAACTCATTGTGTTTTTTTACCTTAGAGCCAAGATGACAAGAACACGATCCAGATGAGGATTCTTTCAATCGGAATCACCATGGAGATTTAATTGTATTTATATATACATATCGCTGATATTCGTCATTTATCTTTTTTCGGAGAATTTTTTTTATTAATCATAAAAAAATTTTTTTTTATATATTTTCTTTTCTTTTCTTTTTTTTGTGTATAAAAATAAATATTCGGTTTTATAATGTTTTTGGAGAAATTAATTTTCTTTTATTTTTTTTGGTTTTCGGTTTATGAGAAATAAGTAGTCTCTAAATTTTTTTTTTGTTATTGTTTTTGTGGTTGTTCAGGACACGCTACAGGTGGTTAATTGTGGAATTAATGATCACTTTAGTTTAGTCGACAATTTAGTCAAAATTTCCGATGTCAAGCACTTACAAGGAAGGGTCTCCAGGTGTCCGGCTCCGATTTCGATGAAACTTTAATATGTTGTAGAGGAGTGGAAAATAAGTGACACGTATTTTTTTTAAGTGCTCAATCCCCTTCTAAGGGGGTGAAAACCGCCCTTGAAGTTAGGGGTAAAAAAGTGACTTTCGATAATTTTCCTCAAAAAACATGAAAAAATCTGCAAGTTTTTTATTCCAAAATAGGTATTTTAGAAACTTACATTATATATTATTTTATCAAGAATTTTGGTACTACCTAGGGGGTGAAACTACCCCTAGGAAGGGGTTGAAAAATCAAAAAAACTGTTTAAAAACCCAAATTGATGCGAAAAATTCTGGAAAAAATTTATATTACTCCATAACAAAAATAAGGTTGACGTGTTCGAGGGTTTTTCGAAACCACCCTTTCTTAGAGGGTTAACCACCCCTAGAGACGATTCTGGAAATTCGCTCAGGACATCTGATTTTTTCGACTGAAAGTTCTTTGTCCTCCTCAATTATGATCATTAACATAGATTCTTACCGATATCATTGATGTTTAGGAGTGAAACATCCCCTAACGGGGGTGAAATTTGTAAAAATTGTTAAAAATTCCAAGAAAATATCGCAATTTGGTGGAATAATTCTAGAAAAAATATATAAGATCGCGAAATTGGGATAAAGGTTTGCACGTTCAAAAATTTCATGAATCATCCGCTTTGAATGGTTTCAACCGCACTTGAATTTGGGGGTGTAAGAGCGACTCTCCATAATTTTCCCTACAAAACATGAAAAAATCTTAAAGTTTTTTACTATGAAATACGTATCTCGGAAAGTCAAGATTTTTATTATTTGTTCAAAAATTTTGGAAATCCCGGGATGAAACAACTCCTAGGAGGGGGTTGAAAATCAAAAAACTTGCATAAAATACCAATTTGATGCGGGAAATAGTGGTCACCTGGAGACCCTTCCTTGTTAGTAAAATGGTGAATTTAAACATTCGACGTTCCTTCACAAGACGGCAATTATAACGTGATTTTGGAATTTATAAATCCATCCCTTATTTCTGCCTTCTTTAGAATGAATTAATACCATTAGGGAATTCTTAACGCAAACAAAATTTTTTAACGCCTTTCTACTGAAGAAGCTTAAGAATGCTGTAAAATTTTTCCGTTATAATTACCGATGTAAAATTTACGTACCATTGGGTTTTATCGAATAAATTATAAAATGCGCCAACGAAAATTCTCTCTTATATATAGAGAATTCTATCGTTTTGGGCAGTTTAAAATCTATAAAGAACATATGGAAAGTCTAGTCGCAGTTACAGTATTCAGAATCGATTCAATAATACACGAAGTCATATAGCAAATAGCGGAAGCACAGCAAACAAATGACGAATAAAGTAATCTTATGGAGACGAACGAAAGCTTGAAATTCGTGTAAATTGCATTAGCTTTAAATTCAGATTTGAGTATCTATTGCGACGTTTCGACCGTCAAAAATCGACTTTACATGCCACGAGAATTGTTATGAATTAGGTTTTCATAACTTCGTAAAAGCCGTGTTGGAACAATTTATTTGGATCAGCATCAATATTGTTATTAAGAAATGCGGCCTAATGTTGTCTGTCAGGCCAAATATCAAGACTTTCTCGTGCCCACGTGCTTGTATATTGCAGGTGCCTTCGATAACGTTTCGTTTTCTATCATTATATCGATGCCTCCACTAATTTTGGCATTGACCAAACCATCGTTCCATGGATTGAATTTCTCATGTCTCGCATTGAAGAGGTCGAGCTGGATTGTAGTTCAGTTTCTGTTAAAGACTCCGAAGATTGCCCCCAGGAGATATTTTGCCACTTGACTTACTTGTTAAAACCAATCTTGATGTATTACTCAGAGCTACGGTGATAATCTGATCATCACTGTTTCAGGTAGACACTTAACAATCCTATCTGACTTAAAGCAGCACGTTTTACAGGTTGTAGAGATGTGGTGCTGTGAGACGGGTTTGCGTGTTAATTCATCTAAGATCGTCAGTAAACTGAAACTTTCATTTTTCAAGGTAAACTTCAAAAAGCTACAGCCATGTTTTGGCAATGTAGAGGAGCATGTATGAGAAGTCCTGGGATTTTACTCCTAAAATGCTGATGTTTATTTACAAATCGTTGGTCTTACCTATTCCATCTTACGGTACAGTTGTTTCGTGACCCGTGGTAAAGTAGCACCGATTTAGCTAAACTTAACAGTCTGTACGGTAATAATAATCGTCCCAATAAAATTATGGACTCTGACTCTGACTCTTTGGGTTGATAACACTTGGTGTACAACTTAACCACTCGACCACCACGTGACATGCTTGAGTAGAGTACAATTCGTAACAATATTATATAAATTCAGAGACATCTAGTTATCAGCACTGTTATTAAGATTTTTAGAATCTTATTTTCAAATTCTAATCATCCATATTATCATTAGAGTTTCTCATTATATTGATAAATCAGACTCAGATCTTTTGAAAGTCTATTGGTTGTAAGGGTAAAAAGGGTCTACAATGGTGGCAGCAACAGCATTTCTTATCTGACTCCATTTTTGAATTTATAAATGCCAAATATATTTCTTTCTATTTTAAATTATTACTATATTTTAAAAATAGTCACTTATTTAATTTTGTGTGTGTTTAGAACCCTTGAATGCTTATTACCAATACTCGTTCTATTCTGTCGTACTTTTTTGTGTTTTGTAATTTTCGCTTGATTATTTACTGTTTTTAAACATGAAAACTAGAATTTAAAAATAACTTTCTAAAAATCTTAATAACAGTGCTGGCAACTAGATGTCTCTGAGTTTATATAATATGTTACGACTTACGAATTGTACTCTACTCAAACAAGTCACTTGATGCTCTAGTGGTTAAGGTGTATACCACTAAGTGTTATCAAATTGGGCAGTGTTCGGAAACTGTTCGGCATTAAATCGAATGTATTAGTTGACCCCTTGCTTTAACAGCATTTAAGTATGGTAATTTATTCATGACTGCTAATTTTTTTTTTTATTTTTTTATTTTATTTTTTTATTGGTAACTATGCGATATGTTTTGGGGCTCGGGGCTTACCCTGCTCTTCCGCGGTTTTGCTTTTTACGTCCTTACTTTAAGCCTTTCGGCCAGCTCGAGGACGTACCGCTATAGGACCGATTTAAGACCATCTGCACATTGCAAGCTCCATGCCAGCCTATACTGGCATGGAAGATGGGTCGGCCCATGAGTTTTGCACACCTACAGGGGGTCATAGATGTGTTGGATTTCACCAAAGATCGTAATCTATTGATGAAATTTCACTTTGTATCTTGCCGCTATCGGGATTCGAACCCGGTACCTTTCGATCCAAACGGCAAAGCTTTAACCACTGTGCCATTTGGTCGGTAATATTACATATAGTTTCAACTTTCATAAACCAAACTTTGAACTCTATTGCTTGTACCAATTTTGATAAAATTTAAGCTTTTAATAACTTAAAGACTTGATATTGTATAAATGTTATCCAACCCGTATATATTTACTCGAATTATATGTAATTTAAGTTAACCTTAACATTACTTTAAAATTGTCTAGATAACATTACATGTGTACATACATATATAAAAGAGTTAGTAATCTTTGTAGTCGAATCTTGGCTAAACCAAAAAAAATAGTCATCATAACACTAACACTATATAACTAGTAAAACGAAAGCATAACAAAGAATTTCTTATGTTATCCATATTATAATTTCTGATAAGGGTGAATGAAAATAACTTTTGTCTCTTAAACATTTTTATTTTGTTGGTATTGCTGTTGTTGTTTGTGTACAGTGAATTTCCAATTTTCTTTTTTTTTTAAATTTTAGTTTAGTTTTATTTTTTTGTGTTTTTCATGATTCAGTAATTTTATTTTTCATTTAAATTAAATTTTTCAAATATTTGCCATTCCTCCACTATCGCATTGTTGGAATCAATCGAGTGGAAAATTCATGACAATTCCATAATTTAGTAAATATTAAATAAAATGTACGAGATGAACATTTCCAATTTTTTTTGTTTGTTAAATACAATAATGAAAATAACTATTAATTTATTTATGCTAAATACTTTTTTTTTCAAATTAAATAATTTTTCATGAAATTACGAAACTTCACCAAATTATTTCAGTTTATTTTATAATTTAAATTTGAAAGCCATGTTTTGGAATAATGGAAAGGATGAAAATTTGTTTGTCAAAAATACGTTTAATATACGGAAATTTATAGTGTCCAGTCCAAAGTATCGGACCAAGATTTTTCTTTGCTGAGCTTTTCTTAGCTTCTTAATTCAAAGAAACTAAATCAAAAAATAATGGTAAAATTTGAAAAACTTAACCAATAAAGCAATAAAATGTTTTAAACTAAAATTTCATGAACTATTTGATGGTCTAACTGGATACGAGATAATGAGCTTCAAGAAAATATCAAACTGAAATGCAAACGACTAATCGGACCAAATTTTTCCATTCCAATACATCATCAAATAACTTCATTGGTGCATCTTCTTTTTTATCTCTTCTAAAACAAAAATCGTAGCAGAAATACCTATCAATATGGAATTTGGTCAACTTTGGATAATGGATCAGAACGCGTATTTTGATCCTAAAATAATAACAGGAGAGAAGAATTACCGAAACGCAATATTGTAGAATATATGTGTTTTTGTATTAGTAACCGAAGCCGCTCACTATGGCACATTTCAAAACAGGATGTAATAAAACAGGACATCACAAAACAGTACATGGTACGAAACAGGACCGATTAAAACAGTACATCACAAAACAGTACATAGTACATTAAAGTACATGGTACAGAACAGGACCATTTAAAACAGTACAACACAAAACAGTACATGGTACACTAAAGTACATGGTACGGAACAGGACCGATTAAAACAGTACATCACAAAACAGTACATGGTACACTAAAGTACATGGTACGAAACAGGACCGATGAAAACAGTACACCACAAAACAGTACATGGTACGGAACAGTCAGGATATTTTTATCTTATCATATCGAAATCTGAAATGTTCATCTTTTAAAACATTGTTGGGTGAAGTTCAGAGGATTTTTTCAGCTTGATTTGTTAAATATTTTTTTATTGAATACGTTTAGTAATTAGTATCCTATCAAGTAGAGATTTGCCTTCACCTAGAGTAATTAGACAGTATACTATATAGAATTATAGTTGCTTTACGTTATAATAAAATATCCCTTCACCTAACAGTATATTATTTTGTAGTGTACCATGTACTGTACACATACACATGTCTGTGAAGTTAGCCCAGGATTTCATCCCAGAAAAATAAAAAAATGTCATCAGGCAACACTAAAACTGCATTATCATCCCAGCCCAGGATTTGTTAATAATTTATGTTAAATATGATTAAATATGTACAGTATCGAAAAAAAAATATTAAAATGTGCTATCCCAGAAAACAAAAAAAAATCAGTAAATTATACATAAAAAAAATTAAAAACTTTAATAATATACGTAGTAACTAAATAAAAGAAAAATATAAAACTTTATAATATTCGTACCGTTATAGCACCAATCTCAACATACGGATCGACTTGTGATTTTTATTGTGAATAGTGGTCACATTTAAGAGTCGATAGGGCTTGGTTTTGTTTCCGGAACTCATGGTTCCTGGGAACCATAAATTAAATTCAGTCATACTTGGGCCATACAGATAAGAGCCTATAACGCCAATCTCAACATGCAAATCAACTTGCGATTTTTAGAATAAGTAACAGTCATTATGGCAAGTCGATACAGACTGGTTCGATTTTCGGAACTCGTGGTTCCTGGGAACCATTAATAAAAAACTGGTTCTCATATATTGGGCCATACACATGTGGGCCTATAGCGCCAATCTCAACATACGGATCGACTTGGGATTTTTGTTGTGAATAAGGGTCATCATTACGAGTCGATACGACTTGCTTCATTTTCCGGAACTCGTGGTTCCTGGGAACCATAAATTAAATTCAGTCATACTTGGGCCATACAGATAAGAGCCTATAGCGCCAATCTCAACATGCAAATCAACTTGCGATTTTTAGAATAAGTAACAGTTATTATTGCAAGTCGATACAGGCCAGTTCGATTTCCGGAACTCGTGGTTCCTGGGAACCATTAATAAAAAACTGGTTCTCATATACTGGGCCATACACATATGGACCTATAGCGCCAATCTCAACATACGGATCGACTTGGGATTTTTATTGTGAATAAGGGTCATTATTACGAGTCGATACGACTTGCTTCATTTTCCGGAACTCGTGGTTCCTGGGAACCATAAATTAAATTCAGTCATACTTGGGCCATACAGATAAGAGCCTATAGCGCCAATCTCAACATGCAAATCAACTTGCGATTTTTAGAATAAGTAACAGTCATTATGGCAAGTCGATACAGGCCAGTTCGATTTCCGGAACTCGTGGTTCCTGGGAACCATTAATAAAAAACTGGTTCTCAAATATTGGGCCATACACATGTGGGCCTATAGCGCCAATCTCAACATACGGATCGACTTGGGATTTTTGTTGTGAATAAGAGTCATCATTACGAGTCGATACGACTTGCTTCATTTTCCGTAACTCGTGGTTCCTGGGAACCATAAATTAAATTCAGTCATACTTGGGCCATACAGATAAGAGCCTATAGCGCCAATCTCAACATGCAAATCAACTTGGGATTCTTAGAATAAGCAACAGTCATTATGGCAAGTCGATACAGACTGGTTCGATTTCCGGAACTCGTGGTTCCTGGGAACCATTAATAAAAAACTGGTTCTCATATACTGGGCCATACACATATGGACCTATAGCGCCAATCTCAACATATAGATCGACTCGGGATTTTTATTGTGAATAAGGGTCATCATTACGAGTCGATACAACTTGCTTCATTTTCCGGAACTCGTGGTTCCTGGGAATATGGTTCCCAGGAACCACGAGTTCCGGAAAATGAAGCAAGTTGTATCGACTCGTAATGATGACCCTTATTCACAATAAAAATCCCAAGTCGATCCATATGTTGAGATTGGCGCTATAGGTCCATATGTGTATGGCCCAGTATATGAGAACCAGTTTTTTATTAATGGTTCCCAGGAACCACGAGTTCCGGAAATCGAACCAGTCTGTATCGACTTGCCATAATGACTGTTGCTTATTCTAAGAATCCCAAGTTGATTTGCATGTTGAGATTGGCGCTATAGGCTCTTATCTGTATGGCCCAAGTATGACTGAATTTAATTTATGGTTCCCAGGAACCACGAGTTACAGAAAATGAAGCAAGTCGTATCGACTCGTAATGATGACCCTTATTCACAACAAAAATCCCAAGTCGATCCGTATGTTGAGATTGGCGCTATAGGCCCACATGTGTATGGCCCAGTATATGAGAATCAGTTTTTTATTAATGGTTCCCAGGAACCACGAGTTCCGGGAATCGAACCAGTTTGTATCGACTTGACATAATAATTGTTGATTATTCTAAAAATCTCAAGTTGATTTGCATGTTGAGATTGGCGCTATAGGCTCTTTTCTGTATGGGCCAAGTATGACTGAATTTAATTTATGATTCCCAGGAACCACGAGTTCCAGAAAATGAAGCAAGTCGTATCGACTCATAATGATGACCTTTATTCACAACAAGAATCCCAAGTCGATCCGTATGTTGAGATTGGCGCTATAGGCCCACATGTGTATGGCCCAATATATGAGAACCAGTTTTTTATTAATGGTTCCCAGGAACCACGAGTTCCGGAAATCGAACCAGTCTGTATCGACTTGCCATAATGACTGTTGCTTATTCTAGAAATCCCAAGTTGATTTGCATGTTGAGATTGGCGCTATAGGCTCTTATCTGTATGGCCCAAGTATGACTGAATTTAATTTATGGTTCCCAGGAACCACGAGTTCCGGAAAATGAAGCAAGTCGTATCGACTCGTAATGATGACCTTTATTTACAACAAGAATCCCAAGTCGATCCGTATGTTGAGATTGGCGCTATAGGCCCACATGCGTATGGCCCAGTATATGAGAACCAGTTTTTTATTAATGGTTCCCAGGAACCACGAGTTTCGGAAATCGAACCAGTCTGTATCGACTTGCCATAATGACTGTTGCTTATTCTAGAAATCCCAAGTTGATTTGCATGTTGATATTGGCGCTATAGGCACTTATCTGTATGGCCCAAGTATGACTGAATTTAATTTATGGTTCCCAGGAACCACGAGTTCCGGAAACAAAACCAAGCCCTATCGACTCCTAAATGTGACCACTATTCACAATAAAAAGCACAAGTAGGTCCGTATGTGTAGATTGGTGCTATAACGGTACGAATATTATAAAATTTTAAATTTTTCTTTTATTTAGTTACTACGTATATTATTATAATTTTTAATTTTTTTTTATGTATAATTTACTGATTTTTTTTGGTTTTCTGGGGTATGTATTCACATTTTATTTTTTTTTTGTTCGATGCTGTTTATATTTAATCATATTTAACATAAATTATTAACAAATCCTGGGCTGGGATGATAATGCAGTTTTAGTGTTGCCTGATGGCATTTTTTATTTTTCTGGGATGAAATCCTGGGCTAACTTCACAGACATCACATACACCTGTATACATACATCTCAATCGCTACTACTCGATTGTTGCGAAATATAACAAAAATATGAAACGGAAACAGTACAAATACATATGTGAGGTGTGCAAGACTTTTAATTCGTATTTTGAATTTGAATGTATAATATAATTTTGCTTTTAAGGAATGTAAATATATAGTATTAGTTATTTGGAACTTTCAAGGATATTGTATTCATCATAAAAAATTTGATAAGGAACACATCTTGATTTTATGACCCTCTAAAAAATATACCTACATTTTTTGGGAGTGAAAAATTGTTTTAAAAATTCATTTTAAAGACTGTTGTTGTATTTTTCTTAACAAATACAAAGTATCAGTTGATTTATTGTACAGTAGTAAGGGATGATACTTTATTAAAAAAAAAAAAATGGGCGAAGTAGAACCAAAACATCGGCTTTATAACACAATGTTTTTTTTTTACCCTAACATTTTTTTTACCTGATTATAAATGCTCACTTGTCGTCAACATTTTTATATAAATGATATGATTTACAATAAGAAAATTAACTTCGCCTAACACTATATGTATAACATTATTTTAATTTAAATCGCTAATACTCGATTGTTGCAAAATAGATCAAAAATTTAAATAAATTTATAAATAAATATATAAATAATACATTTATTTTATTTATATATATATATATTTAAATTTTTGATCTATTTTGCAACAATAAATAAAACTTAAACAATTTTTTGGAAATAAAAACCTGCAAGATTAAATTACTAAAATCGTAAAATTGACTTAACTATTTTGTGGTGTTCTCTTTTAATACGTACTGTTTTGCGATGTACTCTTCAGTGCCATGTACTTTAGTGTACCATGTACTGTTTTAATCGGTCCTGTTCCGTACCATGTACTGTAGTGTACCATGTACTGTTTTGTGATGTACTGTTTTAATCGGTCCTGTTTCGTACCATGTACTGTAGTGTACCATGTACTGTTTTGTGATGTACTGTTTTAATCGGTCCTCTTTCGTACCATGTACTGTAGTGTACCATGTACTGTTTTGTGATATCCTGTTTTGTAACATCCTGTTTTAGCACATCCTGTTGTGAAATGTGTCGTTTCGTATGGGACCCATTAGTAACAAGCAAATTTGTTCGGACGTAACGCCACACCATTCGCAATGTTTTTATTTTAGGTTAATAATTTTATATTTTGTAAATTTTCAAATTTTATAATTTATAAAAAAAAACAATTGTAAAACATTTCGTGTTCAATAAAACGACACGTATAAAATAAATTCACTTTCCTCGAAATTTAGCATAATTTTGCTTTTGTCAAATTATGCTAAATTTTGAGGAAAGTGAATTTATTTTTTACGTGTCGTTTTATTGAACACGAAATGTTTTACAATTGTTTTTTTTTTTTATAAAATATAAAATTTGTTAATTTACAAAATATAAAATTATTAACCTAAAATAAAAACATTGCGAATGGTGTGGCGTTACGTCCGAACAAATTTGTTCCCCATCTAGATACCATGAGAAAATGTCACAAAACAGGAGTGGAAGCACCAAAAATTTGAACCGATTCCGTTCGATAAATTTTGAAGCATATGGTCACAAAAACAACATGCATGCGTAACAAATGACAGCACACTTATTCAAAATTGTGTATAATACGTCGTATACGTATACACAAATTTGTGGTTTCGTCTCTCAATTCTGGATCAAAATAGGCGTTCAGATGAGCAAAAAGAAATTTATTTGGACAAACCTATTTTTTTGTACCTTTTGTTGTATATACTGGGTTTAATTTTCACTTTGTTATGGAAACCCTGTTCACGGAGATGAGTTTGGGAAAAAATCGAACTTGATGATTTGAATCTGGAAACCTGTATACATCGATAAATCGATACCTCAGATTGGAAATTACTATCTGACTGCATATAATTATGTAAAGTTATTCGCCATGGGCAAGCCCGATAATTGTGGTAAAGAAAAAACCGGATTCAGATCGATTACAATTAGACAGGGTGTAACATATATCGTCATTTAGTCATTATCGTCAGACCATTACGAATTTACTCGTATGTCGTTTGGTTTAAAGAACGCACCAGCATTCTTTACATTCTTACTTGGATCTTTAGTTCTGGCTGAAAAGCCTCGGCAAGCAAATCTCAAATTTCAGCCTGATAAAACTCACTTTTGTTAGAAATCAGTCAAATTAAATCATTTTTGAGTGCTTGGAGTAATTTTGAGTGCCGCCTCAATGAAAGCTGTACCATAATTTATTACAATTTATTACAACAGTTACCGTTTTCGAGGAAAGAGCGGTCGATTTAGCTAACAGTTAAACCTGTATCGCCAAAATTGTAACTTTTGATGTACATACCTATGATATCGGAATGGTTCTTGAACCATAATTTATTACAAATTAATTACATTGAATCAGTTAGTTCAAGACTAACAGTATAACTTACCTAAGGGTAAATTTCACCCCAAAATCATTATTTATTACAAAAACTTCAATTTAACCAAATTTAATAAATTTTTTTACAGTGGCACTATTCTGTCTTTCCCTGGGAACAGGGAATTGAGAAAAATATTTTCATAGCATTTTTGTCTAAATTATGTTTTTTTTGGCCTATATACTGTTGGAATTAGTTTTGAGTAAATATTTTTGAAACAAAGATAGATTGGGGATTATTTTCCCTATAAAAATTTTGTGGAACAAAAGTTTCCCTAATCAAGTTTGTTTCGAAAATGTTTACACCAAACTAATTCCAACAGTAGGCCAGAAAAATAAAATTTGGATAAAAATGCTATGAAAATATTTTTCCCAATCATTTTCTAAAAGCAGTACAGAAGAAAAGAAAACCGGGATTTCGTAGTACATCCGATTTTTTGATAAAGTTCTGAAATATGGCCATCGCTATGGCACTAGGCCATTTTTACCAATTTAGTTGAAATTCGACATATGAGTCCTAAATGGGATTAAAAAAATGCGTTTTTGATAAAATTCTGGAATAAGGGGGATATGGATGAAACCTGGTCACTTCCTAACCGATTAGGTCGAAAATTAACAATCATCAATGGGATGGTGTTTGATAAAGTTCTGAAATATTGTCATTAGAGATGGAACTAGGCCATTTCATAATCGATTAGGTTGAAATTCGTCATGTGTGATGAAAATGGGATTCTTTCATAAAGCTGTGGAATATGGTCAATAGAGATGGAATTTGGCCATTTGTTAACCGATATATGTTTAAATTTGACACTATCTAAATAGGATTATTAACTGATTTTTTGTTAAAGTTCTGCATATCTGGACAAAAAAGACGATATATTTCAGAACTTAGTCAAAATATCATTTAAGAATCTTATTTCCATCACACATGTCGAATTTTATCATAATTTGTCAAGAAAAATCCAAGTTCTGACGCTAATGGCCGTTTTCTAGAGCTTTAGCAAAAAATCATTTTAGAATCCCATTTAGACCTTACTTGTAGAGTTTTAACATAATCAATAAATCAGTTTTGAATTAGAATCATTCACTTAGAATAAAACTAGTAAAACTGCTGCTTTGTTCCCATTATATTTTCGAACCTCGCTCTTTTAGGATTTTTCTGGCCTTTAGAGGGCTAAATGGAGAGGAGGAGCGATGCGACTTCTCGCGTGTCTGCGAGAGTTATTGACAATTCGGTATGATATCAAAGGGCTGAATGTTGAAGGGCCAAATTATGAAGGGCCGAATATTTCGTAATTTATTTTTATCAAATATTAATGAATTTTCTTGATAAAATTTACTTTCACCAAAATGTATCACTGACATGAGTAAGAGTGAAACATAATAATTTTGATTTTTTTTATGTTTTTTATTATTTTTATTATTTCTTAAAAATAGGTTTTAGGGGTATATCCTCTATTCGGTCGCAAATTATTTAATTGCGAGGCGAAATATGGTTACTAGATTTATTTTGCAATGCGCCAATCGACACATTTTTTTAAATTTAATTTGTTTTGCGATTGTAAAGTAGAAATATACGAAAATACTGTTAGGCATTTTCCAAGGTCGCAGTCTTTCATGAATGAAAAAAATTGTGTCAATTGGCATGGCAAAATAAATTTAGTAACCATATATTTCGCCTAGCAATTAAATAATTTGCGACCGGAACATATTTTTTGGTTGCCCTATTTATAAAATTTGAAAATTAAAAGTTAGACTTCATTAAAATTACTTAAATCAAAATACTTAGAAAATTTAACAAAAAACTATTAATTAAATTCATTTATATAATGTAATATTATGAGCTATGTTTTTTAGATAATCAATTTTATAATAATCTTGCCAATTTTTCATTACATTGAAAATGTTTTTGTTAACTTTGTTTTCCTAGTGATGATGTTTTCCTTCTAACTCGGACATTAGCCGATAAATACCAATATGTGGTTTATTAACTATACTTTGTAATCGCCGGTGCCAGCCTTCAACAAACTTTTGGGTTCTCGGAAAGTCCCCGTCCGGAACATCCGAGACCGTACCGTCCAGTAATTTGGTGAATATTTCGGGTTTTGTATATAGCTGTCAAATAATTTTTTTAAACTATTTTCCTATTATTTGAGCATCAGCATCAAATATTTTAGTTAGCTCTACATAATATAGGACCACTTCCTCAAATGGTACAAAAGCTAAGGCTTTCAGCATGCGAATTTGAAGGCAAACACTTTTTGAATTGCCGTATATTTTTGTTAAGCCACATGCCTGTACCTGTCGCCAGATTATTTGTCCGAAAGGAAAAACCGACCTTTGTACACAGCATCCGGAAAAAACTCTGCAAGAGCATTCACGCTTGCCTTCTCGAAATCGGTAATAATCCTGTTAAGTTTTAAATTTGAGTTCCACTCCCAGCCCACTTCATCAGATCGTGATACATCTTCCAGTATGGCGCTTGGCTTTTCGAGCTCATTAAGCAAAATATCAATGGTACGATGTCTCGTTGAATTTTACCGTGAATCGTAGCTGGCGCATAAACGATGGGCTACCTCAAAAGTGCCATCCATTAACCAGCATTCGGCCTCAGCAAGAAGTTTTAATCTGGAGTGTGTCCCAAGTAAAATATAGTTACCTGTTTATCAAAAATTTTCTCCTACAAAACAAATTGTTCGCCTTCAATAAATTTTAATGGCTCAGGAATAAATTATATTTTAAATATTATCGGATTCCTTCACAGTGCTATACCTTGCTCTCGTTATCTTTTGCTTTTGAGCCTGAGTATTAGGTAAATAAACTCGACTCTCCGCAACGCATTCATTAACGCTATTTCGTATAATTTGAGAAGGTTGCAGTGCTGAATTCTTGGCTACTTTTTTTAAATTTGTGTTTGCTTGGATTACACAGCTTTCATGTGACATTGGGTCATGGTAATGATTGGATGGCCCTTAGGTTAGGTTAGGTTAGGTTAGAGTGGCTGCTATCGCACACTTGGGCCAGTATTGGCCCATTGTGATACCACAGGATCCTATCTCCCCTTTACTCCTGCTGAAACCATCCAGAGCTACTTATGTAGCGTAAAATATCTCGTATTCCACAGCCCGCGAGTTCCGAAAGGCTGTCCATACCGTACACATCTAAATACTTATGCCTTACACGAGCATAGGAAGTGAGCTAGCGTCTCTTCCTCCTCTTCATCTAAACAACTTCTACAAAAGTCATTCGTCTGTAGACCCAGCCTTCTTGCATGTTCCCCAAAAAAAGCAGTGTCCTGTCAGTATCCCTACGACCAATGCTACCTCTCGTTTTACCAGGGATACTAGTGCTTTGGAGCGCCGCAAGTCCAGTTTTGCCCAAACCAGTTTTGCTACCCTGCACGTGAGGGTGTTGGTCCACCTCATATTTGTCAAGGCGATTGCCTTTTTGCTGAGCGCCGATCTAAGCGCTGCTATAGGCCTCCCCAGACCTGCCCTTTCCGGCTGCATGTGGAGAGTCGTACCATACCTAGCTAGTTCGTCCGCCCTGCGGAACGGAAAGAATCGATGGAAGCGCAGCGATTACTTATATAATCCGATCCTGTACTTCCGCTCCTATCGATTTTGAAATTCCTCTAAACTGAATTTTTTTTCTAACTAGGGAGCGAAGCGACGGGAGCGCCACGACCCGACTTATATATTCCGATTCACTTTTTTACTGTGTACGGGTTATACCATTTTAGTATTGTTATAATCGTTTTTTATTTTTCAAGAAATGGGAATTGCAATTTCAATTTTCGAAAACAATCAAAAACTAGGAATTTGACTAATTCTAGAGCGCGTCTCACTACATGGCATTGTTGTTGTAATTGGACAAACAAATTAGGAGTTCAGTTTTTTCATGGCTGGTCTCCACTTGCATATTTTTCTCGTCATAAAAAATAAATGGCTTCTGCTCATGACATTATTAGTATTTACTACTACACTCTTCAAAACTAGGCATACTTTCTCTGTTTTGATTAAGTAGAAAAAAATGGTTTGCTTTGTCATTTTAGATAGTGTGCTGTGCTGTGATTCTAACAAATAAAAACATCCACGATTTTTTAATTAAAAATGTCAAAATAATATAATGTGCGCTCAAAATTGAGGATAAAAACACAAATTATGCTCAATTGGCACAACATCATGACAAAAATATTAAATATTTTGATCTTTTCCTTTCTTAACAAAATTTCAATGCGCATGCTCAAAACCATTTTTGCGTATGTATTTTGGAAAATATACTAAAAATGTCACAAGAAAAAAATGGACTAGATTTTTTTTCCGACATGAGAAAAATATGCAAGTGGAGACCGGCCATCAGACTCCGATAAAATAGCACCGACTCCACGAAACCGACTACCGGCTCTGACTTCGCAGCCTTGGTTTTTTCTAGTAAATTTTTGGTCAAGATATCTATTTTTATGTTAAAATATTATTAGCCTGGCCGGCCCGAATTAATAAAAAATATTTTTTTTTCAGAATCAAGACTTTAGAACTAGAAGAAAGGAAAACCGAGATTTTGAAAACCGGGATTTTGAAAACCGAGATTTCGTAGTACACCCATATATAGGTTGGTTTTGCCACATTTAAGAATTTATTACACTAGACTTTCACCAAATATTGGGTCAAATGTTACTTCGTTAACCTAGTGACGAAGTGAAATTTTACTCTTTGACCCTTGTGGTGGGTAGGTGAACCTTATCCAGGTATGTAATAAATTATTATTGAGTCAGGTTACAAGGCATTGGCTCCAAACGGTAAAGGCTTGGAATATATAATTTAAAGGTCGATTTTCCTACCTTTAATAATTTATTACACCAGACCGGAACCAGATGTTGAGTCAAATGTTGCTCGATGGACCTTGTAGAGGGCAGATCAATCTTATCCAGGCAGGTAAAAAATATTTATTTGTCTGGTTGGGAATTGGCTCCAAATTGTAAATGCCTCAAAAAGGTAGTTTAAAACGGATATACCAACTTTAATAATTTATAACACCAGACGGCCTTTAGGTTTTACTATACCTTTAAAGATTTATTATTTCAGAGCGCCACCAGATATGGGGTCGGGTCGAATTCAACTTTTTAGCTATTGTAGAGGGCACTCCGCACTTCTGAAAAGTACTGTTTTCTTTTGTCACTTTATAAGTCAAATTAAAATTTATAAAACCACTAGCTGACCAGGCGGTCCCGCATAGATGAGCCTTTTGCTAATAAATGCTTCTGTAAATTGGACAGCAAAAATGCTGAAATTAAATTTTACTGGCCAGACAGACGGTTGTTCTGTCTTAGCTATGAATATTCAATTCAAACTGGAATAAATAATAAAAAAAAATATTTCAAAAACATAGTGTTTATTGTAATGCTTTTTGATACACAACATTGTTAGTTTTGTTTTCTGGCGCGTAAATAAATAATGTTGATGGTTTTCCAAGATAGGAACATGCGATATACAATTGGCCATGTGAAAAACATGGATTTTCAAGATTGATACCACAAATACTTAATGACTGCCCTTGCGATTTATTTATGGACATTGCAAATGCAAGCCGCACTGGAAATTGTAACCGGTTAAAGTGGAATGGCATGTCGTTCGAACTCATAGGGATGTGTGGAACCAAAACGTCTTCATATTTGTACTACCCTTTCAATTTGTGGCTTCAAGAAGTGGCTGATTTATGTTCCGCAACATAATGATTACCGATCCGACTTTTAATTGCAGATTATGAGGTGGTAATTCATCTAACTCCAGCGAATTTAAAAATTTCGTTGGATAGTTGACAACATCATGGTTAGTAACGGAATCAACCGATATGTATGTCATCAATTCACCGGCTATCTTATTTTGAATCTGAAAATTCATTTTGTTGACATCAACGTTTATTGCAGCCAATATAACACGCTCGCTCAATCAAACATGATTTTTGTAATTTTGAACAATGTTTGGGAACACAATCTCGATGAGTTCGGTCTTTGATTCACTAAAGTGACAAAAAATGGCAGGGAATGTAATGTATCCAGACGATGTGTCAATAGGAATTTTGTCATTACCAATGTCGAACAATTGTTTGGAAAACACTTCTCCAGATCGGTCGTTCTGCAATTCGACTCGCATGTTCATATTTAATTTGAGTGTTTTAACATATTTCCATAAAATGGACGACTACAAACATTTTGTGTACCATCGTGCGTTAAGCCCAAACGATCAATCTGCTTTGCTGCAACACTTTGGCCATCGCAGAATTTCTCGAAATGTTGCAAGTTGGAGTTTCATTAGTTTGAATGTTCAACTGCAATTTGAGTGCTAAATCAGCCGTTCGACCTAATCCTTTATTGGTAAGCATGCAGCAGATGTCATCAATTAAAATTAATGCTTCATTGTAAATTTCTTCGTTTATTTACAAATCTGCACTCGATGTTTTTAGACGCATCTGATGCAATATATCTTCGGCCATATGATCTTTATATTTGTTCCATAAATTAATCGGTGCTGATGAGGAGCATGTAGACAAAATTATAGAAAATTATTCTAGTATTTGTTTAGCATTTGACGAAATTACAGCATCTTCGAGAGTGTGGTCCCACTGAATGTCATTTTCTAGCAATCCCAAACGTTGACCATGTCTACTATGTCTATACTATCTTTATTCACGTACTTGCAAATGTACTTAATAGATTTTACGGAATGCAAAATTCGACATTTATGTGTGCTTTAAATGTCTTGAAGAGTAACGGCGAAAACGGATCAACCCAACGATTATCAACTTCAATATTGCGGCGAAAAAAGAATAACTATCATTTCCAGTAATAGTTTCTGGTACTAATTGTCTTGAATAGCGTTTTGAACATTTTCCGTGAACCTTACACGGAGAATTGGGATTTAATATTCCACATAGACCATGAATCATATTTTTTGTAACAACCTCATGTAACAGTACATCTTCTTCATTATCGGGAGTTTTCGATGATATCACATCATTGATTTCATTCAGCCTTATCCTTTCGACCAACCAAATGATGATATGTGCATGTGGCAATCCGCGTTTTTGCCACTCCGAAGATGAATGTATTCCTCGCAATGGAGTTTTGCCTGCGGTTCAACCTGATAAATGTCATTCGCTCAGTTTCAACTTTCACGTACATATCCACAGCATATTAATAAAATAGACGCCGACATTTTAAGATGCGATTTTAAAAACGTTGGTACCACCGCTATTCCCCCATCAACTACTGTAAGCGCACTCACTTCTGGTTACTTATACTTACTTTGAAAGTAGGCATAAAATTATCTCGAATAATTTTTGTTGCGCCAAATGACGTCATTTGAGAACAATTTTTGTATTGCTGGATATGAGTCAAAAAATGTTTAGAATCTGGCAAATTTGCAGAAAACAATGAATGTAATGGTTCTGATGGCGGTACCAATGGTGTCAATTTGACTTGGCCACTGGCGCAGCACAATCCAGGGGCTTCAATTTTAAACTTTAATGCCTTGCAATGTGAACACACAACGTTCATTGGTCCAATAGCAGCGATTTGAAGGGAACTGCAATCGGACACGTTATAATTGAATGCAGCTCGATAGGGATTAAACGCAACATTTCCACGTTGAAAATTTAGATTCCATCGATTCCGTTCAAAATCATTTTGATCATTTTGAATCTACGGCCTAAGTTGGTATGTCTAATTGGTGGCATTTTGAAGAGCCAAAATTCAAGTGAAAATAAAAAATTGGCTCTCTTAGTTTTTCTGCATAACCACATATACCCGCACGTCTTACTCAATCAAAGCTTACCAAATAATATCACGAAAATGTTCTTGTTGCTCAATCAGGCCCTTCTAAAATCCTTTTCATATAAAGCAAATAATTTTGAACGTTAGTTAAACATTGATAGTCTGTTAAAACGATGCTAAGAGCCAATATACATGTATGTAAAAATTTCTACGCATAAATAGTATTTTTCTAGGTCATCCTATATGTTAAAATCTGTTTTTGAACGTAAATGCTTACATCATTGCAACCAATTGTAAATTAAACATTGTTATGTGATAGATACGAGCATGCATAAAAATATGTTGGTTCTGTAATTAAAAAAGTAAAATCAGCATGCAAAACATTTTTGTTTTTTTGATCAATTTGCTATTTTTTGCTATTTTGTGTAAAATTTACATTTGATATATTTTTATTTAAATTTTTTTATTTACAAATTACAATATGATGTACATACGTACATTACATACTACATATATGTACATAGGTATACGAGTATAACAAAATATTTATTGTGTCATTTACTACATGCTACTCGTATGAACGAACTATTATTGTAACATTACAGCTGTTCTATATTCCAAAATCAAATATTTCAGAATATGTAGGTACCTAGTCGTATTTAATCGAGAATATGTACGTAAAAATACATATTGTTTTGCTAGCTCGTTATATAGAAAATCTTATTAAACTTTCAAATTTTATTCAAGAAGAAAATTAAGAAGCAAAACGTACCCTCAAAAAAAATTTAGAGCAAAAGCAAAAAAAAAAAAAAATGAAAAGTTAAACTCTTATCTAAACATACCTGGGACACATAAATTATATTTTCTTAGATTAAATCATTTTATTTTCATGACATTTATCCCTATTTTTTATCGTTGTTCATAGATTTGGTTTTTTTGCTTCCTTTTTTCATTTTTGTTTTGTTCTCTGCTAGATAGTTCCCCAAAAAAAATATTTTGATTTATTCAAAATAATATTTTTAGTTCTTAGCCTTATTTATTTAAGTTACACCCATAATTATTGTTAGTGTTACTGAACTCTTACTCCAATGTTAATGGATTGCGTTTAGGGAATTAAAATTTTTAACATTTTTTTTATCTTAAATTGATCTTTCGATTTATAAACAAATTAAGACGAGTTTGTTCTTATCATCCCTTAGGATATATAGAATTGAATATGAATTGAATATGAATTGACCACGAATTGAAAATGACTGAAAATGAATAGCATGGAATTGAATACGAATTGAATACGAATTGAATGGGAATTGAATATGAATTGAATATGAATTGAACATGAATTGAATATGAGTTTAATATGAATTGAATATCAATTGAATATGAGTTGAAAATGAATAGAACGTGAATTGAATATGAATTGAATATGAATTGAATATGAATTGAATATGAATTGAATATGAATTGAATATGAATTGAATATGAATTGAATATGAATTGAATATGAATTGAATATGAATTGAATATGAATTGAATATGAATTGAATATGAATTGAATATGAATTGAATATGAATTGAATATGAATTGAATATGAATTGAATATGAATTGAATATGAATTGAATATGAATTGAATATGAATTGAACATGAATTGAATATGAATTGAATATGAATTGAATATGAATTGAATATGAATTGAATATGAATTGATTGCGAATTGAATATGAATTGAATATGAATTTAATGTGAATTAATAATAAATTGAATATAAATTGAATATGAATTGAATATGAATTGAATATGAATTGAATATGAATTGAATATGAATCGAATATGAATTGAATATGAATTGAATATGAATTGAATATGAATTGAATATGAATTGATTGCGAATTGAATATGAATTGAATATGAATTTAATGTGAATTAATAATAAATTGAATATAAATTGAATATGAATTGAATATGAATTAAATTGAATTGAATATGAATTGAATATGAATTGAATATGAATAAAATATGAATTGAATATGAATTGAATATGAATTGAATATGAAATGAATATGAATTGAATATGAATTAAATATGAATTGAATATGAATGGAATATGAAATGAATATGAATTGAATATGAATTGAATATGAATTGAATATGAATTGAATATGAATTGAATATGAATTGAATATGAATTGAATATGAATTGAATATGAATTGAATATGAATTGAATATGAATTGAATATGAATTGAATATGAATTGAATATGAATTGAATATAATATTTGTTTCATATTCAATTCATATTCATTTCATATTCAATTCATATTCAATTCATATTCAATTCATATTCAATTCATATTCAAATCATATTCAATTCATATTCAATTCATATTCAATTCATATTCAATTCATATTCAATTCATATTCAATTCATATTCAATTCATATTCAATTCATATTCAATTCATATTCAATTCATATTCAATTCATATTCAATTCATATTCAATTCATGTTCAATTCATATTCAACTCATATTCAATTCATATACAATTCATATTCAATTCATATTCAATTCATATTCAATTCATATTCAATTCATATTCAATTCATATTCAATTCATATTCAATTCATATTCAATTCATATTCAATTCATATTCAATTCATATTCAATTCATATTCAATTCATATTCAATTCATATTCAATTCATATTCAATTCATATTCAATTCATATTCAATTCATATTAATTCATATTCAATTCTTATTCAATTCATATTAAATTCATATTCAATTCATATTCAATTTATATTCAATTCATATTCAATTCATATTCAATTCACATTCAATTCATATTCAATTCATATTCAATTCATATTCAATTCATATTCAATTCATATTCAATTCATATTCAATTCATATTCAATTCATGTGCAATTTATATGAGTTCAATATGTAGATTTTAAACAGATGGTGCACATAACCAGTTTGTGCTATACAAATTTAACACTGCACTATTTTGTTTTCTCATCAACAAGTGTCAGACGCGCACGAGTGTTAAATTGGGAAAGTGTGGGCATAGTGTTCTATTGTTGTGTTAAATATGGCAAAATTTATGCCGAACAAAGAACTATCGCCGACGGCATTAATTTTTTGTTTTAATTTGAAGAAAACTGCTGCTGAATCATACCGATTACTTCGAGAAGCTTATGGTGAACATGCTCCATCGCAAAATATGTGTGAATGACATTTTGTTTGCTCGGTACAAACGGAAGTCGTTTTTGCATCGTATAGTTTGCATCGTATAGGGAATGAAAAGTGGGTTTATTTAGAGAATTTATTTTGAGAGTCTCAAGCACAACCCTGGGTGGACCCAGACGCACTATCCACATCGAATACAAGACCGAATCGATTTGACAGAAATATGATGCTCTGTGTTTCGTGAGACCAGAAGAGCGTGGTCTATTATGAGCGGTTCAAACCTGAAGAAACGGTTAATACTAAACGTTACCAACAATAATTGACCGATTTGAGCCGTTTGCTGCTTGAAAAAAGTGCAGAATATCGAAAGAGACAACGAAAATTCATTTTTCTACATGACAATGCTCCAGCAAATCGGCAAAACCTGTTCGTGACCCGAGGGAATCACTCAGCTGGGGAGTTCTACTCGAGGCGGCTTACTCACCAGAATTGACCCCTTCCGATTACCACTCGTTTGCATCGATGAGTCACGCACTTGCTGAGCAGCGCTTTGGTTCGTACGAAGATGTAAAAAAATGGCGAGATGAATGGTTTGCAGCTAACCGGAAAGCTTTTTACTGCAAAATGTATAACAAGCGATGGAGCATAATTTGAATAAAGCACTTTTTATCATTCTTCTATATCACCTTCTATTGGTTGAGATAGATAGTATCTATGGTGGTTTATCTATGATAAAAGATGGTCTTGTAACTATTTGAAGTCAAATTGGTCTTCTGGGTCATTGCTCAGAAAATGCAATCAATTTGTTAAAAATCTATTAATCTATTTCCGTATATGACTTATGACGTATACTAAATCGTTAAACAAATGAAAACCCATTTTTTTTTAGGAAAACGTAAAATTTTTTTCATTAAAGCAAAAACACTTTTAGTATTTATTTTAATTCATAATATTTTAATCAAAAATTCAAATTTATGCTTAAAAATGAATAATACACCAAAAATAAAAAAAAAAAGGAAGAAGAAAATTATGGAAAATATAGACATACATTTTACTTTTTGTTTGATTTTCAACAAAAAAAAAAAAAAATTAAAATAACAATAAAAGTTATGTTTTCTTTTTTTTCCACTTTTTTGTGTGAAATCGTGACAGTTATGTTAATTCTTTTATAAACATTAATAAATTTTCCAACTTTTTTTGGGAACAATTTTCCTCTTTACGTATATTGTTGGATTTATCATTGTTTTATGATAGTATAAATGTATTTTATATAATTTTTCTTCTGTTTCCATTGTTATCAAACTATTTTTGCTTCTCATATCAGGAAAGAGTTTACTTAATCGTTTTATAATGGTAATTAGGAATACAGAGGAAATACTTTTTAGCCCCATATACGTGAACTATTTGATTCATATTCAAATAAACAAAATGTAGAATTATATGATACCGTACCAAGGAAAGAAGACTTTGCATCATAATACAAATTATTGATACATATAAACAAATTTTTAAAAAATTATAATCTTATGCTTATCGCTAATGGCGCCTTTTCCTTCTATATCAACAAGAATAGTTAGATAATTAATTGGAAACAAGTTTTAGTTCCTCGAAAATCGAGGAACCTCAAATTCTACCAAACAACCGAAAAATCAATAAAAATTTATATTTTGCCACTAGCATTTCGTTTGACATAATTTTATTAATTCATTTTACCATATAAACAATTTATTGCGCCTCCCATGGACGTTTTATGAGGTATTTTTACTGGGACTCATCTATATATTTTTATCTATGTTCTAAGGCAACTCGATTATCTTTTCATAATTTATAACGGTAATCGTTACTTTTCCGCTCCCTTCCATTGTAGAATCCGTATAAGAGAATTTGTATTGGAAAAATAAAAATAGCAGAATAGAAGAAAGACATCAATAGAAGATTCGAATTGTAAGAAAATCATTTTCTAATGTGTTCCGACAGGTGTACATATATGTACGAGCATATAACTAATTATCTTTAAAATTGAGAATGAAGCTTATATTTCATAGCCTTTGGGATACTTTTTGGAATGACAACTTGAGAACTAAATTTATTTTTATAAATGGACTAGATCAGCTCTCCGAATTAAAATAGCCTACAACGAAACCAGAAATATTTGGCTCGCTCTTTTATAATTAAAGGGTTATAAAAATAGAGGTTATATACACTGCGTTACAACAGATTAAATCCACTAAAAAATGGGAATTCCCTATATTTTCTTTTGAATTCTACCGCTATCTTTTTCTATGCTGAAAGGTAGATAATTTCATTATTAATCAAATAACTAAATTTTTTTTCTATTTGTCTTTGGAAATGGTCCTTTTTTTGTTTTTCATCAAGATGTGGTAAATAAATTTCATTTTTATTGTTAAACGTAAATAAATCCAGTTTATTTTCCTTTGTCTTAAACATCATTTGGAAAGGAAAAATTGATGCTTACTACGATCAAAGACTAAAAAGCTCAATTATTTAAGAAATCTTGTAAACTATGGAAGAAATGTGAAAGGCTGCTCTGTTCCGAAAGTAAAACCGCTATATACACGTAAAATAATTCGCATTGCCTCCAATTCTGCTCGCACAATCAAGGAGCAAGCCGGTGTTAATCTCTCAGAAAGTTAAACATCTAAAATGTATGGCTGAAAATTATCATTAAACCAAGCTCAAAAAACAATCGGCTTCAATTTGGGAGAATAGTTCGGATGAAAAAAAATCAATTAGGATGGGCAGCTTTTTCGCAAGGTTTATGAAGGGGATAAATAGTATAATGATAAGGAATCGCTTATTGAAGCCATCAAAAAATGGAGGCGGCACTCATTATTAAAATAAATAAAAAATGTATTATAAATGAATAAACTTAAAAATTAAAAAAAAAATAATTTGAATTTTTGACTTATAGATGGCTAATGTGTAAGAATCACAACAATCAGTTTCGAACAAATGAGACTATTGATTTGAAAAAATCAGTCTTCTCATCAGGTCGCGACGACTGATGTTGTATTATTACATTGGAATATTGTCTATATATATAGAACATACCATGTAGTTGTACTACTAGCGAATTACTGCATAGCGTACGAAATTTGATTCTTTCACATTTCCATCTATATTCTATTTTAACAACTAACTTTTCGCATTCACGAATTTTATTATATATTTTTACTTTGGTTTTAGCAATTGTAATGGTGTTTATGATCCAGCGTTAAAGGAAAGAAAGTATGGGGTGGTTGGGAAGTTAGTTGATTGTGTATAAGTAAGTGTCGATTATCATATTCGTTTGTCACACAGATAGTGACGCTAAATGGAAGAATTTCCTACGATTTGTGAATTAAATTCGAGAGTGCTGAAATATACCAATATATAGAACAATCACAATAACACCATTACAATTGCTAAAACCAAAGTAAAAATAAAAATAATTTCTTTAAAATATTTGGTGCATTTTTTCAATTTCTGGTGGTATGTTAATTTATTCATGTGTTACAATAAAAATGATTTTTTTTACCATATCTTGGACGAAATGACAAATAGAATTTTTTTTTTGTCATTTGATTAAATAATAATGAAATTATCTACCTTTGAGTATATAAGCAAATAGCGACAGAATTCAAAACAGAAGAATATGGGGAATTCTTCTTCTTTTTTTAGTGGATTTAATCTGCTGTAGCGTAGTGTAGATGCCGAATTTTGGTGAATAAATAATTTTTTGTGAAAATTTATCATTTTCCGTAAAATTTTAAAACTATGATCTGAATTTATTTTATTTGAAATTTAATTTACACTCTTTGCTTTTAATCATTTTTCGGAAGCTGCCACTTCCAGTAGAAAAAATTAAACTACAGTTTCACCTATAGTCTGATTTCGGCTAAAAATCACTGGAATCTCTCAATTTATAAAAACAGTTTCATCCCAATCAGTTAATCGGTCTGGTCTGTGCAAAGGCCGAATTTTTGAAAAAATTTTGAAAATCGATGTGGGCCGACAAGGTTGAATGATATACTTTTCAAAATAATGGTAAAAAATGAAAATCTCAAATGATAGCTTCACTTTCGATGGACGGTTTCCGGCCAAAAGTCACTAGAATCTCCTAATTTATGGAAAAGGCTCAGGAAAGTTTCAGGATACAAAGATTTAGTCTGCACAGCGCCACACACACAGATCAATTTTAAAATCATCTTTATTCCGACTTCGGCAATATACCGAATGGTAAATCTGCAAAATTTCCAAAGCTAAAAGTTTTCATTATTGAAACAGTTCCATTAGCTCTGTGAATAGTTTGGATTGGAATTGTGTGTTTTGATTGGTCGTCGATATGTGGACCTGGGAGGGAGGATGTTGTATTCCATCACAATTTTCGACTTCCGCCTTATTTTATGTCTCACGTTTTAGGAGTTAATCGGTATACTATTTCATCTTTCCAATTATAACGGGTCTATTTTTTAATTCAACCAGAGCAAGTAGGCTAGTCCTGCGTATTTTACACCAAGCACAGGTTGTGCAGTGCCAAATGATCCAGCGTCGTCGTGCTTTATAGGCAGGTTCACGTATGCGATCAAAACATGATTCGCTTTTATGAAAAGATAGCCATCAAGACACTAAAATGAGTCTGACGTTTGAAACAATGAAGAATAATGATGTTTCAATATTTTATTTATTCTACCTTTTGGTATAGCACAAACGGAATGCGTTTGGAATGTTCTATAAAAATAAAATAAAAGAGAACAAAAGAACGATTTATGTCAATTTTGGAATCTTCGGAATGAATAAAAGAAAACACGGTTACATTCATTTCAGAGTAAAATTTGAGGAACCGAGTATGCGCAGGTGTAAGCACAGTTTGCAAATAAAAACACAGTGTGCAGAGTAAAATTACTCAGGCTGAATAAAAAAACACAGAGTATTTTTTGACAGCGCACTGCTTGCTCAGGTTGAATTAAAAAATAGGCAAAATGTTTCAGCTGTGGTCTCAGCATGCTCTATTAAAACATTATTCTATTTCTATTTTACGATGTCTACGGTTACTCGACTCGTTTAATTATACATTGCTTGAAATTTTTGTTGGTTGGATACGTTTGTCGAAGCGTGGAGAATGAACCGAGAACATATTTAAACTGAATGGTTGAAATCGCAATACTTTTTGTGTAATTATTGGCTGAAAGAGCATATGATTTTGCTTTAAAAAAATTAGACATAAACTAAATCCAAAGTCGAGGTACTCCAAAACAATAAAAAATTTTGTTTTCGGATGAAAGTGAACTTTTCTAGGTCGTTGTCAAACCGATCGTGAATTATTGTTTCCCAGTTTGATTATTTGTATTTGTAAGTATCGATCGTGGCTATAGTTGTTGTGATGCCTAAAGGATATCCTTCGCTTAAGATACCTAATCTCTCGGTATTGTTTTAGTAGCCAATGGTGTCGATCGCACTTGGAAATTAAGTTTTACTGTGGGAATGATTAGTTTGAGGAAGTGCTAGTTTCTATTACAACTAGTGAGACTCGTGGAACCAGGTAACCATGAAGTTCCGAGTGCAGCTTTCGAAATAGAGGTTTTGATTCCTATGGTGGGTGGGTATGCAATGGAGCATGGAAGTTGAATGATCAAAACAAGCACTGCACTATATGCCCGTTACAAAAAGACAAGAGTAGTGTTGTTCATTGCACCATGCGTGCCAAGCGTATGCGGCGCGGCGGTGTTTGTAATGAAACCCCTTTTTTATTTGTGTAGGTAGATTTCGTTTCAATTGGTTAAAAATCTGCATAAAAATATAAAACATTATAAATAGAGGTGCTTCTTGCTTCAAGAACTGACAAAATTTTACTTTTTTTTACGTAGTAAAATAGTTAAATTAAATTAAATGTTTCGAGCATACACCCCAGACGGACTGACTGATCGGGATGAAACATCATACTTAAGTTTTTCTCAAAATTTTGAAGATCCTAATCATTTCTTCCTCAAATCAGTCCAATGAAAGTGGCAGCCTTCATAGAAGTTTTTTAATTTTTTGCAAATATTTTGAAAAATACATATATCATTTATGAGAAAAATGACAAGCACTAATGGTTCTAAATTAATTATACAACAACACCGCATCAGAGCGGTTTTCCAATATTTATGCGGCAATGACGATTTTTGAAATAAAGCTTTAAACAAAAAATTCGGCCTCATACCCAATCCTCAATCCATTTTTCTAAAAAAATTGTTTTGTAAAATTATTGTTTAAATTTGCGATGGCACAGTAGGTTAGGTTAGGTTAGGTTAGGGTGGTATTCCTAAACGACTGTGCCACATTGTTTTCTCTCCTCACCCATACTCATCGAGCCGACGTGTGCTCTCAGCGAAGAATAGGATATCATTGATGTCCATTTTACTTTGGTCCGTCACGTCATTTAAGAGGGGAGCTCCAGGAGAGAACAGTTTCTGTCTTCTCTTGGATACTTACAGATGCAGTATCCCATGAGACATTGTTCCGTAATAGCAGCCACCACCATAGATGGATAACTAGCGATGCCTGCGCTGTTTGGATCTCGAGAGGTATAGTTTTGGCCAGATCTGCCTTGTTATTTTGCATGAAATACTATTGAACCATCTGTCGTTCCTTGTTCTTCTAATGGGTGTTCAAATTTGAGGTATCTTTTTAAATTTAAAATAAAATACATAAATTCCGGTTAATAATGAAAAAGAAAGTCGGCTGAATGTGTTTTACCGACATTTTGAATAACTTTTTCGCATAATGATGGCTAAATTAGTGATATTTGCTCGATGCTGTTGCCTTTCAGGTATTGAACAGTTTGAGGATTATCTGCATAAACTTTACTCTTCAAGACACCCCATAAGAAGAAGTCCAATGGTGTTAAATCGCATGATCTTGGTGGCCAATTCATGTCTGTTCCTCGAGAAATTATTTGATTGTAATAATTCTCCACACCAAAATGGTCTTTGAATATTTTGCTCCTCGGAAGTCACAAATTCTTATATTTGCTCATCCTACTCGAAAAAATCCTATGCATTAGTGAATGTGGTGCATCAAAGCTTGATGTTCTGTATATGTGCCGGAGTTTACAGGTTATTCCGCCCCGTATAATGAAGAAGTTGTGGCTTTCTCAGAAAATGATGCAGCGACATGTCTGTGCAGTTAGCCCGTAAACGATCCCACAAAAATGCAATGGCAACCCTAAAATACAAATATCACGATACTTTTCAAAGTCATCCCGAAAAAAATATGACACGACAGTTTTTTACTATATACCAATTCTTAAAAATTTATAAACAATTTGTATTGAAAACTGATGCCAACCCGGAAAAGATTATATCACAATAAATTTCCTAACAAGAAAACAAATAATTTTTGAAAACAAAAAAACGTGTATAATATCAAAAAACTTGAAATGGTATATCCCTTTTGTTGCCCACTAACACAATTGTGCGGGTACGGCAAAAGTACCATGTAAAAATTTATTTTTGTATGTGTTATCAACCAACTTACACGTTTGTGTTTTCATTTCAAACTTATTTCGTCCGAAAAAAACACTATAACTAGACATACAATTGTGTTTTTTGAATTTTTACTCACGCAATTGTGTGGTTTGGACTTTAATAAAGCCATTTTTTTTTGGTTGAAAAAGGGATATAAAGCTAGTAATATAGGAAAATTAAGTATACGAGTAGGAAAACACAAAATAAACCAAAATAATAATACAAGTGGCAAAAAAATTCTATGATTTAGAGCTCCGCCATAGTCGTTTGAATTCGTAGAAGATGCCCATTACGGACTATATAGGTTTCGAAGTTCAGGGATTGGCCTGATTATACAACAAGTGGCAAAAAAATCTATGATTTAGAGCCTCGCTATAGTCGTCTGAATTCAAATAACAAAACGCAATTTTTTTTATTTGATTTAGTGCTCCGCCATAATCGTCTGAATTCTTAGTAGATGTCCATTACCATAAACCGGTCTTTATAGGTTTTGTAGTTTAGCGATTGGCCTATCTAAATTATAAGAGGCAAAACAATTCTATGATTTAGAGCCTCGCTAGTCGTCTGAATTTAAATAACAAGAGGCAACAAATTCTTTGATTTAGTGCTCCGCCATAGTCATCTGAATGGACATCTACTCCATTACTAGAAACCGGACTCTATAGATTTTGTAGTTCAGGGATTGGCCTGTCTACACAATAAATGGCAAAAAAATTCTATGATTTAGAGCTTCGCTATAGTCATCTGAATTCGTAGTAGATGTCCATTACCATAAACCGGGCTTTATAGGTTTTGTTGTTTAGGGAACATCCCTGGACAATATTTTAAAGTACACAGCAATTTATATTAAATAATAATTCAACTGGATATTGACAATTTTTAGAAGAAAAAAATTTTTTATGACATTCAGAAAACAAATTTTAGTGACGTTCAAATTACTTTATTACATATTATATCAACAAACCCACTCCTTTATGTATAAATTATATAATTTTTATTTTGCTTATAGCGCAAGTTAAAATATGTCAATCGGTTTCTATTTATAATGGCCGCCATTTCGTGTATTATTTTTCATTATAATTTTTCTCACTATCGTTATATTTTTATATCGTGATAGTTGTAGTTTCATTTTAATTTCTAAATTGTATAATGGTGTTGCCATACTTAACTATAATCATTTTCTGGTTTGACTTTACGGGATAACTTCACAAAGGTTGCAACGACACCAGCTTGATGTTTTGCAAAGCACAATTAGCAAGGTTCTTTTCCGATCGGACATGCTTTCACGGTTCTCTATTCTGGTGTTGTTTTGGATTGCAGCCGAATGACCTAGGTGGGTCAAATTTGATTTTACATTTTTGAGAAAATTTCATGCTATGAAATACAATACTATTTCCAGTTTGATAATACGTGGGTGGTTACTGGACCAGTTTTCTAACTCTATACCGAAAGTTGCTCTCTCCATAAAATTATCTGATATTGTAGATAGCGTTTTCCTTAACAGATCTCGATCGACATAGCAAAATGATCTTCTATAGTTAGCGGAATTCTCCAATAAGCTTCTTTGGTGTATAGCAGACAGCGTCCGACGGATCGGGCGTGGTCATTTAAACCAAAATCAACAGATAGTATATGTCATTTCTATGTTATTTTCTTCAACGAGTTTTTATAATGAAGGAATTATTATCAATAGGCAGATGAGTTTATTATTGGGATGGTTATACAAGTTGTTGGAACCGCCCATCAATGAAAAAATTTCCATTCAACCTCAAGTTCAAATCTATTGTTACTAATTAGAAGTGTTGGCAATTTACCCACCATACATTAATAAAATATAAGTGACGCACAATGGCTGTTCATTAAAAATTTGGTTGGCTCCTTCAAGATCATACTCATTCACTAAGCCTTAGAATAATAGAAAAGGGGGCCTTAATATTGGCTAGATATAGAAAATTGGGAGCTCGGTATTCAAGAACTCATAAATTGATATTGAGTATGAAACCGCATGTCTAATCGAACACTTACATTAGAATGGCCGTTCCTGAGTCCGTTCATAGTGTATAATATATTACCATCCAAAATCAATCGGTATGTCCAAATCTGAACACGGTTGAGTGCAGACCGATAAATTCCATAATACTGTAATTATTTGAATATTCTTCCCAGATTGATTTATATGAGATCATTGCATCTGGAAAAACTGTCTAGAATTACATTCTTAGATTCCTGCGATACTCAATGTTGGCTTCGTTGAGCTACTGTATCATTCAACGAATGACCTAGATTTCAACAAGGCATTCCAACCCTGTTATGCTCTAATTTTGTTAAGATTTGCAAAGTTTGTGCAGCGTGAACGCTATTGGGTGCTCCTCTTAATTCGCGATCTCTAGAACAACACACTGTTTATTCCTGTCGCACTTATATCACACTTTATAAATAAGATTTTAGATAAATCGAGATTAGCTAGTACTAGAGCTATGATTAAGACATTCTTCAGCTTCACAGAAGCGATTTGCGAGTCCTCATTCTACATACTTTACATTTTTTCAATAAATCAGTGAAAGCTCTTTTGGACCACAGAAGTTTAATATAAATAGGCGAAATCAGCTTTGAATCGACGTTTTTTCCAATATAGGGTACTCATCAGCTATGGCTTGATCTTTGTCGACCAACCCTCACCAAAATATAACCCAATTATTTGATGGGCCTCAGCGCAGAAATTTGACCTTGATAATACGATTAGTTGCGGATAAGCATTTCACTAATATCTTGGATAATAAAGAGAAATGTAAAAATAAAATTCGATCATGCGTAACTGAATAATAATATTGCGCGGATTTGCTTCGCTCCATTAGCTACATCTGGATTACCTTTTAATCTTCTGAAAATATGAATCTTATCAAAACTATTCTAACAGCTCGCAGTATTTAAATCACAGTAAACTCTAAGACGATACAAAGTTTTTGTAATCCTTAATTTACTTAATACACAAAAAACACCCGAATCATTAAAATTATCAATCAATGACGAATTTGTTTTCGTATTGTAATCCTCGCATGACAATTTATCAAAAAAATGTTCAAAAAACTGATAAAAACTTTCAAAATTTTCATTTAAATTTATCTCATTCTCGTTCTCCTTTTTATATATTTTGTCGTTTTGCGTTAAGTCATTGTCTCATTCAAATGATCTGCCATGTACTCAATCAGGTATGAAATTGGGTATTTTCATTTCTTATCATCATGCCTCCGAATTGGAACACAACACACACAAACACATACACAGCCGAACATCCTTACACCAGAATAAAACTGAAAACTTTGTATCGATTAAATTTTCTTTCTTCTTGGTCGTTTTCTTGTTCCTCAACAATTTAAAAGTTTTTCTTTATTATTTGCACTCTTGCGCTAAAGTCTGGGCTTCGTGAGTTTTCTTGTTACGGTTATAAGATTCTTCTCGTATATATTTACGTATTATTTATATAAAATAACTTTTCATCGTATATAATATCAAACGTAGATTGTGCTTTGATTTAAAGATAATTTGTTGTTTTTGCGATTGCTATGTCAGTTTTAATAATAAAAATGTTTAATGGAGGGATAAATAAGATTTTAAATTATACGTTGCATGAAAAAGGGAAATCAAATACCCAGCAAGTCATTATAAAAAATATATATAAAGTAAATGTAAATGTAAAAAAAATTATTTAAATAAGTAAAATGTACAGTTCCAATTTGAAAATGTCTTCTAACATTATTTTTACGTGGTTCCACTAGAAAAGGTGTATCCTGGTATCGCATTAATAATTGTTCTAGGGTAGATAAAGTATATTTTCAAACGGACATCGTTTAAGAGTTTTTCTACTCAACGAGATTAAAATGTCTTTATTGCCTAAAAATATTTCATTGGACTGTCGAATGACTTAATTACATATTCTTCATTAAATTAAGATAAAGTTTAATTTTAAAATTTTAAAATATCATTAATTAAGAAAAACGATGATATAAAGAAAAAAAAAATTGTAATGATGGTATAATGAAGATTGCGGCTTAATCATCAAATAATTTTGATTAATTAAACTTTTGTGTTTTCGTTGGGAACATTATTATTTCATTATCTCAGCGTCATAAACTATAAATTAGGACAGCCTAGACAAAAACTCTAATTTAATCAACTGTATATTCATTATGAGCAGTAATACATTGTGAGTTTATAACCTTAAAATTTTTAATGGAGCAAGAAAGCAGTAACGATTTATGAGAGAATCAAAATCCTGGAAATCAAAATCCCTGAAGCCAAAATCTAGGAAAACACAATCCCGGATAATGAAATACCTCGGATTTTGAGGTGACAATTTAAAACGGGAATAAATTTTGGTTTTCAAATTTTTGGATAGTCAGAAAACAGTTTTTTTCGGAAATTTTGTGTTTTCGTATTGTACTTCTGGTTTTTGCAGTTTAAAGTTCTTAACAAAATAGGTACAAACTTACTTTGCAAGATGGTTTTGGTGTTCTATTAACTCTTTCAGGAATTATTTAATATTATAGTTGAGACGAAAAAATAGTTTCGAATTGTGGAATCTCTTCTTTTTTTGCTGGCGGTATTATTCAATGGTTTGGTGAAATATCTATCGGATGCTAAGCATGAATGCACGTCGAACTAGATTAAACCGTTAGTAGTGACTCTAACAGATAAACACCGTTCCATAGAAAAATCTTGCAACCCCGGGTGTTTTAATAAACAAAATTTGTGAAGAGGTCAATTTGCGTAACGTATGGTTTTTCCGAGCATTTTTCCTTTTGTTAGTAAAACCGCTGCCAAATACTAAGCGCACTTTTAAGCAGTGATGAAAAAAAAAATCAGTTCGTTCTTCTATTTGCACTACGAAGTACGATAGAAAATAAAAAATAAAAATATTCTTTCACTACGGAACGATGAACACAGTAAAACAAATTGTTTTGTGCCCAAGTACAAGAAGGTTTTTTTTCGTTTTTCAGTTTTGTTCTTCTGACTATATCGATTTTAAAAATGCGTACAATAAAAAATTTTGTAGCGCGGTGACAAAAAAATATATTTTTCTGTTTTCACACAAAATTATTTTTGCTTCGATGGTGTGATGTATGAAGTAGTTTTTATGTATATTTTCCGTAGAGGGTTTTATCTAAGTATAAATAATATCATGTTAAAATGACTGATAATTATTATTGTAAATTATGATTGTAATTCTATAAGTTAACTTAAAGTTTGATTGATAAGGTAATGGAGGTTTTTAATTTATATGAAATTTAAATTATTAAAAAGTTTAGAACCAGAATAAACTTCGGGCCATGTTCAGGATTTACCGTAATTCTTTTTAATTTGTTTTTTTATTTTCTATATCAAACCTTATGACATTTAAAGTTGCGTAAGAGAAAGAATTACAGTATAAAACCTCGATTTAACGGATTAAAGTTAAATCCGAATGTTTGAAAAATCGTTTCGATCAAATTTAATCTGGGACGGAACTCAGGCATTTCTTAGCCGATTATGTTGGATGGAAATGGGATTCTTAAATTATTATTGAAAGTTTTTCTGGAATATGGCCACCTGGGATGGAACTCGACCAATTCTTAACTGATTGGGATGGGATTTGGTATGCTGGATTGAAATGGGATTCTTAAACGATTTTTCAAGATGTTCTCGAATATGGCCACCTAGGAAGAAACTCGATCAATTCTTAACTGATTGTGATGGGATTTGGTATGCTGGATGGAAATGGGATTTTTAAACGATTTTTCAAGAAGTTCTCGAATATGGCCACCAGGCATGGAACTCGATCAAATCTTAACCGATTTTGATGGGATTTGGTGGTATATTGGATGTTAATGATCGATTATCAAATCCCACCATAATCAGTTAAGAATTAATCGAGTTCCTTCCCTGGTTGCCATATTCCAGAACTTCTTCCAAAAATCGTTTAAGTGATAAAAATCGTTTTATTTAAAATTAATAAATCATTTTATTTAATCCCATTGCCATCCAGCATACCAAATCCCATCATAATCAGTTAAGAATTGGTCGAGTTCCATCCCAGGTGTCCTATTCCAGAAATTCTTTCAATGATAATTTAAGAATCCCATTTCCATCCAACATAATCGGCTAAGAAATGCCTGAGTTCCGTCCCAGATTAAATTTGATCGAATCGATTAAATTTAAAAACATTCGGATTTAACGGACTCCACCCTTTAATCAAATAATCAAAATGTACAATATGAAATTTTTAGTTACATTTTTTCCTAATTCAAAATTGCATAATAAACTCATCCATTAATAGAAAATAAATAACAAACCCATCGAAGTAAAAGTATTTTAGTATTTAGGATAAGCGATACAAAACTATTTTTATTTTTCAATGCAAAGAAAATGTATTTTGGAAATGCATTTTTCAAGTCGATATCATCAGAAGAACAAAACTGAAAAACGGAAAAAATCTTCTTGTACTTGGGCACAAAACAATTTGTTTTACTGTTTTCGTTCTGTAAAGAGGGAATATTAACCCATATTATCCCAGCGATCTATTTGTAGATCAATACAAAAAGAGAATTGGATACATTATAACGGTATATTTTTACTGCAATGTTCTGTTTAAATAAAAATCCTTTCGAAAACATATATAGTATAGGTTTTGCAATCGCAGCTGTGCACAGGTGAATTATTCAAATTACCATAATTTTACAGAACACATTTGCAATTATATTTTGTTACATAATTTCAAGTCCTTTAAAGGTAATTTGTTATTTTTTGCAGTTTTTTATTTTCTTGCATTTCAGTTTTTTATTTTTCCAATAATTTTTTGTTTTCCAAATTCATCATACGAAATACTTACTATATTTTATATTTTATTCAAGAAAAATTAATTTGGGCTAATATGGGTTAATATTTTTTGTTATCTGTCGTACGAGCGAGATGGTAAAAAATAAAATAAAAATTTGTTTAGTTTTTGATGAACGCGAAATAGATTTAGAAAAAAATACATTTGGTACGTAAACGAAAAATAAGAAAAAGAACAACAAAAGATCTCTGCTTTTAAGTTATTCTGGCCCAAAACTAACAGATAAACTCCGTTCCATAGAAAAATCTAGGAGCCCCTGGTGTTTTAGAAAGCAAAATTTGTGAAGAGGTCAATTTGCGCAACAAATGGTTTTTCCGAGCATTTTTCCTAGTAGTAAAAAACCGCTGCCAAATACTAAGCGCTTTTTTGAGTTGTTCTGGATCAAAACTAACAGATAAACACCGTTCCATAGAAAAATCTAGGGGCTCCGGGTGCTTTAGTAGGCAAAATTTGTGAAGACGTCAATTTGCGTATCGTATGGTTTTTCCGAGAATTTTACCTAGTGTAAGGAAAACTAAGCGCACTTCTGATTGACATTTAAAAGTATGCAGACTTAAGAAAATATTTTGATAATTTTTTAAAATTAAAGCAATAGTTTTTCACAATTTTATTGCGTTTTTCTTATATTATTAGAATATTGTTTAAACTAAAAACCGATAAAAGTTGGTTTTCACTAAACAATAGGTCTTTGATAATTGTATTTCGACAAATCAATCCATGACATAAACAAATTAATTGATTAATAAAACAAAGTCCTCTGCTACATTTATTAAGATGATTATCTAAAATTAGTTTGGATTTTAATTTTTTTGAATTCGATATTTTGCAGAATGGTTGGCCTTTTTGAGAAATATAAAGTACTTTTCATTGTTATATTGCTAGTTCCGAATTATTTAAGCGGTTGGACTTTTGCTTTCCTTTAAATTCATATAAACTATAGTTAGAATGACGACGTCGTGTACATCAAAATATCTTCTATTGATGGATTTAACAAAAAATTTTGGGGAATTCGGTTAAATTTTCCGCATGGCTATAATAAGTTTCTATAAATGGTTAAATTATTGGATTTATCGTTTTATCCGAAAAATTATATCATACTCACGCAGACATATAAAGATTTTTAAGATTTAAGAAAAACTCCAGACGATTGTGCAAACACGTGAAGTTTTTCCTAAATATTCCTATTTCTATTTTTAGGATAGTTTAGGAAAATGTTCCCACGAATGAATTGATGGTGGTTTATTAGCATAGAACTTTCTTTGCAGTTAACCGCAAAGAAAACATCGATGGTTTGAAGCAATGTGACCTCTGTGACCAATTAAGTTTACTCTTTCACGAGATAATAGTTTTGTCACTATTGCAGCAAATGAGCGATATATTTTTAATTTTACCTTATTTTTTCACCAGATTGCAGCCGAATGGAATTAAAAAAAAAATAATTTATTTTTAAACTAGGTGTCAACATTGAAGTAAACGACATTTTAGTCGAATTTTATGGCAAGAGCGAGCTTAATCTTTTAAATTTAAAATTTACTGACTAGATGGCATTTATACCGGCTATACATATTACATTAGGTGCAGTATTTAATCGATTCATAGTGCAAGTCTTCTTTGTTTTTAATTTGTAGGTACGAATGAGAATGAGAATGCTGAGAATAAAATGGCAGCTGGTGTTTATATGTCTTATCTAGGGTTCTGCTTAATATAATAGGAAAGTATGGGATTTTAGCACTATAAACATTGGTAAAATTTACAATGTTTCGAATGTACTAGGCTCAGTGGTGCTCACACAATGTCCAAAATGATCGGGGTTAGGCAGTTTGCATTAATGATATTCAAAAGGCTGGCAGAAACATCGAAAAATTCCAAGCAGTGTTGCGCTTGCGCCATATAGTCTAAAGTGCGAAATGGGAAAATGCGTACAAATTTAAAAAAATTTGAAATTGTTTACACGAGTATAAATCGGTTACAAATGGAGCCTATATTACTGACATGTTTGTTGGTCCCTTAATGTTGTTGTTACTAAAAAACTTCTTAGGTCATCATCAGGAGTATCTACTATCTACTGATTTGTAACAGTAAAAATTTGTTATATATTTATAGCAGAAAAAAAACAAAAAATAAAAAAAAGAAAGAGGGACAAAAAATAGAAAATAGGCAATAAAAATTAATCTACTGAAATAAGAATAAAAAAGGGGGGAGAAGAAGGATAGCATGTAGGCGATTAGTGATCGGCTGAGTAACAAAATTCAAGCTATATTGAAGTAATAGTACTTTTTACGCTATTTGCCGTAGGCACTTGGCGAAACGAAGTAAATAGTATAATTCAATATACCTTAAATTTTGTTACTCAGCCGATGACTAATCGCCTACCTGCTATCCTCCTTCCCCTTTTTATTATTATTTCCGTATGACTAACAGTTAGTAGATTAATTTTTATCGCCTATTTTTTATTTTTTGTCCCCCCTTCTTTTATTAATTTTTTTCGTTTTTCTGCTATATACCTAAAACAAATTTTTACTTTTACAAATCAGATGACCTAACAAGGGGAAATCGATCCAGTGATTTTTTAAATTTTTTGAACAAATTTTTTAATTAAAATATTCAAAAATCTAATTTTGCGAAATAAGAAACAAGTGTTTAATAAAATGTGTTTATTAAGTGTAAGTGTGTTTCGCCAATTGCCTACGGCAAATAGCGTAAAAAGTAAAACAATTCCTGTTGATTAGGCAGTGAAACCGTATACAAAATGGTACATCGGGTGAAGTGAATCATTTCTCAAAAATAGGATCCTAAACAGAGCCTGCCTTAGCTGTTTTAGTCAAGAGCTATCAAAATGTCACAGTACCTATACCAGCAGGAGGGGTTGGGCACGAGGCGTCCCCAGTTTATATGCAAAATTCATAATTTTGTTTACACTAACAAAATGTTACATTAACCTAGTAAACATTTACATAAAATAATAACATCCTATTTCAAACTGTATGTTTAGTGCTATCAAAAACTACTATACTCAAATATATCAATTACAATAGTTGCAATAAATAAATACCTGTTTATTGGTTTACATGTCCACTAGTTTACTAGATTAGAACTGTGTTGTCTTGTGCGGGTCTGTCAGAACAGATCCGGGTGATCCGGACCCGTGAATTTTGGTTAGTCCTTTATGTTATAGTTCAATCCTTCAATTATTCAATCAATAATGACCCGCTACGATGTAAAATAACTCCAATTTAATGCTGATACCGCAGAGACGTGACCAGAATCGAATGTTAGGTGAGCAATAATACAACGGCAACATCCTCATTTATTACAAAAGTGCATTCAACCAACCACCTATTTCTATAATCCCAAGTAAGTTAAATGTGCGTGATTTTCCATTATTTTAATTTCGAAACGATTTAACATTAAACCGTTATTTACCGACCAAACACAAAAATAAGTAACCGATTAGAAAATGAAAATCGTATATTTATTGATTTACGTTATGTGAACATCGATTAATGAATTTTCTATTAATTTCCTCTTATTACATGTTCACGAAATGTTACAACAACGCAACGTTTCGTTTTTCATTGATAAGCAATAAAATCAAAATAGATCTTAGAAGAAATTAAATTGTTTTATTCTTTAACTTTTTTTTTTATTTTATTTTATTTTATATACGAATTCACTTTCGGTCGATTGATTTCGTTCATTCCATTTCATTTCACTGATAGATTTTTCTTACGTTGTGTACCATTGCTACATACATAGCAGTGACTATGTACATACATAGTACATATTTTATGTTTGGTTTTCGTATTTAGTTTAAGTTTATTTTTTTGTGCTTTATACACGTCATATAAGTATGTATACGGAAGCTTTGATTCCAATTCAACGACTTGTATATATTATAGGAGTAGTTTATTACAATAATAGATTTTGGTTGTTTCATCTTTAATTTTAAAGGACCAGAAAAAAGGACAAAAATTATTGTAGTGTAAAATAAATTCGAAATCACATTTTTTGATACATACACGGTTACGCTTTATACGAGCGTATAAAATCAAAGTTAAACATTTTTTTGTTAAAAACTTCGCATAAAATGAGTTTACACGCAACGCAACCTTATTGGAATTTTATGATGTAATTTATTACCGATGAAAATATTTTTTGTATTTACATGGGTTAATGATTTGAGAAAATTTATAAAGTTTCCGAGGTCGATAAACAGCTAAACATTATGATGAATTGAGATTATGAATAAAAATCGCCAATCGATTCAAAATTGTAACGTTACAGGAGAGAGGATCCCAGCTACAACTGTAGTAGGATGATTGGAGACGACACGAACGCAGCATCGGACAACACTTCTACTCAGCTGTCACAATTTCTACAACCAAAATATTTTTTGTTTAAGTAATGTTTTTGTAATATTATATCGATCATTTTTTGAGAGTAATAAAGCCTTACTTTTAATCGGATTTAATGGTAACGAATTATTTTTAGCCCACAAAGAAACATTTTTAAGATCCGAGTTAAGTTTAATCACTATCTCATCTAGCTGTGACAAATGACTACCAATATAAAGTTGTAAATCATCAGCTTAAAGATGAAACCGACAATTCATAATTTTCCATTGTAGATCTTTATGTACAAAGAAAAAAATAACGAACCTAAGTCCGACCCATTTCTCTAATACATATATTACAATGGTCAATACCATACTTAACAAATTGTTTACGATTAGATTAATAGCCGAATTAGAAAATGTATAATACATTAGTGACTTCTGAAGCAAATGAATATGATTAACACAATCAAATGATTTAGAAAAATCTAGAAGGTCAACAAAGGCAACCGCATTTTTGTTGTCCAAGATAGCAGAAAAATCATCAATAATATTAACAAGAGCAGTATGAAGAAGTTCCTGCATTTGACGTTGCATGATCTTTTCTAGGACTTTTAACAGAGCAGGCAAAATACTAATAGGATGTATATCTCCTATATTGGAAATTACATCCTTCTTTGATACTTCTTTGGTAACGAAATGATGCGGATGCCACCTTCCATAAATCATGAAACATAGATTTTGTCAAACATTGTGGTTAATAACGAAAGTTATAAGAGGGAGAAATAAATCGATAAAAAGTTTTAAGACTTTAAAATCTACCATGTCATAAGCCAATGAATCAGATTTAATTTCACGAATAACATTTAAAACAATAATTTCATCAACACAATCAAATACAAAAGCATCACTTGTATAATGATCAGATTTAGCATCAGGTAGTGGCAAAACTCCTAAGGAAAATTATTCGAAGCTATATTGGAATTTTTCAAATTTCCAAAATATTATCTTTGTTGGCTTGGTTGATGTATATATTTGTTTTATTTCTAAAAAATTTAAAGGATTGTAAATCATTATGTAATCCAAAACATTTATGTTTTTAAAAAGCTAAATCTCTAGCATTTATCGATTTATAATACTTTTACGAGGCACACAAGTCTGGTCTAAATTTATAAAGTTTGAGTTGAAATTGGCAACAATATCATCAACCTCAGAATAGTAATACATGGTTTGCCAATCTAACAAAAAGAAATTCTTAATTAAATATAGTTGATTAATCGCCTAGTGTTATAAAACTTATAACTTGCAAATATTAAATTATGATCAGAAGTAGCAGGAACTTCAATTTGCCCAAAGGAAATAATATTATGTTTATCATAAACAATAATCAAATCTAAAAGGTTGTTAATTCTAATTGGATTAAACGGCAAATAATATAAGTTATTAATTTTGAAGCAATCACTAAGCCTATTATTGGTCAACATGTTATAGTTAAAATCATCACAACAAATAATTCTTTCATATCCAAATAATTGTTCAGCAAAAATATTTACCTAAAGTATTAGAAGAAAGTTTGTTTATTTTAAAGGAGGAACGATAATAAATACAAACACCACTTCCATGGGAAGCAATTTGTAGTTGTTTATTTGGAATGACTTGTTTCTGTTTTTTTTATCGTGAGCCAAGTCTCAGACAAAGCAAGAAAATCAAATTGATAAATATGTAAAAGAAAAATTACATCATTAAAATGTTTCACCAAACTTCAAACATTTAAATGACCAAATGTCAAACAAAATTTTTTATTCACAGACAATTTTTATGGTAAAAGAATTATTTAAAGTATTATTTGAGATGGATTGGGTATACCGGCCGACGTCCAAAATTTGTGAACTCGAAAGGTTTAATATATACACCAACAGGCCAGGTAGCAGGATCCAGAGCTTTCACTATCAGATCATCTTTACACCACGGTGATGAAGAATTTCCTAAAATATCCCTAAAACTAAAACGTTTGATAGTATTAGTAAATTATTCAACAATTGATTTTAAATAGGCAGTCAATCAAATTATTGAAAATGAACATCAATATTGATTTGGTAATAAGAGACGACTAAAGAAAAATTTAAGTTCAAAACAATAAATAAATAAGAACTTACCAACAAAAAATTTTAACATAAATATTCAATAATTATATTCTATAATTTTAACATAAATTATAAAAATTTAATTCATTAAACAAAGCGCGATCAATACTTACCACAAATCTTATTCCAGGACGAGTCATCCATGTGGCTAATATTTTTAGGAAGCACTAGGTTTCTTTAATCCTTAGCCAAAGTATAAAAATATTCTATTGGGGCTATCGAGGATAAATGTGACGAGGAAACCATACATTGAACGTTTATTTATATTCACTTCAACGTTCAATGTATGGTTTTCTCGTCACATTTATCCTCGATAACCCTAATAGAAAATTTGTATACTTTGGCTTCATAAAAATATGAGCCACATGGCTGACGCGCCCTAAAATAAGATTTGTAGAATCGAAGTATTGATCGAGCTCAAGTGTATGAATAAACGTTCAATGTATGGTTCCCCCGTCATATTTCTTCCCGATATCTCCAATAGAACATTTTCATACTTTTGCTATGGATTAGATGGATTAAGATTTTTCTTATAACGTTAGCCAGATGCATGGTCCGTCCTGTAATAACATTTACGGAATCGAAGTATTGGTCGCGCTTTAATTAATAAATAAACGTTTAATGTATGGTTTTACTTATCATATATATTTCCTCGTCGTTGCACCAAAAACAATATTTTAATATAATTTTGACTATAATCGAATTGGAGCGCCGCAAGTAATAACAACCAACGCGACAATGATTTAATGAAGGATCTTGTATTATGAAAACCATAGCAACATGTTAAACTCTCCACAACTTTTTCATCAAAAGCGTGTAAGTCGATACAAATGCTTATAAAAGGGAACCACGCACCACTGAGAAATTCGTCAACAATTTTTTCCGAAACTAAAACTCATTGTACTCACTTCCAAGCACTCGAAAAAATTGCGTTTATTATGTTCGATTGATCAATATTGAATCAATTATTTGATCGTGCAGTTTATCTTTTTTCGTATAGCATATTCAAATACTTAGGCCCTTTTCCAATTACCGACTTACTTGTGGACACCGACTTATTCAAATAAGTCACCTCGCGAGGAGACTTATTTGAATAAGTATGTCTACACAGAAATGTCTCCAAAAATGTGTCTTGACTAAATGTAATACATGCCGTTTTTTTTCAAATCTAGTAGCAACGACCAATATGACAAGAAAATTTTTGATCCATATAATAGAAATTGCGTTTTGTTTTTTTGTTATTACGTCACAAATAAGTCGGTACAATGAATTGGAACAAATTGACTGACTTATTCAAGATGGCGTCAAATTAGTCAATAAGTCTGAAATAAGTCGGTAATTGGAAAAGGGCATTAGACATATTTTCAGTTTTATTAGAAAATTCACTTTACTATATAGGCTTGTGAAGTATTTCCTAAACTATTCCCAAATTTTTGTTTTTGTTTTTAGGAAAAAGTTCACGCGAGAATTTTTCGGGGCCAACTTATGAACTTTGCAAACTCCAGTTTGTAAACAGGATTTCGCAATACCCAAGATATCTTCTTTCTTAGTAGTAGGATCAACCTAGAAAAATGTATCCAAAACTTCTTAGGAACAGGAATAGCTTTAATGCCAAAGCTTTGAGAGATTGACTCATTAGTTCCATGAATTAACTTTGTATGTTCCAGACGTACTATTAGTTGGAATATTAAGAGCATTACTAGTGTAAGGTACTTCTGAACATTTAACTTCCGTAAAAATAGGAATAAATGTTGATTGTTCACACGTTGCAAATTCAGCTATAACGCAAGTACAGCCTCTGGACATTACCACTTCTGCAATTTTATGTGGACTTCCAGGGTCTATTGCTGATAAAGTAATAAATTTATCTTGAATGTAGGATGAAGATTAAAATGTTGCTACATTCGTAGAATCAACATCTCACTGAATATGTAGAGTAGTAATTGCTTCTATAGAATTATTGGCACCAAATGTGTTACTAAAATTGTTCTCCATAAAATCAGTTGACACAGTGAATGCAACATCAGAGGTAGATGTAACTATCGATTAAAATTTTTACACGGTGCAATATTTATTGTTAATAGCCTAGTAGCACTCGGAAGAGCATGTAAAATAGCTTCAGGAATTAGTGTATCCTTATATTAAGTAGCTAATAAACATGAGAAGTCTATTTAATTTAACTTGTTCCAACAAGTTTTGATATAAAGAGTTTTGATTTAAATGTCCCAAGATTTGGCTTTTAAATAAATATTTTGAAAAGTTTGGTTACTCACCAATTCTCTACAATCATCACAAAACCAAAGTATGTTTCCCCATTTAAAACTTTCCCAGTGACATGCACTATCAACAGCAGCACAACTCAAATGGAAATTTTTACCACTAAATCCTCCACATCCAATCTTGTCAACACACCGATGTGAAGCTAGCACGAAAAGTTAGCACGTATTTTTTAAAAATGTACATAATGGTAATACATTTATCAAATATCAAAACCATTTTTTTTTCTATTGAATAGTACTAAAAAATTGTACAAAATAAAATAATCAATTATTTATTATAAAATATTATATATAATATATTATAAAAAAATCAATTATATAGTAAACTATAAAACTGGACGTTTTCAATTCATAAAAATTTTGTTAATTAATCCATCGCCCAATAATTAATTTAATATTATTATTAAATAAATAAGACAACTCAATAATACATTGTTCTAAAACCAAATGGCGGTTTGAGTATTAGCTACAGTTAGCACGAAAATTTAATATAAAAATTAATTGAGTAATATCGATTTCTGCTGGGCTTTTCCAATAATTTGTCGGACATGAAATTAAATTTATATTAAAGTACAGCCAATTACGAAATTATTCAGAAAGTTTCAGAATTTTCTTATGATTTGTTTGTGAACAATATCGATTCGTGCTGTGCATTTTCGAAATTTTCCCGTTTATATGAATTTGGTGGAGTACTAAAGGTTTATGCTGAGCCCGTCATAACATTTGTCGGACATGAAATTGATTTTATATTAAAGTAGGACCAGTTACGAAATTACTCAGAAAATTTCAGAATTTTCTTATGATTTGTTTGTGAGCAATATCGATTGGTGCAATATCGTCGTACACTTTGATGATTATTTCGCAAACTTGTGTCTGGCGCCTTCTCCGTCATAATTCTGTGCTAATTATACCAATTCTAAATCGCAAGTACAACTTTTTGCTACGAAATATTGCAATCGTGTTCTCCTTTCGCAATTCACTCAAACCCGCGCGATTCACGCATGTCCCAATCTTCTTGACTTCCTGTGATCATGACTCTGAGCACACTGATGATAAAAAAAAAAGAAAATTTTCCTAAATTAACAACCAATCAAACCAATAAGGATTTATTCAATAAGCAAGTCGAAGAGCGAACAAATCTCCAAGTACCAATTAGAACAGAGATGCTGGAAATTGAACTAGAATTCAATAATATTATCCGACAAGCGAGCTCTATATATAAGGGCGAATTCATACGAACTCATACGAGTATAAGGAAATGTAACTATCTTCTTGAGATCAAAGAACTAGTTACAGAGAAAAGCTAAGCTAAGCCAGTAAAATCTCGCAGCAGACTCGTGCTCAGCAATTTAAAAATATCCACAACTAGCTGTGTAATAAATTAGGACAACTATAATAAAGAAAATAAAAAACGAAGAAGTGACTCTGTCAGTTCTACTTCCGAGTTCTCTCCGGCAATGGGGAGAAATTGCAATAGCTGATTGAAGACCTGGTTTCCTCTCATTGGCGGAAGTAATAACAGGCTGCCAAATTGCCGGGTCCGTCAGTAGATGGCGCATAATACCTCGAATGGAACCGTTAAGATAACATCATTGAAGACATATTCAATATGCTTTTATTATTATCTCATCGTCTTCAGATACTTTCAATTCAATATCGGCATGCTGTTGACAATTACTCTGTGATTATGTACTGGCAGCTTAATGATGCTTCGCAGGTTTGCCTACTAATCTTTCAGCTACTCCAGTGAATGCTGCTACCTTCACGGCTTGTCTTCCAAAGCGCGGCGCGTCAAATTCGCGCATATCCGTTTACACCAAGGGCGGCGCGTCAACTTTTTTGTTTTAGATAATTTTGAGAAATTTAGACTTTTATTTTAATAATCATTCATTTTGGTAAATAATATTAGTGCTTACTTGAATGACGAATGAGAAATGTATGAACCACATTCGAAAATCATTATTTTTAGGTTATGTTCGGCGGCGATGGACGAACTTTTTTGGCCGCTTGGTGTGGGACATAATTTCGCGGCGGCGGATGCAACTTCATTCAATACAATTTCTTAAAATTACAATTTTTCTTTTGAAAACCCAAAATTTGTAATGTTTTTTATAAATAATTGGTATATAATTGTTTATACTATCGTTTCTATACAATACATAAATAAATTAATGCATATTTAAATTCGCCGCAAACAAACTAATTTTTTGGCTGGGAAATTTTTGATTCTTTTTTCAGCATTTTTTTTTTGATTCAACTGATTTAGCCTCGCCACACTTTGCTTCTTTGGTCATCAATCGCCGTCCACATTTGATTTCTTTGCGCGTTTCTTTTTTTATGTATGTGCGTAAAATTATGTTTTTTGATTTATTCGTATTGTAAAAATTTTTTATTATTTGCTGCGAAAACTGCTTTCTTGGTTGAAAAAATATTTTTTTTGCACTCGAAGTGCAAATTAAACTAAAATTAACCCAAAAACGACAAATAAACAAGGTGTCCTTGAAAAATTTATTTTTGTTAGAATAGATTTTGAGTCTATTGCACTTTAATAATAATAAAATTTTGAAACGAAATCAATCAATAAATAAAATGAAAAGCGACGAACCTGATATTTCAAACATAATGGCAAGTAATTTATTCAAAATGGCAAATACTGCTGATCGCATGCTTTAAATGGTAAAATATGCATTTTTATCGAGCACTAGGCTGATCTGAAAGTTTAAGCGCTCTAAGAAGTTGGTGAACATTCGATTGAAAAATACGCCGAACAGACAAACAAACACGACAGTTAGCTAAGTAAAACGTGTAGTAAAATAGAAATTTACATTTAAATTGCGGTAGAGGAAATGTATAGATCGAATAAATTCACATTTAGTTCATAAATTAGACGGAAAACTCGGCAATCGGAAATATGGAAATAAAACCAGGAAAATATTGATCAATTTTAGATAGTAAAAGAAAATATTTGTAGCTCCAGTCGAACTTTTCAATTTCGATTTTAATTGAACAACAACCAATTTGGATAAAAATTAGAGAAACGTAGTTTAAAGCCAAAAATATGCATTTAAAATATTTTTATGTTTCCACATATAGCTACATATTCCATGCGATACGTACGAGCAAATATTTTATGTCTGGTGTACAGTGTTTTTCATGCGCTAGATGCCACATACATGAATATAATATAAATCATTTTGTCTTATCGTGATTTAAAAGAACCCGTATGTTGTTGTGCTTTATTTATTTTATCTGTACCGTTATGATGCAACTCTTTCTGGATACAGTTAACGATTTTTTTGTTTAGTTGGTCTACTTTACCGACCATCATATGGCAAAATTGATTAACTAATGGAAGATGGTTAGTGAATTAGACGATAGAAGCAGATGATCAAGAATGATTAACTTTAATAAATTTTAATACTAATGTCAAAGTGATAGCGCAAAATGGCGCCTGCATTCTTTAGTGGTGCTAAAGAAAATAATGGTAAATAGTAGTTACCTCAGAAATTAAACAAACGGACGAGGCTACTAGGAGTTACGTTCAAAAATTAAATCGTTATTAATTAATATCCATTTTCTTATCTATATCTTAAGAAAACGCGATGGTATCTAAAGTGGAGCTCAAGTAGTAAAACGTTCAATAACCGCTAACCATCCTAGCACAACCAGCAAGAAATGTTGAACTTCAAATATTAGTAGATGAATCAGATATAATCATTGAAGTAATAGTTCAATTCCAACATATACTGGAAGGCCGACATTTTCACATTTATACTGATTATACCCATCAATATTTGCATTTAAAAAAATGAGTGACAATTAACCTCGTCAAGTCCGAAATTTCGAAATCATGGCAAAGTCGCAAAGTATCGATACCAAAATTAAATTTATTATCGTTTATTCGTAATGCCGCGTTCAGAAATTTTGCAAGCATCTCCCAACTAATAGGAAAAGTTTAAGTAAGAAATTCGAATAGTCAACCCATCTGGAGTCTGTAGAGATGCCGAATAATTAATTTCGCGTTAATTTCGTCCACACATGTAACGCGTAGAATGGCCAGCAATATCTGTCTAAAATCAGCAACAGTAGAGCGCCACAGAAAAGTCTGCTATTATCGTTGAGATTTTTCAACTGTTTATCGATAGGTTCAAGTTAATGCTTCTGCATTCATGCCAGATAATAATTTTGCATTTTTGCAAAGTTTTACCATGTAAAATTCTTCTCTATGTTGTACATTCCGTCTGGATTTGTATGAACGGTCAATGGCAACTTGAGTGCTGAATTTGCAGTCCTTCCATAATCAAGTAAATGTCAGATAAAGCAATTGCCAACGCAATATGATTTTGTAATCGAATGCGCACAATTATCAGTGAATTGAGGAAGGAATGTTTTGCCATTGTCGCCTAGTGCGTTCAAAAAAAAAAAACAAAATCCACTTCATTATTTGCATCAAAAAGGGCTGCAACAAACTGTAGTTCACGCTGAACGTCGCTGTAAATTATGTTTGTTGCTGGAGGGTTAGGCGGTGCCATACCCAAATGAATCAGTATAGCATATTCGAAATGAGAATGCAAATACCTTCAATCTATATTAATGCCTCGTTATATATTTGTGGCAAAAATCGATAGTGGGGTCTTGATCAGCGGTCCAAATGCGATGCAAAAGAGTAGCTTCGATTGATTGCCATTAAATGCGCATGTATATAATTGAAATTCATTGAAGATCATATAATATGTTTCGCAATGAATAATACATTCAATATGCACGCAAATATGATACATGGAATATCGAAACACAACGAACCGAAATTGAAATATATCAAAACAATGCCAAGCTACGACGCAAGTGGCTTGCGAACATAACTATGAACTATTCTCAGGAAGTCAATTATTTACTACGTTTTTTTTTATTTTATAAAATATTGGGATGGTGGGGGAGGGTGAAATTTTGGCGTTATATATTCTGATATATGTGAAAAATACAAAAAAAAAAAAAATAAAAAATATATTTCGTCAAAAAACAAAAAAAAAGTCTTAGAAACCGATTGCAGTGTCACCTACCGGGTCCAGGATTACAGTCACATACACACGTACAGAATATTTTTTAAGGGTGGGGTGATGAAATTTTGGGGTAATATGTTCTGATATGCAAAAAATCTAAAAAAATAAAAAAAAAAAATTTCGTCAAAAAAAATAATTTCTTAGATCCAGATCGCAGTGGAACCTACCGGGTCCAATTGTGAATCTAAACCATCTAGGAACCCATTCAAACACACACCCAAAAATTCATTATAATCGATCAAGCCGTTTAGAAGTTCAGTCACATACACACGTACAGAAAATTTTGGGGTGGTGGGGGTGATGAAATTTTGGGGTTATATTGTTCAAATATGTAAATATACAAAAAAACTAAAAAAATAAAAAAATATTTCGTCAAAAAACAAAAAAAAAATCCTAGAACCCAATTGCAGTGCCACCTACCGAATCCAATTGTGAATCTAAACCATCCAGGGACCCACTCAAACACACACACAAAATTTCAATAAAATCGGTTCACAGCCGTTTCGGAGGAGTACAATCACAAAAAATCGTACATAAAAATAATATCTATAAAGATTGGGGGATGTTGGAGGTGGTGAAATTTTGGAGTTATATGTTTGGACATGAGAGAAATCTAAACAAAATAAAAAAATATTTCGTCTAAAAACAAAAAAAAATTCCTAGAACCCGATTGCAGTGCCACCTACCGTGTCTAATTGTGAATCTAAACCATCCAGCTACCCACTCAAATAAACACACTAAAATTTCATTAAAATCGGTGTACCCGTTTAGGAGGAATTTAGTCACATACACACGTACAGAAAATTTTGGGGTGGTGGGGTGATGAAATGTTGGGGTTATATTGTTCTGATATGTGAAAAAAACAGAAAAAAAATAAAAAAAATATTTTGTCAAAAAACAAATAAAAACTTCCTAGAACCCAATTGCTGTGCCACCTACCGGGTTCAATTATAAATTTTAACCATCCAGGGACCCACTCAAACACACACCCAAAATTTCATTAAAATCGGTTCAGCCGTTTAGGAGGAGATCAATTACAAACACACGTACGATTTTTTTGTTACAAATCGTCTTTCCAGCTTACATTTTGGAAAACTAGCCTGGAACGTTAATGTTACAAATTTAATTTAGAACCATTTAGTTCATAATCATTTTGCTCGTAAATGATATATTTTTATCAAAACACATGCAAACAACGATAAAGCTCTGGTGGAAGCTGCCCTTTTCGTTTTAAATTTAGAAAAAAGCTTAAGTATGAAGTTTCACCTCGATCGGGCAAATAGTTTGAGCTTAAGAGAGGGCACATACTTTTATTATGCACGCACACACGCATGCATCCATGCACACACATAGGTGTTTTTCAGTGCGAAAATTTTCATGATCACTATTCCTTTTTTTACTATGTAAAAGAAAACTCCCAAGTGATATATTTTTTAAAACTTTTGAAGTGATGTGTCACAACGGTATATCTGAATAAAAGAAAAAGCAGCTGCCTGTAGCGTTAAGGCGATAATTTTTAGTACCTTAGTATTATATCAGTTAAATTTGTGACATTCTCCTAAACCTGTTCAAATATTTATACTAAAAGCCTCAACACAGATGATTTGAGAACTAAGGTGATGTTATCAAAATTTTGATCTGATCCGAAATTTTGAAGCGATATAAGTACCACATGAATAGTAAAAATGACTGTAAGGCCATGTCATGGTGTGGGATGTTTTTCGTGATGATCTTTGCTAGATACTCTTCTCCCGTGACATAAATCTCCGAAAACTAGTTAAAATGTTCCAAAATATAATGAAAGAAGAATGACGAGATTAATTCAAATAACTTTAGCTCACCCCCACTTTAAAAAATTGGAAAATAAATTAGAGCTATTCATGACCCAATTGAAGTTTATACTAAATTAATCCTAAACCAACAAAAACAAAAATTAATGAGAGTGTATTGGTTTAAAGCAGTCATTTAGGCGAAGCCGAATATTTCTATTTAATAATTATTTAAAAATTTATCTATTTATACAAACAATCAAATTTATTTGAGCAAAAAACATGACAATTTAAATATTTTAATAGAGCCGTATGTATTATATAGACGACAAGTAACAACCCGATTAAAATTATTCATTCTAATGGAGGTCGCATATCTGAAACGACATTCAATTGAAGAATGGAATTTCTTAGTAAATTTAATTCTAAGAAAATTCACATCTCAAGATTTTCACCGATCGGCAAACTTGCCACTATAATATTTTGGTAGACCTATATGTGCACTATACCTAGACCAACCCGTTTAAAATTCTAATAGTGTTTGCATATCTAAAACGACATTCAATTGATGAACGGAATTTCTTAGTAAATTTGATTCTAAGAAAATTCACATCTCAAGATTTTCACCGATCGGCAAAGTTGTTTAAGTATGTAGATTTCCGAAAACTATGAGAAATTAAATTTCTAAGTATCAAGATTTATTGGAAATGGCGGGTTCCACAAGAATGTCGTTATAGGTACTTAACATCCTTAAGAATTGTATGTTGGTTCGCACAAGTAGAGTACATGTATAGGAATTTAAATCATCTATCTTTTTTTTAATTTGGAGCACTTTGAATTAATAAAATGTATAATACTACTTTTTTTTTTTTTTACTATCATCTGTGAACGATGTTTAGTTATTTCTGCGTAACATAATTTCTTCACAGTTTTGCTGTTATTAGAATAATGAATTTTAATCAAATTGAACCGAAATAAACATTATGAATTTAAATTATTGTTAAAGTTACAATTTTGTAAAATTGCCTTAATGTTTGCAAATCACTAATACATCGTCATCGTTTTGAATTATAGTATAAACTTCATACTGCTCAGTAGAAGTTTAAAAGTTTTTCCTAAAATAGTACCAACCGCCATTTTTACAATTTAGGATTAATTTAGGATAAACTTCATTGGCCACCAAATTTGTTGAGCGCTATCAGGTTTGCAGGAATTTAAATAAATGTAGTGGAGGGCTGAATCAACATGACTTAGCGCTTTCTATCGCCTAAAACAGAAAATTTTGAAGAATTAATGAGCTTTCAAATCGAATGAGCTGTCCATGAGCTTTCAATTTAAAATTACTTCGATTTTGGAGCTGATGCTTAAAATCATAAACAAGTCCTTAATTAATAACAAAATAATCTAATTTTGTTCACTTGGAATGATAATTCTTTTAAAATTGAGCATTTCCCTTTGATGATGTATCGATTTATGAGCTCACGAAATACGTGCAGTTTGATTTTCGGGCACCCGAAACAAATTTCTCAAATTTTTCAAGTTTTAAAAGAATTCGTCGTTCGCACTTGAGAAATTGCGGGTGGTATTCAAGGGTGTACTACGAAATCCCGGTTTTCAAAATCTCGGTTTTCTAAATCCCGGTTTCAAAATCCCGGTTATCAAAATCCTAGTTTTCAAAATCCTGGTTTTCAAAATCCCGGTTTTCAAAATCCTGGTTTTCAAAATCCCAGTTTTCTTTTCTTCCAGTTCTAATTGCACAAAATAATTAATAAAGTTTTGTAATTGCAAGATTTGGTAATTGCAACATTTTGTAGTTGCAACATTTTGAAGTTGCAAGATTAATAAAAAAAGCAATATTTTGTTAATGCAACATTCTGAAATGCAATAAGTGTATAGGCTGAAGGCTTCGATAATTCTCACGAGCACTTAGCACTCCATCCAAATTCCATTCCTATTAGCCATTTTCTAGAACTTTATCGCAAACTCATTTTTGATGTTTATCAAAAAATAATTTAAGATCCCCATTTCCCCACATGCCTAGTTTTAAAAATTCAAACCGAAATTTCTTAAAAATCGGGTTTTTTTTATACAAAACCGGGATTTTGAAACCGGGGTTTTAAAAACCGGGATTTTGAAAACCGGTATTTTGAAAACAGAGTTTTAGAAAAAAAAACCGGGATTTTGAAAACTACCCATTCATGCATATACCCTGTATTCATACTTATGGGTACAATTGATAGAAACATTAGCATAGCCAGCCGTTTTCCACAAAAAGAAGGCCAATCCATCGAGCTCTATTTTGATCACCCAATTCAATGTGTGCCAATTTGCCTACTGTCCCATTGGCTAACCTATCATAGCAACGTCGATGTTTGTGGTTATCTTGTAAATATAAGGTTTATCTATATAACGAAAATAATTTCGTATAGTAACGTCATGTGTTAACCGTGCTGAGTTTTTGAAGCTTCTCTCTAGCGACCCTTTTTTCGTGAACAGCTCCACACTCGAGTATTCCGCCATCCGAAACGGATCGATGTTTCATCAGATGAACACAATATTCTCAAATTATACGAATCGACTGAATGGTAGACATTGAATAATCGAATTCCATTAGGACAGCGTTTCTCCACCGTTTGTCTTTCTCATGAGCCCGAGAAAATTTGGAGTCTTCATCAAGTTGTCTTTATTCTTCCATATTGCACAGAGCTTATTCATCGTTGCAGCTATTATGTCATTTTGATTCCTGAAATCGGATCGTAAAGAAGCTGTTGATACGGATCAGGAATTTTCTGAACATTAACCTGATTACCGTCATTATTATCTGCCTGTGAATCGTTGAGTTCCATATATTCCCGACATTATCGCGTGCAAATTTCCATGGTTTTAGCGATATCTAAATTTGATTCGTATTCTTTTCTCTGCTCCATTAATCTGTTAGAATATCAGTATCTTCAATCCTAATAGGGATATGTAAAGTAACCATTTCGTCCTGTATTCTGTTAACTCTTTTCTCAGATCATAATTTCTGGGTCTTATATTTTTTGGTAGTTCTTTAAGAAACAAACTGGGCTAGAGTGATGTCATCAAGTTTAATCACGAAACTAAGAATACTACAAGAAAAAGAAATAAGATGCGCGAAGGGGCAACATATAAGAACTTCACTTGAAAATCGATTTTTAAGGAGTAATCTCTAAAAATTTCTATTACCGTCATTTAGCGAACTTATTGAACATCCCTCGTATAGTAACAAAGTTATCTTTTAGTTTTATCATGTACTGCTGATATGCAGCCGGTTGCTGTGTCTACATGCACATCCTGGTTATAGGTATAACATTATATAGATATTGTAAATCTAAATTTCTATTTCATAAATCAAAAGATATTTTTACGTGTGCATGTATGAATGTACATTTTGAATTAAAATCACCAAAAATTCAAAATAAATAAACAATAAAATTTTTATTAAAATTTAATTTAAATAATAGGTTTTATGACTATCTCACTTTTTTGTTTGTGTGTAATTAATATTATTATTATTATTATTATTATTTTACCACACACCCACACAACAAATATTTTTCTATAGTAATAATAATAATTATAATAACAACAACAACAACTCAAAACCTTAAAACATTTTTCATTTGAGATAACAATAAACAAATACAAAACACATTTATTTATTATCATATTTTTTGTAATTTTTCATTTCAATAATTTTCCATTAAATAAAACCTAACAAACAACACAACAAAAAAAAAAACATTTTTGGTTATGGAATTTGTATCAACCAAACGAAATAAAAAAATAAAAACCTGAAAAAATGTAGGTCTGTGGAATTACATTTCAATTGTGTTACGCTGTTTACCGCTTATCACAATTTTTATGATATGATGTGGAGATTATTGTAATGAGAAATTTCCGTTTGTGGCGATGTATGTATGTAGATAAAAATGTGTGGAACAGGAGCAAGTATATCATGAATGCGATATGTGGACGCTTTTACAGGAAATTGTAAAATAGGTCAACCCATTCTTTATGTAGATGCTAAGTCTGACTAAAATATAAATATTATGCATCTCGAGGAAAATGTGTCTATAGTGTTCTAATCGATTCCAACATACCCTGTAATAACGTGGCTTGAAATGTTTAGATTTTTATTGAAATAAATAGAAAAAATGGATTTATGTGACTTAAATCGATTTAAAAATTGAATTTTTTTTACTCGTTTATGTATAAAGTAATAGGCAGGTTTTTATAATTTAATGCGCTGTACGTTTACTTACGTATCTAGGTTGGTTTCCATGGTTGAAAATCGGTTATGTATTGAATTCCCTTTCTATTTAAAATAATGTCGCAGAATGGATCGATTTTTCGTTGGGATTTAAATCTGCACTTTTTGAAAAATTGCAAGTGTCACACTCTATTTTATCTGGTACTTCTCCGGGAACAGGGATGTAGTTTATATTCAATTTATAGCTGGAATTTATGGAATTTATATGTAATTTTTGGTTAAACATTGTTTTTCTGGCCTGCTGAAGTAAAGAGCAAGTGCTAATTTTCTTGAAAACAATATAATTTTTTTTTGGGTTTGTGGAATTAAACCAAAACAGGATATCTGCAGACAAACACGAAACTGTTGGCAAATTGCATTTAAAGTTTTGGTTATGATTTTCACATATTTTACATGAATCTTTATGTATTTCTTTTTTAACTGATTCATAATAATAAGCTTTCATGCATGAATGTTTACAATAAAGCTTAATTTGTATAAATAAGGAGATATCCTCTTTTGTTTTTGAAACTATTGTGTTGGAAAAAGTTGCTTCAAAGCAATATGAGGTTTTTGGTTAAACATAAAAAATTCAACAATATAATTAGCCATTTTCAAATTACTAATTAAAAATTAGGAACCATAATCCAGAATAACAACAAATAATATTTATTTATTGATTTATTAATTAAATATGAACCAAAACCAGGTGTCACAGTGTTTGTGGTTGCACTCCTCCGAAATGGCTCGACCGATTTTTATGAAATGTTTTATGTATATTTGGTAGATATGAGAATAGGTCGTAAAGTATATTTCATACAGTATGTTTCATAAAGTATTTTTCATGGTGATTAGGGTGTCCCTATTCTGAAAAAAATTTTCTTCCTACCTCAACCCTCCCATTTTTTGATCGTATTTTTGTATGAACAATATGAAAATAATGCAACCGTCGTTCGTACTTCAAACAGAACGAAATTATTTATGTTGTTGAATGACCGACTTCATCTACGAGAAGCGTTGCGTCATTTTGACATTTTATTCTGCATTTGTTATGTATCACAACGCAGTGCGTGCAAGATTGTGTACGATAAATTTTAATTTATTGTATAAGAAATATATACGTGTTTTATGATTGTAAAAAGGTTGGTAAAATACTAAAAGAACAAATACATTATCGGTATATGTCTATTTGTGTATATGTATTGCAGACAATGCCAGAAAGACGAAAGGGGGCCCATTTGTGCCGTCGAACGAATAAAGTAACAAACATACGAAATACTAGAGCAGAAAGAACAGACGAACAAATATAACAAGAAAACGTGCATGTGAGCATGTCGCAACTGCGTGCATCTCAACCACAAGAGACACCAGCTGAACGAAATCAACAACGACAATTGGAACGGAGACTAGCGCGCCGTTTCATAGTTAACAAACGCAGAGCAAATAACCGACACCGCCAACAAGTATATCGACCATTTACATGCGTAGTACGCGCTAGATATTGATTATATTCCGCTCATCCGGAAGTGCCGATTGGTGCTATGGACAAAGAATATCCCAATTGCCATGCACTCAAATTCAAACATGAGTCAGCTGGGATGTGTGCGCATCAGGAAAAGTGCAACTACCAGCAATTGAGACACAACCAGAACCATTGAACGGCTTGCTCTTCGGCACGGATCCAGATTCAAACCTGTACCTGAAGTTCATTCGTACATTCAATTCATGTTCGAAGCCACCATTTTGAATTGCAAATTCGGAGCCGAAAATGCTTTGCTGCCAGGAATTTCAATGATTCTCACTGACGTGCCAATTGAATTCAAACGCGTTCAATTCCCTATTGGATTGGCATTTGCAATGACAATCAATAAGTCGCAAGGCCAAACGATGTCTAATTGCGGCTTAGATTTGGGAAAACCATCGACCTTATTTCTTTTGGCTAAAGGAGGACAGACAAAAAATATCGTACGCTAAATTGCTCTTCGAAATTACAATTGATTTTCTTTATTTCATTTTCTTACTTTACTATCGGTTTCCATTTAACATGATTGCAAATATTTGCAAAGGGAAATTTTTGTATCATACAGTTGTATTTGTGTGTTATTTTCATTTGTATATCCCTTTTGCTGCCCACTAACACAATGACCACGATACAATTTCCAAATAATGGCAGCAAAACTAAGATCTACCTACAAAGAAAAGCTACTACGCCACGAGCTTCGCTTTTAAATATATTCATTTTATTCTGCGAGCAACAATTTAATCCAATTAAAACAATTTTTTATATTAAATAACAAATAATATTTGAAAAACAAAGAAGTTTATTATTCAAATCAATCTACGGCCATTTATTAGCAAAACATTTTGACATAACACAATATGTTTGTTGTTGTGTTTATTGCAGGGTTGAAAATTTCCCTTTATAATTTGGGAAATTTTCGATTTCGTTTTGTAAATGCAAAATTTGCAAAGCAAAATGTTGTATGCCCGACTACTTTTGATTGCAAATTGCTTTGTAATTTTTTTTATGTATGTGTAAAAATCTATATACCGATACGGAATTATTTTGAATGTGTGCTATCGAAGAAACTGATTGCAAATAATTGCAAAGCAATATCAAATGGAAACGCACAGTTACTGTGCGTTTCCATTTGATATTGCTTTGCAATTATTTGCAATCAGTTTCTTCGATAGCACACATTCAAAATAATTCCGTATCGGTATATAGATTTTTACACATACATAAAAAAAATTACAAAGCAATTTGCAATCAAAAGTAGTCGGGCATACAACATTTTGCTTTGCAAATTTTGCATTTACAAAACGAAATCGAAAATTTCCCAAATTATAAAGGGAAATTTTCAACCCTGCAATAAACACAACAACAAACATATTGTGTTATGTCAAAATGTTTTGCTAATAAATGGCCGTAGATTGATTTGAATAATAAACTTCTTTGTTTTTCAAATATTATTTGTTATTTAATATAAAAAATTGTTTTAATTGGATTAAATTGTTGCTCGCAGAATAAAATGAATATATTTAAAAGCGAAGCTCGTGGCGTAGTAGCTTTTCTTTGTAGGTAGATCTTAGTTTTGCTGCCATTATTTGGAAATTGTATCGTGGTCATTGTGTTAGTGGGCAGCAAAAGGGATATACAAATGAAAATAACACACAAATACAACTGTATGATACAAAAATTTCCCTTTGCAAATATTTGCAATCATGTTAAATGGAAACCGATAGTTAGGATAAAAAATATATTATTTTTTTCACTTTAAATTTAAATTTTAAGGCTATATTGAAGGACAGATTTTGCGATCAGTTTGTCATAAAGTTTTTTTTTTAAATAATTGAATTGACCGAAAAATTTAATTAAAATTGATTTTTTACCTTAAGTTGTGCACACAGCCTACGAGTAAAATTAATTTTTCAACAAAGTTGTGTTGTGCGTCGAATTAGTTTCCGATTTATTTAAATTTAATTTATTTTTAAAGTCTAAAAGTGATCCGTGTTACGGGAAAAGTAATCATAGTTTTTACTCTATTCGTGTGATTATGTTAGTTTGTTCTGTGTTTGTGAATATGTTATAGTGTGGTGAAGTTTTACAAAGTAAAGTGGAAATATAAGTGTAATTAGAGCTTTTAGTGTAGTGAAAGTTTTCAATGAGTAGTGTAAATTTAAGTGTAGTTTAAGTTTTTAGTGCAGTAAAATTTACAAAGTTTTAAGTTTTAATTGTTTTGACATAATTGGCCTCAACATAATGTGGTAAAGAACCGAATCAGCTTTTTAAGGTAAGCCTTTTTCGCGAAAAGATCACCAATGCGTTAGTGCGAGGGAAGATAGTAGTTATAGTCGATTTCTCGCAAATCGGTTTTCTATACCTGAAGTAAGCACTATGATGACTGATTTCATATACTTATTACATTGTAATTCTTCTTTAGGGAATGGTAGTTTGCAGAAATTTCGTTTATTTCCCGAAAAGGTTTTAGTTTATCTGCAGAGAATGTATTGTCTGCACTGTTATTGTTTGTATTACCAAAACGTTGTTACATTCAACTTTAGTACGTTCTATATATAAATATTCAGCCCAATTTTGTTTATTTTGCAATTGGCTCTTCGGATGGAGGCTTTAAAATATTATTTAACCGCACCAGGAATGTTTACTCGTAATGTAGGATCCGCCAATAAAATGTTTTAAAGTATTTCCATTTATCGGATGAAAAGTGTTTTGGGGTGTTTGGTTGTTTCCGTCGACTAGAACAGTCGCATAAATAATTTAATCAATATTTGTTTCTTTAGTTAAATTAAATTTATCTGATTTCACGGTTTCACTAAATACTAATAATTTTAACTGTGTTAAAAAGTAATTGAATTTGTGCATAAGTAACTTTATTAATTTTCAGTGTACTAAATAGTGTTAAAATAGTTCAGAATTGTGTTTTTAAATGCTATTGAAGGAAATAACGGTGTTATCCGACCCGTATTCTCATCTCTTGTAATTGTTTACATGCGATGGGATTTGGGGCCAAATTTTTTCATTAGACATAAGCTACTAATTAGAAAATAAAATTAACAAAATTTTTGTGCAATGAACATTTACTGTTTTGCGTCATTTTGTTTGATCAAGCAAAATGTGTGCATTTTTCACGATCACGTGTTCTTTTGATGTACGCAAGTAATTAGGGTTGAGGTTAAATTTGGAATGCATTAACATGTTCGTATTGAAACATTTTGTATTTCTTGTTCTCTTTTCGTTTTTCTTTAAAAACGTAACGGGAAAATATTAACAATGTTTTTATATCTAAAAAGGTTTTCAATGTGTCTGTGACGCATTGCTTTCGCAATGAATGTTTTTTTGTGTAGGAATACGAATTGTCGAATTTCAGGCACGGACGTACGCGAAGCGTGCCAGCAGTGACGAAGTGGATTGTCGTCAAGGATGGAGTTGAGATACAGTCGACCAGTTTGCGTTACTCGATCTAAACTACAGAGACTACAATTCTGTTTGGAACGAACAGGCTTAGATTGCCTATTGGTTTGATGGGCAATCTCAATTTTTTTTTTTTATTTTTTTTAAGGGGGAACCACTGTTTGTGAAAGAGTATCTGTATTTTGCTTTTTATCCGAATTAACTCATTTTCGTCAGCTTACTTTCGTGAATGTTGGTTAGAAGGTAGCAAATGGATGGACATATTTATTTGTGACATATTTTTAGGGATTTGGAGAGGAACAAATGGATACACAAATTTTCTATGGTGCAGAGAACTGAAATGAATTTTCACGATATGTAAAATCATTTAAAAATACAGTGGCGGCTAGGATATCATGAAACTGAATTGCGGTGTCTGCGGTTGTCTTGGGATATTACCAGGAGTTTTGTTATCGTTTTGGTATGATATGTAGACACTTTGGGGGAAGCCGATCATTTTTGAATTTTTAGGACGATTGCTGGAATTTTTGAGCGCGGTAGATTTGTCGGTAAATCTGTCATGGAGTTATCATGGCTTTGTAAAACGTAAATTTTTTGATTTGTGATATAAGAGGGGGAACACTTAGTAAATAGTAGCGGTTTCATAGAAAGAGGATTGACCCGTTTATTTGGAGTTTTCGCGGAGTGTCCATTTGATTAGGAATTTAGGGCCTTCAAAATGAACTAGTTGTTTCATTAATTTCTATTGAGGATTATTGATCTTTGAAGCTGTGCTTCGTCTAACTAAAATAAAATTTTAATTTAAAAGTCAATCAAAACTGTAGTCAGTTATAATTAGTAACAATAACTTATTTGCAGATGCCTGTGTTGCTTAATATTCAAATTATTGATTTAATTTATTTAGATTCTAGAAAAATTTAGGATTCTAGAACCGTGCGAGCTATTCAATAGTAAACTGTTATCTGTTTAGTTTCCTAGCGTATGACCAAAACACGCTTTAATTTTAGGCATTTTCTTTAGAATGCTGATATTACGCTACAAGTAGCAACACATTTATGTTGTTATTTTATTACCAGCGGAATAAAATATTAAAAGTGTTCCTTAAAATGACAAATTGGTTAATCTCCGAAGTTCTAAAGATTCTAAAATTAGTTTTGAACAACCGATCCTAAGTTCATGCTAGAGTAAACTTGCTCATTTCATAACCATTCCTTATGAAATTTGGTTTCTAGATTGATTTTGAACTGAAATATAAATTTTAGATGAAAATATGGCATCTGTGCATTCAACACGATTAAAATTAACTTTGAGCTTGAGAGAAATCGGCTAATTTTTGATTAATAATTGTAAACTTTGCATCGCATACATGAAAAATTCGGCGAAAATTTATCGATTAGAATTTTCACTATAATTTTTTGAACTTCTGGGGCTATATAAGATCTTTTTAGTTTCTGACCATATATAGCAAAATCTCGAACTAGGAACCAGAGTTTTGTTTTTTTTTCTTATAGCTAATGGTTCTGTATACTAAAACAGTTATGTCGGCCTACAAATTTGACTTGGAAAGTTATTATTTTAAAAATAAAATGAATCCGATTTGGATTTGAAAATTGACAAGTAGTTAGTTGACTACTGGGGAGCCTATTATGATTTTTTCGATAGTGTTTTTTTTCGATAATGGTGATTTCATTTGTGTGATAACAGAAATCTAACAATGTGGGGATAAATGCTTACAGATTGTCTGGGTTTGAGATATAACGATGGTTTCAGAGCAAAGTTCGTTTGATGTAAAATTGTCAATCGTTGCAGCTGATGAAGAACTGCGTTAAATAGATAATTGCCGTCGTCCGAAATATAATATATCTCCATTATTAATTGAGTTTCAAATTTGAACTTTGGATAAAACTCTAATTTGATTAAATGCTAACTTTCTTTTATTTTAAATTAAAATTTAATTTAATTGTATATAAGTTTTAAGTCGGCTTTATTGGTTGGGTTATTTGGTTATTGGGTTTTCTATACAGCTGTACTTGTTATTGTTTATCTCATCTTACAGATTCTTGATTACCTTAATAGTATAATTCTGTTAATTCGTTTCGGCAATGGGATTCTAGAACTGTGTTAAAAATTATGTTTGATGTATTACCTCATCGATTCTAGATAAACCTTGAAACCGGATGTTGTTTCACAATATTTTTAATTATGGCAGGGGTGGCAATGACTGTTTGTCTTTTACATTATTTTAATTAAAACCATTATTATTCAAATTGTTTTATAAGAAATAAATACATTTAGCAGATTTCAAAGCCTGTGGAAGACTGAAAGATAATTTGCTCTTTTATTATTTAATAATATTAGGGGATTTCTGGATTGGATTAAGTTTACATGATTTAATATGTTTTTGGAGAACCAGTTTAATTTAGTTTATGGAAAATTGAACTATTTAGTTTATTGAAAATGCAACTCATAATAATAAAGTTTTATTGCAGGAAATGTATGGGTACTACTATATATGGGTACTTAATTAATTATTAAAATTTTTTTCAAGATGCTGATTGCCGAACTTTTATACCATAAAACCAAAAATAATTGTGCTGTCTTGTGTTTATCAATTTACTAACTATTGACTACTTAGGTGTCTGTAACCGGGTCAAGTCTATCATATCTAACAACCTTTCCTATCCCTCCATCTTGTTATATGTAAAAGGGGTGTACGGTAGGCCCGGCGTATCCGGGATCCCTGCTTAGTCTTGGCCGTACATTCTAATCAATCAAATCAATCAAATTAAGTTGTGCACACAGCCTACAAGATCAAACACTGTCCGTTACGTTAATGAAATATATTGAATTGAGAAAATGAATGGTTGGTGTTTTTTTTGTTTTTATCGACGGTCATCGTCTACAGTGTTTCATTCCTCTTTCTATCATAGATCCCATCCCCACACACTTACAATACATTCGTTATTTTTTATTTAACAACCAAAATATTCACTAGAAATAATTTATATGGCAGAAAAACGTTTGCCGTGTCAGCTAGTGGATATATATAATATAATAATAATAAGATTAATTACAAGAATAAAAATAAAAATACAAATACGAATAAAATAATCAAAATCAAATTTAAATTCAACCTTTAATTACAATTAAATTTAAGTTTAAGTTTAAATAAAATAAAATAAAGTGTTTAAAATGTTTAGTACCTTCATTTGCTAGAAATATCTGTTATGAGTATAGTTAACGAGATGCTTAAAACGAGTAGGTGACACAACTTTACGGATATTAAAAGGAACACTGTTCCATAACAAAGCACCTCTGACTAAAAAGCTATCTCTCATTGTATTAGTATTATGTACCTCAACCATTAATATATCAGTTCTTTTTGATAAAGAAAATTTAGATTTACTTTAAAGATAATTAGGCGCATCACTTTCAGTAATAACTTTATATATGAACAGCGTCACACGACCATGCCAAAAATGCTATTACTAAACTGGGAAACATAATCAAAGCGACCAAGATCATATTTAGATATACCGCACACACCCATTAAATATGCTTTTTATTTTATTCATCAATTGATAGTTTAAATTAGAAAAAATAACATCACAATATAGAAAGTGACTTAAAAGAAGGGAACGAACTAATAAGGTTTTAGTGTCCTGCGGTACTGAACACTGAACATACTTAGACCTAGATTATTAACACAATGTGTGTACGGAACAATATTAGAATCCATTTTAATAGGTAAAAAATCGTCATAATCAATATTTTTCCCAAAAATAATAGCTTGTGATTTAGACGAGAGCCCGTTTATTAATTAGTTCCAAATCATTATTAATTCGCATTATTCCAGAATTAACTGAAACCTTATTTGATCTATCCAATTTTAAATATATCCTTTCAAAAATCTTAGACGAGGTCGGCAAAATCGAAATTGGACGCATATCAGACGGTACTTGAGCATTCCTGACTTTTGGAATTGCTATCACCATACTCAACTTCCACTGCTTAGAAAATATACCATTAGTTATACTGAAATTAATTATATGAACCAGCAATGAAAGTAGAGTAGGAAAACCAAGTTTCAATAGTTTTAAGGGAACACCATCAGGCCCCGTTGCTCCGGATTTAATGTACATTAGAGCATTCAATACTGCATCTTCATCCACCTCCGAAAAATGAAAAACATTATTAGACAGAAAATGATTGCTAAATGATCCATATACATGGATCAAATAAAATATAACAATCATTACCATTGATACAAAGTCCCTCATCATTTATATTCCTCCAAAGTTCTTTAGTATTAAGACCCGTATCCAATCTAGATTTCATATAATGCTTCCTCGCAGCCTGTATTAATCGTTTAACTCTCCTTTATACTTAATAAACACATTTTTATTAATCACTTGTTTTTGTTTCGCAGAATATTTTTCAAAAAGTGTAAAAAATCACTCGATCGATTTCGACTTGTTAGGTCATCATCAGGAGTATCTACTGAATTGTATTAGTAAAAATTTTTTGTTATATAGTAGAAAAAAGCAAAATATAAATAAAAATAAAAGAAAGAGAGAAAAAAAAAAAAATTAAGCAATAAAAATTAATCTACGGATCGCGCACATATTTCAAATTTGCTGATGGTCTACCCATGGGTCCCCTCTGTCACCTTTGTTGGCTGAAATTTTCATGAATTTCTTCGAACAAATGATCATATCAAATAACAATCCTTATTTTCGTCATATAATCTTTTGGTATAGATATGTTGATGACATATTATGTCTATGGAATGGAACTGATAGACTGTTAGACTCTTTCCTTACTTGGTTAAATTCTCAATATCCCACCATTGATTTTACGTTAGAAAAAGAAGAAAATAAATGTATTAATTTTCTAGATATAACAATAACCAGGATCAATTCTACTTTAGACTTCAAAATTTATCGGAAACCCACGTATACAGACGCTGTTATCCCTAGTTCTTCAAACCATCCCCATAATATTAAAATGTCAGCTTTCCACTCACTCATAGATAGACTAATAAACATCCCTCTGTCAAATTCAAATTATAACACTGAGCTTAACATAATTCTTCAAATAGCAACAAATAACGGATATGCAACTAGGACTATATTAAAGTTATTAAATAAAAAGCTAAAGCGTAAAACTCTAACGGGTATTTATCCACCGGACAGTCCAACGCGGGAAAATTGGCGTCGCTTAGAGTATATAGGAAAAACGAGCCAACGGATTAGCAACATCGTGTCCAATTATACCAATATTAGTTTTGCTTTTTATAATAATAACACAATAAAGAAAATGATTTTTAACAATAAACCTAGAGTTGATCGCATTTCCAAATCTGGCGTTTATAGGATTAATTACAATGATTGTAGTTTCTCCTATATTGGTCAGACTGGGCGCAATTTTGGAGTTAGAGCTAAAGAACATTTATCTGGTTGCAATCAATCAACTTTCCATAACCATTTAACTTCAGAAAATCATACAGCTAGCTTGAATAATTTAGACATATTACATATACAACCCAAAGGCAGACGTTTAGATACCTTAGAATCTTACGAAATTCGAAAATCAATATTTCTTAACCAAAATATCCTTAACGAACAGAGAGAAATCCGGTTCTCACCAATTACAGACCCCGCCCTTTTCTATTCTCACGTACGCAATAATATACCTTGAATTTTGTTACTCAACCTATGACTCATCGCCAACCTGCGCGATCCGTAGATTAATTTTTATTGCTTATTTTTTTTTTTTTTATTTTTTTTCCCCTCCTTTTATTTTTATTTATATTTTGCTTTTTTCTACTATATAACAAAAAAATTTTACTAATACAATTCAGTAGATACTCCTGATGATGACCTAACAAGTCGAAATCGATCGAGTGATTTTTTACACTTTTTGAAAAATATTCTGCGAAACAAAAACAAGTGATTAATAAAAATGTGTTTATTAAGTATAAGTGTGTTTCGCCAAGTGCCTACGGCAAATAGCGTAAAAAGTATAACTCTCCTTTCATACAATTTTCATTATTTTTTATATTATTATTTTCAGTCAAGATTTCCACGTTGTACAAGCCTAAGGTGACCCAAGGTAAGGTACAATATCTTACCTTCTTGACCACTTGTGCTTATTCACGGTTCACGGTCCATGAATGCAACCTTATCATCAATATTAGCTGCGTTTCTTGACGCTTGATCTGATCCGGTTCAGTTCATGTTTCATGAAACAACACAAAGACGCTTGCTAGATTTCAAAACAAAATTTGTAATCTGAAACAAAAATTGGATCGACTTTTTCATTTAAAATTTGAACTGATCAATGGGTGTCATGAGACACGATGTTATCAATATCATTATTCAGCTCAAGAGACTCCAATTGAGAACAATTTCAAAAGACAAAAAATCCCTGCTTAACAGGAAACCTAATATTGAAATTGGCAGCAATCATTACATGATCAGCGACTCCTGGAAATTGTCAAAAATCCTTAGCCAGCACGGGTAAATTGGAAAAAATAAGATCTAATAACGAACCACCACCATCATTTAATCGCGTAGGTTTATCTTGAGGTGTACTAAAGTTAAACTGTAAAAATAGTTCTTTAAGAGCAATACATCCCTGAGGTTTCAAAAGATTAATATTAAGGTCTCCCATAAAGATGTCTGATTCACAATCTTCAAACAATAAAGAAAAATATTTTCTAAATCATGCAACGGAAGTCTACGATGATGCATATATCCTACACCAATAGCTGTCGAGACATTACCTATTCTACACTCAACGACTAAATGATCTAAATTATATGTGGAACCACTGGATATAATTCGAGTTTTAAACAATTTAATAATATCACTTATGATATAGAAGGCCACACCACCCGCACCTCAACCCAATCTATCCTGTCTAAAAATTTTATAACCCTGAATCTTATTATTATGACGGGTCTTTAACCATGATTCGGATATACCAATTATAGGGTATTGACGTTTACAAAAAAGTAACTATAAATTAGGAAGTTTATTCATGATTGAGCTTCCTATAATATGATATACTTTAAGAGTATCCAAAGTTGGTCCTCGTTTCACTGTTTTATCAAAAGTATACATAAAAAGCAAAAGATCTGAAATTTAAAGCATCTCTAAAGTAAAACAAACTAAGAGTTAAACATGAAAGCGAATTTTTGTATTGAATTGATCCAAAATCTTTTGTATATCTCAGCCATTTTACTTTGTTCCATACAAAGCGATTTCCATCCGTATCAATGTTTCGAAAAAGGAAATGTGTTTTAGTTAAATTTGAAAAATTCAAAAATTGCGCAGAATTCATTTCAGTTACGTGGAATAGTTTATGTGAACGTACTGACCGTGAACAAACTGAAACCAGTCGTGTGGATGATGAATATTAATTGAGGTTTTCTTCTTTTGCTTTTCTATGATACCGTGGTCTGAATCACACTCCATGTGCGTGTGTCCAACTTCCAAAAATTTGTGATTAATAGTTTGAACTTGTTCATTATATTGCATTAGGACTAAAAACATAGATGAGACAAAAGAATTTTTATTTTGCCCAGGACAAGAATCGCTATAAAATGTTAAAGTTTTAAGTGACGAAGGCAATGTTTTTATATAATTAAACAAATATGAACCGATCTCATTTCCACATCTGTTGGCAATGGCTTCATGTCACATATGATTAACAACTTGATTTGATACGCAGTCGTGTACGTTGAGATTGAAAGTCTAGAGACTTCGCTTGTAGAATGATATAGAAATGTTTAAAAGAGGAGTGATGTAAATTTTGCTCTTCTAGCAAGACTGTTCGTTCAGCACCTTCTGTGGCTTTAATTTTGCAATTATAAGAACGTCACATTTGTTGCATACGTCGATGCTAGGTTTTTTGAACTTTATGTTCATGGTCTTGAATATTCGCCTGTAAGTCCACATGGAACCTGGGTTGGTTTTATTTCCGGTATATAGTTTATACATCTGCGATAAATTTAGATCAGCGTGGACATATTTTTGGTATCTCGTCTCGAATAGTGAGACTGATAGGCTGGAAACGAATTTATGTGATCTTCAATAGATTTTATTACGTCCGCTGGTATCAAGTTTGTGGTCGCACAGTGTTTCCCTCTCATGTCTTTTGAAACAAACTCCGGTTGGTTAAACTTTTTATTCACAATTGTGGTTAAACACTTAACTGTTTCGCCGAATGTATTTTGGAAACATTCCTTACAAGTTTCTATTTTGGTATTGTTAAGAGGTAGAAAGTATTTGCAAGAAATCTGACGGTGTTTTTACACAGGAGAATGAGAGATTTTCATCGACTTTTTATTGAATACCTCAATGAAAGAGCTAATGTATGCTGATCTGAGATTGTAGGCGCCTAATGCTAATAATGTTTGAATATTTGATTTTGCTCATCCCATGAAATCCGGCTATTACATTTTTTCCTACAAACTGCACGGGGTTTGCATTTTCGTTTTAAAATTTTTAATCCGTTTAAAGGGGTCCAGTTCGAAATTGCATATTTTAAAATGACATTTTTTAAAACGACATTTCTCAAAACTGCATATTTCAAAACTGCATAAGGTACAAAACGGCATAAGGTACAAAATTGCATTTTTCAAAACTGCATATTTCTAAACTGCATAAGGTACGAAAGGTCATAAGTACAAAACGGTATTTTTCAAAACTGCATTTTTCAAAACGGCATTTTTCTAAACTGCATTTTTTAAAAAGACATTTTACAAAATGGCATTTTTTAAAACGGCATTTTTCAAAATTGCATGTTTCAAAATGACATAGGTACAAAACGGCATTTTTCAAAACGGCATTTCTTAAAACAACATTTTTTAAAAAGACATTTTTCAAAACGGCATTTTTCAAAATTTCATTTTTCGAAAGGACATAGGTACAAAAATTTAGGTGAAGGAGAATATTATATGCATACTAAATCTTCAAATAATTTCTAATTTCCATTAAGGTCAACATACCTATACTAAACCTAAATACGTGAAATTAAATCTTACTCGACTAAGAAATAGTCAAGTTCCTTTTCATTTGACTTTATCCTAGAATTTAATCCAAGAATCGTTCACAAATGTTCAAAAATTTCATTCATGTCAAATTTCATCGTGTAATAAATAACCGTACCTGTTGGTCATATTCCAGAAATTAATGAAAATATAATTCTAGATTCATAATCGATTAAAATATTTCATTCTATCTTGTGCAGTTTTGAAAAATGCCATTTTGTACCTATGCCGTTTTGAAAAATGCAATTTTAAAAAATGCCATTCTGAAAAATGTCGTTTTAAAATATGTCGTTTAGAAAAAGGCCGTTTTGAAAAATGCTCTTTTAACCCTTTTGCCGTTTTGAAATATGCAGTTTTGAAAAATGCAATTTTATACCTTATGCTTTTTCGTACCTTATGCCGTTTTGAAATATGCAGTTTTGGAAAATGCAATTTTGTACCTTATGCAGTTTCTAAATATGGCGTTTTGAGAAATGCAATTTTAAAATATGCAATTATGAAGGGATCCCGTTTAAAGTCACATATCCTTTTCCAGAGTTTCTTTGTTTTTGTCTTTGTTTTAATGTCGAGAAAACCCACAACAAAAAGAGGAAATGTAACACAAAACGAAAACCAAATTTTTACGAATGTTGTTTTGCATTAATATCAACGATTGCGTATATGACATTCATATTGTGAAAACAAACAGCTATTTAAAATTATTAATCTAATTTTAATTTTTTATTTTCTTTTAAATTAATTAACATTTTTACTGTTCTAACTTCTTGCACACAATTTTATATAATAATGAGAAAAAAAAACAAACGTAGATTTTTTATATAAATATTTCTTAGGTGTTAAACCTTTTTTCTTTTAATATTCAATAGAATCAAGGACGCACAATAATGAACTTATTAAACTATTTTTAATAAATAACAAAATTTTTCATATAAAAAATACAGCTAAACCTCGGACTATTTGGGGAGTCCGGTAAATCCGAATGTCCGTTAAATCAGAATGTTTTAAAATTTAATCGACTATGGATTTTGCACACGTTCTGGAATATGGCCACCTAGGACAGAACTCGTTTATCTCTTAACTGATTATGAAGGGATTTTGTTTGTTGGATGGAAATGAGATTCATAAACAGTTTTTAGAAGAAGGAATATGGCCATCTGGGAAAGAACTCAGTCAGTTCTTATCTGATTATGTTGGGATTGGATGTGTTGGATGGAAATGGGATTCTTAAATTATTATTGAATGAATTTCTGGAATATGCCCACCTGGGACGAAACTCGTTCAATTCTTAACTGATTATGATGGGATTGGGTATGTTGGATGAAAATAGGATTATTAAATGATTTTTGGACGAAGTTCTGGAATATGGCCTTCTGGGACGGAACTCGATCAATTCTTAACGGATTATAATGAGATTGGGTATGCTGGATGGAAATAAGATTATTAAATGATTTTTAGAAAAAGTTGTGGAATATGGCCATATAGGGCGGAACTCAATCAATTCTTAACGAATTATAATGGGATTGGGTATGCGGGATGGAAATAAGATTATTAAATGATTTTTGGAAAAAGTTCTGGAAAATGACCAAAAATCGTTTAATGATTTCATTTCCATCCAACATACCCAATCCCATTATAATCCGTTAAGAATTGATTGAGTTCCGCCCTATATGGCCATATTCCACAACTTTTCCAAAAATCATTTAATAATCTTATTTCCATCCAGCGTACCCAATCTCATTATAATCCGTTAAGAATTGATCGAGTTCCGTCCCAGAAGGCCATATTCCAGAACTTCTTCCAAAAATCATTTAATAATCCCATTTCCATCCAACATACTCAATCCCATCATAATCGATACTGTATTATTGAAACAGCGAATTGCTCCGTTTGGGATTCACCGATATAAAATAAATAAAGCGCTATCGATCGCGCCGCTTGCTATTTTTGGTCATAAAATAAAACAAGCGCTATCGCGCTGATTGGGTTTTTTCGTACGCATTTAGAGAAATCGCGATTGCGCTGTTTGGTAGTCTTCGACAGTGTTTTTTCAATACCGTCTGGACTCAACCGGTTAATGTAGTCTAACAAATTACGTAAATTGCGTAATTTCAGAACTTCGGTCTTTCACCATTTGCATGTTTTCGATCTACAAATTTGCTTAGCTACTCTAGCGAGTATCTTTACTTTACCTGCGATTGTAAATCGGTTTGGAACGTCAATATGGGCTATATTCTGGTGCTCAATAGCAAGAGGCTACTTTCTAATCAAGACCACGTACTAGAAAAATTTTGTCGGTTGCAGATGCAGCGTATATGTGAATTACATTCGATACACCTACTAAATGCTGTTGAATTGATGTTGAATTTCCGGGAGTATTTAACGTAACCAAATAGACATCAGTATATCTTTAACTCACCAATTTTATGCCGGTACTAATTTATATTTATTTAGCAGTTCTTAGTTGTATTCGGTGAAAATTGCAAATCCTCGTATTTTGCAGATTTTTCACCAAATTTTTCCCGAAAATTCCTCTGAATTTTCTACAAAGAGCTTTTCATCTGAAATGCGAAGGCCAATTTTCGGAATATCAACTAAAAAATTTCTTTCAATAGTTTTGGTGACTCACAAATAAACAAATAATATAAACGGAAAATATCTGCCAACATTTTAACATTACCTGCAATGTTAAATTAATATTTTTTTAATATTGTCATAGAAAAGGAAAAATTTCTTGAAATTTAATAGCAGATGTCACTCACTAAAATGGAATTTTAAACTAGTGTCTTTTGTTTGTTAATTTATTTTAATTTCGTTTACATATACGAATAAAAAATCTTATTCCAAATTACTGCAATAAAGCAAAATTATAGAAATTAAATAAAAAGTCATCATAAACCATAAATTAACTATTTACTCGTCGCGTAGTGATGAATAGCAGAAGCTTGAAAATTTCACAGCGAGCGAAATCACGATACACTCAAATTTTATTCAAATTGTCAAATTTACTTTGACTGTTTCCGATTGCCAAAGAATTTATTACGCAATTTATGTTAAAAATATTAGACACATTATGTTTTAATCTACATATATGTATATATAAAAATGGTCTAAAAAATGTATGTGCAGTTGAGAATCAGTTGAGAACGGCTAAACCGATTTGGCTCAATCTGTTTTGTTGTGTTCGCAATTACCGCAAAAGTCGCAAAACCCGAAAAATCGAATAAAAAGCCTTTTTATATGAATTTTGTATGTACATGTTTTGTGAGACAGGTGGTGCAGTGGTTAAAGCTTCTGCACGTGGGCTGGAAGGTACTGGATTCGAATCTCACCGTAGTGCATGCAATTTTTAGTATTTTGTTTTTCATCCATCTACATATTTCTTATATTTATTTATTTTATCTCTCTATCTATCTATCTCAATATATAAAAAAGGTGTAATAAAATGTATGGGTGAATATCAATTGAGAACGGCTGAAACGATTTGGTTCAATGTTTTTTTGTTTTGTTCACAATTGACAGGAGATGGTTCTTACGAAAGAACATTTTGGGAAAAATCCACCGCAAAAAATCGGAAAATTCAGAAAATCGGAAAATGATGCTTTGTACAGGATTTTGCACTTATCCGATCCAGATAGTCTTTTAGAAGAAAAAAAATTGGAAAATCTGAGTGGAAAATTCAGAAACTTCAGGAAAAACTCGAAGAAAATTGATTTTTTTTTCTATGAAATTTTGAATTTTTTTGCAAGTTTTGATGATTTTGGACGCTGTGAAGTGTGGAAAGTCGATGCAAAGCTGGAAAAATATCAGAAAATTATGAAATAAATTGATAAAAACACAAAATTAACGAGAAAAATAAGAGATGGCGCTGAGGTGTGATCATTAATGCCCCAACCCAGTAGATGGCATTGTACATTGACTTAGGCATTGTGCAATTCGACAGGTGTTCTTTTGGAAATTTTGGAAATTTGAGTATTAATTCACTGTTTTATGATATATTCGGATTGTGTGCATTGCATCCATAGACGGTACTATTATTACAATCATATGAAGTTCGGTATGATTTTTTACGATTTCGATCATTTTTTCCAAAAAATTAATGGTGCGTGACAAGTGCGGTTTTCAAATTGGATTGCGGGATTGAGATTGATTCGATAGGTAAGTTCTGTTTTGTGGATTAGTGATTGTCTGCCCTGGGCTATTTCGCCATCGGTGCCATTGCGTATTTACCTCTATGGAGATACAACGCTCTCCAGACATTTTGTCGCACACATGCAACAGTACAATCAATGCTTTAACATGAAGTCATTTGGAACCGATGTTTTTCATTATTTCAATTATGTTGAACGATGGTACTCATCATATTCAAAATTGCCCTCTATTTTAAAGATTCAAGGGCAAATTTACCATCGGAACCGGAGCGTTGATGCCATCAGCGAATGAAGGAGCCAAGTTTCTTCAAATTTATTTCGCTGGAAATTCCGAATTCGAACTAAGTTATCGTCTTGCGCTTTTCAATATGTCAAAACGAGAGAACTTTAATGTCTTGTGCATGAACACAATGCGCTGGTTCGTTTGTTTGAAACTGCTTAGGAGACAATGAATTCCGATGATCACAATAAAATCATCAGAGCGCAGACAAAAAACCAACCGGAGGCCATGTACTTCAGTACAATGCTCCCACTATCGACGAAATTGCAGTTGTGATTGTAGGCGAAAATGTGGAATCACGTGATATTGTGATCAAGCACACAAAACACATCGATCGTATGATGCACATCAATATCCATTGATATTTTGTCATTGAGAGGATGGCTACCACTTCCAGATAAAATGTTGAATCTGTGAATAAACGAATAAGAAGGTCAGTTCCATGCATTTTTATACGTTTCGGTTGAAGATGCGACAAAGCGTAGAGAATCAATTTTGAAATATCGTCGATTGTTTCAACAGTATTGCGACGATATGTTTAAGATTGAAACGGAACGTTTAAATTTCATCCGATTAAATTAATCAAAACTACGTTCCAAGTAGTACATTCATGCCATCGTTTTGGAAGGAAATGCAACAAACCTCGTGGCATTACGGACGGCCACATTTGTTCATCACGATCACATTCAATTCGAAATGGCCTGAAAATACCGATAATCTACTGCCAGGACAGATTTCCAGTGATCGCCACGACATAAGGACACGTGTGTGCAAACAAAAACTGAGGACGCTAATGGACTTCATGATTAAGCAGATGGTTTTCGGACCACCACGTTGTTGGATGTACTCAGTAGAGTGGCAGAAGCGTGGATTACCACATGTACACGTTTTGCTGTGGTTAATTCAGAAAACCAGGCTAGATCAAATCGAAGCCGACTCGGTGTTGTTCGCGGTAGTCTCAACAAGTATGATTCACGGCCCGTGCTGAGCTCATAATCCAGATTCATCGTGTATGGTATTATTTTAAACAAATATTTAAATATCTTCGCATTGAATATCTATTTATACCGTAGTCAATTTTTTTGAATGATTAAACTCTGATTATTCTAATTAGAGTGTGATTCAGATTGATTTTGTTAGATTCTCCATATGGCCTTGGTACAAGCTTTAAACAATTGAAATGGTATTTTCCGATTTAATTTAAAACCTTAGTTTCTGATTTACATGTTGCATAAAATTAAACCTTGGTGAAAGAACTTCTGAACAAATTCCAATATTTCCGATGCAAAACTGATTAGAAAAAGTGTAAAATAAATTTTTGGTCAACGCAGAACATTTTGTTCAGCAATTTAAACATTTATTATTTTTTTTAAAGGATTAAGAATTTTCGGTAATGTTAATCTAAGCCTGAACAAATTAACTGGCCTTATTTTTAGTCGGTAACAATCCATTATTTTGCTGACCGAATATTTGAATGACAGTAGACTTTCACAATAGATTTAGCCAACGACTATTTACAAAACGTAACCAATGTTACGTCCTTTAAGCTAGCAGAACCCATACGGCAGAACATTACAATATTGTATGGGTAATTATAGGCTAATTAAATGCTCTATTAAAAAAATGTGGGCTTCATCCCTTCCAACTAAATCGCGGGTTCTGTTAGCTTTAGAAAACGTTATCAGAACCCATATCAAAAAACTATGTTAAAACAATATGAAAATAAAAAGTTAATTTTAGGCTAATTAAATGCCATATTTAAATTTTTTTAATATAATTCCTCTAGGAAAAGGTAAGGCTTTATCACTTGAAAGCTAACAGAACCTAAATCAAAAATCGAACCAAAACCATTTTGGGCTCCACTCGTTTTTGACCAAATTTCAGGTCATTTAATCTAAAGCTAGGAGAACCCAAATCGAAAATCGGACCAAACCCGAAATTAGAACGCAAAATAAGAACAACTGACAAATAAATAATTGTAGGTTGATAAGGCATTTGATTAGGCTATAATGAGCCTGAAAATATTTGTTTATCAATTGATCTTTTTTGGGTTCTAATTTCGGTTTAGGTCCGATTTTCGATTTGGGCTCAGCTAGCTTTAAATTAAACGACCTGAAATTTAGTCAAGAACAAGTGGAGTCCAAAATTTTTTAATGTGGAATTTAATTAGGCCATAATGAGCCTAAAATTATTTGTATGTCAATTGATCTTGTTTTGTGTTCTAATTTTGGGTTTGATCCGATTTCCGATACGGGTTTTGCTAACTTTTAGATTAGATGACCTAAAATTTGGTCAAAAACGAGTGAAGCCCAAAACTTTTTAATGGGCCATTTTATTTCGCCATAATGAGCCTAAAATTATTTGTAAGTCGATTGAACTTCTTTGCATTCTAACTTCCGTTTTGGTCTGATTTTCGATTTGGACTCTGCTAGCTTTAAATGAAATGACCTGAAGTTTGGTCAAGAAAAAGTGGAGTTTAAAATTTTTTAATGGGCCGTTTTCTTTGGCCATTATGAGCCTAAAATTATTTGTTTGTCCATTATTCTTGTTTTGCGTTGTAATTTCGGTTTTGGTCCGGTTTTCGATTTGGGTTCTGCTAGCTTTAGATTAAATGACCTGAAATTTGGTCAAGAACAAGTGGGGCCCAAAATTTTTTAATGTGGCTTTTGATTAGGCCATAATGAGCCTCAAATTATTTATTTGTTTATTGATCTTGTTTTGCGTTCTAATTTCAGTTTTGGTCCGATTTGAGTTCTGCTAACTTTTAGATTAGATGACCTGAAATTTGGTCAAAAACAAGTGAAGCCCAAAATTTTTTAATGGACCGTTTGCTTAGATCATAAAGAGCCTAAACTTATTTGTTTGTCCATTATTCTTGCTTTGCGTTCTAATTTCGGTTTTTTTGGTCCGGTTTTCGATTTGGATTCGGTTAGCTTTCAGGTGATAAAGCCTTACTTTTTCCTAGAGCGAGTATACTACATACAATCTTGTAATCTGCCGTATGGGTTCTGCTAGCTTAAGGGGCGTCCAATGTTGATATCCCTCTTTTATTATTTATACGTATTATAGCAAAAACCTGTCAGGTTTACATAAAAAAAAAATTAATGACATTTGTATACATGAACTAATTTACATTACGATTGTTTACGAATAATTAATGACACGATTATTGTAAAGATGAATATAGACAGGAATACCTAAGCGATTTAAATGTATAGAAATTAGAGGTACCTGGCACAATCTTAATTACAACCCATTAACGGAAATGTAAAGGATTGGAGCGAAACATTTCTCATTCTGTATAAATCCAATGAAAATTCTAATTTCGTTTGTTTTAAACTTTTCTTTTTTTTAAAAAAAAAAAAAAAAAGTTTCCCCAACTAATTTTCATTCCTTTTTCGTTCCGAATCACAATGAAATTGATTGTAGATTTAGCATTGTGCTGTTCTGTTGTGGAAGATGGATACAAAACGTAGGCACGCATAAAAAAGAAAAACGATAAATTATTTTGAGTAACAACGATAAAAATGGACTCCCATCTGGTATTGTGTATTAATTACACCTTCTAGCGAAAATCTTAATGAACTCATCTTTTACTTTTCTTATCTTCATTATCATTTTCCTTTATTTCTAATGTTGTTGTTATATTGCTACTTTTTATTTATTTTCACTCCTCTTGACAAAGGTAAAATGGGGATGAGTTTTTTTCTCTCTGTTTTGATGATTAACCTTTGGGATTATTAGATTATATTATATAAATTGAAGTATATTTTTAGAGTACGAGTATGTATGTGTAGCTGTATACCTATATACAAATTCGAGTATATGTATTCCCCATTTACGTAACCATATCTACGTGGAGATATTTAACACACAAAACTTCCTAAATTTTATTTCGAATAAATTCAGATAAAACCGAATTGCTTTTGTTTGATAATGGGCAAACTATATACGAGCACACACACCATGGTATAAGTAGGAAGGTCTCATACTGACAAACCACTATATATATTTTATTTATATAGAACGTTTCATTTTCACGAGGATATTATTTTGAATTTTCATTTCCGGTATCAATTTGATGAAGATATATACGTTGGGTATTTAAATACAATTTTTCTAAATGGATCTACATTTATTTAACGTATGGGGAAATGGTTTTATCGTGTTTATGATAAATTCGGAATTACTGTTTGAAATGAGATATTCAGTGAATCAAGAGATAGGAATCGTTAACATAATACTGTCATGAAAAATTCTAAAATTGTTTAGTTTGAAATTATCTACTAACTATATTCTATAATGGCTGTCAGCTTCTAAAATCAGTTCTAACCAACTTCTATCACTACACACAGAAAAATGGTCTATAAAATTTAAGAATTTTGAATTAAAAGCTAAGAATTTTGACGATAGATGTTGCAGAAAGCTTTCCGTTCTTTGATTTTGTATGTATAAAATCTTTTAATCTTAATGCCTACGAATATCTTTCAAAATAAGACTTTTAAGTTATAATTTTTAAAGATTTTTTGCTATAAAAATAAACCAAATTCTTATAGATAATTAAGTTTCAAATTTTTAATTAATATTCACTTAAAATATTAATTTTTAAGGTATTTATTCATAATTTTCTAAAGAAAAATATTCATTGCATTTAAAGAAATAATTCTTAGAAAGGTCTACACTTTCAATAGATAAAGTGTAAAAAAATTTAAATAAAAAATCGTCAATTTTATTTTCTATAACTTTCTTATGAGACAAACGTTCACATTAAACAAACTGTAAAAATTAATTAATTTTTTACATATATAATACAAAATTGCCATGGATTATAATTCAATTTAATCCTAATGTGAGTACCCACGCCACCCGGGTATACTTTGCAGTTTTTTAGGACGAGTATTTTTGTATGTTTTACTTCCAATAAAACTTTATACTTTATGAGAACTTCTAGTTCAATTGGTAGATTATGATCATATTTAAAATTGAGAAATGTTACAACTTGGACGAACGTGGAAAAAATAAATTTCCAAACAAAGTGCATGTAGGTAATAATCACTCAAATTAAGATATTTTTGCTTCTATGAAAAAAAATCTACATTTTTATTGCCTTCATCTTAAAATTTTTGTTCCTTATATGATTTTGTCTATTGGTTCACTTATATATGCAATGCCAATTTCACCATAACAAAACATTTGCTTTCAATAGTTGAAATCATCTAAAGACATACTGTTAAAGTTAGCCGAAAGTTTCCAGCCGAAAGATAATGCAGTTAGTGTCGTGAATACAGGCATGAACTCGAATTTAGGAATATGTGAGTAAAATACACGAGCAAATTTCAAAAATTCGAAAAATTAAACTGTTAAATTGTTATGTCTGGAAAAGATCTTATTTGAATCGGTTTGTTAATGGTTATAGCTTGAAAATTTTCCAGATCAAATTTCATGTTGGGATTCCGAGAAAATGGGGGGGGAGTGAAATATACGTGCAAATTTAAAAAATTTATAAAAACTTAAAGTAGACTTTAATTTGAATTATAGATGGAAGATTTGCAAGAATCGCAGGAAAGAAAAAGTATGTGGTGGTTGGGGAGTTGAATGTGTCTAAGTAAGTATGAATTATCATAGTCGTTGTCACACAGATTTGACGCCAAATGGAAGTAACTTCCTACGATTGTGTATTTAATTCGAGATAAACTGAAATAGACCAATGTACGGAACAATCACAACACAACCATTACAATAAAACAACAACAACGTAAAATATAAAAACTTAACGTTTAAAGTGTTATGTCTGGAAAAGGTCTCGTTTAAATTGGTTTGTTAATGGTTATTGCTAGAAAATTCTCCAGATCAAGTTTTATGTTGGGAGTCCAGGAAAATGGGGGGGGGGGGAGGGAGGGGAGTGAAATACACGTGCAATTTTCAAAAATTCGTAAAAACATAACGATTAAAGTGTTATGTCTGGAAAAATCTTATTTGAATCGGTTTATTGATAGTTATTGCTGGAAAATTTTCCAGATCAAGTTTCATGTTGGGAGTCCGAGAAAATGGGGGGGGGGAGTAAAATATACGAGCAAATTTCTAAAACTCGTAAAGACTTAACTTCTAATGTCTGGAAAAACTCTCGTTTGAATCAGTTTGTTGATGGTTATCACTGGAAAATTTTCCAGATCAATTTTTATGATGACAGTCCGGGAAAATAAGAGGGGGGAGGGAGTGAAGAACACGTGCAAATTTCAAAAATTCGTAAAAACTTAACGTTTAAAGTGTTATGTCTGGAAAAGGTCTTATTCCAATCAGAAAAATTTCCAATAACCGTGCTTTCCAAATGCAACCGACCGCTAATTCTTTCTCAATATGCTATTTACATTACCTATAATCATTTTGAACGGGAATTTCAACAATAAAAAATTTTCAATTTTTTGCAAAAATCCATGATGGTTAGCCTTACTTATTTTGAACGGATAAAATTTATTGTCACAGATTCCGAATGTTTCGTTTATTTTCGGTTATAGATATATGTATGAGTAGATCATCGTTTAAATTGCTGCATTATGCTACCTCATTCGCCTGTAATCCAGGTTCGATTACAAATGTGGCCGAATCTCAAAATACGAAACTTCGAATAATCGAGCTTTCCTTATGCATTCTACCGGTAGTTTCGAGTCGAACGTGTTATATACATTACCTATAATCATTTTGAACCGGAATTTCAACAATAAAAATTTTTCAATTTTTTGCAAAAATCCATGATGGCTAGCCTTACTTATTTTGAACGGATAAAATTTATTGTCACAGATTCCGAATGTTTCGTTTATTTTCGGTTATAGATGTATGTATGAGTAGATCATCGTTTAAATTGCTGCATTATGTTACCTCATTCGCCTGTAATCCAGGTTCGATTACAAATGTGGCCGAATCTCAAAATACGAAACTTTGAATAATCGAGCTTACCTTATGCATTCTACCGGTAGTTTCGAGTCGAACGTGTTATATACATTACCTATAATCATTTTGAAGCGGAATTTCAACAATAAAATTTTTTCAATTTTTTGCAAAAATCCATGATGGCTAGCCTTACTTATTTTGAACGGATAAAATTTATTGTCACAGATTCCGAATGTTTCGTTTATTTTCGGTTATAGATGTATGTATGAGTAGATCATCGTTTAAATTGCTGCATTATGTTACCTCATTCGCCTGTAATCCAGGTTCGATTACAAATGTGGCCGAATCTCAAAATACGAAACTTCGAATAATCGAGCTTACCTTATGCATTCTACCGGTAGTTTCGAGTCGAACGTGTTATATACATTACCTATAATCATTTTGAACCGGAATTTCAACAATAAAAATTTTTCAATTTTTTGCAAAAATCCATGATGGCTAGCCTTACTTATTTTGAACGGATAAAATTTATTGTCACAGATTCCGAATGTTTCGTTTATTTTCGGTTATAGATGTATGTATGAGTAGATCATCGTTTAAATTGCTGCATTATGTTACCTCATTCGCCTGTAATCCAGGTTCGATTACAAATGTGGCCGAATCTCAAAATACGAAACTTTGAATAATCGAGCTTACCTTATGCATTCTACCGGTAGTTTCGAGTCGAACGTGTTATATACATTACCTATAATCATTTTGAAGCGGAATTTCAACAATAAAAATTTTTCAATTTTTTGCAAAAATCCATGATGGCTAGCCTTACTTATTTTGAACGGATAAAATTTATTGTCACAGATTCCGAATGTTTCGTTTATTTTCTGTTATAGATGTATGTATGAGTAGATCATCGTTTAAATTGCTGCATTATGTTGCCTTATTCGCCTGTAATCCAGGTTCGATTACAAATGTGGCCGAATCTCAAAATACGAAACTTTGAATAATCGAGCTTTTCTTATGCATTCTACCGGTAGTTTCGAGTCGAACGTGTTATATACATTACCTATAATCATTTTGAAGCGGAATTTCAACAATAAAAAATTTTCAATTTTTTGCAAAAATCCATGATGGTTAGCCTTACTTATTTTGAACGGATAAAATTTATTGTCACAGATTCCGAATGTTTCGTTTATTTTCGGTTATAGATGTATGTATGAGTAGATCATCGTTTAAATTGCTGCATTATGTTGCCTCATTCGCCTGTAATCCAGGTTCGATTACAAATGTGGCCGAATCTCAAAATACGAAACTTTGAATAATCGAGCTTTCCTTATGCATTCTACCGGTAGTTTCGAGTCGAACGTGTTATATACATTACCTATAATCATTTTGAAGCGGAATTTCAACAATAAAAAATTTTCAATTTTTTGCAAAAATCCATGATGGTTAGCCTTACTTATTTTGAACGGATAAAATTTATTGTCACAGATTCCGAATGTTTCGTTTATTTTCGGTTATAGATGTATGTATGAGTAGATCATCGTTTAAATTGCTGCATTATGTTGCCTCATTCGCCTGTAATCCAGGTTCGATTACAAATGTGGCCGAATCTCAAAATACGAAACTTTGAATAATCGAGCTTTGCTTATGCATTCTACCGGTAGTTTCGAGTCGAACGTGTTATATACACTACCTATAATCATTTTGAAGCGGAGTTTCAACAATAAAAAATTTTCAATTTTTTGCAAAAATCCATGATGGTTAACCTTACTTATTTTGAACGGATAAACTTTATTGTCACAGATTCCGAATGCTTCGTTTATTTTCGGTTATAGATGTATGTATGAGTAGATCATCGTTTAAATTGCTGCATTATGTTGCCTCATTCGCCTGTAATCCAGGTTCGATTACAAATGTGGCCGAATCTCAAAATACGAAACTTTGAATAATCGAGCTTTCCTTATGCATTCTACCGGTAGTTTCGAGTCGAACGTGTTATATACATTACCTATAATTATTTTGAAGCGGAATTTCAACAATAAAAAATTTTCAATTTTTTGCAAAAATCCATGATGGTTAGCCTTACTTATTTTGAACGGATAAAATTTATTGTCACAGATTCCGAATGTTTCGTTTATTTTCGGTTATAGATGTATGTATGAGTAGATCATCGTTTAAATTGCTGCATTATGTTGCCTCATTCGCCTGTAATCCAGGTTCGATTACAAATGTGGCCGAATCTCAAAATACGAAACTTTGAATAATCGAGCTTTCCTTATGCATTTTACCGGTAGTTTCGAGTCGAACGTGTTATATACATTACCTATAATCATTTTGAAGCGGAATTTCAACAATAAAAAATTTTCAATTTTTTGCAAAAATCCATGATGGTTAAGTTAGCCTTACTTATTTTGAACGGATAAAATTTATTGTCACAGATTCCGAATGTTTCGTTTATTTTCGGTTATAGATGTATGTATGAGTAGATCATCGTTTAAATTGCTGCATTATGTTGCCTCATTCGCCTGTAATCCAGGTTCGATTACAAATGTGGCCGAATCTCAAAATACGAAATAATCGAGCTTTCCTTATGCATTCTACCGGTAGTTTCGAGTCGAACGTGTTATATACATTACCTATAATCATTTTGAAACGGAATTTCAACAATAAAAAATTTTCAATTTTTTGCAAAAATCCATGATGGCTAGCCTTACTTATTTTGAACGGATAAAATTCATTGTCACAGATTCCGAATGTTTCGTTTATTTTCGGTTATAGATGTATGTATGAGTAGATCATCGTTTAAATTGCTGCATTATGTTGCCTCATTCGCCTGTAATCCAGGTTCGATTACAAATGTGGCCGAATCTCAAAATACGAAATAATCGAGCTTTCCTTATGCATTCTACCGGTAGTTTCGAGTCGAACGTGTTATATACATTACCTATAATCATTTTGAAGCGGAATTTCAACAATAAAAAATTTTCAATTTTTTGCAAAAATCTATGATGGTTAGCCTTACTTATTTTGAACGGATAAAATGTATTGTCACAGATTCCGAATGTTTCGTTTATTTTCGGTTATAGATGTATGTATGAGTAGATCATCGTTTAAATTGCTGCATTATGTTGCCTCATTCGCCTGTAATCCAGGTTCAATTACAAATGTGGCCGAATCTCAAAATACGAAACTTTGAATAATCGAGCTTACCTTATGCATCCTACCGGTAGTTTCGAGTCGAACGTGTTATATACATTACCTATAATCATTTTGAAGCGGAATTTCAACAATAAAAAATTTTCAATTTTTTGCAAAAATCCATGATGGTTAGCCTTACTTATTTTGAACGGATAAAATTTATTGTCACAGATTCCGAATGTTTCGTTTATTTTCGGTTATAGATGTATGTATGAGTAGATCATCGTTTAAATTGCTGCATTATGTTGCCTCATTCGCCTGTAATCCAGGTTCGATTACAAATGTGGCCGAATCTCAAAATACGAAATAATCGAGCTTTCTTTATGCATTCTACCGGTAGTTTCGAGTCGAACGTGTTATATACATTACCTATAATCATTTTGAAGCGGAATTTCAACAATAAAAAATTTTCAATTTTTTGCAAAAATCCATGATGGTTAGCCTTACTTATTTTGAACGGATAAAATTTATTGTCACAGATTCCGAATGTTTCGTTTATTTTCGGTTATAGATGTATGTATGAGTAGATCATCGTTTAAATTGCTGCATTATGTTGCCTTATTCGCCTGTAATCCAGGTTCGATTACAAATGTGGCCGAATCTCAAAATACGAAACTTTGAATAATCGAGCTTTCCTTATGCATTCTACCGGTAGTTTCGAGTCGAACGTGTTATATACATTACCTATAATCATTTTGAAGCGGAAATTCAACAATAAAAAATTTTCAATTTTTTGCAAAAATCCATGATGGTTTAGCCTTACTTATTTTGAACGGATAAAATTTATTGTCACAGATTCCGAATGTTTCGTTTATTTTCGGTTATAGATGTATGTATGAGTAGATCATCGTTTAAATTGCTGCATTATGTTGCCTCATTCGCCTGTAATCCAGGTTCGATTACAAATGTGGCCGAATCTCAAAATACGAAACTTTGAATAATCGAGCTTTCCTTATGCATTCTACCGGTAGTTTCGAGTCGAACGTGTTATATACATTACCTATAATCATTTTGAAGCGGAATTTCAACAATAAAAAATTTTCAATTTTTTGCAAAAATCCATGATGGCTAGCCTTACTTATTTTGAACGGATAAAATTTATTGTCACAGATTCCGAATGTTTCGTTTATTTTCGGTTATAGATGTATGTATGAGTAGATCATCGTTTAAATTGCTGCATTATGTTGCCTCATTCGCCTGTAATCCAGGTTCGATTACAATGTGGCCGAATCTCAAAATACGAAACTTTGAATAATCGAGCTTTCCTTATGCATTCTACCGGTAGTTTCGAGTCGAACGTGTTATATACATTACCTATAATCATTTTGAAGCGGAATTTCAACAACAAAAAATTTTCAATTTTTTGCAAAAATCCATGATGCTTACTTATTTTGAACGGATAAAATTTATTGTCACAGATTCCAAATGTTTCGTTTATTTTCGGTTATAGATGTATGTATGAGTAGATCATCGTTTAAATTGCTGCATTATGTTGCCTCATTCGCCTGTAATCCAGGTTCGATTACAAATGTGGCCGAATCTCAAAATACGAAACTTTGAATAATCGAGCTTTCCTTATGCATTCTACCGGTAGTTTCGAGTCGAACGTGTTATATACATTACCTATAATCATTTTGAAGCGGAATTTCAACAATAAAAAATTTTCAATTTTTTGCAAAAATCCATGATGGCTAGCCTTACTTATTTTGAACGGATAAAATTTATTGTCACATATTCCGAATGTTTCGTTTATTTTCGGTTATAGATGTATGTATGAGTAGATCATCGTTTAAATTGCTGCATTATGTTGCCTCATTCGCCTGTAATCCAGGTTCGATTACAAATGTGGCCGAATCTCAAAATACGAAATAATCGAGCTTTCCTTATGCATTCTACCGGTAGTTTCGAGTCGAACGTGTTATATACATTACCTATAATCATTTTGAAGCGGAATTTCAACAATAAAAAATTTTCAATTTTTTGCAAAAATCCATGATGGTTAGCCTTACTTATTTTGAACGGATAAAATTTATTGTCACAGATTCCGAATGTTTCGTTTATTTTCGGTTATAGATGTATGTATGAGTAGATCATCGTTTAAATTGCTGCATTATGTTGCCTCATTCGCCTGTAATCCAGGTTCGATTACAAATGTGGCCGAATCTCAAAATACGAAACTTTGAATAATCGAGCTTTCCTTATGCATTCTACCGGTAGTTTCGAGTCGAACGTGTTATATACATTACCTATAATCATTTTGAAGCGGAATTTCAACAATAAAAAATTTTCAATTTTTTGCAAAAATCCATGATGGTTAGCCTTACTTATTTTGAACGGATAAAATTTATTGTCACAGATTACGAATGTTTCGTTAATTTTCGGTTATAGATGTATGTATGAGTAGATCATCGTTTAAATTGCTGCATTATGTTGCCTCATTCGCCTGTAATCCAGGTTCGATTACAAATGTGGCCGAATCTCAAAATACGAAACTTTGAATAATCGAGCTTTCCTTATGCATTCTACCGGTAGTTTCGAGTCGAACGTGTTATATACATTACCTATAATCATTTTGAAGCGGAATTTCAACAATAAAAAATTTTCAATTTTTTGCAAAAATCTATGATGGTTAGCCTTACTTATTTTGAACGGATAAAATTTATTGTCACAGATTCCGAATGTTTCGTTTATTTTCGGTTATAGATGTATGTATGAGTAGATCATCGTTTAAATTGCTGCATTATGTTGCCTCATTCGCCTGTAATCCAGGTTCGATTACAAATGTGGCCGAATCTCAAAATACGAAATAATCGAGCTTTCCTTATGCATTCTACCGGTAGTTTCGAGTCGAACGTGTTATATACATTACCTATAATCATTTTGAAGCGGAATTTCAACAATAAAAAATTTTCAATTTTTTGCAAAAATCCATGATGGCTAGCCTTACTTATTTTGAACGGATAAAATTTATTGTCACAGATTCCGAATGTTTCGTTTATTTTCGGTTATAGATGTATGTATGAGTAGATCATCGTTTAAATTGCTGCATTATGTTGCCTCATTCGCCTGTAATCCAGGTTCGATTACAAATGTGGCCGAATCTCAAAATACGAAATAATCGAGCTTTCCTTATGCATTCTACCGGTAGTTTCGAGTCGAACGTGTTATATACATTACCTATAATCATTTTGAAGCGGAATTTCAACAATAAAAAATTTTCAATTTTTTGCAAAAATCCATGATGGTTAGCCTTACTTATTTTGAACGGATAAAATTTATTGTCACAGATTCCGAATGTTTCGTTTATTTTCGGTTATAGATGTATGTATGAGTAGATCATCGTTTAAATTGCTGCATTATGTTGCCTCATTCGCCTGTAATCCAGGTTCGATTACAAATGTGGCCGAATCTCAAAATACGAAACTTTGAATAATCGAGCTTTCCTTATGCATTCTACCGGTAGTTTCGAGTCGAACGTGTTATATACATTACCTATAATCATTTTGAAGCGGAATTTCAACAATAAAAAATTTTCAATTTTTTGCAAAAATCCATGATGGTTAGCCTTACTTATTTTGAACGGATAAAATTTATTGTCACAGATTCCGAATGTTTCGTTTATTTTCGGTTATAGATGTATGTATGAGTAGATCATCCTTTAAATTGCTGCATTATGTTGCCTCATTTGCCTGTAATCCAGGTTCGATTACAAATGTGGCCGAATCTCAAAATACGAAACTTTGAATAATCGAGCTTTCCTTATGCATTCTACCGGTAGTTTCGAGTCGAACGTGTTATATACATTACCTATAATCATTTTGAAGCGGAATTTCAACAATAAAAAATTTTCAATTTTTTGCAAAAATCCATGATGGCTAGCCTTACTTATTTTGAACGGATAAAATTTATTGTCACAGATTCCGAATGTTTCGTTTATTTTCGGTTATAGATGTATGTATGAGTAGATCATCCTGTAAATTGCTGCATTATGTTGCCTCATTCGCCTGTAATCCAGGTTCGATTACAAATCTGGCCGAATCTCAAAATACGAAACTTTGAATAATCGAGCTTTCCTTATGCATTCTACCGGTAGTTTCGAGTCGAACGTGTTATATACATTACCTATAATCATTTTGAAGCGGAATTTCAACAATAAAAAATTTTCAATTTTTTGCAAAAATCCATGATGTTTGTTAGCCTTACTTATTTTGAACGGATAAAATTTATTGTCACAGATTCCGAATGTTTCGTTTATTTTCGGTTATAGATGTATGTATGAGTAGATCATCGTTTAAATTGCTGCATTATGTTGCCTCATTCGCCTGTAATCCAGGTTCGATTACAAATGTGGCCGAATCTCAAAATACGAGACTTTGAATAATCGAGCTTTCCTTATGCATTCTACCGGTAGTTTCGAGTCGAACGTGTTATATACATTACCTATAATCATTTTGAAGCGGAATTTCAACAATAAAAAATTTTCAATTTTTTGCAAAAATCCATGATGGCTAGCCTTACTTATTTTGAACGGATAAAATTTATTGTCACAGATTCCGAATGTTTCGTTTATTTTCGGTTATAGATGTATGTATGAGTAGATCATCGTTTAAATTGCTGCATTATGTTGCCTCATTCACCTGTAATCCAGGTTCGATTACAAATCTGGCCGAATCTCAAAATACGAAACTTTGAATAATCGAGCTTTCCTTATGCATTCTACCGGTAGTTTCGAGTCGAACGTGTTATATACATTACCTTTAATCATTTTGAAGCGGAATTTCAACAATAAAAAATTTTCAATTTTTTGCAAAAATCCATGATGGTTAGCCTTACTTATTTTGAACGGATAAAATTTATTGTCACAGATTCCGAATGTTTCGTTTATTTTCGGTTATAGATATATGTATGAGTAGATCATCGTTTAAATTGCTGCATTATGTTGCCTCATTCGCCTGTAATCCAGGTTCGATTACAAATGTGGCCGAATCTCAAAATACGAAATAATCGAGCTTTCCTTATGCATTCTACCGGTAGTTTCGAGTCGAACGTGTTATATACATTACCTATAATCATTTTGAAGCGGAATTTCAACAATAAAAAATTTTCAATTTTTTGCAAAAATCCATGATGGTTAGCCTTACTTATTTTGAACGGATAAAATTCATTGTCACAGATTCCGAATGTTTCGTTTATTTTCGGTTATAGATGTATGTATGAGTAGATCATCGTTTAAATTGCTGCATTATGTTGCCTTATTCGCCTGTAATCCAGGTTCGATTACAAATGTGGCCGAATCTCAAAATACGAAACTTTGAATAATCGAGCTTTCCTTATGCATTCTACCGGTAGTTTCGAGTCGAACGTGTTATATACATTACCTATAATCATTTTGAAGCGGAATTTCAACAATAAAAAATTTTCAATTTTTTGCAAAAATCCATGATGGTTAGCCTTACTTATTTTGAACGGATAAAATTTATTGTCACAGATTCCGAATGTTTCGTTTATTTTCGGTTATAGATGTATGTATGAGTAGATCATCGTTTAAATTGCTGCATTATGTTGCCTCATTCGCCTGTAATCCAGGTTCGATTACAAATGTGGCCGAATCTCAAAATACGAAACTTTGAATAATCGAGCTTTCCTTATGCATTCTACCGGTAGTTTCAAGTCGAACGTGTTATATACATTACCTATAATCATTTTGAAGCGGAATTTCAACAATAAAAAATTTTCAATTTTTTGCAAAAATCCATGATGGTTAGCCTTACTTATTTTGAACGGATAAAATTTATTGTAACAGATTCCGAATGTTTCGTTTATTTTCGGTTATAGATGTATGTATGAGTAGATCATCGTTTAAATTGCTGCATTATGTTGCCTTATTCGCCTGTAATCCAGGTTCGATTACAAATGTGGCCGAATCTCAAAATACGAAACTTTGAATAATCGAGCTTTCCTTATGCATTCTACCGGTAGTTTCGAGTCGAACGTGTTATATACATTACCTATAATCATTTTGAAGCGGAATTTCAACAATAAAAAATTTTCAATTTTTTGCAAAAATCCATGATGGTTAGCCTTACTTATTTTGAACGGATAAAATTCATTGTCACAGATTCCGAATGTTTCGTTTATTTTCGGTTATAGATGTATGTATGAGTAGATCATCGTTTAAATTGCTGCATTATGTTGCCTTATTCGCCTGTAATCCAGGTTCGATTACAAATGTGGCCGAATCTCAAAATACGAAACTTTGAATAATCGAGCTTTCCTTATGCATTCTACCGGTAGTTTCGAGTCGAACGTGTTATATACATTACCTATAATCATTTTGAAGCGGAATTTCAACAATAAAAAATTTTCAATTTTTTGCAAAAATCCATGATGGTTAGCCTTACTTATTTTGAACGGATAAAATTTATTGTCACAGATTCCGAATGTTTCGTTTATTTTCGGTTATAGATGTATGTATGAGTAGATCATCGTTTAAATTGCTGCATTATGTTGCCTCATTCGCCTGTAATCCAGGTTCGATTACAAATGTGGCCGAATCTCAAAATATGAAACTTTGAATAATCGAGCTTTCCTTATGCATTCTACCGGTAGTTTCGAGTCGAACGTGTTATATACATTACCTATAAACATTTTGAAGCGGAATTTCAACAATAAAAAATTTTCAATTTTTTGCAAAAATCCATGATGGTTAGCCTTACTTATTTTGAACGGATAAAATTTATTGTCACAGATTCCGAATGTTTCGTTTATTTTCGGTTATAGATGTATGTATGAGTAGATCATCGTTTAAATTGCTGCATTATGTTGCCTCATTCGCCTGTAATCCAGGTTCGATTACAAATGTGGCCGAATCTCAAAATACGAAACTTTGAATAATCGAGCTTTCCTTATGCATTCTACCGGTAGTTTCGAGTCGAACGTGTTATATACATTACCTATAATCATTTTGAAGCGGAATTTCAACAATAAAAAATTTTCAATTTTTTGCAAAAATCCATGATGGTTAGCCTTACTTATTTTGAACGGATAAAATTCATTGTCACAGATTCCGAATGTTTCGTTTATTTTCGGTTATAGATGTATGTATGAGTAGATCATCGTTTAAATTGCTGCATTATGTTGCCTTATTCGCCTGTAATCCAGGTTCGATTACAAATGTGGCCGAATCTCAAAATACGAAACTTTGAATAATCGAGCTTTCCTTATGCATTCTACCGGTAGTTTCGAGTCGAACGTGTTATATACATTACCTATAATCATTTTGAAGCGGAATTTCAACAATAAAAAATTTTCAATTTTTTGCAAAAATCCATGATGGTTAGCCTTACTTATTTTGAACGGATAAAATTTATTGTCACAGATTCCGAATGTTTCGTTTATTTTCGGTTATAGATGTATGTATGAGTAGATCATCGTTTAAATTGCTGCATTATGTTGCCTTATTCGCCTGTAATCCAGGTTCGATTACAAATGTGGCCGAATCTCAAAATACGAAACTTTGAATAATCGAGCTTTCCTTATGCATTCTACCGGTAGTTTCGAGTCGAACGTGTTATATACATTACCTATAATCATTTTGAAGCGGAATTTCAACAATAAAAAATTTTCAATTTTTTGTAAAAATCCATGATGGCTAGCCTTACTTATTTTGAACGGATAAAATTTATTGTAACAGATTCCGAATGTTTCGTTTATTTTCGGTTATAGATGTATGTATGAGTAGATCATCGTTTAAATTGCTGCATTATGTTGCCTTATTCGCCTGTAATCCAGGTTCGATTACAAATATGGCCGAATCTCAAAATACGAAACTTTGAATAATCGAGCTTTCCTTATGCATTCTACCGGTAGTTTCGAGTCGAACGTGTTATATACATTACCTATAATCATTTTGAAGCGGAATTTCAACAATAAAAAATTTTCAATTTTTTGCAAAAATCCATGATGGTTAGCCTTACTTATTTTGAACGGATAAAATTTATTGTAACAGATTCCGAATGTTTCGGTTATTTTCGGTTATAGATGTATGTATGAGTAGATCATCGTTTAAATTGCTGCATTATGTTGCCTTATTCGCCTGTAATCCAGGTTCGATTACAAATGTGGCCGAATCTCAAAATACGAAACTTTGAATAATCGAGCTTTCCTTATGCATTCTACCGGTAGTTTCGAGTCGAACGTGTTATATACATTACCTATAATCATTTTGAAGCGGAATTTCAACAATAAAAAATTTTCAATTTTTTGCAAAAATCCATGATGGGTTAGCCTTACTTATTTTGAACGGATAAAATTTATTGTAACAGATTCCGAATGTTTCGTTTATTTTCGGTTATAGATGTATGTATGAGTAGATCATCGTTTAAATTGCTGCATTATGTTGCCTTATTCGCCTGTAATCCAGGTTCGATTACAAATGTGGCCGAATCTCAAAATACGAAACTTTGAATAATCGAGCTTTCCTTATGCATTCTACCGGTAGTTTCGAGTCGAACGTGTTATATACATTACCTATAATCATTTTGAAGCGGAATTTCAACAATAAAAAATTTTCAATTTTTTGCAAAAATCCATGATGGTTAGCCTTACTTATTTTGAACGGATAAAATTCATTGTCACAGATTCCGAATGTTTCGTTTATTTTCGGTTATAGATGTATGTATGAGTAGATCATCGTTTAAATTGCTGCATTATGTTGCCTTATTCGCCTGTAATCCAGGTTCGATTACAAATGTGGCCGAATCTCAAAATACGAAACTTTGAATAATCGAGCTTTCCTTATGCATTCTACCGGTAGTTTCGAGTCGAACGTGTTATATACATTACCTATAATCATTTTGAAGCGGAATTTCAACAATAAAAAATTTTCAATTTTTTGCAAAAATCCATGATGGTTAGCCTTACTTATTTTGAACGGATAAAATTTATTGTCACAGATTCCGAATGTTTCGTTTATTTTCGGTTATAGATGTATGTATGAGTAGATCATCGTTTAAATTGCTGCATTATGTTGCCTCATTCGCCTGTAATCCAGGTTCGATTACAAATGTGGCCGAATCTCAAAATATGAAACTTTGAATAATCGAGCTTTCCTTATGCATTCTACCGGTAGTTTCGAGTCGAACGTGTTATATACATTACCTATAAACATTTTGAAGCGGAATTTCAACAATAAAAAATTTTCAATTTTTTGCAAAAATCCATGATGGTTAGCCTTACTTATTTTGAACGGATAAAATTTATTGTCACAGATTCCGAATGTTTCGTTTATTTTCGGTTATAGATGTATGTATGAGTAGATCATCGTTTAAATTGCTGCATTATGTTGCCTCATTCGCCTGTAATCCAGGTTCGATTACAAATGTGGCCGAATCTCAAAATACGAAACTTTGAATAATCGAGCTTTCCTTATGCATTCTACCGGTAGTTTCGAGTCGAACGTGTTATATACATTACCTATAATCATTTTGAAGCGGAATTTCAACAATAAAAAATTTTCAATTTTTTGCAAAAATCCATGATGGTAGCCTTACTTATTTTGAACGGATAAAATTTATTGTCACAGATTCCGAATGTTTCGTTTATTTTCGGTTATAGATGTATGTATGAGTAGATCATCGTTTAAATTGCTGCATTATGTTGCCTCATTCGCCTGTAATCCAGGTTCGATTACAAATGTGGCCGAATCTCAAAATACGAAACTTTGAATAATCGAGCTTTCCTTATGCATTCTACCGGTAGTTTCGAGTCGAACGTGTTATATACATTACCTATAATCATTTTGAAGCGGAATTTCAACAATAAAAAATTTTCAATTTTTTGCAAAAATCCATGATGGTTAGCCTTACTTATTTTGAACGGATAAAATTCATTGTCACAGATTCCGAATGTTTCGTTTATTTTCGGTTATAGATGTATGTATGAGTAGATCATCGTTTAAATTGCTGCATTATGTTGCCTTATTCGCCTGTAATCCAGGTTCGATTACAAATGTGGCCGAATCTCAAAATACGAAACTTTGAATAATCGAGCTTTCCTTATGCATTCTACCGGTAGTTTCGAGTCGAACGTGTTATATACATTACCTATAATCATTTTGAAGCGGAATTTCAACAATAAAAAATTTTCAATTTTTTGCAAAAATCCATGATGGTTAGCCTTACTTATTTTGAACGGATAAAATTTATTGTAACAGATTCCGAATGTTTCGTTTATTTTCGGTTATAGATGTATGTATGAGTAGATCATCGTTTAAATTGCTGCATTATGTTGCCTTATTCGCCTGTAATCCAGGTTCGATTACAAATATGGCCGAATCTCAAAATACGAAACTTTGAATAATCGAGCTTTCCTTATGCATTCTACCGGTAGTTTCGAGTCGAACGTGTTATATACATTACCTATAATCATTTTGAAGCGGAATTTCAACAATAAAAAATTTTCAATTTTTTGCAAAAATCCATGATGGTTAGCCTTACTTATTTTGAACGGATAAAATTCATTGTCACAGATTCCGAATGTTTCGTTTATTTTCGGTTATAGATGTATGTATGAGTAGATCATCGTTTAAATTGCTGCATTATGTTGCCTTATTCGCCTGTAATCCAGGTTCGATTACAAATGTGGCCGAATCTCAAAATACGAAACTTTGAATAATCGAGCTTTCCTTATGCATTCTACCGGTAGTTTCGAGTCGAACGTGTTATATACATTACCTATAATCATTTTGAAGCGGAATTTCAACAATAAAAAATTTTCAATTTTTTGCAAAAATCCATGATGGTTAGCCTTACTTATTTTGAACGGATAAAATTTATTGTCACAGATTCCGAATGTTTCGTTTATTTTCGGTTATAGATGTATGTATGAGTAGATCATCGTTTAAATTGCTGCATTATGTTGCCTCATTCGCCTGTAATCCAGGTTCGATTACAAATGTGGCCGAATCTCAAAATATGAAACTTTGAATAATCGAGCTTTCCTTATGCATTCTACCGGTAGTTTCGAGTCGAACGTGTTATATACATTACCTATAAACATTTTGAAGCGGAATTTCAACAATAAAAAATTTTCAATTTTTTGCAAAAATCCATGATGGTTAGCCTTACTTATTTTGAACGGATAAAATTTATTGTCACAGATTCCGAATGTTTCGTTTATTTTCGGTTATAGATGTATGTATGAGTAGATCATCGTTTAAATTGCTGCATTATGTTGCCTCATTCGCCTGTAATCCAGGTTCGATTACAAATGTGGCCGAATCTCAAAATACGAAACTTTGAATAATCGAGCTTTCCTTATGCATTCTACCGGTAGTTTCGAGTCGAACGTGTTATATACATTACCTATAATCATTTTGAAGCGGAATTTCAACAATAAAAAATTTTCAATTTTTTGCAAAAATCCATGATGGTAGCCTTACTTATTTTGAACGGATAAAATTTATTGTCACAGATTCCGAATGTTTCGTTTATTTTCGGTTATAGATGTATGTATGAGTAGATCATCGTTTAAATTGCTGCATTATGTTGCCTCATTCGCCTGTAATCCAGGTTCGATTACAAATGTGGCCGAATCTCAAAATACGAAACTTTGAATAATCGAGCTTTCCTTATGCATTCTACCGGTAGTTTCGAGTCGAACGTGTTATATACATTACCTATAATCATTTTGAAGCGGAATTTCAACAATAAAAAATTTTCAATTTTTTGCAAAAATCCATGATGGTTAGCCTTACTTATTTTGAACGGATAAAATTTATTGTAACAGATTCCGAATGTTTCGTTTATTTTCGGTTATAGATGTATGTATGAGTAGATCATCGTTTAAATTGCTGCATTATGTTGCCTTATTCGCCTGTAATCCAGGTTCGATTACAAATATGGCCGAATCTCAAAATACGAAACTTTGAATAATCGAGCTTTCCTTATGCATTCTACCGGTAGTTTCGAGTCGAACGTGTTATATACATTACCTATAATCATTTTGAAGCGGAATTTCAACAATAAAAAATTTTCAATTTTTTGCAAAAATCCATGATGGTTAGCCTTACTTATTTTGAACGGATAAAATTTATTGTAACAGATTCCGAATGTTTCGTTTATTTTCGGTTATAGATGTATGTATGAGTAGATCATCGTTTAAATTGCTGCATTATGTTGCCTTATTCGCCTGTAATCCAGGTTCGATTACAAATGTGGCCGAATCTCAAAATACGAAACTTTGAATAATCGAGCTTTCCTTATGCATTCTACCGGTAGTTTCGAGTCGAACGTGTTATATACATTACCTATAATCATTTTGAAGCGGAATTTCAACAATAAAAAATTTTCAATTTTTTGCAAAAATCCATGATGGGTTAGCCTTACTTATTTTGAACGGATAAAATTTATTGTAACAGATTCCGAATGTTTCGTTTATTTTCGGTTATAGATGTATGTATGAGTAGATCATCGTTTAAATTGCTGCATTATGTTGCCTTATTCGCCTGTAATCCAGGTTCGATTACAAATGTGGCCGAATCTCAAAATACGAAACTTTGAATAATCGAGCTTTCCTTATGCATTCTACCGGTAGTTTCGAGTCGAACGTGTTATATACATTACCTATAATCATTTTGAAGCGGAATTTCAACAATAAAAAATTTTCAATTTTTTGCAAAAATCCATGATGGTTAGCCTTACTTATTTTGAACGGATAAAATTTATTGTAACAGATTCCGAATGTTTCGTTTATTTTCGGTTATAGATGTATGTATGAGTAGATCATCGTTTAAATTGCTGCATTATGTTGCCTTATTCGCCTGTAATCCAGGTTCGATTACAAATGTGGCCGAATCTCAAAATACGAAATAATCGAGCTTTCCTTATGCATTCTACCGGTAGTTTCGAGTCGAACGTGTTATATACATTACCTATAATCATTTTGAAGCGGAATTTCAACAATAAAAAATTTTCAATTTTTTGCAAAAATCCATGATGGTTAGCCTTACTTATTTTGAACGGATAAAATTTATTGTAACAGATTCCGAATGTTTCGTTTATTTTCGGTTATAGATGTATGTATGAGTAGATCATCGTTTAAATTGCTGCATTATGTTGCCTCATTCGCCTGTAATCCAGGTTCGATTACAAATGTGGCCGAATCTCAAAATACGAAACTTTGAATAATCGAGCTTTCCTTATGCATTCTACCGGTAGTTTCAAGTCGAACGTGTTATATACATTACCTATAATCATTTTGAAGCGGAATTTCAACAATAAAAAATTTTCAATTTTTTGCAAAAATCCATGATGGTTAGCCTTACTTATTTTGAACGGATAAAATTTATTGTAACAGATTCCGAATGTTTCGTTTATTTTCGGTTATAGATGTATGTATGAGTAGATCATCGTTTAAATTGCTGCATTATGTTGCCTTATTCGCCTGTAATCCAGGTTCGATTACAAATGTGGCCGAATCTCAAAATACGAAACTTTGAATAATCGAGCTTTCCTTATGCATTCTACCGGTAGTTTCGAGTCGAACGTGTTATATACATTACCTATAATCATTTTGAAGCGGAATTTCAACAATAAAAAATTTTCAATTTTTTGCAAAAATCCATGATGGTTAGCCTTACTTATTTTGAACGGATAAAATTCATTGTCACAGATTCCGAATGTTTCGTTTATTTTCGGTTATAGATGTATGTATGAGTAGATCATCGTTTAAATTGCTGCATTATGTTGCCTTATTCGCCTGTAATCCAGGTTCGATTACAAATGTGGCCGAATCTCAAAATACGAAACTTTGAATAATCGAGCTTTCCTTATGCATTCTACCGGTAGTTTCGAGTCGAACGTGTTATATACATTACCTATAATCATTTTGAAGCGGAATTTCAACAATAAAAAATTTTCAATTTTTTGCAAAAATCCATGATGGTTAGCCTTACTTATTTTGAACGGATAAAATTTATTGTCACAGATTCCGAATGTTTCGTTTATTTTCGGTTATAGATGTATGTATGAGTAGATCATCGTTTAAATTGCTGCATTATGTTGCCTCATTCGCCTGTAATCCAGGTTCGATTACAAATGTGGCCGAATCTCAAAATATGAAACTTTGAATAATCGAGCTTTCCTTATGCATTCTACCGGTAGTTTCGAGTCGAACGTGTTATATACATTACCTATAAACATTTTGAAGCGGAATTTCAACAATAAAAAATTTTCAATTTTTTGCAAAAATCCATGATGGTTAGCCTTACTTATTTTGAACGGATAAAATTTATTGTCACAGATTCCGAATGTTTCGTTTATTTTCGGTTATAGATGTATGTATGAGTAGATCATCGTTTAAATTGCTGCATTATGTTGCCTCATTCGCCTGTAATCCAGGTTCGATTACAAATGTGGCCGAATCTCAAAATACGAAACTTTGAATAATCGAGCTTTCCTTATGCATTCTACCGGTAGTTTCGAGTCGAACGTGTTATATACATTACCTATAATCATTTTGAAGCGGAATTTCAACAATAAAAAATTTTCAATTTTTTGCAAAAATCCATGATGGTAGCCTTACTTATTTTGAACGGATAAAATTTATTGTCACAGATTCCGAATGTTTCGTTTATTTTCGGTTATAGATGTATGTATGAGTAGATCATCGTTTAAATTGCTGCATTATGTTGCCTCATTCGCCTGTAATCCAGGTTCGATTACAAATGTGGCCGAATCTCAAAATACGAAACTTTGAATAATCGAGCTTTCCTTATGCATTCTACCGGTAGTTTCGAGTCGAACGTGTTATATACATTACCTATAATCATTTTGAAGCGGAATTTCAACAATAAAAAATTTTCAATTTTTTGCAAAAATCCATGATGTTAGCCTTACTTATTTTGAACGGATAAAATTTATTGTCACAGATTCCGAATGTTTCGTTTATTTTCGGTTATAGATGTATGTATGAGTAGATCATCGTTTAAATTGCTGCATTATGTTGCCTCATTCGCCTGTAATCCAAGTTCGATTACAAATGTGGCCGAATCTCAAAATACGAAACTTTTAATAATCGAGCTTTCCTTATGCATTCTACCGGTAGTTTCGAGTCGAACGTGTTATATACATTACCTATAATCATTTTGAAGCGGAATTTCAACAATAAAAAATTTTCAATTTTTTGCAAAAATCCATGATGTTAGCCTTACTTATTTTGAACGGATAAAATTTATTGTCACAGATTCCGAATGTTTCGTTTATTTTCGGTTATAGATGTATGTATGAGTAGATCATCGTTTAAATTGCTGCATTATGTTGCCTCATTCGCCTGTAATCCAAGTTCGATTACAAATGTGGCCGAATCTCAAAATACGAAACTTTGAATAATCGAGCTTTCCTTATGCATTCTACCGGTAGTTTCGAGTCGAACGTGTTATATACATTACCTATAATCATTTTGAAGCGGAATTTCAACAATAAAAAATTTTCAATTTTTTGCAAAAATCCATGATGTTAGCCTTACTTATTTTGAACGGATAAAATTTATTGTCACAGATTCCGAATGTTTCGTTTATTTTCGGTTATAGATGTATGTATGAGTAGATCATCGTTTAAATTGCTGCATTATGTTGCCTCATTCGCCTGTAATCCAAGTTCGATTACAAATGTGGCCGAATCTCAAAATACGAAACTTTTAATAATCGAGCTTTCCTTATGCATTCTACCGGTAGTTTCGAGTCGAACGTGTTATATACATTACCTATAATCATTTTGAAGCGGAATTTCAACAATAAAAAATTTTCAATTTTTTGCAAAAATCCATGATGTTAGCCTTACTTATTTTGAACGGATAAAATTTATTGTCACAGATTCCGAATGTTTCGTTTATTTTCGGTTATAGATGTATGTATGAGTAGATCATCGTTTAAATTGCTGCATTATGTTGCCTCATTCGCCTGTAATCCAGGTTCGATTACAAATGTGGCCGAATCTCAAAATACGAAACTTTGAATAATCGAGCTTTCCTTATGCATTCTACCGGTAGTTTCGAGTCGAACGTGTTATATACATTACCTATAATCATTTTGAAGCGGAATTTCAACAATAAAAAATTTTCAATTTTTTGCAAAAATCCATGATGGTTAGCCTTACTTATTTTGAACGGATAAAATTTATTGTCACAGATTCCGAATGTTTCGTTTATTTTCTGTTATAGATGTATGTATGAGTAGATGATCGTTTAAATTGCTGCATTATGTTGCCTCATTCGCCTGTAATCCAAGTTCGATTACAAATGTGGCCGAATCTCAAAATACGAAACTTTGAATAATCGAGCTTTCCTTATGCATTCTACCGGTAGTTTCGAGTCGAACGTGTTATATACATTACCTATAATCATTTTGAAGCGGAATTTCAACAATAAAAAATTTTCAATTTTTTGCAAAAATCCATGATGTTAGCCTTACTTATTTTGAACGGATAAAATTTATTGTCACAGATTCCGAATGTTTCGTTTATTTTCGGTTATAGATGTATGTATGAGTAGATCATCGTTTAAATTGCTGCATTATGTTGCCTCATTCGCCTGTAATCCAGGTTCGATTACAAATGTGGCCGAATCTCAAAATACGAAACTTTGAATAATCGAGCTTTTCTTATGCATTCTACCGGTAGTTTCGAGTCGAACGTGTTATATACATTACCTATAATCATTTTGAAGCGGAATTTCAACAATAAAAAATTTTCAATTTTTTGCAAAAATCCATGATGGTTAGCCTTACTTATTTTGAACGGATAAAATTTATTGTCACAGATTCCGAATGTTTCGTTTATTTTCGGTTATAGATGTATGTATGAGTAGATCATCGTTTAAATTGCTGCATTATGTTGCCTCATTCGCCTGTAATCCAGGTTCGATTACAAATGTGGCCGAATCTCAAAATACGAAACTTTGAATAATCGAGCTTTCCTTATGCATTCTACCGGTAGTTTCGAGTCGAACGTGTTATATACATTACCTATAATCATTTTGAAGCGGAATTTCAACAATAAAAAATTTTCAATTTTTTGCAAAAATCCATGATGGTTAGCCTTACTTATTTTGAACGGATAAAATTTATTGTCACAGATTCCGAATGTTTCGTTTATTTTCGGTTATAGATGTATGTATGAGTAGATCATCGTTTAAATTGCTGCATTATGTTGCCTCATTCGCCTGTAATCCAGGTTCGATTACAAATGTGGCCGAATCTCAAAATACGAAACTTTGAATAATCGAGCATTCCTTATGCATTCTACCGGTAGTTTCGAGTCGAACGTGTTATATACATTACCTATAATCATTTTGAAGCGGAATTTCAACAATAAAAAATTTTCAATTTTTTGCAAAAATCCATGATGTTAGCCTTACTTATTTTGAACGGATAAAATTTATTGTCACAGATTCCGAATGTTTCGTTTATTTTCGGTTATAGATGTATGTATGAGTAGATCATCGTTTAAATTGCTGCATTATGTTGCCTCATTCGCCTGTAATCCAAGTTCGATTACAAATGTGGCCGAATCTCAAAATACGAAACTTTGAATAATCGAGCTTTCCTTATGCATTCTACCGGTAGTTTCGAGTCGAACGTGTTATATACATTACCTATAATCATTTTGAAGCGGAATTTCAACAATAAAAAATTTTCAATTTTTTGCAAAAATCCATGATGTTAGCCTTACTTATTTTGAACGGATAAAATTTATTGTCACAGATTCCGAATGTTTCGTTTATTTTCGGTTATAGATGTATGTATGAGTAGATCATCGTTTAAATTGCTGCATTATGTTGCCTCATTCGCCTGTAATCCAAGTTCGATTACAAATGTGGCCGAATCTCAAAATACGAAACTTTGAATAATCGAGCTTTCCTTATGCATTCTACCGGTAGTTTCGAGTCGAACGTGTTATATACATTACCTATAATCATTTTGAAGCGGAATTTCAACAATAAAAAATTTTCAATTTTTTGCAAAAATCCATGATGTTAGCCTTACTTATTTTGAACGGATAAAATTTATTGTCACAGATTCCGAATGTTTCGTTTATTTTCGGTTATAGATGTATGTATGAGTAGATCATCGTTTAAATTGCTGCATTATGTTGCCTCATTCGCCTGTAATCCAAGTTCGATTACAAATGTGGCCGAATCTCAAAATACGAAACTTTTAATAATCGAGCTTTCCTTATGCATTCTACCGGTAGTTTCGAGTCGAACGTGTTATATACATTACCTATAATCATTTTGAAGCGGAATTTCAACAATAAAAAATTTTCAATTTTTTGCAAAAATCCATGATGTTAGCCTTACTTATTTTGAACGGATAAAATTTATTGTCACAGATTCCGAATGTTTCGTTTATTTTCGGTTATAGATGTATGTATGAGTAGATCATCGTTTAAATTGCTGCATTATGTTGCCTCATTCGCCTGTAATCCAGGTTCGATTACAAATGTGGCCGAATCTCAAAATACGAAACTTTGAATAATCGAGCTTTCCTTATGCATTCTACCGGTAGTTTCGAGTCGAACGTGTTATATACATTACCTATAATCATTTTGAAGCGGAATTTCAACAATAAAAAATTTTCAATTTTTTGCAAAAATCCATGATGGTTAGCCTTACTTATTTTGAACGGATAAAATTTATTGTCACAGATTCCGAATGTTTCGTTTATTTTCTGTTATAGATGTATGTATGAGTAGATGATCGTTTAAATTGCTGCATTATGTTGCCTCATTCGCCTGTAATCCAAGTTCGATTACAAATGTGGCCGAATCTCAAAATACGAAACTTTGAATAATCGAGCTTTCCTTATGCATTCTACCGGTAGTTTCGAGTCGAACGTGTTATATACATTACCTATAATCATTTTGAAGCGGAATTTCAACAATAAAAAATTTTCAATTTTTTGCAAAAATCCATGATGTTAGCCTTACTTATTTTGAACGGATAAAATTTATTGTCACAGATTCCGAATGTTTCGTTTATTTTCGGTTATAGATGTATGTATGAGTAGATCATCGTTTAAATTGCTGCATTATGTTGCCTCATTCGCCTGTAATCCAAGTTCGATTACAAATGTGGCCGAATCTCAAAATACGAAACTTTTAATAATCGAGCTTTCCTTATGCATTCTACCGGTAGTTTCGAGTCGAACGTGTTATATACATTACCTATAATCATTTTGAAGCGGAATTTCAACAATAAAAAATTTTCAATTTTTTGCAAAAATCCATGATGTTAGCCTTACTTATTTTGAACGGATAAAATTTATTGTCACAGATTCCGAATGTTTCGTTTATTTTCTGTTATAGATGTATGTATGAGTAGATCATCGTTTAAATTGCTGCATTATGTTGCCTCATTCGCCTGTAATCCAGGTTCGATTACAAATGTGGCCGAATCTCAAAATACGAAACTTTGAATAATCGAGCTTTTCTTATGCATTCTACCGGTAGTTTCGAGTCGAACGTGTTATATACATTACCTATAATCATTTTGAAGCGGAATTTCAACAATAAAAAATTTTCAATTTTTTGCAAAAATCCATGATGGTTAGCCTTACTTATTTTGAACGGATAAAATTTATTGTCACAGATTCCGAATGTTTCGTTTATTTTCTGTTATAGATGTATGTATGAGTAGATCATCGTTTAAATTGCTGCATTATGTTGCCTTATTCGCCTGTAATCCAGGTTCGATTACAAATGTGGCCGAATCTCAAAATACGAAACTTTGAATAATCGAGCTTTTCTTATGCATTCTACCGGTAGTTTCGAGTCGAACGTGTTATATACATTACCTATAATCATTTTGAAGCGGAATTTCAACAATAAAAAATTTTCAATTTTTTGCAAAAATCCATGATGGTTAGCCTTACTTATTTTGAACGGATAAAATTTATTGTCACAGATTCCGAATGTTTCGTTTATTTTCGGTTATAGATGTATGTATGAGTAGATCATCGTTTAAATTGCTGCATTATGTTGCCTCATTCGCCTGTAATCCAGGTTCGATTACAAATGTGGCCGAATCTCAAAATACGAAACTTTGAATAATCGAGCTTTCCTTATGCATTCTACCGGTAGTTTCGAGTCGAACGTGTTATATACATTACCTATAATCATTTTGAAGCGGAATTTCAACAATAAAAAATTTTCAATTTTTTGCAAAAATCCATGATGAACGCCTTACTTATTTTGAACGGATAAAATTTATTGTCACAGATTCCGAATGTTTCGTTTATTTTCGGTTATAGATGTATGTATGAGTAGATCATCGTTTAAATTGCTGCATTATGTTGCCTCATTCGCCTGTAATCCAGGTTCGATTACAAATGTGGCCGAATCTCAAAATACGAAACTTTGAATAATCGAGCTTTTCTTATGCATTCTACCGGTAGTTTCGAGTCGAACGTGTTATATACATTACCTATAATCATTTTGAAGCGGAATTTCAACAATAAAAAATTTTCAATTTTTTGCAAAAATCCATGATGGTTAGCCTTACTTATTTTGAACGGATAAAATTTATTGTCACAGATTCCGAATGTTTCGTTTATTTTCGGTTATAGATGTATGTATGAGTAGATCATCGTTTAAATTGCTGCATTATGTTGCCTCATTCGCCTGTAATCCAGGTTCGATTACAAATGTGGCCGAATCTCAAAATACGAAACTTTGAATAATCGAGCTTTCCTTATGCATTCTACCGGTAGTTTCGAGTCGAACGTGTTATATACATTACCTATAATCATTTTGAAGCGGAATTTCAACAATAAAAAATTTTCAATTTTTTGCAAAAATCCATGATGAACGCCTTACTTATTTTGAACGGATAAAATTTATTGTCACAGATTCCGAATGTTTCGTTTATTTTCGGTTATAGATGTATGTATGAGTAGATCATCGTTTAAATTGCTGCATTATGTTGCCTCATTCGCCTGTAATCCAGGTTCGATTACAAATGTGGCCGAATCTCAAAATACGAAACTTTAAATAATCGAGCTTTTCTTATGCATTCTACCGGTAGTTTCGAGTCGAACGTGTTATATACATTACCTATAATCATTTTGAAGCGGAATTTCAACAATAAAAAATTTTCAATTTTTTGCAAAAATCCATGATGGTTAGCCTTACTTATTTTGAACGGATAAAATTTATTGTCACAGATTCCGAATGTTTCGTTTATTTTCTGTTATAGATGTATGTATGAGTAGATCATCGTTTAAATTGCTGCATTATGTTGCCTCATTCGCCTGTAATCCAGGTTCGATTACAAATGTGGCCGAATCTCAAAATACGAAACTTTGAATAATCGAGCTTTTCTTATGCATTCTACCGGTAGTTTCGAGTCGAACGTGTTATATACATTACCTATAATCATTTTGAAGCGGAATTTCAACAATAAAAAATTTTCAATTTTTTGCAAAAATCCATGATGGTTAGCCTTACTTATTTTGAACGGATAAAATTTATTGTCACAGATTCCGAATGTTTCGTTTATTTTCTGTTATAGATGTATGTATGAGTAGATCATCGTTTAAATTGCTGCATTATGTTGCCTTATTCGCCTGTAATCCAGGTTCGATTACAAATGTGGCCGAATCTCAAAATACGAAACTTTGAATAATCGAGCTTTTCTTATGCATTCTACCGGTAGTTTCGAGTCGAACGTGTTATATACATTACCTATAATCATTTTGAAGCGGAATTTCAACAATAAAAAATTTTCAATTTTTTGCAAAAATCCATGATGGTTAGCCTTACTTATTTTGAACGGATAAAATTTATTGTCACAGATTCCGAATGTTTCGTTTATTTTCGGTTATAGATGTATGTATGAGTAGATCATCGTTTAAATTGCTGCATTATGTTGCCTCATTCGCCTGTAATCCAGGTTCGATTACAAATGTGGCCGAATCTCAAAATACGAAACTTTGAATAATCGAGCTTTCCTTATGCATTCTACCGGTAGTTTCGAGTCGAACGTGTTATATACATTACCTATAATCATTTTGAAGCGGAATTTCAACAATAAAAAATTTTCAATTTTTTGCAAAAATCCATGATGAACGCCTTACTTATTTTGAACGGATAAAATTTATTGTCACAGATTCCGAATGTTTCGTTTATTTTCGGTTATAGATGTATGTATGAGTAGATCATCGTTTAAATTGCTGCATTATGTTGCCTCATTCGCCTGTAATCCAGGTTCGATTACAAATGTGGCCGAATAGTTTCGAGTCGAACGTGTTATATACATTACCTATAATCATTTTGAAGCGGAATTTCAACAATAAAAAATTTTCAATTTTTTGCAAAAATCCATGATGTTAGCCTTACTTATTTTGAACGGATAAAATTTATTGTCACAGATTCCGAATGTTTCGTTTATTTTCGGTTATAGATGTATGTATGAGTAGATCATCGTTTAAATTGCTGCATTATGTTGCCTCATTCGCCTGTAATCCAGGTTCGATTACAAATGTGGCCGAATCTCAAAATACGAAACTTTGAATAATCGAGCTTTTCTTATGCATTCTACCGGTAGTTTCGAGTCGAACGTGTTATATACATTACCTATAATCATTTTGAAGCGGAATTTCAACAATAAAAAATTTTCAATTTTTTGCAAAAATCCATGATGGTTAGCCTTACTTATTTTGAACGGATAAAATTTATTGTCACAGATTCCGAATGTTTCGTTTATTTTCGGTTATAGATGTATGTATGAGTAGATCATCGTTTAAATTGCTGCATTATGTTGCCTCATTCGCCTGTAATCCAGGTTCGATTACAAATGTGGCCGAATCTCAAAATATGAAACTTTGAATAATCGAGCTTTCCTTATGCATTCTACCTGTAGTTTCGAGTCGAACGTGTTATATACATTACCTATAATCATTTTGAAGCGGAATTTCAACAATAAAAATTTTTCAATTTTTTGCAAAAATCCATGATGTTAGCCTTACTTATTTTGAACGGATAAAATTTATTGTCACAGATTCCGAATGTTTCGTTTATTTTCGGTTATAGATGTATGTATGAGTAGATCATCGTTTAAATTGCTGCATTATGTTGCCTCATTTGCCTGTAATCCAGGTTCGATTACAAATGTGGCCGAATCTCAAAATACGAAACTTTGAATAATCGAGCTTTCCTTATGCATTCTACCGGTAGTTTCGAGTCGAACGTGTTATATACATTACCTATAATCATTTTGAAGCGGAATTTCAACAATAAAAAATTTTCAATTTTTTGCAAAAATCCATGATGGCTAGCCTTACTTATTTTGAACGGATAAAATTTATTGTCACAGATTCCGAATGTTTCGTTTATTTTCGGTTATAGATGTATGTATGAGTAGATCATCGTTTAAATTGCTGCATTATGTTGCCTCATTCGCCTGTAATCCAGGTTCGATTACAAATGTGGCCGAATCTCAAAATACGAAACTTTGAATAATCGAGCTTTCCTTATGCATTCTACCGGTAGTTTCGAGTCGAACGTGTTATATACATTACCTATAATCATTTTGAAGCGGAATTTCAACAATAAAAAATTTTCAATTTTTTGCAAAAATCCATGATGGTTAGCCTTACTTATTTTGAACGGATAAAATTTATTGTCACAGATTCCGAATGTTTCGTTTATTTTCGGTTATAGATGTATGTATGAGTAGATCATCGTTTAAATTGCTGCATTATGTTGCCTCATTCGCCTGTAATCCAGGTTCGATTACAAATGTGGCCGAATCTCAAAATACGAAACTTTGAATAATCGAGCTTTTCTTATGCATTCTACCGGTAGTTTCGAGTCGAACGTGTTATATACATTACCTATAATCATTTTGAAGCGGAATTTCAACAATAAAAAATTTTCAATTTTTTGCAAAAATCCATGATGGCTAGCCTTACTTATTTTGAACGGATAAAATTTATTGTCACAGATTCCGAATGTTTCGTTTATTTTCGGTTATAGATGTATGTATGAGTAGATCATCGTTTAAATTGCTGCATTATGTTGCCTCATTCGCCTGTAATCCAGGTTCGATTACAAATGTGGCCGAATCTCAAAATACGAAACTTTGAATAATCGAGCTTTCCTTATGCATTCTACCGGTAGTTTCGAGTCGAACGTGTTATATACATTACCTATAATCATTTTGAAGCGGAATTTCAACAATAAAAAATTTTCAATTTTTTGCAAAAATCCATGATGGTTAGCCTTACTTATTTTGAACGGATAAAATTTATTGTCACAGATTCCGAATGTTTCGTTTATTTTCGGTTATAGATGTATGTATGAGTAGATCATCGTTTAAATTGCTGCATTATGTTGCCTCATTCGCCTGTAATCCAGGTTCGATTACAAATGTGGCCGAATCTCAAAATACGAAACTTTGAATAATCGAGCTTTTCTTATGCATTCTACCGGTAGTTTCGAGTCGAACGTGTTATATACATTACCTATAATCATTTTGAAGCGGAATTTCAACAATAAAAAATTTTCAATTTTTTGCAAAAATCCATGATGAACGCCTTACTTATTTTGAACGGATAAAATTTATTGTCACAGATTCCGAATGTTTCGTTTATTTTCGGTTATAGATGTATGTATGAGTAGATCATCGTTTAAATTGCTGCATTATGTTGCCTCATTCGCCTGTAATCCAGGTTCGATTACAAATGTGGCCGAATCTCAAAATACGAAACTTTGAATAATCGAGCTTTTCTTATGCATTCTACCGGTAGTTTCGAGTCGAACGTGTTATATACATTACCTATAATCATTTTGAAGCGGAATTTCAACAATAAAAAATTTTCAATTTTTTGCAAAAATCCATGATGTTAGCCTTACTTATTTTGAACGGATAAAATTTATTGTCACAGATTCCGAATGTTTCGTTTATTTTCGGTTATAGATGTATGTATGAGTAGATCATCGTTTAAATTGCTGCATTATGTTGCCTCATTCGCCTGTAATCCAGGTTCGATTACAAATGTGGCCGAATCTCAAAATACGAAACTTTGAATAATCGAGCTTTCCTTATGCATTCTACCGGTAGTTTCGAGTCGAACGTGTTATATACATTACCTATAATCATTTTGAAGCGGAATTTCAACAATAAAAAATTTTCAATTTTTTGCAAAAATCCATGATGGTTAGCCTTACTTATTTTGAACGGATAAAATTTATTGTCACAGATTCCGAATGTTTCGTTTATTTTCTGTTATAGATGTATGTATGAGTAGATGATCGTTTAAATTGCTGCATTATGTTGCCTCATTCGCCTGTAATCCAAGTTCGATTACAAATGTGGCCGAATCTCAAAATACGAAACTTTGAATAATCGAGCTTTCCTTATGCATTCTACCGGTAGTTTCGAGTCGAACGTGTTATATACATTACCTATAATCATTTTGAAGCGGAATTTCAACAATAAAAAATTTTCAATTTTTTGCAAAAATCCATGATGTTTAGCCTTACTTATTTTGAACGGATAAAATTTATTGTCACAGATTCCGAATGTTTCGTTTATTTTCTGTTATAGATGTATGTATGAGTAGATCATCGTTTAAATTGCTGCATTATGTTGCCTCATTCGCCTGTAATCCAGGTTCGATTACAAATGTGGCCGAATCTCAAAATACGAAACTTTGAATAATCGAGCTTTCCTTATGCATTCTACCGGTAGTTTCGAGTCGAACGTGTTATATACATTACCTATAATCATTTTGAAGCGGAATTTCAACAATAAAAAATTTTCAATTTTTTGCAAAAATCCATGATGAACGCCTTACTTATTTTGAACGGATAAAATTTATTGTCACAGATTCCGAATGTTTCGTTTATTTTCGGTTATAGATGTATGTATGAGTAGATCACCGTTTAAATTGCTGCATTATGTTGCCTCATTCGCCTGTAATCCAGGTTCGATTACAAATGTGGCCGAATCTCAAAATACGAAACTTTGAATAATCGAGCTTTTCTTATGCATTCTACCGGTAGTTTCGAGTCGAACGTGTTATATACATTACCTATAATCATTTTGAAGCGGAATTTCAACAATAAAAAATTTTCAATTTTTTGCAAAAATCCATGATGAACGCCTTACTTATTTTGAACGGATAAAATTTATTGTCACAGATTCCGAATGTTTCGTTTATTTTCGGTTATAGATGTATGTATGAGTAGATCACCGTTTAAATTGCTGCATTATGTTGCCTCATTCGCCTGTAATCCAGGTTCGATTACAAATGTGGCCGAATCTCAAAATACGAAACTTTGAATAATCGAGCTTTTCTTATGCATTCTACCGGTAGTTTCGAGTCGAACGTGTTATATACATTACCTATAATCATTTTGAAGCGGAATTTCAACAATAAAAAATTTTCAATTTTTTGCAAAAATCCATGATGAACGCCTTACTTATTTTGAACGGATAAAATTTATTGTCACAGATTCCGAATGTTTCGTTTATTTTCGGTTATAGATGTATGTATGAGTAGATCACCGTTTAAATTGCTGCATTATGTTGCCTCATTCGCCTGTAATCCAGGTTCGATTACAAATGTGGCCGAATCTCAAAATACGAAACTTTGAATAATCGAGCTTTTCTTATGCATTCTACCGGTAGTTTCGAGTCGAACGTGTTATATACATTACCTATAATCATTTTGAAGCGGAATTTCAACAATAAAAAATTTTCAATTTTTTGCAAAAATCCATGATGGTTAGCCTTACTTATTTTGAACGGATAAAATTTATTGTCACAGATTCCGAATGTTTCGTTTATTTTCTGTTATAGATGTATGTATGAGTAGATCATCGTTTAAATTGCTGCATTATGTTGCCTTATTCGCCTGTAATCCAGGTTCGATTACAAATGTGGCCGAATCTCAAAATACGAAACTTTGAATAATCGAGCTTTTCTTATGCATTCTACCGGTAGTTTCGAGTCGAACGTGTTATATACATTACCTATAATCATTTTGAAGCGGAATTTCAACAATAAAAAATTTTCAATTTTTTGCAAAAATCCATGATGGTTAGCCTTACTTATTTTGAACGGATAAAATTTATTGTCACAGATTCCGAATGTTTCGTTTATTTTCGGTTATAGATGTATGTATGAGTAGATCATCGTTTAAATTGCTGCATTATGTTGCCTCATTCGCCTGTAATCCAGGTTCGATTACAAATGTGGCCGAATCTCAAAATACGAAACTTTGAATAATCGAGCTTTCCTTATGCATTCTACCGGTAGTTTCGAGTCGAACGTGTTATATACATTACCTATAATCATTTTGAAGCGGAATTTCAACAATAAAAAATTTTCAATTTTTTGCAAAAATCCATGATGGTTAGCCTTACTTATTTTGAACGGATAAAATTTATTGTCACAGATTCCGAATGTTTCGTTTATTTTCGGTTATAGATGTATGTATGAGTAGATCATCGTTTAAATTGCTGCATTATGTTGCCTCATTCGCCTGTAATCCAGGTTCGATTACAAATGTGGCCGAATCTCAAAATATGAAACTTTGAATAATCGAGCTTTCCTTATGCATTCTACCGGTAGTTTCGAGTCGAACGTGTTATATACATTACCTATAAACATTTTGAAGCGGAATTTCAACAATAAAAAATTTTCAATTTTTTGCAAAAATCCATGATGGTTAGCCTTACTTATTTTGAACGGATAAAATTTATTGTCACAGATTCCGAATGTTTCGTTTATTTTCGGTTATAGATGTATGTATGAGTAGATCATCGTTTAAATTGCTGCATTATGTTGCCTCATTCGCCTGTAATCCAGGTTCGATTACAAATGTGGCCGAATCTCAAAATACGAAACTTTGAATAATCGAGCTTTCCTTATGCATTCTACCGGTAGTTTCGAGTCGAACGTGTTATATACATTACCTATAATCATTTTGAAGCGGAATTTCAACAATAAAAAATTTTCAATTTTTTGCAAAAATCCATGATGGTAGCCTTACTTATTTTGAACGGATAAAATTTATTGTCACAGATTCCGAATGTTTCGTTTATTTTCGGTTATAGATGTATGTATGAGTAGATCATCGTTTAAATTGCTGCATTATGTTGCCTCATTCGCCTGTAATCCAGGTTCGATTACAAATGTGGCCGAATCTCAAAATACGAAACTTTGAATAATCGAGCTTTCCTTATGCATTCTACCGGTAGTTTCGAGTCGAACGTGTTATATACATTACCTATAATCATTTTGAAGCGGAATTTCAACAATAAAAAATTTTCAATTTTTTGCAAAAATCCATGATGGTTAGCCTTACTTATTTTGAACGGATAAAATTTATTGTCACAGATTCCGAATGTTTCGTTTATTTTCGGTTATAGATGTATGTATGAGTAGATCATCGTTTAAATTGCTGCATTATGTTGCCTTATTCGCCTGTAATCCAGGTTCCATTACAAATGTGGCCGAATCTCAAAATACGAAACTTTGAATAATCGAGCTTTCCTTATGCATTCTACCGGTAGTTTCGAGTCGAACGTGTTATATACATTACCTTTAATCATTTTGAAGCGGAATTTCAACAATAAAAAATTTTCAATTTTTGCAAAAATCCATGATGGGTTAGCCTTACTTATTTTGAACGGATAAAATTTATTGTCACAGATTCCGAATGTTTCGTTTATTTTCGGTTATAGATGTATGTATGAGTAGATCATCGTTTAAATTGCTGCATTATGTTGCCTCATTCGCCTGTAATCCAGGTTCGATTACAAATGTGGCCGAATCTCAAAATACGAAACTTTGAATAATCGAGCTTTCCTTATGCATTCTACCGGTAGTTTCGAGTCGAACGTGTTATATACACCTTTAATCATTTTGAAGCGGAATTTCAACAATAAAAAATTTTCAATTTTTTGCAAAAATCCATGATGGTTAGCCTTACTTATTTTGAACGGATAAAATTTATTGTCACAGATTCCGAATGTTTCGTTTATTTTCGGTTATAGATGTATGTATGAGTAGATCATCGTTTAAATTGCTGCATTATGTTGCCTTATTCGCCTGTAATCCAGGTTCGATTACAAATGTGGCCGAATCTCAAAATACGAAACTTTGAATAATCGAGCTTTCCTTATGCATTCTACCGGTAGTTTCGAGTCGAACGTGTTATATACATTACCTATAATCATTTTGAAGCGGAATTTCAACAATAAAAAATTTTCAATTTTTTGCAAAAATCCATAGCCTTACTTATTTTGAACGGATAAAATTTATTGTCACAGATTCCGAATGTTTCGTTTATTTTCGGTTATAGATGTATGTATGAGTAGATCATCGTTTAAATTGCTGCATTATGTTGCCTTATTCGCCTGTAATCCAGGTTCGATTACAAATGTGGCCGAATCTCAAAATACGAAACTTTGAATAATCGAGCTTTCCTTATGCATTCTACCGGTAGTTTCGAGTCGAACGTGTTATATACATTACCTTTAATCATTTTGAAGCGGAATTTCAACAATAAAAATTTTTCAATTTTTTGCAAAAATCCATGATGGGTTAGCCTTACTTATTTTGAACGGATAAAATTTATTGTCACAGATTCCGAATGTTTCGTTTATTTTCGGTTATAGATGTATGTATGAGTAGATCATCGTTTAAATTGCTGCATTATGTTGCCTTATTCGCCTGTAATCCAGGTTCGATTACAAATGTGGCCGAATCTCAAAATACGAAACTTTGAATAATCGAGCTTTTCTTATGCATTCTACCGGTAGTTTCGAGTCGAACGTGTTATATACATTACCTATAATCATTTTGAAGCGGAATTTCAACAATAAAAAATTTTCAATTTTTTGCAAAAATCCATGATGGTTAGCCTTACTTATTTTGAACGGATAAAATTTATTGTCACAGATTCCGAATGTTTCGTTTATTTTCGGTTATAGATGTATGTATGAGTAGATCATCGTTTAAATTGCTGCATTATGTTGCCTCATTCGCCTGTAATCCAGGTTCGATTACAAATGTGGCCGAATCTCAAAATACGAAACTTTAAATAATCGAGCTTTCCTTATGCATTCTACCGGTAGTTTCGAGTCGAACGTGTTATATACATTACCTATAATCATTTTGAAGCGGAATTTCAACAATAAAAAATTTTCAATTTTTTGCAAAAATCCATGATGGTTAGCCTTACTTATTTTGAACGGATAAAATTTATTGTCACAGATTCCGAATGTTTCGTTTATTTTCGGTTATAGATGTATGTATGAGTAGATCATCGTTTAAATTGCTGCATTATGTTGCCTCATTCGCCTGTAATCCAGGTTCGATTACAAATGTGGCCGAATCTCAAAATACGAAACTTTGAATAATCGAGCTTTCCTTATGCATTCTACCGGTAGTTTCGAGTCGAACGTGTTATATACATTACCTTTAATCATTTTGAAGCGGAATTTCAACAATAAAAAATTTTCAATTTTTTGCAAAAATCCATGATGGTTAGCCTTACTTATTTTGAACGGATAAAATTTATTGTCACAGATTCCGAATGTTTCGTTTATTTTCGGTTATAGATGTATGTATGAGTAGATCATCGTTTAAATTGCTGCATTATGTTGCCTTATTCGCCTGTAATCCAGGTTCGATTACAAATGTGGCCGAATCTCAAAATACGAAACTTTGAATAATCGAGCTTTCCTTATGCATTCTACCGGTAGTTTCGAGTCGAACGTGTTATATACATTACCTTTAATCATTTTGAAGCGGAATTTCAACAATAAAAAATTTTCAATTTTTTGCAAAAATCCATGATGGTTAGCCTTACTTATTTTGAACGGATAAAATTTATTGTCACAGATTCCGAATGTTTCGTTTATTTTCGGTTATAGATGTATGTATGAGTAGATCATCGTTTAAATTGCTGCATTATGTTGCCTCATTCGCCTGTAATCCAGGTTCGATTACAAATGTGGCCGAATCTCAAAATACGAAACTTTGAATAATCGAGCTTTCCTTATGCATTCTACCGGTAGTTTCGAGTCGAACGTGTTATATACATTACCTATAATCATTTTGAAGCGGAATTTCAACAATAAAAAATTTTCAATTTTTTGCAAAAATCCATGATGCCTTACTTATTTTGAACGGATAAAATTTATTGTCACAGATTCCGAATGTTTCGTTTATTTTCGGTTATAGATGTATGTATGAGTAGATCATCGTTTAAATTGCTGCATTATGTTGCCTTATTCGCCTGTAATCCAGGTTCGATTACAAATGTGGCCGAATCTCAAAATACGAAACTTTGAATAATCGAGCTTTCCTTATGCATTCTACCGGTAGTTTCGAGTCGAACGTGTTATATACATTACCTATAATCATTTTGAAGCGGAATTTCAACAATAAAAAATTTTCAATTTTTTGCAAAAATCCATGATGGTTGTTAGCCTTACTTATTTTGAACGGATAAAATTTATTGTCACAGATTCCGAATGTTTCGTTTATTTTCGGTTATAGATGTATGTATGAGTAGATCATCGTTTAAATTGCTGCATTATGTTGCCTTATTCGCCTGTAATCCAGGTTCGATTACAAATGTGGCCGAATCTCAAAATACGAAACTTTGAATAATCGAGCTTTCCTTATGCATTCTACCGGTAGTTTCGAGTCGAACGTGTTATATACATTACCTATAATCATTTTGAAGCGGAATTTCAACAATAAAAAATTTTCAATTTTTTGCAAAAATCCATGATGCCTTACTTATTTTGAACGGATAAAATTTATTGTCACAGATTCCGAATGTTTCGTTTATTTTCGGTTATAGATGTATGTATGAGTAGATCATCGTTTAAATTGCTGCATTATGTTGCCTTATTCGCCTGTAATCCAGGTTCGATTACAAATGTGGCCGAATCTCAAAATACGAAACTTTGAATAATCGAGCTTTCCTTATGCATTCTACCGGTAGTTTCGAGTCGAACGTGTTATATACATTACCTATAATCATTTTGAAGCGGAATTTCAACAATAAAAAATTTTCAATTTTTTGCAAAAATCCATGATGGTTGTTAGCCTTACTTATTTTGAACGGATAAAATTTATTGTAACAGATTCCGAATGTTTCGTTTATTTTCGGTTATAGATGTATGTATGAGTAGATCATCGTTTAAATTGCTGCATTATGTTGCCTTATTCGCCTGTAATCCAGGTTCGATTACAAATGTGGCCGAATCTCAAAATACGAAACTTTGAATAATCGAGCTTTCCTTATGCATTCTACCGGTAGTTTCGAGTCGAACGTGTTATATACATTACCTATAATCATTTTGAAGCGGAATTTCAACAATAAAAAATTTTCAATTTTTTGCAAAAATCCATGATGGTTATTAGCCTTACTTATTTTGAACGGATAAAATTTATTGTCACAAATTCCGAATGTTTCGTTTATTTTCGGTTATAGATGTATGTATGAGTAGATCATCGTTTAAATTGCTGCATTATGTTGCCTCATTCGCCTGTAATCCAGGTTCGATTACAAATGTGGCCGAATCTCAAAATACGAAACTTTGAATAATCGAGCTTTCCTTATGCATTCTACCGGTAGTTTCGAGTCGAACGTGTTATATACATTACCTATAATCATTTTGAAGCGGAATTTCAACAATAAAAAATTTTCAATTTTTTGCAAAAATCCATGATGCCTTACTTATTTTGAACGGATAAAATTTATTGTCACAGATTCCGAATGTTTCGTTTATTTTCGGTTATAGATGTATGTATGAGTAGATCATCATTTAAATTGCTGCATTATGTTGCCTCATTCGCCTGTAATCCAGGTTCGATTACAAATGTGGCCGAATCTCAAAATACGAAACTTTGAATAATCGAGCTTTCCTTATGCATTCTACCGGTAGTTTCGAGTCGAACGTGTTATATACATTACCTATAATCATTTTGAAGCGGAATTTCAACAATAAAAAATTTTCAATTTTTTGCAAAAATCCATGATGGCTAGCCTTACTTATTTTGAACGGATAAAATTTATTGTCACAGATTCCGAATGTTTCGTTTATTTTCGGTTATAGATGTATGTATGAGTAGATCATCGTTTAAATTGCTGCATTATGTTGCCTCATTCGCCTGTAATCCAGGTTCGATTACAAATGTGGCCGAATCTCAAAATACGAAACGTTGAATAATCGAGCTTTCCTTATGCATTCTACCGGTAGTTTCGAGTCGAACGTGTTATATACATTACCTATAATCATTTTGAAGCGGAATTTCAACAATAAAAAATTTTCAATTTTTGCAAAAATCCATGATGCCTTACTTATTTTGAACGGATAAAATTTATTGTCACAGATTCCGAATGTTTCGTTTATTTTCGGTTATAGATGTATGTATGAGTAGATCATCGTTTAAATTGCTGCATTATGTTGCCTTATTCGCCTGTAATCCAGGTTCGATTACAAATGTGGCCGAATCTCAAAATACGAAACTTTGAATAATCGAGCTTTCCTTATGCATTCTACCGGTAGTTTCGAGTCGAACGTGTTATATACATTACCTATAATCATTTTGAAGCGGAATTTCAACAATAAAAAATTTTCAATTTTTTGCAAAAATCCATGATGGTTAGTTAGCCTTACTTATTTTGAACGGATAAAATTTATTGTCACAGATTCCGAATGTTTCGTTTATTTTCGGTTATAGATGTATGTATGAGTAGATCATCGTTTAAATTGCTGCATTATGTTGCCTCATTCGCCTGTAATCCAGGTTCGATTACAAATGTGGCCGAATCTCAAAATACGAAACTTTGAATAATCGAGCTTTCCTTATGCATTCTACCGGTAGTTTCGAGTCGAACGTGTTATATACATTACCTATAATCATTTTGAAGCGGAATTTCAACAATAAAAAATTTTCAATTTTTTGCAAAAATCCATGATGGTTAGTCTTACTTATTTTGAACGGATAAAATTTATTGTCACAGATTCCGAATGTTTCGTTTATTTTCGGTTATAGATGTATGTATGAGTAGATCATCGTTTAAATTGCTGCATTATGTTGCCTCATTCGCCTGTAATCCAGGTTCGATTACAAATGTGGCCGAATCTCAAAATACGAAACTTTGAATAATCGAGCTTTCCTTATGCATTCTACCGGTAGTTTCGAGTCGAACGTGTTATATACATTACCTTTAATCATTTTGAAGCGGAATTTCAACAATAAAAAATTTTCAATTTTTTGCAAAAATCCATGATGGTTAGCCTTACTTATTTTGAACGGATAAAATTTATTGTCACAGATTCCGAATGTTTCGTTTATTTTCGGTTATAGATGTATGTATGAGTAGATCATCGTTTAAATTGCTGCATTATGTTGCCTTATTCGCCTGTAATCCAGGTTCGATTACAAATGTGGCCGAATCTCAAAATACGAAACTTTGAATAATCGAGCTTTCCTTATGCATTCTACCGGTAGTTTCGAGTCGAACGTGTTATATACATTACCTTTAATCATTTTGAAGCGGAATTTCAACAATAAAAAATTTTCAATTTTTTGCAAAAATCCATGATGCCTTACTTATTTTGAACGGATAAAATTTATTGTCACAGATTCCGAATGTTTCGTTTATTTTCGGTTATAGATGTATGTATGAGTAGATCATCGTTTAAATTGCTGCATTATGTTGCCTTATTCGCCTGTAATCCAGGTTCGATTACAAATGTGGCCGAATCTCAAAATACGAAACTTTGAATAATCGAGCTTTCCTTATGCATTCTACCGGTAGTTTCGAGTCGAACGTGTTATATACATTACCTATAATCATTTTGAAGCGGAATTTCAACAATAAAAAATTTTCAATTTTTTGCAAAAATCCATGATGGTTAGCCTTACTTATTTTGAACGGATAAAATTTATTGTCACAGATTCCGAATGTTTCGTTTATTTTCGGTTATAGATGTATGTATGAGTAGATCATCGTTTAAATTGCTGCATTATGTTGCCTTATTCGCCTGTAATCCAGGTTCGATTACAAATGTGGCCGAATCTCAAAATACGAAACTTTGAATAATCGAGCTTTCCTTATGCATTCTACCGGTAGTTTCGAGTCGAACGTGTTATATACATTACCTATAATCATTTTGAAGCGGAATTTCAACAATAAAAAATTTTCAATTTTTTGCAAAAATCCATGATGCCTTACTTATTTTGAACGGATAAAATTTATTGTCACAGATTCCGAATGTTTCGTTTATTTTCGGTTATAGATGTATGTATGAGTAGATCATCGTTTAAATTGCTGCATTATGTTGCCTTATTCGCCTGTAATCCAGGTTCGATTACAAATGTGGCCGAATCTCAAAATACGAAACTTTGAATAATCGAGCTTTCCTTATGCATTCTACCGGTAGTTTCGAGTCGAACGTGTTATATACATTACCTATAATCATTTTGAAGCGGAATTTCAACAATAAAAAATTTTCAATTTTTTGCAAAAATCCATGATGCCTTACTTATTTTGAACGGATAAAATTTATTGTCACAGATTCCGAATGTTTCGTTTATTTTCGGTTATAGATGTATGTATGAGTAGATCATCGTTTAAATTGCTGCATTATGTTGCCTTATTCGCCTGTAATCCAGGTTCGATTACAAATGTGGCCGAATCTCAAAATACGAAACTTTGAATAATCGAGCTTTCCTTATGCATTCTACCGGTAGTTTCGAGTCGAACGTGTTATATACATTACCTATAATCATTTTGAAGCGGAATTTCAACAATAAAAAATTTTCAATTTTTTGCAAAAATCCATGATGGTTAGTTAGCCTTACTTATTTTGAACGGATAAAATTTATTGTCACAGATTCCGAATGTTTCGTTTATTTTCGGTTATAGATGTATGTATGAGTAGATCATCGTTTAAATTGCTGCATTATGTTGCCTCATTCGCCTGTAATCCAGGTTCGATTACAAATGTGGCCGAATCTCAAAATACGAAACTTTGAATAATCGAGCTTTCCTTATGCATTCTACCGGTAGTTTCGAGTCGAACGTGTTATATACATTACCTATAATCATTTTGAAGCGGAATTTCAACAATAAAAAATTTTCAATTTTTTGCAAAAATCCATGATGGTTAGTCTTACTTATTTTGAACGGATAAAATTTATTGTCACAGATTCCGAATGTTTCGTTTATTTTCGGTTATAGATGTATGTATGAGTAGATCATCGTTTAAATTGCTGCATTATGTTGCCTCATTCGCCTGTAATCCAGGTTCGATTACAAATGTGGCCGAATCTCAAAATACGAAACTTTGAATAATCGAGCTTTCCTTATGCATTCTACCGGTAGTTTCGAGTCGAACGTGTTATATACATTACCTTTAATCATTTTGAAGCGGAATTTCAACAATAAAAAATTTTCAATTTTTTGCAAAAATCCATGATGCCTTACTTATTTTGAACGGATAAAATTTATTGTCACAGATTCCGAATGTTTCGTTTATTTTCGGTTATAGATGTATGTATGAGTAGATCATCGTTTAAATTGCTGCATTATGTTGCCTTATTCGCCTGTAATCCAGGTTCGATTACAAATGTGGCCGAATCTCAAAATACGAAACTTTGAATAATCGAGCTTTCCTTATGCATTCTACCGGTAGTTTCGAGTCGAACGTGTTATATACATTACCTATAATCATTTTGAAGCGGAATTTCAACAATAAAAAATTTTCAATTTTTTGCAAAAATCCATGATGCCTTACTTATTTTGAACGGATAAAATTTATTGTCACAGATTCCGAATGTTTCGTTTATTTTCGGTTATAGATGTATGTATGAGTAGATCATCGTTTAAATTGCTGCATTATGTTGCCTCATTCGCCTGTAATCCAGGTTCGATTACAAATGTGGCCGAATCTCAAAATACGAAACTTTGAATAATCGAGCTTTCCTTATGCATTCTACCGGTAGTTTCGAGTCGAACGTGTTATATACATTACCTATAATCATTTTGAAGCGGAATTTCAACAATAAAAAATTTTCAATTTTTTGCAAAAATCCATGATGGTTAGTCTTACTTATTTTGAACGGATAAAATTTATTGTCACAGATTCCGAATGTTTCGTTTATTTTCGGTTATAGATGTATGTATGAGTAGATCATCGTTTAAATTGCTGCATTATGTTGCCTCATTCGCCTGTAATCCAGGTTCGATTACAAATGTGGCCGAATCTCAAAATACGAAACTTTGAATAATCGAGCTTTCCTTATGCATTCTACCGGTAGTTTCGAGTCGAACGTGTTATATACATTACCTATAATCATTTTGAAGCGGAATTTCAACAATAAAAAATTTTCAATTTTTTGCAAAAATCCATGATGGTTAGCCTTACTTATTTTGAACGGATAAAATTTATTGTCACACATTCCGAATGTTTCGTTTATTTTCGGTTATAGATGTATGTATGAGTAGATCATCGTTTAAATTGCTGCATTATGTTGCCTTATTCGCCTGTAATCCAGGTTCGATTACAAATGTGGCCGAATCTCAAAATACGAAACTTTGAATAATCGAGCTTTCCTTACGCATTCTACCGGTAGTTTCGAGTCGAACGTGTTATATACATTACCTATAATCATTTTGAAGCGGAATTTCAACAATAAAAAATTTTCAATTTTTTGCAAAAATCCATGATGGTTAGCCTTACTTATTTTGAACGGATAAAATTTATTGTCACAGATTCCGAATGTTTCGTTTATTTTCGGTTATAGATGTATGTATGAGTAGATCATCGTTTAAATTGCTGCATTATGTTGCCTCATTCGCCTGTAATCCAGGTTCGATTACAAATGTGGCCGAATCTCAAAATACGAAACTTTGAATAATCGAGCTTTCCTTATGCATTCTACCGGTAGTTTCGAGTCGAACGTGTTATATACATTACCTATAATCATTTTGAAGCGGAATTTCAACAATAAAAAATTTTCAATTTTTTGCAAAAATCCATGATGGTTAGTCTTACTTATTTTGAACGGATAAAATTTATTGTCACAGATTCCGAATGTTTCGTTTATTTTCGGTTATAGATGTATGTATGAGTAGATCATCGTTTAAATTGCTGCATTATGTTGCCTCATTCGCCTGTAATCCAGGTTCGATTACAAATGTGGCCGAATCTCAAAATACGAAACTTTGAATAATCGAGCTTTCCTTACGCATTCTACCGGTAGTTTCGAGTCGAACGTGTTATATACATTACCTATAATCATTTTGAAGCGGAATTTCAACAATAAAAAATTTTCAATTTTTTGCAAAAATCCATGATGGTTAGCCTTACTTATTTTGAACGGATAAAATTTATTGTCACAGATTCCGAATGTTTCGTTTATTTTCGGTTATAGATGTATGTATGAGTAGATCATCGTTTAAATTGCTGCATTATGTTGCCTCATTCGCCTGTAATCCAGGTTCGATTACAAATGTGGCCGAATCTCAAAATACGAAACTTTGAATAATCGAGCTTTCCTTATGCATTCTACCGGTAGTTTCGAGTCGAACGTGTTATATACATTACCTATAATCATTTTGAAGCGGAATTTCAACAATAAAAAATTTTCAATTTTTTGCAAAAATCCATGATGGTTAGTCTTACTTATTTTGAACGGATAAAATTTATTGTCACAGATTCCGAATGTTTCGTTTATTTTCGGTTATAGATGTATGTATGAGTAGATCATCGTTTAAATTGCTGCATTATGTTGCCTCATTCGCCTGTAATCCAGGTTCGATTACAAATGTGGCCGAATCTCAAAATACGAAACTTTGAATAATCGAGCTTTCCTTATGCATTCTACCGGTAGTTTCGAGTCGAACGTGTTATATACATTACCTATAATCATTTTGAAGCGGAATTTCAACAATAAAAAATTTTCAATTTTTTGCAAAAATCCATGATGGTTAGTCTTACTTATTTTGAACGGATAAAATTTATTGTCACAGATTCCGAATGTTTCGTTTATTTTCGGTTATAGATGTATGTATGAGTAGATCATCGTTTAAATTGCTGCATTATGTTGCCTCATTCGCCTGTAATCCAGGTTCGATTACAAATGTGGCCGAATCTCAAAATACGAAACTTTGAATAATCGAGCTTTCCTTATGCATTCTACCGGTAGTTTCGAGTCGAACGTGTTATATACATTACCTTTAATCATTTTGAAGCGGAATTTCAACAATAAAAAATTTTCAATTTTTTGCAAAAATCCATGATGGTTAGCCTTACTTATTTTGAACGGATAAAATTTATTGTCACAGATTCCGAATGTTTCGTTTATTTTCGGTTATAGATGTATGTATGAGTAGATCATCGTTTAAATTGCTGCATTATGTTGCCTCATTCGCCTGTAATCCAGGTTCGATTACAAATGTGGCCGAATCTCAAAATACGAAACTTTGAATAATCGAGCTTTCCTTATGCATTCTACCGGTAGTTTCGAGTCGAACGTGTTATATACATTACCTTTAATCATTTTGAAGCGGAATTTCAACAATAAAAAATTTTCAATTTTTTGCAAAAATCCATGATGGTTAGCCTTACTTATTTTGAACGGATAAAATTTATTGTCACAGATTCCGAATGTTTCGTTTATTTTCGGTTATAGATGTATGTATGAGTAGATCATCGTTTAAATTGCTGCATTATGTTGCCTCATTCGCCTGTAATCCAGGTTCGATTACAAATGTGGCCGAATCTCAAAATACGAAACTTTGAATAATCGAGCTTTCCTTATGCATTCTACCGGTAGTTTCGAGTCGAACGTGTTATATACATTACCTATAATCATTTTGAAGCGGAATTTCAACAATAAAAAATTTTCAATTTTTTGCAAAAATCCATGATGCCTTACTTATTTTGAACGGATAAAATTTATTGTCACAGATTCCGAATGTTTCGTTTATTTTCGGTTATAGATGTATGTATGAGTAGATCATCATTTAAATTGCTGCATTATGTTGCCTCATTCGCCTGTAATCCAGGTTCGATTACAAATGTGGCCGAATCTCAAAATACGAAACTTTGAATAATCGAGCTTTCCTTATGCATTCTACCGGTAGTTTCGAGTCGAACGTGTTATATACATTACCTATAATCATTTTGAAGCGGAATTTCAACAATAAAAAATTTTCAATTTTTTGCAAAAATCCATGATGGCTAGCCTTACTTATTTTGAACGGATAAAATTTATTGTCACACATTCCGAATGTTTCGTTTATTTTCGGTTATAGATGTATGTATGAGTAGATCATCGTTTAAATTGCTGCATTATGTTGCCTCATTCGCCTGTAATCCAGGTTCGATTACAAATGTGGCCGAATCTCAAAATACGAAACGTTGAATAATCGAGCTTTCCTTATGCATTCTACCGGTAGTTTCGAGTCGAACGTGTTATATACATTACCTATAATCATTTTGAAGCGGAATTTCAACAATAAAAAATTTTCAATTTTTTGCAAAAATCCATGATGCCTTACTTATTTTGAACGGATAAAATTTATTGTCACAGATTCCGAATGTTTCGTTTATTTTCGGTTATAGTTGTATGTATGAGTAGATCATCGTTTAAATTGCTGCATTATGTTGCCTCATTCGCCTGTAATCCAGGTTCGATTACAAATGTGGCCGAATCTCAAAATACGAAACTTTGAATAATCGAGCTTTCCTTATGCATTCTACCGGTAGTTTCGAGTCGAACGTGTTATATACATTACCTATAATCATTTTGAAGCGGAATTTCAACAATAAAAATTTTTCAATTTTTTGCAAAAATCCATGATGGTTAGTCTTACTTATTTTGTTATATACATTACCTATAATCATTTTGAAGCGGAATTTCAACAATAAAAAATTTTCAATTTTTTGCAAAAATCCATGATGGCTTGCCTTACTTATTTTGAACGGATAAAATTTATTGTCACAGATTCTGAATGTATTGGTTATTTTGGATTAATGATGTAATTTTAAGGTGATCAGCGTTTAATTTTTTTTAATATGGCGCCTCATTCGCCTGTAATCCAGGTTCGATGACATAACTTAACCGGATTTCTAAATGTAGTTTATAAAGCGGAAATCGTTATATATTTTTTTGACTTACCCTAATGGAATAGAATTCTTTTTTTCCGTATCGTTGATAACTTACCTTGAGCGGTGTCACTTCTTTCACAACTGGGGCACCCCCGGATTAATAAAACGATTTGTTTTATCTATATAGTTTTGATTTTTTATATTTGTTTTATTTAGCGATACGATATCATCGAAATCATTTTGTTTAGGCTATCACAGTGAGAAAAACAAAATATAGAATCACTTGGTAAAAAGATAAATTTTTATCAATATTCGTTTTTATAATTTAATTTAAAAAAATAAACTTTTGGAAAAATCTACCTATTTACTTATAACTAAAATATTTAATAATTATTTTGTTCATTTAACGATTTAATAGTTTAAGGCATCGTCTTTTTTTTGATATTTGTTCATTAAATTGGTTAAAGTCCAAAAAAATTGGCCTGGGAAAACTTGTTTGAATATATCATACATACAAAATTTAAGATTTGTTTAAAAATTGAACGTTTAATTTGTCATCGTTGGAAAGTAATTCAAATCAAAGATCTTTGTGATGGTTCCATCTGGAGAAAATTTCAGTTAACTTTTTTTTTGGAAGCCTGGGAAAACTTGATTGAAAATATGAAATAAACAAAATTTAGAAATTTCTAAAATGTTTAATGTAAACGTTTAATGTGTCATGGTTGGAAAGTTATTTAAATAAAAATTCTCAGTGATGGTCAGGACAAAATTTCAGTTCGTTTCATGTGGACAGCTTTGGAGAACTCGTTTGAATATTTTACACATACAAAACGTTGAATGTTACGAAATTTTCAAATTATTTCGTATGTATTATAATATTCATACGAGTTTCCTAATAGGAAAATCAATTTTTATGAATATTAAATAATGTTATTAAAAATATAGTTTAGTGTTTTAAATTTAACGGTTTCAGTTGAAATGTTTATTTTTGTTGTATAAAACTGTCGGCTGTGAAATGTCGGCTAAAAAATGTCGACTGAAGACTTTCGACTGAAGCATGAAAAAAAAAAGAGAGAGAGAGAGAGAGAGAGAGAGAGAGAGAAGATATACTATCTGCATTATCGATTTTTTTTGTTTTCGGCTGGAAACTATCGGTTATTTTTAATATCATATTTTATTTGTCAAACGTAATAATATCCCTTATACAAAATGAATGAACATTTAGATCGAAGAGGAGGCTTGTTTTATATCCAGATTCGCTTTGCTACTAATACCGAAAATATTATCAACCAAATGTTTCTCCAGCGGCACGATCAGGAATTAATAATTGTTTTTTTTATTTTTCGGGGCAATTTTTTTTCATTGAGCAAACAAGTATGTTAAAGTAGCGTGATTTGGCTTTAGATTCATCGGGTATTGATGCTATCAGAATCAGATATTGATTGAGATTTAATTGGAAATCAACATCAATGTATAAAACAGAATGTTCGTACCGTCATTGCTATGTGCCATCATCTATTTTTCTATTTTATTTAAATAAATTTATATGAAAGATATCCATCCATATAAAGTTTCCATATCTTTCTACATCTGAATAAAGCACAAAAAATAATGTAATAAAACAAGGATAGATAAAATAGCACAAAAAATCTCCATCTAAATAGCCTCGTAGCCTTAAAAATATGAAGAAAACATTTACATAAATAAAAAATGCCCACAGTCAAATTTATTTATTTTTCTATTTTTTGCAAATGTTTGTTGTTACCATATATATTAAAATAATAAAAATATATGTAAATAAATATTATAACAACAAAACAACATAAAAATAGAAAAACACAATGAAAATCTAGTATTACATATTACACATATAAAATGTTTATAGCCAGATATCTCTGTACCACATCTAGAATTTTTTACTAATTTTTCTGAAAAACAAGAGCATTTTTCAAAAACACATACCAATAAAATATAAATAGAAAGGAAAAGGATACATTAATTTTAGTTTATGGTACCCATGGATAACTTTATCAGGATGAAAAAAAAAACTAAAAAATAAACTAACGCAATCAGTGTACACACAAAATAGTACATAGTAGTTTTTGTTTTTTTATTACGACCGATTTTATATCTCGTATGTCTACAGTACATGTACTGTACATGAACAATTGAAATATCTAAATACTGAATGTGACATCTCAATATTAAGAGATTGAATTTAAGGACAATAAATTTTAATTGTAAACAATTTACAGGCAGAACCGATATTATACGCAGCCTAAGTGACATTTAAACAAATTTAAAAAAAGTAGTGGCATTAAGCAACGTTAAAACTAAACAACTGATCCGTAAAACTCGGTGGCCGTACCGCTCACCTTAATCTATAGATTAATCTATCTACCTAGAGTACCAGCCAGTAAAGGCTACAATACATCATTCAATTAATGTCGACAATTTTTTTTCTGAGCTGTGGCATTAATGTTCGTAAAAAGTTTAGAATTTGCTGGTTTTCCACCGTGAATGACGTTTCACGAAAAACAGATAATACAAAAAAAGCATACCAATTAATTGACTAAAGTGCCATCTATAGTCAAAGATCGGAGTAAAAAACATACCTAATGCACACTTTTAGCATTTTTTTCGCAATCATTTCGATTTCATTTTTAAAAGTGTAATGAACAAATTTTCAAAATAAAATATTTTCTATAAAATTAGAATAACGAAATCCAAGGCATCTGAATTTAAATAATTTTTCAATAGATGGCGTTGACCAGGCGAACAAGATTTTTAGCTCGATGATATTTCCCAAGCAAATTTGTTTACAGAACTAATGTTTATACTAAAGTAACCCTCAACCAACAAAACAAAAAATAATGAGAGAGTTTAGGCGAAGTCGTAACTCATCAAATTTTTCAATTGACCTAAACTAGTAATCGTCTGCACTATTTTCCGAATCACAAAATTTTCGTCAATCATATTTACTGACTATGATATTTTGGTTATCTCATAGTGTAACATACTCTACTATGCAACCCGATTCAAATTGTCAAAGATTGAAATGGAGTGGGCATACTTAAACCGACATTCTTGTGAAGCTCGCAAAAATATCGTTTTAGGTATGCCAGTGTAACAGTTCAACAACTGCTGGACTGTTAACAGAAAATATTTTATCAGCTCAGTGGTTCCGGTTTAACGGTCGATTGCCAGGCTACGTCTCAGGACCGACAGGGGTGGGGTTTCCGGAACATGAGCCAATCAGTTATGACCGTAAATTAAATTTAAATAATAAAAGGAAAAAGAAAATAAACTAACATAGCACAAAAGACGACTAGTCATCGCGAGATAGAGGAAAATTATGAATTTCACATGTATGTCACATGCCCAGTTGAAGTACTCACCTCGTTACATCTCTCCCGGCACGGAATTTATCTCATGTTGTTTTAATAAATGTTAACAAAATATCTAATTTTAGATTGAATCCATAATTATTAAATCTAAATAATTGCATTTTTACATTATACAAGGGAATATTAATATTACGAGCTTTAATCGTTTAAGTACCTACTAATTAAAATGGTTATATATAAAAAAAACACTATTACTAAATAGAAAGCCCAAAAGGAAAAAAAAAATTATTATCATTATATAACTATAAGCTAATTAATTAATCAACAACGAAAATCCAAAATTTGATCCATAAAAAAAACATTGTAATACTTTCATTGATTAATTAATGAATTTATATTTAATAATTTTCTACCTAGTATCTAAAAAAAATTTAATTAAATTAATCCTAAAGTAATAATAACTGACTTACAATAAATTATATCACGTAATCGTTGGGCGCCATGATGTTAGTACGATGACTGGTATTCATGTTCGCGATACTTTCATGAAATGATGAATGGATGTCGTAGTATGGGTATATTATTGGCGGTTGATCATTAGCGTAATTATAAATTTATGTAGCACATATTAGTTTTTGATATTAATTATGGTTTTGTTGAAATAAGTTAAATTATATTTAGTTTTATATGACTTATTATTATATTTATATTATATTTATTAGATTATGAAGACAAAAAAACTTAACGCACAAATTTCTGATTTTAACTGTCTATCACTTTGGATCACGGTGATTACCATTTTGTGTTTACTGTTTTCACTCAAGGGATTTAGATTTTACACATGGATTTTTATTTTGTCGCTTTTATATGTCCAGTCCACTGTGTTAAACTATTTTAGTATTAATCACCTTTATCAAAAATAATTAGTTATTTTCATATCAGTTTCACACACACAATTTATTTCACGAGTTCACTAATTTGGTTTGTCTTTTTATTTTTCAACTCAAGTTACTTACTTAAAAAAAGCACACAAGTAACGTTTCACACATTTTAACAGTTCTTTTTTTTTTTTATAGTGGATCGGTTTTCGATATATTTCCACTTGATCACATAAAAATGGATCTCCTTATAAGGTTTCTTGTGTTGCACAATGGATTTTCAAATATAAATATATTAATTTGTTCACTATGTGTATGAGCCCAAAATTTATTTTACACGCTAGCTAACATACACGAACACTTGTTATTAGAGCTTACTTTATAATTTTAAACTATTTTAAGTCATAATTGTCCAAATTCATAATTAAAATTTTGTACTTTGACTTTTTATTTATTTTTTTTTTAAGGCGGTAATTATTGTGTTAAATTCAAACCCCGACTGCCATCCACAATTCTGTTTACTTTTCTCATCACCTCATCGTCATCAATACCAGTTTCCCTCAATATTAAATCATAATACAATTATACCATACAAACAAAATCAATACAAATTTATTGTAAGTTAACCGTACAGATTTGTTTTGGTGTATCAATATTATTCGTTCATTACACATTATTGGCCATCACGATGCTAAACAACAAAGTTATAAACCACTATCCCAGGGATACGCACCTCATTCCACTCCTAACTCACAATTAATGCCACGCGAAGATGTTGTGATTTTTTTTTTTTTTTTTTTCTCGCTGAAAAAAAAAATGTAACCGGGAACGAAATGAGAAATTCGTTACAATCGTGGGGACGTACCTGCCCCTGAGATAGTCTCATTGTCGGGCCTATTAAGCAATACTGAAGATGAATTGAAATTGGCGAGAAAATGCAAATTTTAAGGGCCTAAAATAGTAAAGAAACATTTAAAGCTTAACATCTTTGAAGTGATAGATTCCAAGCGATTTTCCGACATCATCAGTTACTTCACATGAAACGTTTCCTACTAACCGTATTATTTTGGCCTTTAAGTATTTAGGTGCCAGTTTTGCGGAGTAGTGGGCCAACGCATTACTTTGCGTAAAGTTCTTTACGTAAACAGTCTGGCCTATCTTATATTTCGGAGATCGGCTACGAAGATTGTAAGGAGAACAGGCTTTTAATTGAGCATTACGAAGGTTCACTTGGACTTTAGTAGATAGTTGATATAAGTCTTCCGGTTTACATTGTAAGGAGATGTGATTTCCACTTAATTCATAAACGTCTTTTAACAATTGATACGAGGATCCGTGCGTTATAGGGTGGTGTCCGAAGACTACAAAATATGGAGAATATTTTGTAGATTGGTGGGTAGCGTTGCGCAAGGCATGTGTAATTGCTGCTAAATGATGGTCCCATGTACGTTGGTCTTCTTTTATATACGCCCTAATAGACGCCAACAGAGTACGATTGACACGTTCTGAGGCATTGCCTTGTGGCGAGTATTTCGCTGTGAAGATGTGTTGTACGCAATATTTCCGGAGCAGTTGATCAAGAAGTTTAGACTCGAATTGCTTTCCGTTGTCAGTAACTATCGCCTCCGGCACTCCAAATCCTAGGAATATAGTATTTTCGAGAAATTTTACTACTTCTTGCGCGGTAGCTTGTCGTATAGCGCGAGTAAAAACAAACTTGGAAAAGTGGTCGACAGCAATTAGAATACACGTATTACCAGCCCGAGTTCGAGGATACGGTCCCATAAAGTCTACGTAAATTCGTTGGAACGGTCGAAACGTTACTGGTAAACTACTAAGAGGTGGTCGATTTGGGTAGTTCACTGACTTGATACTTTTACAAGTCTCGCAAGAAGTAACAAAGTTATGTACGTCCTTTCCCATCGTTGGCCAGTGATAATAGCGTCTTAAGATTTCGGAGGTCTTACTTATTCCAAGATGCGCAGAGGTAGGTGGGCAATGGGCAGATTTGATTAGGTGTAAGCGAATACTTTCTGGTACAATCAGTTTTAAATCCGGATAATCAGGTCTTAGAGAATCGTTTGGATCAGATAACCGTATATAGACCCTGTTGTTAATGATTTGAAGATTCGACTCAATTTGACTCTTTCGCACGCTTTCTAACATTTTGAGATACTCAGGTCCATTAAAAGCATCAGAATTAAGGTCGAGATTGATCAAGTCTGTTTCTGGAACAGAAGTCTCAGATTTTTTCCGAAGCCCAAGAAGTTCATCCATATATGCACGAGATAGAGCATCAGGTACACTATTTTGGGATCCTTTGCGGTATTCTATTTCAAAATTAAATCCCTGAAGTTTAAGACTCCACCGAGCCAGTCTACCTGACAAGTCCTTTTGAGACATTAGCCAGGTGAGGCTCGCGTGGTCCGTTATCACAGTAAAAGGTAATCCCTCTACAAATGCTCGATATTTTTTTATTGCCAGGACTGCCGCGAGACATTCCAACTCCGTCACGCTGTAGTTGTGTTGTGCCGGATTGAGCTTTTGTGACATGAAGGCGATGGGGTTGTCTTGCCCCACGTTCGATTTCTGAAATAAAACCGCCCCGATGCCGGTAGAACTGGCATCGCATTGGATGTAGAATCGCTTACTAAAATCGGGATTCGTAAGTACGGGCGCTGTGATAAGGGCGAACCTCAGGCCGTCAAAGGATTTCTGGGCTTCATCGGACCAATCGAATCGTCGACCTTTCTTTAAAAGGTTAGTAAGAGGAGCAGAGAGAGTAGAATATCCATTGATGAATCGGCGATACCACCCAGATATGCCAAGGAATCTCCGTACCTTCCTTACAGTTCTGGGAACGGGAAACTCCGCAATGGCCCGAATCTTATCAGGATTGGGACGCAAGGAACCCCCACTCACCACATAACCGAGGTATTCAATCTCCTTCAGTAAAAAGTGACTTTTTTCTACATTAATTGTGAGACCCGCCTTTGTTAGCCGAGATGCCACCTCAGATAATAAAGAAAGGTGCTCATCAAATGTAGATGTCGTTATGAGTAGATCATCAAGATAGACGAAAACTCGGTCATGTAGGTGATTAGGGATTACCTTGTGCATCAACCTGCATAGGGTTTGGGGCGCATTACAGAGCCCGAACGGCATAACTGTAAAGTGGTATAAAGGACGCCCCGGCACCGTGAATGCTGTTTTCTCTCTGCTATCGGGGTGCAACGGAATTTGCCAGAAGGCGTCCTTCAAATCGATACTAGACATATACTGGGCTCTATCGAGACGACTGAGCAAACCTTCTATTAATGGGAGGGGATAGGCATCTTTTCGAGTAACCTCGTTGAGCTTTCGCGCATCCAAACACAACCGTGTCTTACCATTTGCCTTGCGTACTCTTGCCATTGGAGAGCACCACGGACTTTGACTTTCTTCTATGACCCCGAGTTGCAACATTCGATCTAATGCGGAATAGATTTCTTGTTGAACGGCGGGGGACACAGAATAATAACGCTGTTTTACCGGAAGTGCATCTCCTACGTCAATTGAGTGGGTCACCAGTGAGGTTCGCCCAAGACCTAATCTTTCAAAGCTGGGAAATTGTTCGATGATAACTTGGAGTTGTTGGTTTTGAACCTCACTGAGTGAATGTTTCTTTGAGTCCACGGTTGTGCTTGAAGTGGCTTCGTTGTTAATTTCCTCAACCATTACGGGTTTTAACCCAAAAGCCTCCCAGAAATCGCATCCCAAATACAATTTCTGTTGCAAACTAGGAATAACAAAAATTTGCATTTGGACTGATTTTCCCTGGTAGGTAACTGTCGTGTTTATATACCCAGTAACTGGTTGTATAGCTCCATTAGCCGTTTGAATGGTATTTTGAAGTGGGTGTAAAAATAGATTATGCTGGGACAAAAACTCATCAGCGTTTTTACCGAGGGCACTTATATTAGCGCCACTATCTAATAATCCACGAAGCTCGACCCCTGATAATGTTACCAACGCGAAAGGCCTGTTATCTCGTATATCATCCTCATCCCCTACCTCCGCCAAGATTGAATTTGAAAGTTTTTGTTTAAGATGCCGTTTGTTTCGAAAATATTTACTGACTCTACTAATTTCGTATGAACGTGGATTATCGAAAATAGGTGTAGCCAGGACGTTAGGGTTATCAGGAAAACTTACGTGTTTTTTTCTCTTGCCTTCAGTTCCGGATCTGTATTGGACGCTGAGTCCATCCTGATCGGTCTGGGTTGAGGTGGAGTAGGTGGTCGGAAATGTAAAGTCCCAGGAGCTCTCATTCCCGATTGCAAGTTTTCCGCCCGTCGCGAACAATTTTGGCAATGTGGCTTTAAAACATTCGTAGCCCCACATCCATAACAAAATAGGTGTTGAGGAGGGATGGGACAATCGGTAAAAGAGTGTCCAATATCACGGCAATTCCAGCAAGTTGGCATAATTTTGAAATTATTAGCATTCGTTGTTGTCGGTTTCGATAATCTTGAACTATGGGATACGTATGCCTCAATATTCACAGGATAATTAACATAGTTCAGTGGCTGAGTCATGGCCTGCGGCTGCAACTCATGGTTCGAAACTGGGGAAGAGACTATTTCATTCACATTCACAAAACGAGTGAGGAGATTCATGTTTTGCTCGGGAGTATAGCCAATGCTCTTCCAGGTTTCTTCAATAGAGATGCATTTGTTTATTAAAGAAGCCACCGAATAAAATTGATCGCCCGCTAATTGTGATTTTAAAGCTGGTCGCATATTTTTACGAAGTACGTCTATTAAATCCTGTTCGGATAGAGGAGTTTTCAAAGGAAGTGCTAATGTAAGAATGTCGTAGTAAAAATTTACAAAAGATTCTTTCTGGTACTTTTGCTTTCGATTATCGATCAGGATACGGATGTCATAATCCGTCCTTCTGTACTGGAATCTATGAACGAACGCTTCTTTTAGCTCATTCCAATTACATGTCCCTTTACTTTCCAATATAGTCCAGTAATGTTCTCGTGCTACGCCTGTTAAGAGAAAAAACAAATCGTGAACTAATTGCTCCTGACTTATACCATGAGTGGATGCCAACCGTTCGACCCGAAAGAAAAATTTCTCAACGGTAATATCCGAGGATGTTCCATCGTAGGAGATATTCCACTTTGTTATATTGGATATGTGATTTGGCCTATTCATTGGTTGTCCGGCAAATGGGGTATTTTGGGGTTCCCTTCGTTTGTCTGTTAGGTAATTAACAAATTCTGGACGAGTTGGCATTGTCGTATTAGGAAACCAGACAGGCTGCGTTATCATCGCCTGTGATGTAGTTGTGGGTCCAAGAGTTGGTTGATTATGGTACATGATATTCTGGGGATTGTGTGGGTACCAGTTCAGATTTGTCGGGAGTGTTTGAGCGGGTTGGACGTAATTAAATTGGACGTCAGCCGGTGTGTCGATACGCGAAGGAAACCTTGGATATGCACCCGGATACACATAAGAGGGATGTGTACTCGCTGGTTGGAATTGTGGTCCCGATACGTGGGGCCAGTTGGTGTCTTCAAACCTTACATTGGATTGAGTTGGTTGAAGTGCTGCACTCACTTTACTTGTTGTTGTAGATAGTTGAGCATTAATGGCTTGCATATTAGCATTTACTGGGGCCGCTAATGCCTTGAAATTGGTATCCATTCCATCTAGGGAATGAATGGTGGACACGGCGTTAGCATAAATAGATTTAAACAAAGGCGGTGGAAATTTCCTGCTTATATCCTCCGTGCTCTCGTTAATCTTAAGATTACTTCCAGATTCTATCGGTCGAGATTCTGGTAAGCCTTTCGGTGATGGATCAGGTTGTTCATTGTCAGTTTCCGATTCATCTAGGTCTTCAATTTGAACAGCGTTAATTGGTTCCAGGGAATCACTTAGATTGGTTTGGGTAGTTTTCATTTTGTTTACCAAATCTATCAACACGCCACAAGAAATTAAAAGTTTTTCTGATGCTACCTGTACCGTTTTCGATTGGGAAATTCTTTGCAATCGAAGATTTATGTGGCATAATCGGGTAAGCACATAGTCATAATCTAGATTTTCTGGACTTTCAGCGAGACTTTCTTGCAAGGTGGTTTGTATCTGTTTTAATTTATTCGAGCAGATGGCGACTTCCCTGCGTGGAGACTTTAAGGCCGCTGAATGTGAACGTTTTGGAATCAGATTATCGTGTTTGGTTTCGTTTTCAAAGTGACTATCTAGTTGATCCATCTGGGAATGTAGGGGTCCCTTAATGTTACGAATTTCGCATTCGATAATGAACTCATCCGATTCTAAGTGACGACTTTGCATTAAGTAATCCATTGTAAAGACACGTTGAACCTATTTCAGAATCAGGTTTTGAAATCAAAGATAATCTCGGTTTAAAAATAAACTAAACAAAAAAAAATTATTGTCTAATATCACGAATATAGTTGTGAGAAATGAGTGAAATTGTTAACAAGAACAAAAAAAATATTTTATAATGCCAATCACATGTAATGAACCAACAATATCCTGTACCACTTTTGTTAAGTAAATTTATATTTATAAAAATTTAGTAGTATTAATGAAAAATGCACAAAAATTCAATAACAATGACAATTAATAATAATACAATATGATTAGCTTTCTTCTTACTAATTTGAGATCTTCTTACAAATATAAATAAAAAAAAATTATTTTCGATTAAACAGTCTGTTAATTATTAATGGAGGCTTTAATAATTCTTTATTTTGTTTTTTTTTTTTTTTGTTGTATGTAATGTATTTAACAATAATTCATAATATAAGGAGAGATGTACCGAATGTGGCGTTCCGGGCATGGGCAAGTGACGTCAATCTTTTCGTTATTTTGTGCATTTAATTATAAGAAAAAGAATTTAAACGGGAATAGGATTGGGAAGATTATGAAAGGATTCTAATAATTTCTTGTACGAACAGACAAATCGATGACAATATTTGTCAGAGTATATCTGCGGTTAAAAATCATTTAGGATGGGATGGGAATAGATAAGTTAATTCATTCTAAACTCTTTACTAACAAAAAAAATCAACTAAAATTAGGAGTTTATTGCGAAAGTTTAAAATAAATTAATCATGAATGACCAAACCCAAAAGTGTAAATGCAACACATATCAACAAAATGGTTATGGTGCACGCTTTCAAATTTGCTCAGACATGAGGTTGAACGGAAAACTAAAAATATGAGAAAAAAAAAATGTGTTGAAATTTGTAACTATTATATAACAGTTAATACCGAAACTAACATTTGGAAAACAACTGATAAATTTAGGTTTCAAATGCGGGTCTCAACTGCTATCACTTTAAAATAGGAAAAGGAAAGGAGACAGAACAAAAAGAATCATAAAAAAATATACCACGTGTTAAGGCAGAAGGCCTTAGGGCAACCGTTAGTTTGGGCGCCATCTGTAACAGTTCAACAACTGCTGGACTGTTAACAGAAAATATTTTATCAGCTCAGTGGTTCCGGTTTAACGGTCGATTGCCAGGCTACGTCTCAGGACCGACAGGGGTGGGGTTTCCGGAACATGAGCCAATCAGTTATGACCGTAAATTAAATTTAAATAATAAAAGGAAAAAGAAAATAAACTAACATAGCACAAAAGACGACTAGTCATCGCGAGATAGAGGAAAATTATGAATTTCACATGTATGCCACATGCCCAGTTGAAGTACTCACCTCGTTACATCTCTCCCGGCACGGAATTTATCTCATGTTGTTTTAATAAATGTTAACAAAATATCTAATTTTAGATTGAATCCATAATTATTAAATCTAAATAATTGCATTTTTACATTATACAAGGGAATATTAATATTACGAGCTTTAATCGTTTAAGTACCTACTAATTAAAATGGTTATATATAAAAAAAACACTATTACTAAATAGAAAGCCCAAAAGGAAAAAAAAAATTATTATCATTATATAACTATAAGCTAATTAATTAATCAACAACGAAAATCCAAAATTTGATCCATAAAAAAAACATTGTAATACTTTCATTGATTAATTAATGAATTTATATTTAATAATTTTCTACCTAGTATCTAAAAAAAATTTAATTAAATTAATCCTAAAGTAATAATAACTGACTTACAATAAATTATATCACGTAATCGTTGGGCGCCATGATGTTAGTACGATGACTGGTATTCATGTTCGCGATACTTTCATGAAATGATGAATGGATGTCGTAGTATGGGTATATTATTGGCGGTTGATCATTAGCGTAATTATAAATTTATGTAGCACATATTAGTTTTTGATATTAATTATGGTTTTGTTGAAATAAGTTAAATTATATTTAGTTTTATATGACTTATTATTATATTTATATTATATTTATTAGATTATGAAGACAAAAAAACTTAACGCACAAATTTCTGATTTTAACTGTCTATCACTTTGGATCACGGTGATTACCATTTTGTGTTTACTGTTTTCACTCAAGGGATTTAGATTTTACACATGGATTTTTATTTTGTCGCTTTTATATGTCCAGTCCACTGTGTTAAACTATTTTAGTATTAATCACCTTTATCAAAAATAATTAGTTATTTTCATATCAGTTTCACACACACAATTTATTTCACGAGTTCACTAATTTGGTTTGTCTTTTTATTTTTCAACTCAAGTTACTTACTTAAAAAAAGCACACAAGTAACGTTTCACACATTTTAACAGTTCTTTTTTTTTTTTATAGTGGATCGGTTTTCGATATATTTCCACTTGATCACATAAAAATGGATCTCCTTATAAGGTTTCTTGTGTTGCACAATGGATTTTCAAATATAAATATATTAATTTGTTCACTATGTGTATGAGCCCAAAATTTATTTTACACGCTAGCTAACATACACGAACACTTGTTATTAGAGCTTACTTTATAATTTTAAACTATTTTAAGTCATAATTGTCCAAATTCATAATTAAAATTTTGTACTTTGACTTTTTATTTATTTTTTTTTTAAGGCGGTAATTATTGTGTTAAATTCAAACCCCGACTGCCATCCACAATTCTGTTTACTTTTCTCATCACCTCATCGTCATCAATACCAGTTTCCCTCAATATTAAATCATAATACAATTATACCATACAAACAAAATCAATACAAATTTATTGTAAGTTAACCGTACAGATTTGTTTTGGTGTATCAATATTATTCGTTCATTACACATTATTGGCCATCACGATGCTAAACAACAAAGTTATAAACCACTATCCCAGGGATACGCACCTCATTCCACTCCTAACTCACAATTAATGCCACGCGAAGATGTTGTGATTTTTTTTTTTTTTTTTTTTTTTTTTTTCTCGCTGAAAAAAAAAATGTAACCGGGAACGAAATGAGAAATTCGTTACACCAGCTCGACTAGAATTTGGATCGGGTTATCACTTCGCAATAGTAGAGTACGCACTTGGGTTGCCGACCTGTGAAAATATTGAGTTATGAAATTTGTTAGAATTTCAAAATTTCTGGGAATTGCCGTGCGAGGTGTGTCTGGTGGAGTACAAATTTCTAAACAATGACGTTCTTCACAAGAATAACCTTTGTTATACTTAAATTTGAATCGGATTGGCACTAGTAGATTATATATACACCCATCTCCCGATTTACACGGTAGATTGGTTCCGCTGAAAACCGCGTAAATCCGAAAATGCGATTTTTGTATGAAAATCCGTATAAATCAAAAAAATACAATAAAATTCTTAAATTATCGTTTGGTTTAATAATTAATTTATAATAACGTAAAGTATACAGAATAAATTAGAAATAACAAATAAAAATTAAAAATACAATATTTTTTTTGTTTTTTTTTCAAACCGTGGTACAGCGAAATCGTGTAAAAAAGTAATCGTGTAATCGTGTATAAGTAATAGAACAGGGCCGATTAGGTATAAACAAAAGTACGAAAGTTTCAATTTGTTTTAGGTTTCGTAAAGGTTGAAAATTTGGGTTTCTCAAGGCACGTGCGCGGTTTGATATCCCGCAGTATCGATTGTCCACGTGTGTCGATTCTTGTTGTTCGGTTGAGGCGTGATCATTTGAAAAATCAAATGGATTATTGAGCTGTTATTCCGGATGGTCGATATTTCGTTGTCGTTTAATCCGGATGAAGTCAGTTTGTAAAGCTCAGAACGGATCAAACATCAAGACACCTTAAACTTTTTTTAACAAAATTACTGGTTACATCCAGCTGAGCAGGAAAGTAACATAGAAGTGTTTTCACACCAAAAAACAATGGAGAATATGATCACTAACGCATTGACTGACCTACGAACTATTAGACCATGAGGAACCGAACTGCTGGGATGTGATTTTGTCAGATTAGGCTTTTAAAGTTTGTTTTGATCCAGAGCAACTCCAAATTATGCTAAATATTTGGTAGTTTGGGTTTAAAAGGCTCTAATCTTTATTGTTTGAAATATGACGGCATCGAGTAGCTATAGATAACATCAAAATAACAATATTTTTTTCATTTATGGGCTACCAGGTTACACGAGATGGAAGAAATAGGCCAGCGGAAGCTTGGTTTGTTTTCTGCTTAGGGTCAAGTACTCTGTAAAAATGTATATCCCATAAAGATATAAAGGATTTATGAAAACTTCCCATAGTTATTCACACTCTCAAGTCTTTCCTAAGTCCTCCTATTTCTATTGTCAGGGCAGTTTAAGAAAATTTTCTCACAAATATAGAACTATATAGTCGTAAATATGTATGTAAAGTTATCCCATGATTCTATACCAGAAAATAAAAAAAAAACATCAAGCAACACTAATCAATAGAAACCCCATTTGCTCTTGTATGAAGTTAGCTCAGCCAATAAGTTTGTTAAAATTGATGCGAAATAAACAGTAATTTGTGAAGTTAACAAAGCCAAGAATTTTCTAAAAACCATGTTAAAATAAAAAAAAAATCGTTCCGTGGCAACTTTGTGAAATTGGGCCCTGGTTAAAAATATAAATTTGTCGGATTAAGGCTATGTGGTTTTGAGTTCGTCACACTCCTGCCTTACTTTTTGTAAAGTTAGAAAAAAATTGTTCCGCTTCGTTTAAAAAATTTGAAATTAAACTTCGCGTTCTAAAGGGCGATAAAAACAAAATTAGTGTGGAATCCTTCTTGCGATGTGTCTAGCGAAAGCGTAAATGCGAAATGATATTCGCAATGAGTTTTAAAAGTTAACGCTGTGCGATGTAGTTTATGAAATTGTAATCATTAAAATTCACTAAGCCATAATGATTATTTAATTTGAGATTGATTGTATGTAAGTTCAAAGTATTTTCAATCATTTTGTAGTTTGGTCACTGCAGTCTGATGAGACGACCGAATTTTTTAATATAAGGAATTCAATGTTTCATTAATTCGAAACCAAACTGCCAACGTCTTGGTAATCTTACCTTGGTGTAAATAACACTATCTATATGGCTATTATCCAGAATGACCTAAAGTTTCTTTTCAGAATAACCCAATTTTAAACTTGGGGCGAATTAAAGTTAATCTATCGACAACATTTGAGAATTATATGCGTTACACGGGCGAATATACGCAGGTTATCGTCATTATTTACAAAATTTTCTAGGTTGTACCAGCGGCGTTTGTCCGATATTCGACCGATTATCTTCGATTATCTCACCTCGGACTGATTTAAAAACAGAAGCGCAAGATAAATTAAAGATAAATTTCATAGTTATTCGTGCGACAATATTTGCGAATTATAGGCGATAATGCGATTAGCCACTCGCTGAGTATTCTACAGATATTCCATCGATATGTCTGCGAGCTTGCTGGGATAAGACCAAAAGACAATAAGAAGCACATGAGACCACTAGATTTTACCATTATAATTAAACCATAATACCGTAAGAAACAAGACCATACGACCCGTCTATTCGTACGACCACGAAACCTTAAAACCATAAGATAATAAGACCATAAGACCATAAAACCAGAAGACCATATCACCATAAGACCATAAGATCGAAAGACCATGATCACCTTACAACCATAAGACCATAAGACCGAAGCACATAAGACCGTTAGAAATAAGACCATAAGAGCGTAAGACCATAAAACCATAATACCATAAGACTATAAGGCTTAAGAACAAACTACAATTAAACCATAAGATGATAAAACCATAAGACCATACGACGAAAAAACCACAAGAACATAAGACCATAAGAAGACCATACGACCATAAGGCCAAAAGACCATAACACCGAAGCATATAAGACCATTAGAAATAAAACCATAAGACAATAAGAACATAAGACCATAAGACCATAAAACCATAAGATCATAAGACCATAAGACCAAAAAACTAAAATACCATAAGACCATGGCAAACTTTTCCAAACCCCATAGCCTTAGTCCGACAAATTTATACTTTTAACGTGCGAAATTTAAAATTTTTGTTCACATACGAGTTGTATGGATATATCTGGTCCAGGGCCCAATTTCACAAAGTTGCCAAGGAACGATTTTTTTCACGCGATTGAACTTTTTACTAAATCTTAATTAATTAATTTGCATATATTCGGGGGCAAATATTTTAATTCTTTGTTTATTTTGTAAACATGATTTAAAAATTTAATAAATAAATATTTAATTAATCAAAATATATTATTTGAGTTAATTCAATTAGAACTAAGATTCCATTTAATTAGAGGTTCACCTTAATTTATTTAATTATAAATAACTAGTTTTATTTTTAGGAAAATATATTTAAGAATTAATTATAGTGAAACCAATATTTTAGTATTTAATTTTAAAGATTGATTTCGGAAATATTCGTTCCTCAGTCTTAATTACAGTTTTATTATAACTAGTTTTTCTGTAAAATTAATTTAAGTGCTAAAAGAACAGAAAATTCCGCGAAATTACAATCCACCTCAAACTATTTTTATATTAGCTATTTAGTAATACTGTGACTCCCTTGGCCTTTACTACTCCTATGACCTAAATAACTGAAAATAGCGCTTATTTATTAAGATTCATCGTCGCAATGAAGAAAACCAAAGGCACTTCCGACAAAATACCATTGGTCTGAAGTTATTTTTATGATAGCCGAGGAACGAAATAGCCAAAATTAAATAAACAAATAACCTCAAACAAGTTAAAATACCGGTAACGAAGTTGACAATACAAAACAAAAACAGGAAAACAAAGAAATACCAGCATCAATTAATATTCGCTTAACAAGATTTAACATTTGTGACGATTTATGTTATTAAGAGAACACTAACGTCGCGAAGTAACTAAATTTTATGATCTACGGAGAAACTTCACAATCAACAGACAAGGTTAGGTTAGGTTAGAGTGGCTGCTATCGCACACTTAGGCCAATAGTGGCCCATTGTGATACCACAGGATCCTATCTCCCCTTTACTCCCGCTGAAACTATCCAGAGCTACTTATGTAGCGTAAAATATCTCGCACTCCACAGCCCGCGAGTTCCGAAAGGTTGTCCATACCGTACACACCTAAATACTTATGCCTTCTGCGTGAAAGTGCCGGACACGAGCATAGGAAGTGATCTAACATCTCTTCCTCCTCTTCATCCATACAACTTCTGCAAAAGTCATTCGTCTGTAGGCCCAGCCTTCTCGCATGTTACCTAAAAAGGCAGTGTCCTGTCAGTATCCCTACGACCAATGCTACCTCTCGTTTTCCCAGGGATACTAGTTCTTTGGAGCGCCGCAAGTCCAGTTTTGGCGAAACCTGTTTTGTTAGTCGGCACGTGAGGATGTTGGCCCACCTCTAGTTTGTCAAGGCGGTTGCCTTTTTACTGAGCGCCAGTTTGAGCGCTGCTATAGGCCTCCCCAGACCTGCTCTTTCTGGCTGCATCTGGAGAGTCGTAACGTACCTAGCTAGTTCCTCTGCCGTGTAGTTTCCCGTGACGTCCGAGTGACCAGGGACCCAGATTATCTGGATGCTGAAATACTCGCTCATCTCGTTAAGAGATGATTGGCAATCCAGCGCCACTCGTGACTTCAGACAAACCGCCTCTAGCAACCTGACCGCCGCCTGACTGTCCACATAAATCGCGATATCCCTCACGGATACCACGGTATTCTTTAACCATGTCCCGACTTCGCCTATCGCCACCACTTCAGCCTGGTATACACACTGCAGTAGTCAGGGAGACGAATGTAAATATTAACATTAAACTTTTCACAGAAGGCACCAGCTCCTACCTTGCCGTCTAGCTTAGAACCATCTGTGAAAAATTGCAGTGCCTCGTTTTCCAGCATTGATCCGCTCCTCCAGGATTCTCTCAAAGGACAGATGGTCCGGAAACCTTTATCAAAGCACAACGTTGGTTTAATATAATCTAGATTCGCCAGTTCTTCCCTAAGCGATCTAACTATCGTCGAGTGTCCCGCTTGAAGACACTTCCACTCAGAGACAGCCGAGAGTCTCGTAGCCACATTGGCTGCCATCTGTTTCCCAAAAATTCAATTGGAATCAGGTGGAACATAACCACTAAAGCGTGTGTAGGTGTTATCCTAAGCGTCCCGCTTATTATCATGCAGGCAGTTCTTTGCACCTTCTTCATCATCTTCCTATATGTTACTTTCTTCAGAGCTGGCCATCCATCACACGCCCACCCCGTACATTAGCACAGGTCTTACCACTGCGGTATAGAGCCAGTGTACCAGCTCTGGTTTCAAACGCCATCTCTTACCTATAGCGTTCCTACACGAGTAAATGGCTACGTTAGCCTTATTCACCCTTTCTACAATGTTAGGCTTCCAGCTGAGTTTACTGTCCAAGATTATGCCCAAAAATCTCGCTCTGTCAGCAAAAGCCAGTCTAATGCCGTTTACGGTAGGAGGGCTAACTACCGGAACTTTATATTTCTTAGTGAATAGTACCAGCTCTGTCTTGCAAGGGTTGATCCCTAGCCCACATTTGCTGGCCCATTTCGTAACGATCAGTAGTGCATTCTGTATAACATCCCTAATCGTGTACAGATATTTGCCTGAGACAGCTATCGCTACATCATCTGCATATGCTACAACCCCTATCCCCTCTCTCTCCAGTTCTAAGAGCAATCTATTCATCACCACACTCCAAAGAAAGGGGGACATTACGCCTCCTTGCGGGGCTCCTCTAACCACCCGCCTTCTAATGGTGGCCTCCCCCAGTTTCGAGGTAATAATCCTCTTACCAGCATCTGATTTATCAACCTACTTATGGGGTAGTCCACGTTCAAAAATGACAATCCTTCCATGATCGCCTCCGTTTTTACATTTAAGGCACCCTCAATGTCGAGAAATGCTACCATACAGAACTCTTGCGAGTAAATTGACTTCTCAATCATGCGTACCAGATCGTGTAGAGCTGTGTCTACCAACTTCCCCTTACAATACGCATGCTGCGACATTGCCCAACTCCTGGGCTCAATTTTTGATCGAATACCTATATCTACCAACCTTTCCAAGGTTTTCAATAAAAAGGATGATAGAGTTATAGGCCTCAGGTCCTTTGGATAGGCATGTGAGCTTTTTACCGATTTCGGGATAAAGACCACCCTGACCTCTGTCCATTTCCCAGGAATATAGACCAGTTTCAGACATCCCCTGAAAATCCCCTCCAGCCAGGGGGGGATGACTGCCGAGTTCTTTTGGATTTCTCCTGGAATAATCCGATCCGGGCCCGCCGATTTATAAGGCTTAAAACTATTCAGCGCCCACCGGATTCTCTCACTATTCACGATTCCCTCCATCTCTATTGAAGGTGTTACTCGATGAGCTTCCGGCTCCATCGAGTCATCAAAGCTTCCCGGGAAATGGGTCTCAATGAGGAGTTCCAATGATTCTGCACTTGAAGCTGTCCATGACCCGTCCGGTCTAATTAAATAACTAGGACTGGTTGGGTTAGTAGCTAGAATTTTCCTAAGGTGAGAATTCTCAAAGACCTCCTCCATCCTACAATAGAAGAGTCTCCAAGACTCCCTTTGTGCCTTCCTCAATTCTTTTTTGTACTTTCTTAGGTCCTCCTTATAGGAGTCCCATTCTCGACCTTCTCTTGTGTTCTTAGCTTTATTAAAAGCTGTCCTACACACTTTCTGATAGGTTCCCAACTTTTTGGTCCACCATATCGGTTTCTAAATGCCCCTCGGCTTTATTATGGGGCACGCAGCATTAAATGAAAGATTGCATGCTTTTGTGAAAACATCAACCATGCAATCTAATTCTTCTACCGTCGCCGGAGGTCCAGGGACCTCTGGCGGCAATAATTACAGCAAAATCTCACCATATTTGTTCCAGTTTGTCCTTCTGGGATTCCTGAAGGTTTTCCGGGTAACATGTTGAGGCTATATGTTACATATCTATGATCAGAGAATGAGTGCTCCTTCGCAACTCTGCACTCTATGGATGATATTAAAGATCGTTTCTGACGCAAGGGTCACATCTAAAACCTCCTGTCGATTTTTAACAATAAATGTCGGTTTTCGTTCAATATTGCAAACTAAAAGGTTGGTTTTTAATAAATAATAAAAAAATAACTCACCCCTCTCGTTGATGTCTGTGCTTCCCATACTGTGTGATGAGCGTTTGCATAACATCCGAGTATAACACCTACCTTTCTTTGATCTGCTTCTCAGATCAGTTCCCCCAGGTTATCCGGTGGAACCTCCTTCTCGCGATCCATATCGGCTGAGGCTAGCCATAGTTTTTCACAGACAACCTCAGCACTTACCGCTGTAACGTCCCCGCTATTAAATAGTGGAAGAAGAAAAATATTCAAATTATTTTTCACTAAAATACACGATCTGATCTTCTCAGAGTTGCTTGAGTATAGTAATTTATACCATTTCATTCTGTGGCCACAGATCCTGCTATTGTTAATCCAAGGTTCTTGGATTAACACCAAGTCCTCTTCTGACTTAGTCAGTCTGAGCACGAGAGCTGCCGAGACAGCCTTCGTGTGATGTAGGTTTATTTGTACAACCATTGTAGTCAACCTTACTCATCTCTTCCTGCACTCCCTGCATCGGGATAGTGCCATCTGGCTCGTTGTTCCGGCCGCTATCTACCTATCGTCGAGAGCCCAACAGGATGTCCCCATCAGACTCCAGAGAGAGCAGGCTGTGTCCCCTTACAATGTTCCCCACATCTGAAGCATCACTGTCCTGGACGTCCTCAGCCAGCTTGAACGTCTCCTGATGGGTCCGTTCGCCGTCACCTATACAGGCTGATCTTGTGCAGTCGCATTGGCCTCGCCCTTTTTATATATTTTAAGGGTGATCGACCCGAACCCAAACTTGATCACTCCCTTTAATTTTGCAATTGAAGCCAGGGATTCTTTGTTGATCAGCATGATTGCCAATCTAAAGCCTCCCTTAACCTCCTCTCGCTTGACAATCCTCCAGTCTTCCGTTGGATTGCTGGCCCGAATGATCTCGAGAATCTCTTCTGGCTTATCCGGCTCGGTTGGCAGCCATACACGTGCCCTCGGCCTGCTCGGGATTTTCTCCCTGCAGACTGCCTCAAGCTTCGCGTCCTGCCACACCTCGCCTACTTCGGCCACTGCTCTTTTATAAAGGTCGACCGATCTCTGGTCCGAGCACGTAGTCAACTTCACGCGCCCCTGGCACCATCCCGTATCTCTGCAGGATGGGGGGAATCCCGGATTTTCTCTCAGGATCCGCTGAAAAATAGAGTTTAGTGCATTATACACTATCCTCCATTTCTCTGACGTAATGCTCCCATCTTCCTGACCTCTGTCAATGACGGCTAGCACTAACACGTGCTCCTGTAGGATTTTACTGAATAGCTTCAGTTTTTGATCCCTAGGAGCACCCGACGTCGTGTCTGCTTGCACTTTTGCCCACTTACTGCCGCCCGCTTCAAGCTCCTCTTGGGACCTCTGTCTTTTAGACACAAGGACCATCTCCGAGCTATCGCCGCCGACAGTTTTCTTAGCCCATGCTACAGATTCCTTCTGCTCTACTGTAAGCTGCTCCTCAGGGGTCGCTGCCAGTTTCTCCAGAATTCTATATGCCGACCGTCTCTCCCTGTACCGTGTATCGCTGGGGGGATCTCTCTCAATCCCGCGCTCTTCTCTTTGGCGGTTCCGCTTCCACCTGGCTTCGATTCCAAAGTGTCGCTTAACTTTGCCCCTGATGATGAAGCCCCACCTTGACTGTTAGAGTTGCTCATATCCTCCGGTTTTTGAAGGGTGCCGGCCCCTTTATTTTTGCTTTGTTTTTTATTTTCCATGTTTTTCCCACGAGTATCGGAGAAATAGCTGGGCTTTGTTAAATGGGCCCCTAGTCTAGCCGATCATCAGCACGGGTCGCGTAACACCTTAATCCAGCCCATTGGCTCACGGAGCACCCCGCCCCCACGACCCGTCCTCCTCCCCCATTCACCTATTCATTCACCCATTCATATGGATATCCCAAACAAATGGGACCCATTTTATTCATGGGATTACCGTTTATATTGTTCCCCACTCACTACTTGGAGATCCGGGAGTGCAGTGAGACGTGACGTTCAGTTCACCGTGGTTGTGGTCAATGGTTTTAGGGCGCCATCAGTTCGCCTTTCCCTACTGGGTATCCTAGGCACTCAGAATTTGGTGAACAGAGGTTAACCACTCCTCCGTTCTCTGAGACTCTCCTCCCAGCAGAGCTGCGGTTGGGGACGGCTTATTTAATTCACCGCTAACCTACCTATCGATAGGCCGTTCACTATCCACCCTGTGACCCCCCAAACAATTTTTTTTTAACAAATTCTGGGTTGGGCTAACTTCACACAAGAACAAATGAGGTTTTTATTGATTATTGTTGCCTGATTACTTATTTTTATTTACTGGGATAGAATCGTGGGATAACTTCACATACATTGTCATAAATAACTATATGAATTGTTTTTCTGTAATAAATTTAGGAATTAATTATTCAGGCATTCGCTATAATCAGCAGAAGAATATATCTTAAACCAATTACATTTAAAAAAAACACACTTTAAACTCTTTTTTTCTTACAGATAAATCCCGAGTAATTCTAACCATGTAATTCTAACCATGGAAGCTTCGAAGGAAGTCGCACATGCAGCGACTGATATAATTTCACACCCTTTTCGATTTCAATAATAACACTTTAAATTACAACACCTACCTCTTTGTTTTTGGAATTTAAGTTTGCGCTCGCGGCAACTTTCCGGTTGTCTTTCTGGCACTTTCGAATATTTTTTACATTTTCCATTGCTTTAAAGATCACTGAAGTTTGTTACAAAATTTTCGAAAATGACAGATTGACTTAAAGACACGCAATCGTCATTGTTTTAAAAGTGTGAAAATTCCAGCTATATAAAAAAAATTATCAAAGTACAATATTTTTTTATAACATTAGTTAACCGAAATGTTAATTTTGAGAAAATTTATTTTTGTTTTTTTCTCCTTCATACCCATTTTTTAATTCATTTTCAAATGTGCAATTATTTTTTGCACATTTTCTTTAATGAAAGCATTAGTTGAAAATTTTGCATAGGTTTAATTTTCATATTACAGTAAAAGCCCGATTATCCGGCATCCAATTAACCGGAACACTCAGTTACTTGAATTTTAATTTTGAGGAAGTTTTTTTTGTGCTTTTCTCTTTCATATGCATTTTTAATTGATTTTCAAATTTGCAATTGTTTTTTGCACATTTTCATTAATGAAGGGATTAGTTGAAAATGTTGAATGACTTTAAATTTCATATTACAGTAAAAGCCCGATTAACCGGAACACTAACCGAAATTTTAATTTTTAGGATTTTTTTTTTTACTTTTTCTCTTTCACGAGGGAAATTTTTTTTTATTATTCGGGGATTCACATCACTTTACTTTTTTTTCTGTTTTGTGCATTATTCTATTTGAATTGAATGTGTAAAGTCGTATTACAGTTAGGTTAGTGAAATATTGAATGTATTATTAAATTTGGGGTACTCGTATGGGTGTACTCATATACATAATATGTATGTATTTATTATTTGCAATAAATTCAATGAACTGATGTATAAAAAATGTTTTCTGGTACATAATTTGAAAATAAATAAACGAGAATTCTAAAAAATAATGAAACCAAGCAAAATTCTTGTAAAATTTCTAGTTTTAATGAAACATCCAATTATCCGGAATGCTCTCATCGCCAAGAATTCCGGATGACAGAGCTCCTAGTAAAGTATATTTTCTGTGAATTCCCGAATAATAAAAAAATTATTTTCCTTGTGAAAGAGAATTTTCCGTTGCATAAAAAATTCCTAAAAATTAAAATTCCGGTTAACTGAGTGTTCCGATTAATTGTATGCCGGATAATTGGGCTTTTACTGTAATATGAAATTAAAGCCATTCAAAATTTTCAACTAATCCTTGCATTAATAAAATGTGCAAAAACGCAAATTTCTAAATGAATTCAAAAATGTATATTTTAATTCACAATTAATACACAAATAATAATTCACAAATGAAATTTATTTATTTAATTTTTTATGTTTTTTATCTTTCTCTACAATACAACAAAAAAACTGTAAGAAGAATCATTTTATTAAAAACATTAAATTTCGCATGCATTTCTTTGTTATTAAAAACAAATGTAAATTTTATGTTTATAATGTGAAATAAAATACACCCAAACCTTTTTTTTACACGGCGATACGTGCCAACCGTGTAAAAAAAATCAACGTTCATAAAAACACCATTGTTTTTAATTCTCTTTTTTTAATTCATCTTTTCTTAATTTAGGAAGCGTGACGAAACCATTATTATTAATAAAAATAAATAAAACAAACAAAAAAAATTGAAAAAATAAAAAAAATAAAAATTTCTCGGAAAACCAAAATTTTTCCGGAAAAATTTAGCTTTTCCCTCCTAATAACTATTAAAAAACAATTCTCCAATTAAAAATTTTAAAAGTGTATACTTCTTACCTGATTTTATCGATGTATACGTAAAGTGAACTTTAGCCTAATAATCTTCCATTCATTTTGAAAATGAATTAAGAAAAGTGGGCAAAACATGAAATAAAATAAACGTATTTTAAATCAATTTGAAAATGAATTAAGATAAATTTTCTAAAAAATGAAATGTGCATTTTTAAGCATTTTTGTTGAAAAAAATGCTATATGGTTTCGGTTTGCCGTCTGTCCGTCTGTCCGTCTGTCCGTCTGTCCGTCTGTGTGCACGATAACTTGAGAACGGATGGAGATATCAACTTAATTTCTTCAGTAAAAGTTCAAGCAATTCTTGGGAATGATCCCTATTGATTTGGACATTTCTGTGTTTAGGGTGTTCGGAGGTAAGAAGGTTTTGTTAACCCCCCTCCTTAAAATTGTTAGATTTTTTTTTCATTTTCTATTCTATTTTGGTTTCATAGAGCATGTGAATGTGGAATCAAAATATATCTCGTTTGGATGTGGTTTTGTGTGGGTGGTGTGGTTATGGGGGTGGTAGGAGTGGTGGTATGGGAGGTGGAGTGGGTGGGATGAGGCGTTTTGGGTTTGGTGTAGGAATTTGGGACTTGGTGGATGAGGGTTTGTGTGGGTGGTTTGTGTGTGTGTGGAAGTGGGTATGGAGGTGTTAAAGGGTGATAATATGGGTTCGGCTCCGAGCCTTTCCCGTCTTTTTTAATTAATTTTGAATTGAGTCTTTTTTTTTGTTGTAATTACTTTTTTAAATTCAGGAAATTTGTTCAAAATACGAATTAAAATAAGTGGAAATTTTTCATACAAATACCACTTTTTTTAATTCACTTTTCTTAATTCAACTTTTCTTAATTCGGGTAGCCGTAACACGCGCATCCGCCACGTGCCTGCAGCTAAATTGGTTCAACACTTGAATAAGCAAATAGTTCATGGAATATTTTATTGTGTTACTTTAAGTTTCTCATTGTATTACTTTTGCTTGAATAAGCATAAATTTTTTGTATAAAAAATTAAATTTTAGAATAAGTTTTTTTTTAGGTTTAATCGAATTGTGAAGTTAAATATAATATTTTTTGAATCAATAAAATTATTTTTTTATCATTTCGCGGATTAAACTCATTAACTTGTATATGGAAAAAAAAATAAATGTGTCTGCTACAGGTGCAATTTGACTTTTCATCCCCTTAGCAAGGACACCTCCCGAAACTGTTAAAGTACTAATGCAAAATTTTTATTTTAAAATTTTGAAACTTAAATATTCTATATCGGATATGTTGTAACGATTTATGAGCTCACGAAATACATGCAATTTTTTTTTGTGCTACTGCCCCTTAGCGAATAACATCCCCAATTTCTCAAGTGTAAATGAAAATTTTTATTTTTTAAACTTGGAAAAATTAAATATTTCATGCTAGTGAAGTTTATCCAAACTAATCCAAAAAAAAACAACAAGAAAATTGCAATAGTATTGGTGTAAGTAAACATTCAGGCGAATTAATATTGCGTAATCTAGACGAGATGTGATTTTGTAATTGGCCTTAGATACATTCCAAAGTCATTCTAAGTAGTTTCTAACCATTTAGCATGCACTTCAGTAACATTGGTACACTATCTACACCCAAACGAGTATCCTTAGTAAATTATTTGATTTTCAAAGGGGTCTGACAGGGTGTGCCATGTGGTTTAAAAATGAAATGTTTTAATGTGCCTTAGATACATTCTAAAGTCATTCTAAGTATTTTCTAACCATTTAGCATGTACTTCAGTAACATTGATACACTGTCTACACCCAAACGAGTGACCTTAGTGAATTATTTGAGTTAATTTAGGCACATTAATAAATCACATTTTTACATCTCATGGGACACCCTGTCAGACCCATTAGAAAATCAAATAATTTACTAAGGACACTCGTTTGGGTGTAGACAGTGTACCAATGTTACTGAAGTTCATGCTAAATGGTTAGAAACTTCTTAGAATGACTTTGGAATTTACCTAAGGCACATTAAAAAATCTCATTTTTAAATCACATGGGACACCCTGTCAGACCCATTACAAAATCAAATAATTTACTAGGGACACTCGTTTGGGTGTAGACAGTGTACCAATGTTACTGAAGTTCATGCTAAATGGTTAGAAACTACTTAGAATGACTTTGAAATGTATCTAAGGCCAATTACAAAATCACATCTCGTCTAAATTACGCAATATTAATTCGCCTGAATGTTTACTTACACCAATACTATTGCAATTTTCTTGTTGTTGTTGTATTTTTTGGATTACTTTGGATAAACTTCACTAGCATAATATTTCAAGGTCGCATATATGATATCTTATGAGCTCACGAAATACGTGCGGTTTGAATTTTTAGCGCCTAACCCTTAATATTTTTCATCAACGTGCAGGTTGACATGGAGCATGCAATGTACAGGTGGTATACTGTGTGAGTAGGTGAATGGGTTAATGATGTTGCGTGATTGAGTGGTAAGTGTACGATAGTAACCATTTAAACCTAACCCTTAGTATATACCACGCACAATTGCTTAAGTGCGAAAGACAAATTCTTTCAGAATTTTAAAAAATTTGAGAAATTTGTTTCAGGTACCCGAAAATCAAATGCACGTATTTCGTGAGCTCATTAATCGATACAAAATAGAGAATAAATTTTTTAATTTTCAGATTTGGCAGTGTGGATGCAACGGAATAATTATATGGGATTTGACAAATGAAAGATATTACAAAGGTAGCGTATGCGATTTAAAAATGATAATCGAGCGTTCTGGTAACAGTGGGAATTATGATAATTGCTGTAACATATAAGGTAGAGATGGATTAAAATTATTATGGGGTGGAGGTTATTAGTCAAAGAAAACCATTACGCTTTGTGGGTGATGTGAATACAGAAGATATGAAAAATTTAAGTTCGATTATGAAATGGAGCAGCTCTAATCTATCAACACAAAACCATTTGCAAATATATCTTCATATATACTGCTCATATTTATGTCAAATTCGTGCAATCTATACCATGAACTGGAAACTCGTAAGTAGAGAGCGCAAAGCTTCTCAAAACCAAATTTTGCTGTACAGCTACTTGGAGCGTGTTATAGGTATTATACATACGTAACAATGTGTAATTCATATTTTAATGCCTAATTATAAATGCCATGATTTATATATAAAAATGAAAAAGTTGGAATAATAATTTATGTTAATATTTTGATTGTTGAAACACGAATCAGTATTTTATATTTATATACATTTTATTTAAAAAATAAAAATTTTAATGACTTAATTAAAAAGTATAATGAGAAATTGGTTTTATTCCACATTTTTATGGTGGAAACGGTACATACTTTTTGTATCTTTACGTTTTAATTAACGCTTTAGTTAGATGGTTGTGCAATAGCGTAGAGGAATCCTTAAATATTGTAGCATGATGATAATTTTTCAGGAATATTTTATTGGCTTCAAAATCCATGTTAAAAATTTATATTATTTTGGATCAAAATTTTATTAATTAAAAATATCTTATTTACGGGAGTAGTGAAAGGAGAGTAAAAGCTGGGTCATTTAGCGTTTTTAGCTCATTTTCCTGGATTAAGTCGTACACTTTCGGCTACAGCAGTAATATTTTTAGATGAACGTACTGTACGAGCACCGGGACCACTTTTGTTGTCGCACTCACAGTGTCGAATTAATATATCGTTAAACAGAGAACCACAAAGTGGCTCCCTCCTAAACAATCGGCCAATTCTTAACCGAGTATAAATAGATCATGATTCATGAAAGAAGACTGAGACAAACTTGCCAATGTAAAATCTCATTGATTGGTTAAGCAGATTTTGGTTCAGGTACAAAAGGTAAGTTTCGTGTATTAAGTTATAGTTTAAGTGAAGAGCAAGCTTACCGCGAGTTCGAGAATGAAAGTTTATTATTCATGCTAGGAACTACCGTTTATTTTAAGGTTCGCAAAATTTATTGGTAACAAAGATGGAATTTTCCCGAAAAATTACTATTCATTTTGATGATTGGTTTTTATTTATTAATATATAACCTGAGGTTATGGCGCCAACCCGTCAAATATATTTCACATAGCTACTATGTTTGCTCATTTTTTAAAAATAAAAATCATTTTGATTGCCTGTGGCACTATTCGCGGCCATATTCCAGAACTTCTTCCAACAATCATTTAAGAACCCCATTTCCATCAAACATACCCAACCCCATCTTAACCGGTTAAAAAACAAAACTGTTTTACGATAAATTGTTCCACGATAAAGAGTTCCACGATAAATTGTTCTACTATAAATTGTGCCGCGATGAATTTTTGTACGATAAATTGCTCACGATAAATTGTTCACTATAAACTGACAGTAAATCGTTTTTTTACCCGGACAAATGCACTTTAGTTTGAAACCAAAAATTTTTTTGTTTCAAATCATGTAGTATTGTACCAATTATGAAAGGTTATTTAATTTTGAACAATAATCCGTTTAAATTGGGCCGAAACAATGACCAGTTTTCGTGTAATCGTCGATTGAAACCGGCTGTTTTTTTACCCGGACAAATGCACTTTTGTTTGAAACCAAAAATTTTTTTGTTTCAAATCATGTAGTATTGTACCAATTATGAAAGGTTATTTAATTTTGAATAATAATCCGTTTAAATTGGGCCGGAACAATGACCAGTTTTCGTGTAATCGTCAATTGAAACCGGCTGTTTTTTTACCCGGACAAATGCACTTTTGTTTGAAACCAAAAATTTTTTTGTTTCAAATCATATAGTATTGTACCAATTATGAAAAGTTATTTAATTTTGAATAATAATCCGTTTAAATTGGGCCGAAACAATGACCAGTTTTCGTGTAATCGTCGATTGAAACCGGCTGTTTTTTTACCCGGACAAATGCACTTTTGTTTGAAACCAAAAATTTTTTTGTTTCAAATCATATAGTATTGTACCAATTATGAAAGGTTATTTAATTTTGAATAATAATCCGTTTAAATTGGGCCGGAACAATGACCAGTTTTCGTGTAATCGTCAATTGAAACCGGCTGTTTTTTTACCCGGACAAATGCACTTTTGTTTGAAACCAAAAATTTTTTTGTTTCAAATCATATAGTATTGTACCAATTATGAAAGGTTATTTAATTTTGAATAATAATCCGTTTAAATTGGGCCGAAACAATGACCAGTTTTCGTGTAATCGTCGATTGAAACCGGCTGTTTTTTTACCCGGACAAATGCACTTTTGTTTGAAACCAAAAATTTTTTTGTTTCAAATCATATAGTATTGTACCAATTATGAAAGGTTATTTAATTTTGAATAAAAATAAGTTTAAATTGGGCCGAAACAATGACCAATTTTCGTGTAATCGTCAATTGAAACCGGCTGTTTTTTTACCCGGACAAATGCACTTTTGTTTGAAACCAAAAATTTTTTTGTTTCAAATCATATAGTATTGTACCAATTATGAAAAGTTATTTAATTTTGAATAATAATCCGTTTAAATTGGGCCGAAACAATGACCAGTTTTCGTGTAATCGTCGATTGAAACCGGCTGTTTTTTTACCCGGACAAATGCACTTTTGTTTGAAACCAAAAATTTTTTTGTTTCAAATCATGTAGTATTGTACCAATTATGAAAGGTTATTTAATTTTGAATAATAATCCGTTTAAATTGGGCCGAAACAATGACCAGTTTTCGTGTAATCGTCGATTGAAACCGGCAGCTTTTTTACCCGGACAAATGCACTAATGTTTGAAACCAAAAATTTTTTTGTTTCAAATCATGTAGTATTGTACCAATTATGAAAGGTTATTTAATTTTGAATAATAATCCGTTTAAATTGGGCCGAAACAATGACTAGTTTTCCTGTAATCGTCGATTGAAACCGGCTGTTTTTTTACCCGGACAAATGCACTTTTGTTTGAAACCAAAAATTTTTTTGTTTCAAATCATGCAATATTGTACTAATTATGAAAGGTTATTTAATTTTGAATAATAATCCGTTTAAATTGGGCCGAAACAATGACCAGTTTTCGTGTAATCGTCGATTGAAACCGGCAGCTTTTTTACCCGGACAAATGCACTAATGTTTGAAACCAAAAATTTTTTTGTTTCAAATCATGTAGTATTGTACCAATTATGAAAGGTTATTTAATTTTGAATAATAATCCGTTTAAATTGGGCCGAAACAATGACTAGTTTTCCTGTAATCGTCGATTGAAACCGGCTGTTTTTTTTACCCGGACAAATGCACTTTTGTTTGAAACCAAAAATTTTTTTGTTTCAAATCATGCAATATTGTACTAATTATGAAAGGTTATTTAATTTTGAATAATAATCCGTTTAAATTGGGCCGAAACAATGACCAGTTTTGGTGTAATCGTCGATTGAAACCGGCTGTTTTTTTACCCGGACAAATGCACTTTTGTTTGAAACCAAAAATTTTTTTGTTTCAAATCATGCAATATTGTACTAATTATGAAAGGTTATTTAATTTTGAATAATAATCCGTTTAAATTGGGCCGAAACAATGACCAGTTTTGGTGTAATCGTCGATTGAAACCGGCTGTTTTTTTACCCGGACAAATGCACTTTTGTTTGAAACCAAAAATTTTTTTGTTTCAAATCATGTAGTATTGTACCAATTATGAAAGGTTATTTAATTTTGAATAATAATCCATTTAAATTGGGCCGAAACAATGACCAGTTTTCGTGTAATCGTCGATTGAAACCGGCTGTTTTTTACCCGGACAAATGCACTTTTGTTTGAAATCAAAAATTTTTTTGTTTCAAATCATGTAGTATTGTACCAATTATGAAAGGTTATTTAATTTTGAATAATAATCCGTTTAAATTGGGCCGAAACAATGACTAGTTTTCCTGTAATCGTCGATTGAAACCGGCTGTTTTTTTACCCGGACAAATGCACTTTTGTTTGAAACCAAAAATTTTTTTGTTTCAAATCATGCAATATTGTACTAATTATGAAAGGTTATTTAATTTTGAATAATAATCCGTTTAAATTGGGCCGAAACAATGACCAGTTTTGGTGTAATCGTCGATTGAAACCGGCTGTTTTTTTACCCGGACAAATGCACTTTTGTTTGAAACCAAAAATTTTTTTGTTTCAAATCATGTAGTATTGTACCAATTATGAAAGGTTATTTAATTTTGAATAATAATCCATTTAAATTGGGCCGAAACAATGACCAGTTTTGGTGTAATCGTCGATTGAAACCGGCTGTTTTTTTACCCGGACAAATGCACTTTTGTTTTGAAAACCAAAAATTTTTTTTGTTTCAAATCATGTAGTATTGTACCAATTATGAAAAGGTTATTTAATTTTGAATAATAATCCATTTAAATTGGGCCGAAATAATGGCCAGTTTTCGTGTAATCGTCGATTGAAACCGGCTGTTTTTTTTACCCGGACAAATGCACTTTTGTTTGAAACCAAAAATTTTTTTTGTTTCAAATCATGCAATATTGTACTAATTATGAAAGGTTATTTAATTTTGAATAATAATCCGTTTAAATTGGGCCGAAACAATGACCAGTTTTTGGTGTAATCGTCGATTGAAACCGGCTGTTTTTTTACCCGGACAAATGCACTTTTGTTTGAAACCAAAAATTTTTTTGTTTCAAATCATGCAATATTGTACTAATTATGAAAGGTTATTTAATTTTGAATAATAATCCGTTTAAATTGGGCCGAAACAATGACCAGTTTTTGGTGTAATCGTCGATTGAAACCGGCTGTTTTTTTTACCCGGACAAAATGCACTTTTGTTTGAAACCAAAAATTTTTTTGTTTCAAATCATGTAGTATTGTACCAATTATGAAAGGTTATTTAATTTTGAATAATAATCCATTTAAATTGGGCCGAAACAATGACCAGTTTTCGTGTAATCGTCGATTGAAACCGGCTGTTTTTTTACCCGGACAAATGCACTTTTGTTTGAAATCAAAAATTTTTTTTGTTTCAAATCATATAGTACTGTACCAATTATGAAAGGTTATTTAATTTTGAATAATAATCCGTTTAAATTGGGCCGAAACAATGACCAGTTTTCGTGTAATCGTCGATTGAAACCGGCAGCTTTTTTACCCGGACAAATGCACTTTTGTTTGAAACCAAAATTTTTTTTTGTTTCAAATCATATAGTATTGTACCAATTATGAAAGGTAATTTAATTTTGAATAATAATCCGTTTTAAATTGGGCCGAAAACAATGACCAGTTTTCGTGTAATCGTCGATT